>JAYKKM010000476.1:2262500-3462500 GCA_035772405.1 Chrysogorgia sp. JL179-B06
CATATATACAGAACTCGTGACTAGGCTCTCGGCAACGGCTTCCGTAGCTCAGTGGTCAGAGTACTGCACTAGCAATCGCAGAGTCGCGGGTTCAATTCCAGCCGGAAGGCCGCTAAGTTGCATTTTTCGCAACTGGTCCCGGTTTGGTCTTAAAATGTATGTATTCCAACACTCGAAATTTTCCTTCACCATAAATCCTTTCAACATGTAGTTTGATCGAGTGAAATGCCAAATATTACCTATAATATAACCAGAATCTTATCCCGGCATTACCACCATATATACAGAACTCGTGACTAGGCTCTCGGCAACGGCTTCCGTAGCTCAGTGGTCAGAGCACTGCACTAGCAATCGCAGAGTCGCGGGTTCAATTCCAGCCGGAAGGTCGCTAAGTTGCATTTTTCGCAACTGGTCCCGGTTTGGTCTTAAAATGTATGTATTCCAACACTCGAAATTTTCCTTCACCATAAATCCTTTCAACATGTAGTTTGATCGAGTGAAATGCCAAATATTACCTATAATATAACCAGAATCTTATCCCGGCATTACCACCATATATACAGAACTCGTGACTAGGCTCTCGGCAACGGCTTCCGTAGCTCAGTGGTCAGAGCACTGCACTAGCAATCGCAGAGTCGCGGGTTCAATTCCAGCCGGAAGGCCGCTAAGTTGCATTTTTCGCAACTGGTCCCGGTTTGGTCTTAAAATGTATGTATTCCAACACTCGAAATTTTCCTTCACCATAAATCCTTTCAACATGTAGTTTGATCGAGTGAAATGCCAAATATTACCTATAATATAACCAGAATCTTATCCCGGCATTACCACCATATATACAGAACTCGTGACTAGGCTCTCGGCAACGGCTTCCGTAGCTCAGTGGTCAGAGCACTGCACTAGCAATCGCAGAGTCGCGGGTTCAATTCCAGCCGGAAGGCCGCTAAGTTGCATTTTTCGCAACTGGTCCCGGTTTGGTCTTAAAATGTATGTATTCCAACACTCGAAATTTTCCTTCACCATAAATCCTTTCAACATGTAGTTTGATCGAGTGAAATGCCAAATATTACCTATAATATAACCAGAATCTTATCCCGGCATTACCACCATATATACAGAACTCGTGACTAGGCTCTCGGCAACGGCTTCCGTAGCTCAGTGGTCAGAGCACTGCACTAGCAATCGCAGAGTCGCGGGTTCAATTCCAGCCGGAAGGCCGCTAAGTTGCATTTTTCGCAACTGGTCCCGGTTTGGTCTTAAAATGTATGTATTCCAACACTCGAAATTTTCCTTCACCATAAATCCTTTCAACATGTAGTTTGATCGAGTGAAATGCCAAATATTACCTATAATATAACCAGAATCTTATCCCGGCATTACCACCATATATACAGAACTCGTGACTAGGCTCTCGGCAACGGCTTCCGTAGCTCAGTGGTCAGAGCACTGCACTAGCAATCGCAGAGTCGCGGGTTCAATTCCAGCCGGAAGGCCGCTAAGTTGCATTTTTCGCAACTGGTCCCGGTTTGGTCTTAAAATGTATGTATTCCAACACTCGAAATTTTCCTTCACCATAAATCCTTTCAACATGTAGTTTGATCGAGTGAAATGCCAAATATTACCTATAATATAACCAGAATCTTATCCCGGCATTACCACCATATATACAGAACTCGTGACTAGGCTCTCGGCAACGGCTTCCGTAGCTCAGTGGTCAGAGCACTGCACTAGCAATCGCAGAGTCGCGGGTTCAATTCCAGCCGGAAGGCCGCTAAGTTGCATTTTTCGCAACTGGTCCCGGTTTGGTCTTAAAATGTATGTATTCCAACACTCGAAATTTTCCTTCACCATAAATCCTTTCAACATGTAGTTTGATCGAGTGAAATGCCAAATATTACCTATAATATAACCAGAATCTTATCCCGGCATTACCACCATATATACAGAACTCGTGACTAGGCTCTCGGCAACGGCTTCCGTAGCTCAGTGGTCAGAGCACTGCACTAGCAATCGCAGAGTCGCGGGTTCAATTCCAGCCGGAAGGCCGCTAAGTTGCATTTTTCGCAACTGGTCCCGGTTTGGTCTTAAAATGTATGTATTCCAACACTCGAAATTTTCCTTCACCATAAATCCTTTCAACATGTAGTTTGATCGAGTGAAATGCCAAATATTACCTATATATATATATATATATATATATATATATATATATATATATATATATATATATATATATATATATATATATATATATATATATGTCACAGCGAAACACGTGTCTGTAGATATTGTGCTATTACGCTCCTTCACTTCGGTGTTGTTGAGCACTCTGTCAAGTTGGTGTAGGTGTCCTTTAGCGATAATGCAACGCCCACTACCCTTGTGGTAGTTTGAGCACTCTGGCCCTATACCGCTTCACGCTCTCTGGATGTGCGCATGACCGCTGTTTATCCCACAAGCGGTTGTCACTGGCAATCGTTTGTGTATAATTAGTACTCATGTCCATATCTAGATTGTACCAAGCTACACTGATGAGCTGTGGAACAGCGAAACACGTGTCTGTAGATATTGTGCTATTACGCTCCTTCACTTCGGTGTTGTTGAGCACTCTGTGAAGTTGGTGTAGGTGTCCTTTAGCGATAATGCAACGCCCACTACCCTTGTGGTAGTTTGAGCACTCTGGCCCTATACCGCTTCACGCTCTCTGGATGTGCGCATGACCGCTGTTTATCCCACAAGCGGTTGTCACTGGCAATCGTTTGTGTATAATTAGTACTCATGTCCATATCTAGATTGTACCAAGCTACACTGATGAGCTGTGGAACAGCGAAACACGTGTCTGTAGATATTGTGCTATTACGCTCCTTCACTTCGGTGTTGTTGAGCACTCTGTGAAGTTGGTGTAGGTGTCCTTTAGCGATAATGCAACGCCCACTACCCTTGTGGTAGTTTGAGCACTCTGGCCCTATACCGCTTCACGCTCTCTGGATGTGCGCATGACCGCTGTTTATCCCACAAGCGGTTGTCACTGGCAATCGTTTGTGTATAATTAGTACTCATGTCCATATCTAGATTGTACCAAGCTACACTGATGAGCTGTGGAACAGCGAAACACGTGTCTGTAGATATTGTGCTATATATATATATATATATATATATATATATATATATATATATATATAATATATATATATATATATATATATATATATATATATATATATATATATATATATATATATATATATATATATATATATATATATATATATATATAAAAGTAGAGTGCTGCGTAGACAGTGTTTTGACTATATAGCAAAGTGAAAAGGTGGTAAACTGCCAAGAATTTAGTGACGAGATACTGACGTTTCGAGCGGAGCCTTACGTCTTACTCTGAAGGGCTCCGCTCGAAACGTCAGTATCTCGTCACTAAATTCTTGGCAGTTTACCACCTTATATATATATATATATATATTTATTACGCTCTGCAAATTAATGCATTGAGCACTCTACCGACAGTATAAACTCAATTCACCAGATTTATATATATATATATATATATATATACGTGTAGGTTTTGGTCTACGAAATGCAAAGAGTGCTCAACAACATATAGTTAGAGCAAATAATAGATTTTCGCTTACCTCAAAACTGGTCTGCTACAACTTGTTTCATCTGTAAAAACCCTGCGACCCTGCCTGAAGATTCTTTTTACAGATGAAACAAGTTGTAGCAGACCAGTTTTGAGGTAAGCGAAAATATATATATATATATATATATATATATATATATATATATATATATATATATATATATATATATATATATATATATATATATATATATATATATATATATATATATATATATATATATATATATATATATATATATAGTATACTAATCTTAGTTAGAGTATGTTATTCATAACAATGCATTTCCAACCTTTTGCTGCTAGATACGGTGATAAATACCCGAAGTCAATAACCGGCAGAATACTGGGTTCCACGTGGATAGTCCTCGGCATGTTATTCGTAACGATGTTCATTGGGACACTGACGACAACACTAATGGCACTATTGATGGAAGGAACATACAATATCCAAGATGAAAAGGTGAGTTGGTTGATAAGAGGGAAGAGAAATGGGGGAGGTGAGAAGATAGGGTGAAGAGAGGGGAGAGGATGGAAGGGGAGGAGAAGAAAGGGGACAAAAGGAGGGGAAGAAGGAGGGAAGGAAAGGGGACAGGAGGGGAGGAAAGGGCAGAGAAGGAGGTGATAAAAGGGGACAGAAGGAGGAGAGGAAAGGGGGCAAAAGGAGGGGAAAGGAGGGAAGGAAAGGGGACAGGAGGGGAGGAAAGTTGACAGAAGGAGGGGAGGAAAGGGAACAGAAGGAGGGGAGGAAAGGGAAGAAATGGAGGGGAAAAGGATGGAAGGAAAGGGGACAGAGGAAGGGGGGAAAGGAGAGGAAAGGGGAGGAGAAGGGTAAGGAGAGAGGAAGAAAAGACAAAGAGTTTTGACAAAGAGGTAAGCAGTAGAAAAAAGTAGAATACGATGAGGGAGGACTTCGATGCGATTCGGAGATGACGTCAAATCGATAACTGGTTCATGGGCATACAAGTAAAGACATTTAGATTTCTCAATAAACAATAGCTGTTAATTTTAATATTTGTTTCAGATTTCAGTTGTAAATGGAAGCAATGCCCACTGGCTGGGAATTTCACATCATGCCATTATAACAGGTTCGTAATAGTGAAGAGACTCAAATTAAATCAAAAGGGTACTTCAGTCAAACTGATCAGTACAAGTGAAGTTGATAGGTAACCCCCTAGGTGGTATGAGGCGGCATCCCATTTGGTTGGTGGATGGGGGGAGGTTATCTACTAACTACGGTAGTTCATATGAAAGAACTTACTGGAGTATCCTTTTAAGAGATGAACCACGTGTACCTCAATTACAACAATTAATATAACTATTACAAGCAACAAACTAAGGTCTAACTATGGTGAATGATTAAGTGAATGATTTGCCAAGATATAATGTCCTAAAATTTGCTAAAATATGCAAGATATATATCAATCGTCCTAATTAATATCTACTAATTATTAACCAAGTGCGAGATGTGTACAGGAAAGTATTTGCATGATCAGGTTTTCGTACACGACGCTAATAAGTAGTTTATTATATGATTTTTATTTCATTTTCTTGTTTGTTTTAGCGCTGTTTTAGCATTGCTTTACCTAATCGCTTCGTGTTTGTAACTATTGGTATTCGTTCTGAATGAAACATTCATCGTGCTTCATGCGTAAACAGCATTAAAGACAATCAACACTAATATTCCAGCATGCTTTATTGTTCTAGAATTTTCAATAAAGAAACCTAGTACTCTTCTATTTGTGCTAAAATCAACAAAAATGGTTTCACCGCCAAAACTATCAGAAAAATCCATAATTGCCCACGGGTATTACGGCTAAATCCGGATCGCAAATTAACCAATCATATTGCATAATTCCACCAGAAGTTGCTCTAGCCATATAATAATAAAAACTTATTGACAGAGCGGGAGGTTTTTACGGCAAAATGATCTTGCCCACGGTCAAGACCGAGCGACGTCTGTGCGAAAAGACCAAGGGCATGAGGATAATTTTGCCGTAATGAACGACCAAACGAGGCTCTTTTACATTTCTTACATTTCCTCAATATTTTTTCGCAATTTTTTAAAACGTTTCAGTTGTTTTGTAATGACCGATCTTTACCGGTTTGTAAAGACCGCTGAGCAACCAATCAGATTGCAGAAAAGCTGCGTTAAGACTGCTCATGAGCCAAGCCATATAATAATACTGTTTATAATAAAAATAATATGTAAAAAATATGCTGCAAACTTCAACTGTTGTTTCTGGTTTAAAATAATTTCTTTAAAAATTATTTTAAGATATATGATTGATATGCTAGTTCTACAGGATCAATCCGCAAGATATTTTGAGAAAGATATTTTGTGATTAAAACGTAGAGTTTTCTGACACTGTTTACTCATCTTTTCTAAGCTGTCAGCAAACAAGAAGACCTGTACTCACCGCTGATTGATTACGAAGTTGACGCCGCATTAGTGGACATAAACAGCTTGAAAGATGTCGTCCATGACTTGCAAAAGCAACACAACATACGAGTGTTAGGAATCCTCCCCAAGGACAGTTTCTACGGCGTTGTTTTGCGACAAAACTCTGCAAACCTGACGATCTGCTTTAAGACGTTTCTAGAGAAACATGAAGATTGTATTTATGAAATGCTGGGAGATTACAGCGGAAATCAGAAAGTAAGTTGTCGTCGTCGTCGCCGTCGTTGTTGTTGTTGTTGATAATGTTGTTGTTGATGATGATGTTGATTTTTTGTCAATTTTTATGTTAGGACTAGTTAAGAGAGACATTAAATAGAAACAAGGAATTTGGAAAGGTTATAAAAATTCATTGTTTCTATTCTGACGTCTCTCTTAAAGGGTATATGAACCGAAAATTGAGATGAATTTTTTTATTGATTTATTAGAAATAACTCGTAAAATGAGAAAGAATGACTTGTGACAGTCGTCGTCGTCGTCGTCGTCGTCGTCGTCGTCGAAAATGTTGTTGTTATTGTTGTTCTCGTTGTTTTTGTTTTTATTGATGATGATGTTGTTGTTTTTATTGATGATGATGTTGTTGTTTTTGTTGATAGTGATGTTGATGTTGTTGATGTTGTTGTTGTTGTTGTTGTTGTTGTTGTTGTTGCTGCTGTTGTTGTTGATGATGTTGTTGCTGTTGATGAAAATGTTGTTGTTGCTGTTATTGTTGTTCTCATTGTTTTTGTTTTTATTGATGATGTTTTTTGTTGTTGTTGATAATGATGTTGTTGTTGTTGTTATTGTTGTTATTGTTGTTCTCGTTGTTTTTGTTGTTGTTGATGATGATGATGATGATGACGTCGTCGTTGTCCTTTTGATGTTATTTTGCTTCTCCAATTCCGTTATAAAAATATTTGTATTCATTAACTTAGAACAATCTTGACCCCGCGGAAGATTACTTTGGTAGTGGAGGAATATTTAGCATCTCTGTCTACTCCATGATTGCACTATTTCTCACACTCTGCATCAGTGGAACTCTTTGGGAAATTTATAAATTTCGTAGAAAGAAGAACCTCAAAAAAGACGAAACTGAAGGTAATCAATGTATATGCTGCCTCGAAACATATACAGGAGCAGTGGGTATATTAGAAGGAATAATGAAATATGACCGCTCGACCGCCAGATAAGTCGTTCAATTCAGCAAATATTACAAACATGAAGTTCGATTGGCAAAAGTGTTGCTTGAATGGAAAATTTATAAATTCGCGAGGCTTGCTCTTTCGAGTAAATGTTGTTCGAATTAGATGTATGTTGTTCGAATTAGATGTATGGCGTCGAAATGGTCACATTAAGTTTTGACATTATAAAAAATACAGATAGAAGCTCGACATAAAGTAGCCACGTTGCCGTTAGCGAGTTCCGAACATTTGGTTCGGATAGTTTCCGCATCCGGCGATTAAACGAATATCTACGAGTTACATCGTTGAAAATCGAGCGTGATTTTAACGTAGTTCCGCCAAGAGGTCTGGGCATGAGACACAGAATCGAAGTCAAGATTAGTGTGCTGCCTAACGGCGCAATTATACGTCAACTGTAAATTGTCCAATCCGAGAGCGAGGTTGGGAATTCGAGCTCGAATACCACGCGTGTAAACCAAATTCCACGCGCGTAAACCAAATACCACGCGCGTAAACCAAATACCACGCGCGTAAATCAAGATGAGCCAGTCAACAATGAAGGAACAAAAAGACGTTTCAAGACGTTTCAAGATTGTTTCGGTATATTTATTGACCCTCTGCTCGGGGAATTTACCGAAATATTACCCCTCGGGGTGATATATCCCTAGGGGTAGTGCCACTTTAAACTACTTTAAAGATCATTTTTAGAATTATTAGATTAATGAAAATTCCCAATTATCTGTATGCTCACAAACAATCAAAATCTATATAGAATAAAAAATGCATAATATGTTACTTGGTTTTTCTTTCAGATCAACACACCGATTGTGCAGTTCAAATTGTGCCGTTGAATGGTCAGCTCACAAGACTTGAGACAATGAGCACAATTTCCGATGGATTTACGTACGCCTGTCAATGCAACATAAAAAATAATACTGAATTTGAAACACTTTATAGCACATCAAGGCAGTCCGAGGTTTAGCGTGATGGTAGTTAACCAAGAGCAACGGTGTGTCAAGAAAAAATTCGGCATCGATCTTCTTCGGTAAAAGTTATTTCAGATACACTGGGGCAGGTAACCCGCGTAAAATGGTTAATTCTAACCCTAACAAAGCAAAGAAAGATAAAAGAACGAAGAAAAAAGCCAAATAACGAAAGAAAAAAAATTATAGTTGCCAGACGAAGAAAAATCCTTGCGCATTACAACACACTAACCATGAAACAAACTAAAAAAAAAAATCGTACTTAAGGCGTTCATACTTTGCAGCGAGGTGCTCCACGGTATTTGAAATGGACACAGATACGTCACAATCACATCAAGAACCTTCTCTCTTTAGGGAGTGTTTATTATTTATGGCAGGGGTTGCTATCGAAGAGAAACAAGTTGAAACCAAAACAAAAGTTTTACCCAACCTTTCAAACAGTCAAACACTGAATTTTTCTGCTACCCAGTACCATCACTAGATAATGCAACTATGTTATACTGCATACACGTATATTATCACTATATCATATATGTATATACGCCCTTTGCCTACTGTCTGATATTTATATAGATAAATATTGGTTCATATATAGTATGAGATCATTACAATATTCTAAGGAAGTTCAAGTTTGTGTTGCTGTTTATAAGCATGAAAATATGTCTATCTATATTATATTGTATGTTAAAACAAAAGAATAAAATAAAATAAATCAGTGTTTAATGTCATAGTTATAATAATATTATAACTATAGATAAATAATAATATTATAACTATAGACATTAAACACTGATTTATTTTATTTTATATCTTTTGTTTTAAAATTTGTTACCCGATATTTATAATGCAACAAAATAATCTTACCCAACCCCCCACCGCCAACAATTTGTCTTACCCAACCCCAATCTCGTTCCCAGAGCCTCCGCCGCGCCACGCAAACGGAGGCTCTGGGATAATCCATCGCCAGAGGGCCGGAAAACAGGGCGTCGATTGAACAGAGCATGCGCCAGTAATAGACCGAGCGTAGTTTTTGTCGACACAGGCAACCACAGTCAACGGCCTTCCGTATTGATGTAAACACTGATTCGATGCCTTTCTGGTCTGGTTGCCTGTAATTTGTCCTGATTGTCGACAAAATGAACATGTAAGAACATTTTAATAGCGATTTAATACAATTATTGTGTAAAAAATTCCGAATAAACCCGATTTACTGTTAAACTCGCTTCACTAATCGACGTTACGGCTCCCTGTGGCCTCACGAACGCCGCGTAAACTTGTATATAGCGTCAGATGTGTCTTGGTCGTTTATAAAAATATGTTACCGTTAATTTTTGTGCTGTCAAGTCTTTTATTGTTTGAAGTTTCAACAATCAGCCAACACCTCGATAAACATTTCTTTGTGTATTTATTAATACCTTTTCGATTTCATTGCCGCGAGTTACATAAATTCTAAAATCATATTCTTTTCTGTCCCAAATCCCAATTGGTTGCTAATTTAAACACCAGACAACAACTTTTGTTCACCTCTGAAGAGATCCTCGAGAGTTATTAACGTGTTTCGGTATTAAAGATCACACGAGGAAGATTCTTGCCGAAGATATAGCACAGATAGTTCTCACGTCCCAGAAACTACGCTCGGTCTATTACTGGCGCATGCTCTGTTCAATCGACGCCCTGTTTTCCGGCCCTCTGGCGATGGATTATCCCAGAGCCTCCGTTTGCGTGGCGCGGCGGAGGCTCTGGGAACGAGATTGACCCAACCCATTTCTCTTCGGTACCAACCCCCAGCCATAAATAATGAGCGCTCCCTTACAGGAACAAAAACTCTATAACCATAACCTAAATAAAAACTCTAGTCCTAACCCTTAATTAAAATAAAGAAATACTATTGGAATTTTTTTATTATTAGCTTATGCATTTCAAGTTTTGTTTCTTACTGCTTTAATATCGCCTAATACCCTTAATATTGGACCTGTCATTTCTCCCTCCTCCTCTGATCGACTGTAAAAATAGCAAATGATTTAACTTTTCGCATCTCATTAATTATTACTTTGTTTATCTCCCGTGCATGCTACTTTCTACTTGTGACACCCTTTTGGCATATATATAAGCCCTATTTATTTTATTATATCTCGTCTTACTCTGATGAAGGGCTCCGCTCGAAACGTCAGTATCTCGTCACTAAATTCTTGGCAGTTTACCACCTTTTCACTTTGCTATATATTCAAAACACTGTCTACGCAGCACTCTACTTTTTTACTATTAAACTAACCTTACTTCTAAATCTTACATTTCAATACTCTTTATTTCATAAACATTAATGTGATACAGAGTTTTTGGCAACTGAGAAAAATCGTATTTCAACACACGTAAAAATACAATATTTTTAACGTACAGGGGGTACACAGGGGGTACGCAGGGGGGTCGGAGGGCATGCGATCGACCCCCTTTTGGATCCAATTAGCAACAAAATTAAATTCCTGTAAAAACCTTGAGTTTTTGTAAAACAAACAATTCAAATTAAAAGCGTAAAATAATTTCACGAGAGGTAAAACGACCCCCGTTTGAAAAATGCTGCGTACACCCCTGTATATGTGTGAAAATATCGTTTCAGATCCAATGATATCTTTTTTGAGTGAAATAAAAATTAATTCTCAATTTAGATTGTCTGTGTTAATGTTTATGAAATAAACAGAATAATATACATGGATGTTTGCGGGAAATATGAAATTTATTTCTCGCAGTGACGGCGCGAGGGGAGGGGCAAGGGGGGCATTTCTCCCCCAATTTTTTCCGCTCCTCAATTTGCCCCCCTAGTTTTAGAAGTATTTATTTTGGAACATAAATACAGGACATCATAATTGCGTATTTGCGCTTCCGAAAGGGCACAAGGGTAACTCAGTACCAATATAATGAATCTACTTTAAGATAAAGAAGTGAATTGTTGGAAACTTTCCAGTTTACACTATACTTGACCTTAGCCCTTAGGATATCTCATTTTTAATTCGCAGAAAACGTCAATTACAGTTTTATAACACTGTTGCGTGAAAAAGGTTTTGCCCCCCCAAAAGTTAGTTAGCCCCTCGATCCCCCCCCCCCCAAACTGCGAGGCCTGGCGCCGCCACTGATTTCTCGTGTGATCATGAGATATCCTTTTAAACACTCGAAATAAATTCCATATTTCCCCAGTACATGAAAACTAAAACAATTAGATTATTTCGCTCTCAATGTCTATATATATATATTGTTATCTTTCACCAACCATACGTCACTAATCTCATAATGCATTCTCATTTTTGTTCATGCCCGCGGCCTAACTAAACTGTTATTTTGTTTTTTTAACACGCATAATAACTTTCTTACTTTTATTTCAGTCCTGCTTTATCAAACCAGATGTTTCCAGAATTTAATACTTCCGCTGTCCAAGGGCGTACGCAGGATTTTTCAAACGGGGGTCGTTTTACCTCTCATGACATTATATCAGAGGGAGAGGTCAGGGGAGCAACAGCAAGCGAACTTCTTCCCGACATGCATGTTATACACTGAAAGTCTGAAAACGCTTTTTGAATTGTTTGTTTTACAAAAACTCAAGGTTTTCACTATTATTACAGTTTCTGTCTTTCTTACTTATAATTTATACGTTGTTTTTATATAATGTTGTTGCTAATTGAATCCAAAAGCGGGGTACTATCGCACCCACCTTGCGTACGCCCCTACCGCTGTCCATTTTTGTCCGAATTATATGGTTTTAAAATTTTTGGGGAGCGTCCATATTCCCATAGTAGGCTACAGCCCATACTGATCCTACATGCAACTTCATGTTCAATGGCAGCTATCTTCAACCAGTAGACTAAGGTGACACTGGGTTGTTTAGCTTTCTAATGTTTTTCTTAGTATCCTTGCTGTTCCAAGCAGCGTCGTTTTCTGGATTTGCTCAATCTTCACCTTGATTCCAATCTTCTACAACTGGAAATATTTCTACCTTCCTCATCGACCACAGTCATTTAACCTCTCGCTTCAATTCATCGCATATCTCTATCTTTTCTCCTTCCTTCTTTCCGACTCTGTTGTCTCCCAGGATAGCAATATATCGATTATCATGCATTTCCGCACTTGTTTGTCTACTACGATTACATCTGGTCTTCTACACTCTATGCACTGGTCACACTGAATCATATTTAAGCATCTTTATTCCACCACTCATTCGGGGGTGTGCTCATACCACTTGTCTACTCTTTCTAAGAAATATTTTCCACATAGTGTGCAATGAATAATCCTTGCAATATTGTCATGGCGTCGTTTGTACTCTCTATGAGCAAGCTTTGTACATTCACTGATTAGGTGTCCCACGCGTTCTCATTTTTGTCCACAGAGCCTACACAACGGTGATTCTACTACATTATTCTACTGCCTTGTCTATGTTGAACTTGGGAAAGCGTCCATATTCCCATAGTAGGCTACAGCCCATACTGGTCCTACCCTATGCCCTAATTATTTATTATTATTATTATTATTATTATTATTATTATTATTATTATTATTATTATTATTATTATTCTGTTAATGAAAGAACAGTGATGTAATAAAGAGGATGTTTAGAGGAAGAATTAGAACAAGTTGATACATAGTTTAAACGAAAATATACTGTTCCTGAACAAAAAGAAGACAGAATGCATGTTATTTGGAACAAGCATTAAACTGTCAAGGGTTCAACATTTCAGTGTCTCCATCATCAAAGGTATTACTTTAAAGTGTGTTAGTGACTACAAGTATTTGGGGGATAATTATTGATGAGGTGTTGTCGTTAGAAGAATATGTGCAATATCATAATAGGCAAAATAATTGGCATGCTACGAAGAAGTCATAAAGATTTCAGAAACTCATTAATAATTCATGAACATCACAACCTATCAGATCGTCAATATCAGTCACATGGATATAGGCCTTTAAAACCGGTCTCAAAACCCTGGCTGTGGCATTTGATTTCAGTCCCAGGGGAAAGTCGAGCTGTCTTTAATCTTATTAGTATTCTTTATATAAAGAATACTAATAACTAAGGGTGATCATAAAATAAACATCTTCCTACATACCCTTGCGATTGAATAAATGCAACGCCCAGCAATAACAACTGAACACGTTATTATAGAAAAGCAAAATAACTGCATACCCTGCAAGTCAGATTACACACGTTCATATCCAAGTCTTGGATTTTAGAAATCTCAACAACGGTACTGCTTTGTTCTTCAGAAGCTTTCTTAATTAATCTTGTTGCCTGCCACTTTGAAAACATCTTCGTTGACCATTTATTAATGGGTTGGCGTTGGCACGGCATTTTATAACAGTTTCTTCTCTTCTTCAGCACTCCTGGCCTTTCTAAATGTTCGCTTCGACGCCATGGCCTACGCCTATGTTGTTCTCACGAACGAACAATGATTTGAATAAATTCTTAACCCCAAACATGCTAATTTTCCTTACAAATAATGGCAATACAAACATGCATTGGGAATTATATATTAACATAAATGAGTAAACAAATATCCACGCTCCCTAGAGGATTTCGTTTTTGATGCCATTTAATAAACTCGCAGCACGTGTTTTACCAGGTTTATAACACTCGGGCTGCGCCCTCTGATAAAACACTGCTGCTCGTTTATTAAACAGTACATAAAGGCCTGGTTACATTACACAACGATAATGATTCTAATACAGTGAGCGATTTTAAAATCTCTATCCTGATTCAGCTAAGACGAATGTCTTCAATGTGTCGAAAAATACTTAAGTAAGAGTACTTCTACGTATATTAATGGACGACGTTTCGGACGATGTGTATATAATCTATAAATGTAATCTGCAATAATCCCTCGCCCGCCTTTTCTACAACATCGTTCCCAGGTCCTTATCTCCGCTACGCGCGCGCCTTTTCTATCCCTACGGGATTTTTTCGCCAGCCGTGGCCGTGTATTAGTGTATTTGCAAAAATTATACAAGGCATTGACGAGCAAATACATGGCACTCGTACCAGCCCACTAGATGTGGAAATGTTGTGATCTTGTATGAGTTTACCGACTTAAAATATTCAGATTCAGATATTGTAAACAGATCATTTATCTTTGCTTTATTTGGGAGTTGATTATTTCTCAAGAAAACGTTCGTCGAAGACAGCCGAAAGTTCGTGTTTTTGTTTACAAGATAGTATCCGTATTATGGAAATTATATTTTTGGGCATGTTGATTATACGCTTTTAAAGAGAACTAAGTTAGCTATCGGGATAAGCTGTATGTATGTTGTAAATAGATCATTTATCTTTCCTTTAATATATATTTTATAGCTTTGGGGGTGGTTTATTTCTCAAGAAAACGTTTACCAAACGAGGCGAAAGTTTGTGCTTTTGTTTTGAAGATGGCGTGCGTATTACAGAAATTATATTTTGGTCATGTTTGAAACTCCACTTTTTTAAAGATAACTACGTTAGCCATTTATAAAAGACTTTATAAAACACAGTCGGGGGGTTAGAAAACTCGTTAGGCGGGGGGTTAGGGTTAGGACCTTTGTTGTTTGTGGTCGGTTACGATGTCGTTCCCAGAGCCTTCGCCGAAGGCTCTATCCAATTAACTAAGAGACTGGTACGTACAAGGGTGCAACGTGTCAGCTATTTGCTCGTTAATTCATTCTATTTGCTCGTCAATATATGCCTTCTATTTGCGCCTCCTTATAAGAAATACGTACTAGATACCCATATCAAAAATTCACAATTTGCAAAAGCCCGTTTTGTCGAAGAAATGTTTGAACGTTATCTCGGCCAATATTTAACCGATTTAAATTCTGAAAACAGATTTGGAATTACAGAGTCTAAATACATAACATACGTGTCTGCTATATTACGAGAACGTGTATACCCTTCGTCCAAACGGTTTATGTACTTAGAAATTAGTCGGCAATCAGCCGGTCACTTCGTCGCATATTATTTTGAACGTTAGATCGATCAATATTTAACCGTTTTCAATTGTGAAAACAGATTTGGAATTAGCGAGTCTAAATACATAATACACGTACTTATTATGTTACGACAACGTGTATACCTTTGTAAAAACCTGTTTATGTAGTTTGTCAGATCACAAATCGCCAATGGCCGCTCTACGCGTTGCCCAGATATTGTCCGATCCAAAAGGATCACCCAAAACGACTTTTTACTTCCTTATAAGGAGTTGGTCCTACCATGCTCCGCTTAAATATATAAATATATATATACAAATTTTTCGTGCGAGGGGAAAATATTCCAAAAAAGAAAAAATTGCACTCATTCGATGGAGTCACGTATAAAATTGAAGATGTTTACTGTAGTATTTCGAATGCCAACCCTTGTAGCCATATATATACAAAAGAAAGAATACAACAATGTAACAAGTTTGGGATATTACAAAGGTGAACAAAGAAAGACATTTCAAGTGTTTGAAGATTGTATTTCCTTCGTAAATGTACATCGATTGTATCTCCTTCGTATAGGCTCCATTATTTTAAACTTCTCTTCACTTCTAGAGATGCGTCTCTCACTTCGATCGACTTCTATCTCTAGTGATACACAACTACACAACTTGTATACAGAAGACTAAGAAGAGAATCCTGACCATGTCCCAATAGCTCAGTGCCGTAAGAGTGATGTGCGAGACCTTGGGATCGTTTCCAGGTTGGGGAAGCGGTCTGGAAGTCAAATAAATTTTCAAATTAATACTTTTATTATGAAATATTATTATATGGCACAAGCCATATATATGTATATACAAACCATATATATACGGTGAAATTGCGTGCTCTGATTGGCTGAGACACGTCATGTTCCGATCCGTTATTCCCCGGTAATGGAGTATCGTTGTTCGGTTTATTCCTTTGGTCCATAGGAAACTGTGAAAAGCAGCAAAAATTGAAGGAATTTAGTAAATTAAGCACTACTGTAAATCATGTACGAGTCGGACGATGAACAATCTAAATCATGAAAGCAATAGAAGAAAAAGATTGAAAATGACAATTCGGTCAATAAGAAGTTATTAATCCTCCCACCATTAAATATTGATTTAAACATGTATATCACTCCGGTACAGATAGAAATCGTTCCGCGAAGTGACGGAGGCTCAGCTCTCCGTGAAGTGATAATGCGATGTTCTCTGTAAAGAACGGAAACCGAAACGATGGAAACCGCAAATCGTCGAAATATGCATTGACAAATCTCGTTTATGTCAGCACGCTTATTTGTCACGATTCATTGATCACTGCTCGTTGTAATATTTTAAAGTTCCAAATATATAATGAAAGTGTGGATTATTAACAATTAAAAGGCCACAAATGCGGAAAATAAACGGATTTTTTTACGATTGATCAAAAGTTCAACTTCCCAGGTAAGTCAAAAGGATTTTCTGTTTATTGTTAATATCACATCTATACCTGCAGGGTAAAATTATGCCCCATTCTTTAAATCAGTTTCAATAAATGTAACAGGTAGTCTTACAACAAAATAAACTATAGTAAAGTATTTATACACATTTGCACTATTATTCACATAATAATAATATTTAATATTTATACAGCGCTTAAATTATACATAAACATATATAACACATAAGCCCAGTCTGCAAACATACATGTGTACGGTTTGTTTATAATCAGCAGCTAAGAAGTTATTATTGTATAATATATGATATCCTATAAATATGAATCACAGTCACTAGTGCCGTCTGTATCCCTATACTTCCCTATACTTCCCTGTAATCCCAGCCAAAACATTGCTCACAGCCTCGCACCGCCTTGGAAGCTATTTGACTCGAAAAAAGAAGACACATAGTTGCCTGAGGAGGAGGCTAATCTGTTTAGAACTTTGAGAACTTTCAGCGTGTTTTGACTTCAACAACCTAGAGACGTACAAAAGGTTAGAAATAATTTGTGTACTAGCATGCATAAATTAATACAAAAGAGGAAAATTACCTCAATATCACAATCTTTATCGAGCCTTGTTTCCGCGATCATTTCCGGTTTCGGCGATTTCCGGATTCGGTTTCGGTTCTTTACAGAGATCCATGATGCGATGTTTCCCGAAAGGAACGGCATCCGTTTCCGGAAATAACGGCGTTCTATTCGCTAATAATAATATTATGGCCAATCACAACCGACTATAAAGTTAATCACGTGGGAAAAAAAGACAATGTTCACTCCCTTGTAACAAATATACTTGTATTTTAATTTCACTTTCAGTATTGTATTCCTTTTCTCTGCAGTTCCCAAATCTGAGTATAGCTGTTGCGTTAAATCTTGAAGAATGTTGCGTCAGATTTGCTTAATCGTCATTCTGTATCTCCATTGTTATTTTGAAATGGGACTTGCTGAATTGCAGAAACAAACGCGATTGAAACGAAGAACAGATGACCAGCCCCCAAGCGGAAAATGCCTTTGGTTCAGATGGGGAGGAAAAAGCAGCTTTCACCATTACGTGTGCTGTAACAACTGTGGTGGAGACTCCTCCAACACCTGTGATGGTCATACTTACCAAACAGCTTCGTCAGGACGTTACTGTAACTCGTGTGGTGTTGATAATCCTGACGGCGATGCATCAAAGCAGTCGAAGCCTTTCGCGTGTGGCGGTTGTGAAGGCCAGAAGATGATCGAAAGGAAATGCTCCTCTGGTTTAAGGTATTTATACAACATTCCGGTGGGATGCTGGTTGTTTGCTAGGTGTTTCAGAAACAAATGCGAAAAAACATACACAACTCACATTGGCGAAGCTAGCCAAAACACCTGCTTCAATTTGGTATGCGACGAAAACGAAACCGTTGAGAACTGCCCAAGTGACTGTTGCGCCAAGAAGAATCCTGGAAACTGCACAGTGCAGAACGGTAAATGTCTTCCAAGATGCTGTGGTCAATCAGATTGCTGTTCCAAGGCAGGGCAGATCCACGCAGAAAGTGTCGCAATGACATTGCTGTTCGTTGTTATTACTTATATAACCATATAAGACACAAGTACAGCAGAAACAGAAGCCATATATAGGCTTATAATACACCTGCCCTGCATGATGTTAGTTATGTAAATCATTGATGAAGTTATGTAAATTGATAGTTATGTAAATTATCATTGTCACTTGCATATAAGTTTGGTTTAGTAAATAATAAGGGAGTTTTGTATATGTTTTATAACTGGTTACTGGTGTGAGTAAACACTACATTTGGAGACTTTTAGACATTTGGAGCGTAGGAACCGGGGGACTTCATCCCCCCAAATTTCAAATGGGGGGGCTGAGCCCCCAAAAAATCAGGACAAGCGTTGCTAAATTTAATGTTTATTCAAATTGTATTAGTACGACTATAGATGCTAAGAAAGAAGATACTTAAGGTAATCTACCTATGGGCTTCATCTATACACGAAATTTTACAAACGGGTGTAGCCTGAAATGCCTGAAGTGTTAGCCAACCCGAGTGTTATATTGGTTCCCAGACCATTCTGTCAGTACTAGGCGCAAAAAATGGCGTGACATGGTAAGAGGCAGCAGGTATAAGCTTTGATTCATTTTGAACTATGCTCGCTGTAGAATTATATAGATGAAAAAGTTTGCTCAAATTGCTGCAAATTGTCTTTACTGAGCTGCTAGATTTCAAAATTTTCTGGGGAGGAACCCCGGACCCTCCTAAAAAGTAAAAATGCGGTTACTGATTACCTGCTTGTCGACACCCCCACCCCCACACACTTTAAATCCATTCCTACGCCTCTGTTTGGCGACGGATTTGGCGGTAAGCTTGAAAATAGGAGGAATAGTAGCGTTTGACTGCACTGGAGATAGCAACAGCGTAGGACCAAGGTGGAAGCGGCGGAAAACAGCGTTTCAATACTTTATAGATGGCAAGGGAGTCACGAACCCGAAACAAAAGAAAGCTTTGTTTCTTCACTCAGTGGGCATTCAAGAAATGTATTTAACCTTAGAAGATCCCGGGCCATGTGGAGAAGACGACGAAGCAGACGAATACGAGAAGGCGTAGATATCAGTGCCGTTCGAACGACACGAGTTCCGACAAATGAGCCAAGAAAGTACTGAAACGGTCGATCAGTTTGTAATACGATTAATTCGGCAAGACGATAACTGTGATTTTGGTTAAAAGAAAAAAGAACATATTCGATATCAAGTTATCGACAAATATTTTTCCAGCAAAATTGTTATACGGACGGGAAATTCGGATAAAATTACCTGAGATGCGAGGAGAAGGTGCGATTCCTGAGTTGGTGGAAGTTCAAGATCGAGACAACGAAATGAAACAGAAGGGAAAAGATTATGCAGATCGACGGAGAAATGCTAAAGAGAGTGAGTTGGAGTGGGGAGATAGTACTAATGAAGTACTAATGAAGAAGAAAAAAGTGGATAAATTGTCACCAACATTCCATGAATCACCTTTTAGAGTAAATATTTTACGGCGGGCTCAGAGAGTGCGCCTAGCACCGGAACGTTTCACAAATTATGTACGTTAATAATATTGTCATGTACTTTTCAAGGGTTTATATAATTAGTTGGTCAATAGGTTAAAAAAAGGAAGAAAAATACAATAATGCATAGGTAGATATTAACTGGAAAAGGGGGGGGGGGGGGGGGGTTATAGTGTTAGTATGCCAATCATTGATGAAGTTATGTACATTGAAGTACAGTAGTTATATATCCCCTCGCAAGTGAGGTCGCGAAGCGAAGTCGCGAAGCATATTTTGACAGAAACGCTATAGCCGCCATTGGCGAATTGTGCCAATCTGACGAACTACATAAAGGTTTTTACGAAGGGTATACAAGCTATTTGCGTAATATAGTAGGTACGTGTGTTATGTATTAAGACTCGCTAATTCCAAATCTGTTTTCAGAATTGAAAACGGTTAAATATTGATCGAGATAACGTTCAAAACGATGGATAGGTGACTTTTGCTTATGCTTAACTCGTGTGAACCAGGTTTATGCAGGCCCGTCGGAAGCGGGGGGCTGGGCAGGCTGCAGGCACCCCCTAATAATTTGCTAACATTTTTTGCAACATTCTTTTGAAGATAAATCTGTTAGATATTTCCCTGGATTTGAACATGATTTAGATCGAGAACTATCGCGCTTGCAACCCTGATAATTTCCGTTGTAAAAACGCTCGATTTATTTAGTTTTTTATTTATTTATGAAAGAAATCTATCTATTTATTTAAACCAATTAAACGACGAAAATTATCAAGATAATATTGCGATTCATGCGTGAGCTCTTGATCCCGATAATTAGGCTCCTTGTAATTCGGGTTCTAGAGCACAAAAAACTGTAGAAATTAAGGACTCCATGAACATGAGATTTGTTAGTCAATATGTAACTAAGGGAAATTGATAAAAATTTGGTGTAATTCTTCATTTTTATGTAAAATTTGAACTAAGCTTGCCGCAAAATGAGCTGAAACATTCGCTCAAATTGCAGGAAATGGTGTTTCCGAGGTTCTATATTTCAAATATTTCCAGGGGAGCATACCCCTACCCCTCCCTTATTATATAATATACGACAATTTTATTATAGTACAAAAGAAGTTTGTTTTTTATTATACTCAGCTTTGCAGCTGTGGCGAAGGTTAGTTAATGGTCAATTTGAACCCTGAAGATGACATTGTAGTCAAAAATTACGTTTGGTAGTTTTTAAACTTTTTAACTTTTAACCTGTATATAAGACAGAAACCCTGGAAACCCTATATTAAACGACCAGTTATCAAAGTCCCAAAGTTATTGTCAGTATAATACTGTAAATGGAACCCCTATTAAGCAGCCACCCCTTTTAAGCCACCTTTCGGCTGTCCGCGCAGGAGAGGGTTCTGCTATTGTTTTTACCCCTATTAAGCGGCCACTTTTAATGTTTGTATAAAAGAATATGAAACAGTACAGTTTGGCGTTGTTTGAAGAAACATGATGACAGTCAGAAATAAAATGCAACAAAAAATCTGATAAAACATCCGTGTTACTCGCTAGTGACCAGCTATGTGTTAAGTCAAATCCTTTTTGATGCTAACCACTTGATGGAAAATTTATCTCCCGTGAAGTGGTAATGACATGGAACTTCCAAGCCATGCATAGCTGCGTTTATGCGTTTACCCTCAATTTAACTTGTATTTTTGAGAGGAATTCTATGATTCTTGAAACAAATAGTGTTTTCGCAACAATTTATATCAGTGTTTGTAGTTTCAATAATGCATCGTACATTTATAAATAACATTTTTTACATAATACATTGTGTGCAACAGTTGTCGTAAGCCATCAAGCATGATCTTTTTGAAATAAAATTACATTTCTCATGCCACGCGCGCCTTATGTTAATTTTGACAAATTCCTATTAAGCGGCCACTGGGGTTCCACTGTATTATGAAGCGAACATTATGATGTATGTATTATATATAATTAATATTTGGCATTTCACTCGATCAAACTACATGTTGAAAGGATTTATGGTGAAGGAAAATTTCGAGTGTTGGAATACATACATTTTAAGACCAAACCGGGACCAGTTGAGAAAAATGCAACTTCAAGGACTTCCTGCTGGAATTGAATCCGAGACCGCGGCGATGCTAGTGCAGTGCTCTGACCACTGAGCTACGGAAGGTGGTGGTAATGCCGCGGGATAAGATTCTGGCCATTATAGGTAATATTTGGCATTTCACTTGATTGAACTACATGTTGAAAGTATGTATTATATAGCCTGGTTCACACGAGAGCATAATCATAATCATAAGGACAAGCCAAAAGGCAAAACAAAGGAATGAAGTCAAGCCGACGATATAAACATGGACATTAGTCATAATCATAAGAAGCATAAGGCAAGAGCAAAACAAAAGAGGAGACAAAGAAAAATTCTCGTTGTTTTGTCTTCGTACGTCCCAGAGCAAACGTTTTCGTTGCTTATCAGTGCTTATGTCGCTGATCGTGTGAACCAGGTTTATGTATGCATGTCTTATCTATTTTAAGGCAGAGCTAGCACACCGGTTAGTGGTCTGAAAAATATGACTTGTATATTCTACTTGTAAGGTATTCGTCTGGAATACAGATGTACATTCGATGTATTCGTCTGTATTGGTGTACAGATGATACAGAAGTGATCCATAATCGGTCCTAATGCCGGGGCCTATAGTTATTCGGCTTATAAGCCTATTTTTGCTAGTAAATTCGCGCGAAACGACCTTTTCTTTTTGTCTTATGAGCTCTCAGCTGGAACTAATCAGAAATATTTTGAATATAGAAATTCGCTTCGCGCGAAAATATTCGCCCAGTGGAAAAGTACCCCTTATGTCGAATCTCCACTAGGCGGAAAATAATATTTTCCTTTGTTCTGTGAGATATCGCATGGAACTAATTAGAAAAGACAAAAGGAAAAGTCTAGTACAGTATGAGCACAGAGCACAGAAGTAGCCTCCTTCGCAGACGTTCTAAGAAGGGGACAGAAGCGTTCCTGAGCGCACTATCGCCCGAGCTTGCCAGTTGCCGCCATATTATAAACACCGTACTGCAATTCATGTTTGAGGATGTGATGTGCCAAATAAAAGCAAATATAATCTATTTAAATCTTGTGAAATTGTTGTAAAATCCATAAGCCATTGATCACAAAAATTAGTCCTTCAAATACCAGGAACAGTGGGTGATTTTAGAAATGTTGATCGAAACGCAAAGTTGTCAAATCAAGCGACGATTTATATTTAGAAACGTATAAACACTGAAGTATATATATATATATATATATAAATATTATATAAAACAAGAGCCAGCTCTCAACAACAGTTCCACTGTTAAAATATTTCTTCAAAAGGAACATTTAAAAACTTTAATAATATATATACATATATATATATAATTCAAATAAAACTCTTAACTTTAAAAACTTTATTGCAGACCAACGTTTCAGGGCCTTTTAATAAAGGGGCAAGACCCCGAATAAAGTTTTTATAGTTAAGAGTTTTATTTGAATTATATTTATGTTTTAAACTCGAGTTTTGGTTTGGGTTTTTGAAATATATATATATATATATATATATATAACAGATGATTAAAACACAAGTTACTTCATTTAGAACTTTATTTCCACTACAAACTTGTTTCGTATGGCAAGCGTATTGCTTGTCACACTCATCAGGTGAAAAGTGATACTCGCAGTTAGCGCGTCTGTGTATTTGAGGAGCGTGTGCGTGACGTCATGTTGTTTGTGAGTCGTTTGTTCGTTGTGGTTCATATTACAAGTGTTGAAAATTTACATATTACACATTACACAATAAATGTTTCTTTCGATGTCTGCACGTTGAAACAAGTTCATTTCTCTTGTTAAGAGAACTTATCTTTGGTTGATAGATTATGACAAACTTTTCGTGCAAGCATAAACTGCATCTTTTTGTTTTGCTAGAATATGGCTGGCATTTCTTAATGATTCTCCATCTAATGGAGTGACGTGCGTTCGATTCTTTCAACGACCAAATATGTTTACTGAGTTCAGTTGCGTGTTTGTTTTTTTCGTTTCTGAAGGAACTAGTATGGTTCAAATATCTTGTCTTAAATGTTCATTCTGTCAGTCCAACGTAGGTTTCTTCTGAGTTTTTTTCTATGTTCTTGACTGTTGCTTGATAGACGATGCTTGTCGTTAGGCATTTTCCTTCGAGTGGGCAGGCGCTTTTTTGGCGGCAATTGCATTTTCTGCTTTGGGTTTCTTGTATTTGCGTTTCTTGTATCGGCGTCGCGTTATTGAGGATGGTTTTGTTGTGTGCGGAGATGATATTTTGGACATTTGGCATGCAGCTGTAGCTCAGCTTTAGCCGCGTGTTTCTGTTGAAAATCTTGTTGAGCGGGTGGAAAAACAGCAACGCGGCAATTGAATGGTTCAAGAGTATTCCAAACAAGCCTTCGCACGCTTTCATCAGTTTCGACGTCGTAGATTTCTACCCGTCAATAACAGACGACCTGCTGACAAAAGCCATAACCTTTGCCTCCGAATTTGACGAAATCACAGATGAAGAAATACATATCATCATCCAAGCAAAGAATTCTCTCCTATTTAATGAAAACGAAGCGTGGTGCAAGAAAAATAGCAAGTCAAACTTCGACGTCACCATGGGCAGCTTCGACGGAGCTGAGACATGCGAGCTGGTGGGATCTTATCTCCTATCGAAGCTCCCCCCACAGTACAGAAACAACATCGGCCTGTACAGAGATGACGGCCTAGGCGCCTTCGACGATTCACCAAGAGATATCGAAAGAATTAAGAAAGAAATATGCACGATATTTAGCAAACACACCTCAAAATAACTATAGAAGCAAACAAGAAAAGCGTGAACTTTTTAGACATCACTTTCGACCTTAGATCCGGAACCTTTAAACCTTATAACAAACCAGGCAACATCCCCCAGTATGTCCACGTCCACAGCAACCACCCGCCAACTATACTACGTAGAATTCCCGAAACGATCAACCAACGACTGTCCAACATCTCCTCCAACCAAGAGACATTTGACTCCAGCACGCGCCCGTACCAAGAAGCCCTCAGAAAAAGCGGCTACATTCATAACCTTCGCTACGAGCAACAACCGTCCCGAGCAAGACAAAACAGACCAAGGAATATTACATGGTACAACCCGCCGTACAGCGTCAACGTAGCCACCGACATCGGGCACAAATTTCTCAAGGCTATTGACGATTGCTTTCCGAAAGAACACCCGCTCAACAAGATTTTCAACAGAAACACGCTAAAGCTGAGCTACAGCTGCATGCCAAATGTCCAAAATATCATCTCCGCACACAACAAAACCATCCTCAATAACGCGACGCCGATACAAGAAACGCAAATACAAGAAACCCAAAGCAGAAAATGCAATTGCCGCCAAAAAAGAGAACATAGAAAAAAACTCAGAAGAAACCTACGTTGGACTGACAGAAGGAACATTTAAGACAAGATATTTGAACCATACTAGTTCCTTCAGAAACGAAAAAAACAAACACGCAACTGAACTCAGTAAACATATTTGGTCGTTGAAAGAATCGAACGCACGTCACTCCATTAGATGGAGAATCATTAAGAAATGCCAGCCATATTCTAGCAAAACAAAAAGATGCAGTTTATGCTTGCACGAAAAGTTTGTCATAATCTATCAACCAAAGATAAGTTCTCTTAACAAGAGAAATGAACTTGTTTCAACGTGCAGACATCGAAAGAAACATTTATTGTGTAATGTGTAATATGTAAATTTTCAACACTTGTAATATGAACCACAACGAACAAACGACTCACAAACAACATGACGTCACGCACACGCTCCTCAAATACACAGACGCGCTAACTGCGAGTATCACTTTTCACCTGATGAGTGTGACAAGCAATACGCTTGCCATACGAAACAAGTTTGTAGTGGAAATAAAGTTCTAAATGAAGTAACTTGTGTTTTAATCATCTGTTATGCCGCTCTGCTTAAGCATTGAGCACTCTACCCGTACGATTTTGTACCCGATATTTATTATCACAACACTTTGCTATATATATATATATATATATATATATATATATATTAATAGCAGTCATCTTCATCCTGCTCATCAGCACTACACTGATGAGGCCCAAAAGGCCGAAACGGTACCGTCTGTAGTTAGATACGCTCTATGACCTTTAGGCTTTAGGTCATATTGAGCGCTCTACAAGATGAACCATTGTCGCTTACGCATTGTGCGCACGCTCACTGCTTGCAGTTGAGCGCTCTGGCATGGTTCTTGATGTCCCACATTTTGTGTGCATCAAGGGTGACTGTAAATAGCAGTCATCTTCATCCTGCTCATCAGCACTACACTGATGAGGCCCAAAAGGCCGAAACGGTACCGTTATATATATATATATATATATATATATATATATATATATATATATATATATATATATATATATATATATATATATATAAAGGATTTATGGTGAAGAAAAATTTCGAGTGTTGGAATACATACATTTTAAGACCAAACCGGGACCAGTTGCGAAAAATGCAACTTAGCGGCCTTCCGGTAGGAATTGAACCGCGACCCTGCGATTGCTAGTGCAGCGCTCTGACCACTGAGCTACGGAAGCCGTTGCCGAGAGCCTAGTCACGATTCTGTATATATGGTGGTAATGCCGGGATAAGATTCTGGGTATATTATAGGTAATATTTGGCATTTCACTCGATCAAACTACATGTTGAAAGGATTTATGGTGAAGGAAAATTTCGAGTGTTGGAATACATACATTTTAAGACCAAACCGGGACCAGTTGCGAAAAATGCAACTTAGCGGCCTTCCGGTAGGAATTGAACCCGCGACCCTGCGATTGCTAGTGCAGCGCTCTGACCACTGAGCTACGGAAGCCGTTGCCGAGAGCCTAGTCACGAGTTCTGTATATATGGTGGTAATGCCGGGATAAGATTCTGGGTATATTATAGGTAATATTTGGCATTTCACTCGATCAAACTACATGTTGAAAGGATTTATGGTGAAGGAAAATTTCGAGTGTTGGAATACATACATTTTAAGACCAAACCGGGACCAGTTGCGAAAAATGCAACTTAGCGGCCTTCCGGTAGGAATTGAACCCGCGACCCTGCGATTGCTAGTGCAGCGCTCTGACCACTGAGCTACGGAAGCCGTTGCCGAGAGCCTAGTCACGAGTTCTGTATATATGGTGGTAATGCCGGGATAAGATTCTGGGTATATTATAGGTAATATTTGGCATTTCACTCGATCAAACTACATGTTGAAAGGATTTATGGTGAAGGAAAATTTCGAGTGTTGTAAGGCTCTCGGCAACGGCTTCCGTAGCTCAGTGGTCAGAGCGCTGCGCTGGCAATCGCAGGGTCGCGGGTTCAATTCCTACCGGAAGGCCGCTAAGTTGCATTTTTCGCAACTGGTCCCGGTTTGGTCTTAAAATGTATGTATTCCAACACTCCAAATTTTCCTTCACCATAAATCCTTTCTATATATATATATATATATATATATATATATATATATATATATATATATATATATATATAAAAGTAGAGTGCTGCGTAGACAGTGTTTTGACTATATAGCAAAGTGAAAAGGTGGTAAACTGCCAAGAATTTAGTGACGAGATACTGACGTTTCGAGCGGAGCCTTACGTCTTACTCTGATGATTAGAAGGGCTCCGCTCGAAACGTCAGTATCTCGTCACTAAATTCTTGGCAGTTTACCACCTTATATATATATATATATATTTATTACGCTCTGCAAATTAATGCATTGAGCACTCTACCGACAGTATAAACTCAATTCACCAGATTTATATATATATATATATATATATATATACGTGTAGGTTTTGGTCTACGAAATGCAAAGAGTGCTCAACAACATATAGTTAGAGCAAATAATAGATTTTCGCTTACCTCAAAACTGGTCTGCTACAACTTGTTTCATCTGTAAAAACCCTGCGACCCTGCCTGAAGATTCTTTTTACAGATGAAACAAGTTGTAGCAGACCAGTTTTGAGGTAAGCGAAAATATATATATATATATATATATATATATATATATATATATATATATATATATATATATATATATATATATATATATATATATATATATATATATATATATATATATATATATATATATATATATATATATATATATATATATATATATAGTATACTAATCTTAGTTAGAGTATGTTATTCATAACAATGCATTTCCAACCTTTTGCTGCTAGATGCGGTGATAAATACCCGAAGTCAATAACCGGCAGAATACTGGGTTCCACGTGGATAGTCCTCGGCATGTTATTCGTAACGATGTTCATTGGGACACTGACGACAACACTAATGGCACTATTGATGGAAGGAACATACAATATCCAAGATGAAAAGGTGAGTTGGTTGATAAGAGGGAAGAGAAATGGGGGAGGTGAGAAGATAGGGTGAAGAGAGGGGAGAGGATGGAAGGGGAGGAGAAGAAAGGGGACAAAAGGAGGGGAAGAAGGAGGGAAGGAAAGGGGACAGGAGGGGAGGAAAGGGCAGAGAAGGAGGTGATAAAAGGGGACAGAAGGAGGAGAGGAAAGGGGGCAAAAGGAGGGGAAAGGAGGGAAGGAAAGGGGACAGGAGGGGAGGAAAGTTGACAGAAGGAGGGGAGGAAAGGGAACAGAAGGAGGGGAGGAAAGGGAAGAAATGGAGGGGAAAAGGATGGAAGGAAAGGGGACAGAGGAAGGGGGGGGAAAGGAGAGGAAAGGGGAGGAGAAGGGTAAGGAGAGAGGAAGAAAAGACAAAGAGTTTTGACAAAGAGGTAAGCAGTAGAAAAAAGTAGAATACGATGAGGGAGGACTTCGATGCGATTCGGAGATGACGTCAAATCGATAACTGGTTCATGGGCATACAAGTAAAGACATTTAGATTTCTCAATAAACAATAGCTGTTAATTTTAATATTTGTTTCAGATTTCAGTTGTAAATGGAAGCAATGCCCACTGGCTGGGAATTTCACATCATGCCATTATAACAGGTTCGTAATAGTGAAGAGACTCAAATTAAATCAAAAGGGTACTTCAGTCAAACTGATCAGTACAAGTGAAGTTGATAGGTAACCCCCTAGGTGGTATGAGGCGGCATCCCATTTGGTTGGTGGATGGGGGGAGGTTATCTACTAACTACGGTAGTTCATATGAAAGAACTTACTGGAGTATCCTTTTAAGAGATGAACCACGTGTACCTCAATTACAACAATTAATATAACTATTACAAGCAACAAACTAAGGTCTAACTATGGTGAATGATTAAGTGAATGATTTGCCAAGATATAATGTCCTAAAATTTGCTAAAATATGCAAGATATATATCAATCGTCCTAATTAATATCTACTAATTATTAACCAAGTGCGAGATGTGTACAGGAAAGTATTTGCATGATCAGGTTTTCGTACACGACGCTAATAAGTAGTTTATTATATGATTTTTATTTCATTTTCTTGTTTGTTTTAGCGCTGTTTTAGCATTGCTTTACCTAATCGCTTCGTGTTTGTAACTATTGGTATTCGTTCTGAATGAAACATTCATCGTGCTTCATGCGTAAACAGCATTAAAGACAATCAACACTAATATTCCAGCATGCTTTATTGTTCTAGAATTTTCAATAAAGAAACCTAGTACTCTTCTATTTGTGCTAAAATCAACAAAAATGGTTTCACCGCCAAAACTATCAGAAAAATCCATAATTGCCCACGGGTATTACGGCTAAATCCGGATCGCAAATTAACCAATCATATTGCATAATTCCACCAGAAGTTGCTCTAGCCATATAATAATAAAAACTTATTGACAGAGCGGGAGGTTTTTACGGCAAAATGATCTTGCCCACGGTCAAGACCGAGCGACGTCTGTGCGAAAAGACCAAGGGCATGAGGATAATTTTGCCGTAATGAACGACCAAACGAGGCTCTTTTACATTTCTTACATTTCCTCAATATTTTTTCGCAATTTTTTAAAACGTTTCAGTTGTTTTGTAATGACCGATCTTTACCGGTTTGTAAAGACCGCTGAGCAACCAATCAGATTGCAGAAAAGCTGCGTTAAGACTGCTCATGAGCCAAGCCATATAATAATACTGTTTATAATAAAAATAATATGTAAAAAATATGCTGCAAACTTCAACTGTTGTTTCTGGTTTAAAATAATTTCTTTAAAAAATTATTTTAAGATATATGATTGATATGCTAGTTCTACAGGATCAATCCGCAAGATATTTTGAGAAAGATATTTTGTGATTAAAACGTAGAGTTTTCTGACACTGTTTACTCATCTTTTCTAAGCTGTCAGCAAACAAGAAGACCTGTACTCACCGCTGATTGATTACGAAGTTGACGCCGCATTAGTGGACATAAACAGCTTGAAAGATGTCGTCCATGACTTGCAAAAGCAACACAACATACGAGTGTTAGGAATCCTCCCCAAGGACAGTTTCTACGGCGTTGTTTTGCGACAAAACTCTGCAAACCTGACGATCTGCTTTAAGACGTTTCTAGAGAAACATGAAGATTGTATTTATGAAATGCTGGGAGATTACAGCGGAAATCAGAAAGTAAGTTGTCGTCGTCGTCGCCGTCGTTGTTGTTGTTGTTGATAATGTTGTTGTTGATGATGATGTTGATTTTTTGTCAATTTTTATGTTAGGACTAGTTAAGAGAGACATTAAATAGAAACAAGGAATTTGGAAAGGTTATAAAAATTCATTGTTTCTATTCTGACGTCTCTCTTAAAGGGTATATGAACCGAAAATTGAGATGAATTTTTTTATTGATTTATTAGAAATAACTCGTAAAATGAGAAAGAATGACTTGTGACAGTCGTCGTCGTCGTCGTCGTCGTCGTCGTCGTCGTCGTCGTCGTCGTCGTCGTCGTCGAAAATGTTGTTGTTATTGTTGTTCTCGTTGTTTTTGTTTTTATTGATGATGATGTTGTTGTTTTTATTGATGATGATGTTGTTGTTTTTGTTGATAGTGATGTTGATGTTGTTGATGTTGTTGTTGTTGTTGTTGTTGTTGTTGTTGTTGTTGCTGCTGTTGTTGTTGATGATGTTGTTGCTGTTGATGAAAATGTTGTTGTTGTTGTTATTGTTGTTCTCATTGTTTTTGTTTTTATTGATGATGTTTTTTGTTGTTGTTGATAATGATGTTGTTGTTGTTGTTATTGTTGTTATTGTTGTTCTCGTTGTTTTTGTTGTTGTTGATGATGATGATGATGATGACGTCGTCGTTGTCCTTTTGATGTTATTTTGCTTCTCCAATTCCGTTATAAAAATATTTGTATTCATTAACTTAGAACAATCTTGACCCCGCGGAAGATTACTTTGGTAGTGGAGGAATATTTAGCATCTCTGTCTACTCCATGATTGCACTATTTCTCACACTCTGCATCAGTGGAACTCTTTGGGAAATTTATAAATTTCGTAGAAAGAAGAACCTCAAAAAAGACGAAACTGAAGGTAATCAATGTATATGCTGCCTCGAAACATATACAGGAGCAGTGGGTATATTAGAAGGAATAATGAAATATGACCGCTCGACCGCCAGATAAGTCGTTCAATTCAGCAAATATTACAAACATGAAGTTCGATTGGCAAAAGTGTTGCTTGAATGGAAAATTTATAAATTCGCGAGGCTTGCTCTTTCGAGTAAATGTTGTTCGAATTAGATGTATGTTGTTCGAATTAGATGTATGGCGTTGAAATGGTCACATTAAGTTTTGACATTATAAAAAATACAGATAGAAGCTCGACATAAAGTAGCCACGTTGCCGTTAGCGAGTTCCGAACATTTGGTTCGGATAGTTTCCGCATCCGGCGATTAAACGAATATCTACGAGTTACATCGTTGAAAATCGAGCGTGATTTTAACGTAGTTCCGCCAAGAGGTCTGGGCATGAGACACAGAATCGAAGTCAAGATTAGTGTGCTGCCTAACGGCGCAATTATACGTCAACTGTAAATTGTCCAATCCGAGAGCGAGGTTGGGAATTCGAGCTCGAATACCACGCGTGTAAACCAAATTCCACGCGCGTAAACCAAATACCACGCGCGTAAACCAAATACCACGCGCGTAAATCAAGATGAGCCAGTCAACAATGAAGGAACAAAAAGACGTTTCAAGACGTTTCAAGATTGTTTCGGTATATTTATTGACCCTCTGCTCGGGGAATTTACCGAAATATTACCCCTCGGGGTGATATATCCCTAGGGGTAGTGCCACTTTAAACTACTTTAAAGATCATTTTTAGAATTATTAGATTAATGAAAATTCCCAATTATCTGTATGCTCACAAACAATCAAAATCTATATAGAATAAAAAATGCATAATATGTTACTTGGTTTTTCTTTCAGATCAACACACCGATTGTGCAGTTCAAATTGTGCCGTTGAATGGTCAGCTCACAAGACTTGAGACAATGAGCACAATTTCCGATGGATTTACGTACGCCTGTCAATGCAACATAAAAAATAATACTGAATTTGAAACACTTTATAGCACATCAAGGCAGTCCGAGGTTTAGCGTGATGGTAGTTAACCAAGAGCAACGGTGTGTCAAGAAAAAATTCGGCATCGATCTTCTTCGGTAAAAGTTATTTCAGATACACTGGGGCAGGTAACCCGCGTAAAATGGTTAATTCTAACCCTAACAAAGCAAAGAAAGATAAAAGAACGAAGAAAAAAGCCAAATAACGAAAGAAAAAAAATTATAGTTGCCAGACGAAGAAAAATCCTTGCGCATTACAACACACTAACCATGAAACAAACTAAAAAAAAAAATCGTACTTAAGGCGTTCATACTTTGCAGCGAGGTGCTCCAGGGTATTTGAAATGGACACAGATACGTCACAATCACATCAAGAACCTTCTCTCTTTAGGGAGTGTTTATTATTTATGGCAGGGGTTGCTATCGAAGAGAAACAAGTTGAAACCAAAACAAAAGTTTTACCCAACCTTTCAAACAGTCAAACACTGAATTTTTCTGCTACCCAGTACCATCACTAGATAATGCAACTATGTTATACTGCATACACGTATATTATCACTATATCATATATGTATATACGCCCTTTGCCTACTGTCTGATATTTATATAGATAAATATTGGTTTATATATAGTATGAGATCATTACAATATTCTAAGGAAGTTCAAGTTTGTGTTGCTGTTTATAAACATGAAAATATGTCTATCTATATTATATTGTATCACTATTTAAAACAAAAGAAATAAAATAAAATGAATCAGTGTTTAATGTCATAGTTATAATAATATTATAACTATAGACATTAAACACTGATTTATTTTATTTTATATCTTTTGTTTGCCACAAAATAATCTTACCCAACCTTTTCCCGCCAACAATTTGTCTTACCCAACCCCCCAGACATAAATAATGAGCGCTCCCTTACAGGAACAAAAACTCTAACCATAACCTAAATAAAAACTCTAGTCACCTAACCCTTAATTAAAATAAAGAAATACTATTAAATTAACCTTACTTCTAAATCTTACATTTCAATACTCTTTTATTTCATAAACATTAGCGTGATACGGAGTTTTTGGCAACTGAGAAAATCGTATTTCAACACACGTAAAAATACAATATTTTTAACGTGCAGGGGGTACGCAGGGGGGTCGGAGGGCATGCGATCGACCCCCCTTTTGGATCTAATTAGCAACAAAATTATACAAACACATTTAAATTCCTGTAAAAACCTTGAGTTTTTGTAAAACAAACAATTCAAATTAAAAGCGTAAAATAATTTCACGAGAGGTAAAACGACCCCCGTTTGAAAAATCCTGCGTACACGCCTGTGTATGTGTGAAAATATCGTTTCAGCGATCCAATGATATCTTTTTTGAGTGAAATAAAAATTAATTCTCAATTTAGATTGTCTGTGTTAATGTTTATGAAATAAACAGAATAATATACATGGATGTTTGGAAATATGAAATTTATTTCTCGCAGTGACGGCGCGAGGGGAGGGGCAAGGGCCCTAGTTTTAGAAGTATTTATTTTGGAACATAAATACAGTACATCATAATTGCGTATTTGCGCTTCTGAAAGGCACAAGGGTAACTCAGTACCAATAATGAATCTACTTTAAGATAAAGAAGTGAATTGTTGGAAACTTTCCAGTTTACACTGTACTTGAACTTAGCCCTTAGGATATCTCATTTTTTAATTCGCAGAAAACGTCAATTACAGTTTTATAACACTGTTGCGTGAAAAAGGTTGTGCCCCCCAAAAGTTAGTTTGCCCCTCCATTGCCCCCCAAAAAAAAACAAAAAAAACTGCGTGGCCTGGTGCCGCCACTGATTTCTCGTGTGATCATGAGATATCCTGTTCAACACTCGAAATAAATTCCATATTTCCCCACATCCATGTAATATTCTCTATATTATCATCGGTACATGAAAACTAAAACAATTAGATTATTTCGCTCTCAATTTCTATGTATATATTTTATCTTTCAGCAACCATACGTCACTCATCTCATAATGTATTCTCATTTTTGTTCATGCCCGCGGCCTAACTAAACTGTTATTTTGTTTTTTTAACACGCTTAATAACTTTCTTACTTTTATTTCAATCCTGCTTTATCATACCAGATGTTTCCAGAATTTAATACTTCCGCTGTCCAAGGGCGCGCGTACGCAGGATTTTTCAAACGGGGGTCGTTTTACCTCTCATGAAAGTTATATCGGAGGGAGGGGTCAGGGGAGCAACAGCAAGCGGACTTCTTCCCGACATGCATGTTATACACTGAAAGTCTGAAAACGCTTTTTGAATTGTTTGTTTTACAAAAACTCAAGGTTTTCACTATTATTGCAGTTTCTGTCTTTCTTACTTATAATTTATACGTTGTTTTTATATAATGTTGTTGCTAATTGAATCCAAAAGCACCCACCGCCACCCCCCCCTGCGTACGCCCCTACCGCTGTCCATTTTTGACCGGATTATATTGTTTTAAAAATGTTGGGGAGCGTCCATATTCCCATAGTAGGCTACAGCCCATACTGGCCCTACCCCATGCCCATATTATTATTGTCTTCTTCGCACAACTTGATGTTCGGTTGGTGTTCATCAGTGGCAGCTATCTTCAACCAGTAGACTAAGGTGAAACTGGGTTGTTTAGCTTTCTAATGTTTTTCTTAGTACCTTGCTGTTCCAAGCAGCGTCGTTTTCTGGATTTGCTCAATCTTCACCTTGATTCCAATCTTTTCTGTCCATTGTTCAAACTTTTTACTCACAGCTCCTAGAGCTTCAACTACAACTGGAACTATTTCTACCTTCCTCGTCGACCACAGTCGTTTAACCTCTCGCTTCAATTCATCGTATATCTCTATCTTTTCTCCTTCCTTCTTTCCGACTCTGTTGTCTCCCGGGATAGCAATATATCGATTATAATGCATTTCCGTTCTGATTACATCTGGTCTTCTCCACTCTATGTACTGGTCACACTGAATCATAAAATCCAAAAGCATCTTTATCTTATTTGATTCCACCACTCATTCGGGGGTGTGCTCATACCGCTTGTCTACTCTTTCTAAGACATATTTTCAACATAGTGTCCAATGAATAATCCTTGCAATATTGTCATGACGTCGTTTGTACTCTCTATGAGCAAGCTTTGTACATTCACTGATTAGGTGTCCCACGCGTTCTCCTTTTTCTCCACAGAGCCTATACAACCGTGATTCTACTGTCTTGTCTATGTTGAACTTGGGAAAGCATCCATATTCCCATAGTAGGCTACAGCACATACTGGTCCTACCCCATGCCTATATTATTATTATTATTATTATTATTATTATTATTATTATTATTATTATTATAATTATTATTATTATTGTCAATATTCTGTTAATGAAAGGACAGTGATGTAATAAAGAGGATGTTAGAGGAAGAATTAGAACAAGTTGTATTCCTGAACAAAAAGACAGAATGCATGTTATTTGGAACAAGCATTAAACTGTCAAGGGTTCAAAATTTCAGTGTCTCCATCAAAGGTATTACTTTAAAGTGTGTTAGTGAGTACAAGTATTTGTATAATCAATTGACGATGAGGTGTTGTCGTTAGAAGAATGTGTGCAATATCATGAGCAGGAAAAATAATTGGCATGCTACGAAGAAGTCATAAAGATTTCAAAAACTGTCAATATGGATATAGGCCTTTAAAACCGGTCTCAAAACCCTGGCCGTGGCATTTGATTTCAGTCCCAGGGGAGAGTCGAGCTGTCTTTAATCTTATTAGTATTCTTTATATAAAGAATACTAATAACTAAGGTGATCATAAAATAAACATCTTCCTACATACCCTTGCGATTGAATAAATGCAACGCCCAGCAATAACAACTGAACACGTTATTATAGAAAAACAAAATAACTATACCTGCAAGTCAACCCCTGCAAGTCAGGTTAAACACGTTCATATCCAAGTCTTGGATTTTAGAAATCTCAGCAACAGAACTGCTTTGTTCCTCAGAAGCTTTCTTAACTAATCTTGTTGCCTGCCACTCTGAAAACATCTTCATTGACCATTTATTAACGGGTAGGCGTTGGTACGGCATTTTATAACAGTTTCTTCTTTTCTTCAGCCAGGGCTTTCTAAATGTTCGCTTCGACGCCATGGCATGGCCTACGCCTATGTTCTTCTCACGAAGGAACAATGCTTTGAATAAACTCTTAACCCCAAACATGCTAATTTTCCTTACAAATGGCAATACAAACAAGCCCTTGGGAATTATAAATGTGATTGGGAATTATACAGTGTGTATAAAAAAAAACTGAACCCTTAGAAAACGGTCTTATACTCATGGGAAATTAAAAACACGATCTTAATACATCTGGGAAATTAAGATAACTTGTAAACGTATGAAGGAGCATAACTGCAAAGAAACGTTAATATATTTAACATGTCACTTTGCAGTTATGCTCCTTCATACGATTACAAGTTATCTTAATTTCCCAGGTGTATTAAGACCGTGTTTTTAATTTGTCAGGAGTAATATCCACGCTCCCTAGAGGATTTGTTTTTGAAGTCGTTTAATAAACTCGCAGCACGTGTTTTACCAGGTGGATAATAATGACGAAGCACGAATGGTAAAACTGTAAACAAAATCGGTGATTGGTCAATAAATTTATTGTTATCGTAAAGTTAAAAAAATCGCTATATAGTGAGCGATTTTAAAATCTCTATCATTATGTCCGGACGATGTGTCATATATATATATATATATATGTAATCATTTAAACTGTGCAGATTGTGAAATTGTGTGATTTATAACATTTAGATGCTAACTCGTTCTCCTCTTAAAACTCGTCTCAAAATGCAGGAGATAACGTATCCGAGACTTACCGAAATTCAAACATTTTCCGGAGGACATGCCCCCCAATATTTTCAAACTGCACCCAACCACCGCCGGTTTAAAACATCACTCACAGTATAATTTTATCGGAAAACCTAGCATGGCAATTTCCAGAAAGATGGTAAATCATCCTGCGATAAAAGAAGTTTCTTATTTCAGTTAAAGCGTACGACTTTACGTACCGCACCCTGTTTTCGTACGCTAGGGATATTTATAGTTGGTATTCTGTACACCAAGTTGTGCGCTGATATCTGCAATAATCCCCTCGCCCGCCTTTTCTACAACCTCGTTCCCAGGTCCTTATCTCCGCTCCGCGCCCGCCTTTTCTATCCCCGATTTTTTCGCACGCCGTGGCCGTGTATATATTATACAAGGCATTGACGAGCAAATACATGGCACTCGTACCAGTCCACTGGATGTGGAATTGTTGTGATCGTGTATGAGTTTACCGACTTAATATATTCAGATTCAGATATTGTAAACAGATCATTTATCTTTGCTTTATTTGGGAGTTGATTATTTCTCAAGAAAACGTTCGTCGAAGACAGCCGAAAGTTCGTGTTTTTGTTTACAAGATAGTATCCGTATTATGGAAATTATATTTTTGGGCATGTTGATTATCCGCTTTTAAAGAGAACTAAGTTAGCTACCGGGATAAGCTGTACGTATGTTGTAAATAGATCATATAATTTTATTTTTAATATATTTTATAGCTTTGGGGGTGGTTTATTTCTAGTCAAGAAAACGTTTGCCAAACATAGGCGAATTAAAGTTTGTGCTTTTGTTTTGAAGATGGCGGTATTACAGAAATTATATTTTGGTCATGTTTGAAAATCCACTTTTTTAAAGAAAACTACGTTAGCTATTTATAAAAGACTTTATAAAACACAGTCGGGGGGTTAGAAAACTCGTTAGGCGGGGGGACGGTTACGATGTCGTTCCCAGAGCCTTCGCCGAAGGCTCTTTCCAATTAACTAAGAGACTGGTACGTACAAGGGTGCAACGAGTCAGCTATTTTAATTCATTCTATTTGCGCCTCCTTATATAAGAAATACGTACTAGATACCCATATCAAAAATTCACAATTTGCAAAAGCCCGTTTTGTCGAAGAAATGTTTGAACGTTATCTCGGCCAATATTTAACCGATTTAAAGTCTGAAAACAGATTTGGAATTACAGAGTCTAAATACATAACATACGTGTTTGCTATATTACGAGAACGTGCATACCCTTCGTCCAAACGGTTTATGTACTTAGAAATTAGTCGGCAATCAGCCGGTCACTTCGTCGTATATTATTTTGAACGTTAGATCGATCAATATTTAACCGTTTTCAATTCTAAAAACAGATTTGGAATTAGCGAGTCTAAATACATAACACACGTACTTATTATATTACGAAAACGTGTATACCCTTCATAAAAACCTCACAAATCGCCAATGGCCGCCCTTCGCGTTGCCCAAATATTGTCCGATTCAAAAGGATCACCCAAAACGATTTTTTACTTCCTTATAAGGAGTTGGTCATACCATGCTCCGCTTAAATATATAAATATATATATACAAATTTTTCGTGCGAGGGGCAAATATTACAAAAAAGAAAAAATTGCACTCATTCGATGGAGCCACGTATAAAATTGAAGATGTTTACTGTAGTATTTCGAATGCCAACTCTTGTAGCCATATATATACAAAAGAAAGAATACAACAATGTAACAAGTTTGGGATATTACAAAGGTGAACAAAGAAAGACATTTCAAGTGATTGTATCTCCTTCGTAAATGTACATAGCTTTGTATAGGCTCCATTATTTTAAACTTCTCTTCACTTCTCGTAGAGATGCGTCTCTCACTTCGATCGACTTCTACTCTAGTGATACACAACTCTTGTATACAGAAGACTAAGAAGAGAATCCTGACCATGTCCTAATAGCTCAGTGCCGTAAGAGTGATGCTGGTGCGAGACCTTGGGTTCGTTTCCAGGTTGGGGAAGCGGTCTGGAAGTCAGATAAATTTTCAAATTAATACTTTTATTATGAAATATTATTATATGGCACAAGCCATATATATATATATATACAAGCCATATATATACGGTGAAATTGCGTGCTCTGATTGGCTGAGACACGTCACGTGCCGACCCGTTATTTCTCGGTAATGGAGTATGGACCAAAGGAATAAACCGAACAACGATAGGAAACTGTGAAAAGCAGAAAAAACGATGAACGATGAACGAGTCAAGAGTCGGGCGATGAACAATCTAAATCATGAAAGCAATAGAAGAAAAAGATTGAAAATGACAATTCGGTCAATAAGAAGTTATTAATCCTCCCACCATTAAATATTGATTTAAACATGTATATCACTCCGCTACAGATAGAAATCGTTCCGCGAAGTGACGGAGGCTCAGCTCTCCGTGAAGTGATAATGCGATGTTCTCTGTAAAGAACGGAAACCGAAACGACGGAAACCGCAAATCGCCGAAATATGCATTGACAAATCTCGTTTATGTCAGCACGCTTATTTGTCACGATTCATTGATCACTGCTCGTTGTAATATTTTAAAGTTCCAAATATATAATGAAAGTGTGGCTACGCGCTCGATTATTAACAATTAAAAGGCCACAAATGCGGAAAATAAACGGATTTTTTTACGATTGATCAAAAGTTCAACTTCCCAGGTAAGTCAAAAGGATTTTCTGCTTATTGTTAATATCACATCTATACCTGCAGGGTAAAATTATGCCCCATTCTTTAAATCAGTTTCAATAAATGTAACAGGTAGTGTTACAACAAAATAAACTATAGTAAAGTATTTATACACATTTGCACTATTATTCAACAGCCTGACTTATATAACACATAAGCCCAGTCTGCAAACATACATGTGTACGGTTTGTTTAATAAGCAGCAGCTAAGAAGTTATTATTGAATAATATATGATCTCCTAAAGGTGAATCACAGTCACTAGTGCCGTCTGTATCCCTATACTTCCCTATACTTCCCTGTAATCCCAGTCAAAACATTGCTCGCAGCCTCGCACAGCCTTGGAAGCTATTTGACTCGAAAAAAGAAGACACATAGTTGCCTGAGGAGGAGGCTAATCTGTTTAGAACTTTGAGAACTTTCAGCGTGTTTTGACTTCAACAACCTAGAGACGTACAAAAGGGTTAGAAATAATTTGTGTATTTGTGTACTAGCATGCATAAATTAATACAAGAGGAAAATTACCTCAATATCACAATCTTTATCGAGCCTTGTTTCCGGGATCATTTCCGGTTTCGGCGATTTCCGGATTCGGTTTCGGTTCTTTACAGAGATCCATGATGCGATGTTTCCCGGAAGGAACGGCATCCATTTCCGGAAAGAACGGCGTTCTATTCGCTAATAATAATATTATGGCCAATCACAACCGACTATAAAGTTAATCACGTGGGAAAAAAAAGACAATGTTCACTCCCTTGTAACAGATATACTTGTATTTTAATTTCACATTCAGTATTGTATTCCTTTTCTCTGTTCCCAAATCTGAGTATAGCTGTTGCGTCAAATCTTGAAGAATGTTGCGTCAGATTTGCTTAATCGTCATTCTGTATCTCCATTGTTATTTTGAAATGGGACTTGCTGACTTGCAGAAACAAACGCGATTGAAACGAAGAACAGGTGACCAGCCCCCAAGCGGAAAATGCATTTGGTTCAGAAACGGAGGAAAAAGCAGAATTCACCATTACGTGTGCTGTAACAACTGTGGCGGAGACTCCTCCAACACTTGTGATGGTCATACTTACCAAACAGCTTCGTCAGGACGTTACTGTAACTCGTGTGGTGTTGATAATTCTGATGGCGACGCATCATGGAAGTCGAAGCCTTTCGCGTGTGGCGGTTGTGAAGGCCAGAAGATGATCGAAAGGAAATGCTCCACAATTATAACCAAGACTCCGGGTCTATGCTGGACGTTTACTGGGTGTTTCATATACTATTGCAAACATATATACACAACTCACGTTGGCAAAGCTAGCCAAAACACGACGTGCTTCAATTTGGTATGCGAAGAAAACGAAACCGTTGAGAACTGCCCAAGTGACTGTTGCGCCAAGAAGAATCCTGGAAACTGCACAGTGCAGAACGGTAAATGCCTTCCAAGATGCTGTGGCCAATCAGATTGCTGTTCCAAGGCTGGCCAGATCCACGCAGAAAGTGTCGCAATTACATTGCTGTTCGTGGTTATTACTAACATAATTATAACCTTTTATTGATTAGTCACAAGTACAGAAACAGAAGCCATATATAGGCTTATAATGTACCTCCCTATGGTGTTAGTTACGTATATCATTGATGAAGTTATGTAGACTATGTGAGTTGTATAGTTATGTAAATTAGTCATTGTTGTCAACATAAGTTTGGTTTAGTAAATAATAAAGGAGTTTTGTGTATGTTTTACAACTAGTGTGAGTAAACACTACATTTGGCGACGAGTATGGGCGGTAAGCTGGGGAATAGGAGGAATAATGGCGTTTGACTGCACTGGAGATAGCACCAGCGTAGGACCAAGGTGGAAGCGGTGCAAAACAGCGTTTCAATTCTTTATAGACGGTAAGGGAGTCACGAACCTTTGTTGTCAGCCGGCTGGAGTTTAACCTTAGAAGATCCCGGGCCAAGTGGAGAAGACGACGAATGGTGGTAAATGTGCTGGTAAATTCAAGTAAATGTGTCGTTCGAACGACACGAGTTCCGACAAATGAGCCAAGAAAGTACTGAAACGGTCGATCATTTTGTAAAAACGAGGGTGATAATCTCGCCGCAGCAGGGTTCCATTTCTCACGATATATATATATATATATATACGCACTGCACTAGCATCGCAGGGTCGCGCGGGTTCAATTCCAGCCAGAAGGCCTTGAAGTTGCATTTTTCGCAATTGGTCCCGGTTTGGTCTTAAAATGTATGTTTTCCAACACTCGAAATTTCCCTTCACCATAAATCCTTTCAAGATGTAGTTTGATCAAGTGAAATGCCAAATATTACCTATAATATACACAGAATCTTATCCCGGCATTACCACCACCATATATACAGAACTCGTGACTAGGCTCTCGGCAACGGCTTCCGTAGCTCAGTGGTCAGAGCCTCTCTCCGCAGAGGTTCTTCGGAGATATTTCGGAGGTCGTCGGAGAGATTAGTGGAACGAGTCAGCTGAACACAAACATTGCACCTCTGCCAGATTTCTGTCTCAATATGGCGGCATCAGGGGGGTTACTAAAATATTTCCAAACTGGGATTACGAATTACGGCGTTCGGTAGTTACATTTCAAATTTACAAAATGTCGAATATTTTGAAGTTCTTTAACGTTGACCAAATGTGGAATGTATAAAGTCAAGAGCAATATTATTTGAACCAAGTGGTTTAGGCCATCATGATCGCATTAATATTATGCATCCGAAATGTTCATTTGATGCGAAGATGAATATAGAAGGAAAGGAAATGCTACAGGAGTTGGCAGCTGAAGAAACGCTTGAAAATATTAACAAACTGTTGGATATGAGTTGCAAAGTATGTACGACGTCGACGTGTTTACTATCACATTCAAGCAGGATGTTTGAATTCGCATGGTCACAAATCAGCGAAAATAATTTAAAAACCAAGTAAGTTACTTACAGGGGCCAAAGTGTGCACGAAAACGACAATATGAACAAGAAAACGACAGAAATCTGGCAGAGGTTCTTTTCCCTTTTCCCGCCCGCAATCCTGCAATCTTTGTGTCCAGCCTCGCGGGTTCAATTCCAGCCGGAAGGCCTTGAAGTTGCATTTTTCGCAACTGGTCCCGGTTTGGTCTTAAAATGTATGTATTCCAACACTCGAAATTTTCCTTCACCATAAATCCTTTCAACATGTAGTTTGATCGAGTGAAATGCCAAATATTACCTATAATATACCCAGAATCTTATCCCGGCATTACCACCACCATATATACAGAACGTGACTATAGGCTCTCGGCAACGGCTTCCGTAGCTCAGTGGTCAGAGCACTGCACTAGCATCGCAGGGTCGCGGGTTCAATTCCAGCCGGAAGGCCTTGAAGTTGCATTTTTCGCAACTGGTCCCGGTTTGGTCTTAAAATGTATGTATTCCAACACTCGAAATTTTCCTTCACCATAAATCCTTTATATATATATATATAAACACGAAACACGTGTCTGTAGATTGAACTATGTACGCTCCTTCACTTGGGTGTTGTTGAGCGCTCTGTGAAGTAGCGTGGGCATTGTGGTAGTTTGAGCGCTCTGGCCCCATGCGCACTTCACGCTATCTGGATGTTCTGATCGCCGGTGCTGTCCCACAACTCACAAGCGGTTGTCAATGACGATCGCAAGTATATAATAGTCCATCCAGACTCATCCAGATTGTTCCAAGCTACACTGATGAGCTGTGGTACAGCGAAAAACGTGTCTGTATAGATTGAACTATATATATATATATATATATATATATATATATATATATATATACAACATATATATATATATATTTATATATTTATATATGCAACATATATATATATATTTATATATATATATTTATATATATATATTTATTTATATATATATTTATTTATTATTTATTAATTTATTAATTTATCAGTTTTTATTTATTTATGATATCATAACATCACATATCACTGTCTGAACTAAGTGTTGTTCGATACTGTATCGATGTAAACGAGTATGTTTACGAAATTCAGTATATGAATCATAAATCCCAGTCTTCCATCGCCTTGACCGTGTAGCTTAGATGGTTAGAGCGTTGAACTAGTAAAGCAAAGGTCGGGAGTTCAAAACCCAGCCACGGCAAGCAATTTTCTGCTTACGCGGTTTGGGCTCATTCACTCGAGAACATTTCATCTCATCATCATGCTCCATTTGCTTGAGGGTGACGAGGGCTTATTCTCTTCTTGTCGATACCTTCATCTGCATGGTCATGTTGTCAAACTCCAGTCCTCTGTCGGTGAGGATGGACTCAGGGATGCCATGTCGGCAAAACACTTGGGTGACTAATGCATCCGCGACAGTTTTTGCTAACTTGTTGGGTAGTGGAATCATTTCTGCCGCTCTTGTTAGGAGGTCTAGTACAACTAGTATGTAGCGATTTCCTCTTGGAGTCGCCTCAGATCCAAATGGTCCTTTCAGATCCATTGATACTTCCTGCCATGGTTCTGTTGGTTGGCTGGTGATAGTCAGTTCGGTTCTGGAGTTCGGTCCTTGGTGGCGGACGACTTTCTGCACAAACGGAATAGCTTCGACAGTAGTTTGTTGTATCCTCGTGCATTGACAACCAAATTCTCGCTGAATATAAGCTTCCTGGTTCTATCTGCTGCCATGTGTCCGGTTTGATCATGTTTCGCGAACAAGACTTCTGGGACGAGACACTCGGGAACCACAAGTTGATCACAAGACTTCTTGCCCACTTGGTAGTTAATCTGTTAATGTAGAGTAAACCTGTAGGTTTATCCAGGAACAGGTGTTTCTTCTTTATCATCCACATCTTCACTGTGCAGTCGCTGGGTTGGGTTGTTTGCTGTAGGCGGAGTCGGCTATAATACCTTGCTTCAAAACGGGATCGTGCTCTTGCTTCTTTCTCATCTCCTCTGGTGAGAACTTGCACCATCCATCATGGCTACGGTGTCCACCTGCTGTTCGACAGGTCTTCTCGATAATGCATCTCCAGGTCTGTGGCGTATTTAGAATGTGAATTCTTCTATTTCTTCAATCCATCGGGCGTACCGTCCGCGAGGGTTGATCTCTCATGTTTTTGAAGCCATTTCAATCCCAGATGATCAGTGTGCCAAATGAACTTCCTGCCGAGAAGGTAGTGTCGGAATTTCCGAAGTCCATAAACGAGGGCAAAAGTCTCGCGTATGCCACGATAGTTCGTTGTCACAGAAGGTCTTCGATGCGATGAAAATAGGTCTGTCCTGACCACTGTCGTCGTGTTGCGAAAGCCGGACACAGCCGAATCCAGTATCGCATGCGTCGGTGCTCAGTTCAAAAGGTTTAGTCATGTCCGGAAATGCTAACAAGGTGCATTCGATAGGCCGATTCTTTTAGCTTATTAAACGACTGTACCTCCGTCCACTCGAATTTTGTTTTCCCTGTGAGCTGGTTCATTGGTTTAGCTATGAGCTGCATGTCTGGGACGAACTCCGTTAACAGACACATCATGTCCGAGGAAGCGCAGCTGTTTTGGGCACAAGTTTACCTTGGAACTTTTAATCGTGAGACCCGCGTCTCGCAAGCGTTGAAAAACATCATGGAGAAGATTCATGTGATCTTCGAAATTTCTTCCTCCAATTATCACGTCATCAAGGTAGATGGCTACTCCATGCCACGTTAATCCTCGCATGACGTCCGCCATCAGTCGTGCGAATACGGCAGGAGAATTTTTACGCCAAAAGGCATCACTACGAACTCCCAATGTCCCGCTTCCGTTGTGAACGCTGTTTTGTGTCGATCTTTGGAGTCGATGTTGATTTGCCAGTATCCACTGTGCAGATCCAGAGTACTGAACATGAATGATCCTCCCAATGAGTCAAGACATTCTCTAATTGAGGGTAGAGGGAATATCTCGGTTCGGGTCACATCATTTAAAGCCCGGAAGTCCGCACAGAAACGATAACTACCGTCCTTTTTTGGCACTAACAATATAGGGGAAGACCATGGCGACGATGATCTGCGAAAAATATTTTTATTCATTAACTTAGAACAATCTTGACCCCGCGGAAGATTACTTTGGTAGTGGAGGAATATTTAGCATCACTGTCTACTCCATGATTGCACTATTTCTCACACTCTGCATCAGTGGAACTCTTTGGGAAATTTATAAATTTCGTAGAAAGAAGAACTTCAAAAAAGACGAAACTGAAGGTAATCAATGTATATGCTGCCTCGAAACATACACAGGAGCAGTGGGTATATTAGAAGGAATATATAAGTCGTTCAATTCAGCAAATATTACAAACATGAAGTTCGATTGGCAAAAGTGTTGCTTGAATGGAAAATTTATAAATTCGCGAGGCTTGCTCTTTCGAGTAAATGTTGTTCGAATTAGATGTATGTTGTTCGAATTAGATGTATGGCGTTGAAATGGTCACATTAAGTTTTGACATTATAAAAAATACAGATAGAAGCTCAGCATAAAGTAGCCACGTTGCCGTTAGCGAGTTCCGAACATTTAGTTCGGATAGTTTCCGTATCCGGCAATTAAACGAATATCTACGAGTTACATCGTTGAAAATCGAGCGTGATTTTAACGTAGTTCCGCCAATTGGAGGTCTGGGCATGAGACACAGAATCCAAGTCAAGATTAGTGTGCTGCCTAACGGCGCAATTATACGTCAACTGTAAATTGTCCAATCCGAGAGCGAGGTCGAATACCAAATTCCACGCGCGTAAACCAAATACCACGCGCGTAAACCAAGATGAGCCAGTCAACAATGAAGGAACAAGAAGACGTTTCAAGATTGTTTCGGTATATTTATTGACCCTCTGCTCGGGGAATTTACCGAAATATTACCCCTCGAGGTGATATATCCCTAGGGGTAGTGCCACTTTAAACTACTTTAAAGATTACTTCGGAGATCATTTTTAGAATTATTAGATTAATGAAAATTCCCAATTATCTGTATGCTCACAAACAATCAAAATCGATATAGAGTAAAAAATGCATAATATGTTACTTGGTTTTTCTTTCAGATCAACACACCGATTGTGTAGTTCAAATTGTGCCGTTGAATGGTCAGCTCACAAGACTTGAGACAATGAGCACAATTTCCGATGGATTTACGTACGCCTGTCAATGCAACATAAAAAATAATACTGAATTTGAAACACTTTATAGTACATCAAGGCAGTCCGAGGTTTAGCGTGATGGTAGTTAACCAACAGCAACGGTGTGTCAAGAAAAAAATCGGCATCGATCTTCTTCGGTAAAAGTTATTTGAGATACACTGGGGCAGGTAACCCGCGTAAAATGGTTAATTCTAACCCTAACAAAGCAAAGAAAGATAAAAGAACGAAGAAAAAAGCCAAATAATGAAAAATAAAAATTATAGTTGCCAGACGAAGAAAAATCCTTGCGCATTACAACACACTAACCATGAAACAAACTCAAAAAAAAAATCGTACTTAAGGCGTTCATACTTTACAGCGAGGTGCTCCACGGTATCTGAAATGGACACAGATACGTCACAATCACATCAAGAACCTTCTCTCTTTATGGAGCGTTTATTATTTATAGCAGGGGTTGCTATTGAAGAGAAACAAATTGAAACAAAAAAAAAAGTTTTTCAAACACTGAATTTGCTCCCCCAATTTTGTTTTCTGCCCCTCCCCCCACCAATTTTCCCCCCTAGTTTTAGAAGTATTTATTTTGGAACATAAATACAGGACATCATAATTGCGTATTTGCGCTTCTGAAAGGCACAAGAGTAACTCAGTACCAATAATGAATCTACTTTAAGATAAAGAAGTGAATTGTTGGAAACTTTCCAGTTTGCACTGTACTTGACCTTAGCCCTTAGGATATCTCATTTTTTAATTCGCAGAAAACGTCAATTACAGTTTTATAACACTGTTGCGCGAAAAAGATTTTGCCCCCCCTAAAAGTTAGTTACCCCCTCGATTGCCCCCCCCCCCCCCAAACTGCGAGGCCTGGCGCCGCCACTGATTTCTCGTGTGATCATGAGATATCCTGTTCAACACTCGAAATAAATTCCATATTTCCCCAGTACATGAAAACTAAAACAATTAGATTATTTAGCTCTCAATTTCTATATATATATATTGTTATCTTTCAGCAACCATACGTCACTAATCTCATAATGTCTTCTCATTTTTGTTCATGCCCGCGGCCTAACTAAACTGTTATTTTGTTTTTTTAACACGCATAATAACTTTCTTACTTTTATTTCAGACCTGCTTTATCAAACCAGATGTTTCCAGAATTTAATACTTCCGCTGTGCAAGGGCGTACGCAGGATTTTTCAAACGGAGGTCGTTTTACCTCTCATGAAATTATATCAGAGGGAGAGGTCAGGGGAGCAACAGCAAGCGAACTTCTTCCCGACATGCATGTTATACACTGAAAGTCTGAAAACGCTTTTTGAATTGTTTGTTTTACAAAAACTCAAGGTTTTCACTATTATTACAGTTTCTGTCTTTCTTACTTATAATTTATACGTTGTTTTTATATAATGTTGTTGCTAATTGAATCCAAAAGCGGGGCGCCCCTACCGCTGTCCATTTTTGTCCGAATTATATGGTTTTAAAAATTTTGGGGAGCGTCCATATTCCCATAGTAGGCTACAGCCCATACTGATCCTACTCCATGCCTATATTATTATTGTCTTCTTCGCACATGCAACTTGATGTTCAGTGGCAGCTATCTTCAACCAATAGACTAAGGTGACACTGGGTTGTTTAGCTTTCTAATGTTTTTCTTAGTATCCTTGCTGTTCCAAGCAGCGTCGTTTTCTGGATTTGCTCAATCTTCACCTTGATTCCAATCTTTTCTGTCCATTGTTCAAACGTTTTACTCACAGCTCCTAGAGCTCCAACTACAACTGGAACTATTTCTACCTTCCTCATCGACCACAGTCGTTTAACCTCTCGCTTCAATTCATCGCATATCTCTATCTTTTCTCCTTCCTTCTTTCCGACTCTGTTGTCTCCCAGGATAGCAATATATCGATTATAATGTATTTCCGCTCTTGTTTGTCTACTACGATTACATCTGGTCTTCTACACTCTATGTACTGGTCACACTGAATCATAAAATCCAAAAGCATCTTTATTCCACCACTCATTCGGGGGTGTGCTCATACCACTTGTCTACTCTTTCTAAGACATATTTTCCATATAGTGTCCAATGAATAATCCTTGCAATATTGTCATGGCGTCGTTTGTACTCTCTATGAGCAAGCTTTGTACATTCACTGATTAGGTGTCCCACGCGTTCTCATTTTTCTCCACAGAGCCTACACAACGGTGATTCTACTACATTATTCTACTGCCTTGTCTATGTTGAACTTGGGAAAGCGTCCATATTCCCATAGTAGGCTACAGCCCATACTGGTCCTACCCTATGCCCATATTATTATTATTATTATTATTATTATTATTATTATTATTATTATTATTATTATTATTCTGTTAATGAAAGAACAGTGATGTAATAAAGAGGATGTTAGAGGAAGAATTAGAACAAGTTGATACATAGTTAAACGAAAATATACTGTCGTCCTGAACAAAAAGAAGACAGAATGCATGTTATTTGGAACAAGCATTAAACTGTCAAGGGTTCAAAATTTCAGTGTCTCCATCTAAGGTATTACTTTAAAGTGTGTTAGTGAGTACAAGTATTTGGGGGATAATCATTGATGAGGTGTTGTCGTTAGAAGAATATGTGCAATATCATAATAGGCAAAAGAATTGGCATGCTACGAAGAAGTCATAAAGATTTTAGAAACTCATTAATAATTCATGAACATCACAACCTATCAGATCGTCAATATCAGTCACATGATATAGGCCTTTAAAACCGGTCTCAAAACCCTGGCTGTGGCATTTGATTTCAGTCCCAGGGGAAAGTCGAGCTGTCTTTAATCTTATTAGTATTCTTTATATAAAGAATACTAATAACTAAGGGTGATCATAAAATAAACATCTTCCTACATACCCTTGCGAATGAATAAATGCAACGCCCAGCAATAACAACTGAACACGTTATTATAGAAAAGCAAAATAACTGCATACCCTGCAAGTCAGATTACACACGTTCATATCCAAGTCTTGGATTTTAGAAATCTCAACAACGGTACTGCTTTGTTCTTCAGAAGCTTTCTTAATTAATCTTGTTGCCTGCCACTTTGAAAACATCTTCATTGACCATTTATTAACGGGTTGGCGTTGGCACGGCATTTTCTAACAGTTTCTTCTCTTCTTCAGCACTTCTGGGCTTTCTAAATGTTCGCTTCGACGCCATGGCCTACGCCTATGTTCTTCTCACGAACGAACAATGATTTGAATAAATTCTTAACCCAAACATGCTAATTTTCCTTACAAATGGCAATACAAACATGCATTGGGAATTATATATTAACATAAATGAGTAAACAAATATCCACGCTCCCTAGAGGATTTCGTTTTTGATGCCATTTAATAAACTCGCAGCACGTGTTTTACCAGGTTTATAACACTCGGGCTGCGCAAACAGTACATAAAGGCCTGGTTACATTACACAACGATAATGATTCTAATACAGTGAGCGATTTTAAAATCTCTATCCTGATTCAGCTAAGACGAATGTCTTCAATGTGTCGAAAAATACTTAAGTAAGAGTACTTATATACGTATATTAATGGACGACGTTTATATATATATATATACAGTAGCGTCGCCAGACCTGGAAAGGTGGGGGGGACAAAATGATATTGAGGGGGCTGAAAACGAGGGCCGAAGGCCCGAGTCTAGCGCGAGCTTTTTTAGGGGGGTCCGGGGTATGGTCCCCCGGGAACATTTTTAATTTAGAGTCTCTGAAATACCATTTCCTGGACTTTGGGGGACGATTTGACAGAATTCTGATGGTCAGAAAACGGCGTTATAGCATGTCGAAATTTACATACAAAATTGCCATACAAAATGCCCTCTATAGCGGTGAGCGATGAAACCAAATAAAGAAGAGAAAGGAAACAAGTTTATTTTGCGAAATATCAACTTCTATGTTCGATACAATTATAATATACCGAAGTAAACAGTTTATTGCTCTACAACGGCAACCTTCTGTTGCTGGCTAATTTGAACGTATCAACAAGGGTTTCATGCTTTTAAAGACTGTTCAGACTTTGTTGATGTGACATGAACATTTAGAGTCATAGCGTACCCCCCCCCCCCCATCCTTTTTTCACCGGATTTGAGAGAATCTCAAAAGTGATTTTGAGGAGAACTGGGGGGGACGTGTCGCCCCCAGTCCCCTCCCTGGCGACGCTACTGTATATATAACAAGTATCTATAAATGTAATCTGCAATAATCCCTCGCCCGCCTTTTCTACAACATCGTTCCCAGGTCCTTATCTCCGCTACGCGCGCGCCTTTTCTATCCCTACGGGATTTTTTCGCCAGCCGTGGCCGTGTATTATGTACCAGTCAATTGAAACCACGGCCCCCCGACACATAGCGGGGATTGTAACATTTGCGGACTGCCGGTGTTACATTTTTACTTTTCCCCCGCCCCCCGGGGAAAGTTTGCTGTACAATCCCCACCCAAATACATGGCCCTGGTGACTTACCAGATTTTGGTGAGCTGGTTTCCATAATAATCATCGAAAAAGTGACAGCAACCCTAGTCTACAGTGGCGTTTTAATACAAAAACTCATTCAAACTAGGTCTTTGAAATGTAGAAGAACCTGACATCCAGAAAAAAAGCATCAATATACATGCAACAGATGTACAGAAAATACATTGCCTACCATAACCTAATTTATTTATAAAATGTAAATGTATGGAGACCGACTCTCTAGCCTTGCAGCTCGTATTATCAGCCAAACAATCACATGAGACAGGACCCCAAACACGACTAGAACAGAGAGAAAAATCACACCCTGCAGTCCACGCCAGGAATCGAACCCAAGTCACAGCGATGAGAGGCAAGCTCCGTAACGCTACAACATGGTTCCTCTTTGTTTTTGACCTCCCATTTGGCCTGGCTCTGTTCTGCATGGATTACCGATCGATTGAATATTCAACAGCGACCGTCACGACATGAATTATTCATTTTAATATATTTAAAGGCTTTTATACGGAAATGAAGAGAGAAACATGTTGAACTACATCTTTAACGAATTATGTAATGAAGTGTTTATCGTAAACCATATTTAATTACTAGCGATGGCCTAAAAAAAGTGAAGATAAACAAGGAATCCGCCATGTTGGGACGAGCGCGAGCGCGATTCTCAATACTCGGGCCCAGAACTAAGTTAGCTATACCGGGATAAGCTGTACGTATGTTGTAAATAGATCATTTATCTTTCCTTTAATATATTTTATAGCTTTGGGGGTGGTTTATTTCTCAAGAAAACGTTTACCAAAGTAAACGTAGGCGAAAGTTTGTGCTTTTGTTTTGAAGATGGCGTGCGTGTTACAGAAATTATATTTTGGTCATGTTTGAAAATCCACTTTTTTAAAGATAACTACGTTAGCTATTTATAAAAGACTTTATAAAACACAGTCGGGGGGTTAGAAAACTCGTTAGGCGGGGGGTTAGGGTTAGGACCTTTGTTGTTTGGGGTCGGTTACGATGTCGTTCCCAGAGCCTTCGCCGAAGGCTCTATTAACTAAGAGTAAAGAGACTGGTACGTACAAGGGTGCAACGTGTCAGCTATTTGCTCGTTAATATATGCCTTCTATTTGCTCGTCAATATATGCCTTCTATTTGCGCCTCCTTATAAGAAATACGTACTAGATACCCATATCAAAAATTCACAATTTGCAAAAGCCCGTTTTGTCGAAGAAATGTTTGAACGTTATCTCGGCCAATATTTAACCGATTTAAAGTCTGAAAACAGATTTGGAATTACAGAGTCTAAATACATAATATACGTGTTTGCTATATTACGAGAACGTGCATACCCTTCGTCCAAACGGTTTATGTACTTAGAAATTAGTCGGCAATCAGCCGGTCACTTCGTCGTATATTATTTTGAACGTTAGATCGATCAATATTTAACCGTTTTCAATTGTGAAAACAGATTTGGAATTAGCGAGTCTAAATACATAATACACGTACTTATTATGTTACGACAACGTGTATACCTTTGTAAAAACCTGTTTATGTAGTTTGTCAGATCACAAATCGCCAATGGCTGCCCTTCGCGTTGCCCAAATATTGTCCGATCCAAAAGGATCACCCAAAACGACTTTTTACTTCCTTATAAGGAGTTGGTCCTACCATGCTCCGCTTAAATATATAAATATATATATACAAATTTTTCGTGCGAGGGGAAAATATTACAAAAAATAAAAAATTGCACTCATTCGATGGAGCCACGTATAAAATTGAAGATGTTTACTGTAGTATTTCGAATGCCAACCATTGTAGCCATATATATACAAAAGAAAGAATACAACAATGTAACAAGTTTGGGATATTACAAAGGTGAACAAAGAAAGACATTTCAAGTGTTTGAAGATTGTATCTCCTTCGTAAATGTACATCGATTGTATCTCCTTCGTATAGGCTCCATTATTTTAAACTTCTCTTCACTTCTAGAGATGCGTCTCTCACTTCGATCGACTTCTACTCTAGTGATACACAACTCTTGTATACAGAAGACTAAGAAGAGAATCCTGACCATGTCTCAATAGATCAGTGCCGTAAGAGTGATGTGCGAGACCTTGGGATCGTTTCCAGGTTGGGGAAGCGGTCTGGAAGTCAGATAAATTTTCAAATTAATACTTTTATTATGAAATATTATTATATGGCACAAGCCATATATATATATATACAAGCCATATATATACGGTGAAATTGCGTGCTCTGATTGGCTGAGACACGTCACGTTCCGATCCGTTATTCCCCGGTAATGGAGTATGGACCAAAGGAATAAACCGAACAACGATAGGAAACTGTGAAAAGCAGTAAAAACTGAACGAATTTAGTAAATTAAGCACTACTGTAAATCATGTACGAGTCGGACGATGAACAATCTAAATCATGAAAGCAATAGAAGAAAAAGATTGAAAATGACAATTCGGTCAATAAGAAGTTATTAATCCTTCCGCCATTAAATATTGATTTAAACATGTATATCACTCCGGTACAGATAGAAATCGTTCCGCGAAGTGACGGAGGCTCAGCTCTCCGTGAAGTGATAATGCGATGTTATCTGTAAAGAACGGAAACCGAAACGACGGAAATCGCAAATCGCCGAAATATGCATTGACAAATCTCGTTTATGTCACGTTTATTTGTCACGATTCATTGATCACTGCTCGTTGTAATATTTTAAAGTTCCAAATATATAATGAAAGTGTGGCTACGCGCTCGATTATTAACAATTAAAAGGCCACAAATGCGAAAAATAAACGGATTTTTTTACGATTGATCAAAAGTTCAACTTCCCAGGTAAGTCAAAAGGATTTTCTGTTTATTGTTAATATCACATCTATACCTGCAGGGTAAAATTATGCCCCATTCTTTAAATCAGTTTCAATAAATGTAACAGGTAGTCTTACAACAAAATAAACTATAGTAAAGTATTTATACACATTTGCACTATTATTCAACAGCTTGACTTATATAACACATAAGCCCAGTCTGCAAACATACATGTGTACGGTTTGTTTAATAAGCAGCAACTAAGAAGTTATTATTGTATAATATATGATCTCCAAAAGGTGAATCACAGTCACAAGTGCCGTCTGTATCCCTATACTTCCCTATACTTCCCTGTAATCTCAGCCAAAACATTGCTCGCAGCCTCGCACAGCCTTGGAAGCTATTTGACTCGAAAAAAGAAGACACAGAGTTGCCTGAGCAGGAGGCTAATCTGTTTAGAACTTTGAGAACTTTCAGCGTGTTTTGACTTCAACAACCTAGAGACGTAGAAAAGGGTTAGAAATAATTTGTGTATTTGTGTACTAGCATGCATAAATTAATACAAGAGGAAAATTACCTCAATATCACAATCTTTATCGAGCCTTGTTTCCGGAATCATTTCCGGTTTCGGCGATTTCCGGATTCGGTTTCGGTTCTTTACAGAGATCCATGATGCGATGTTTCCCGGAAGGAACAGCATCCGTTTCCGGAAATAACGGCGTTCTATTCGCTAATAATAATATTATGGCCAATCACAACCGACTATAAAGTTAATCACGTGGGAAAAAAAGACAATGTTCACTCCCTTGTAACAGATATACTTGTATTTTAATTTCACTTTCAGTATTGTATTCCTTTTCTCTGTTCCCAAATCTGAGTATAGCTGTTGCGTCAAATCTTGAAGAATATTGCGTCAGATTTGCTTAATCGTCATTCTGTATCTCCATTGTTATTTTGAAATGGGACTTGCTGAATTTCAGAAACAAACGCGATTGAAACGAAGAACGGGTGACCAGCCCCCAAGCGGAGAATGCCTTTGGTTCAGATGGGGAGGAACAAGTTCCTGGTGGTCTCTTCTTGGTCTACGTATACACCATTACGTGTGCTGTAACAACTGTGGTGGAAACTCCTCCAACACCTGTGATGGTCACACTTACCAAACAGCTTCGTCAGGACGCTACTGTGACTCGTGTGGTGTTGATAATCCTGACGGCGACGCATCAACGCAGTCGAAGCCTTTCGCGTGTGGCGGTTGTGAAGGCCAGAAGATGATCGAAAGGAAATGCTCCTCTGGTTTAAGGTATTTATACAACATTCCGGGGGGATGCTGGTTGTTTGCTAGGTGTTTCAGAAACAAATGCGAAAAAACATACACAACTCACATTGGCGAAGCTAGCCAAAACACCTGCTTCAATTTGGTATGCGACGAAAACGAAACCGTTGAGAACTGCCCAAGTGACTGTTGCGCCAAGAAGAATCCTGGAAACTGCACAGTGCAGAACGGTAAATGCCTTCCAAGATGCTGTGGCCAATCAGATTGCTGTTCCAACGCAGGGCAGATCCACGCAGAAAGTGTCGCAATGACATTGCTGTTCGTGGTATTACTTATATAACCATATAAGACACAAGTACAGCGGAAACAGAAGCCATATATAGGCTTATAATACACCTCCCCATGGTGTTAGTTATGTAAATTGATAGTTATGTAAATTAGTCATTGTCACTTGCATATAAGTTTGGTTTAGTAAATAATAAGGGAGTTTTGTATATGTTTTATAACTGGTTACTGGTGTGAGTAAACACTACATTTGGAGACTTTTAGACATTTGGAGCGTAGGAACCGGGGGAATTCATCACCCCAAATTTCAAATGGGGGGGGGGGCTGAGCCCCCAAAAAATCAGGACAAGCGTTGCTAAATTTAATGTTTATTCAAATTGTATTAGTACGACTATAGATGCTAAGAAAGAAGATACTTAAGGTAATCTACCTATGGGCTTCATCTACACGAAATTTTACAAACGGGTGTAGCCTGAAATGCCTGAAGTGTTAGCCAACCCGAGTGTTGTATTGGTTCCCAGACCCTTCTGTCAGTACTAGGCGCAAAAAATGGCGTGACATGGTAAGAGGCAGCAGGTATAAGCTTTGATTCATTTGAACTATGCTCGCTGTAGAATTATATAGATGAAAAAGTTTGCTCAAATTGCTGCAAATTGTCTTTACTGAGCTGCTAGATTTCAAAATTTCAAAATAGTGTTTTCGCAACAATTTATTCAGTGTTTGTAGTTTCAATATTATGGTACATTTATAAATAACATTTTTTATATAATACATTGTGTGCAACAGTTGTCATAAGCCATCAAGCATGATCTTTTTGAAATAAAATTATGTTGGGAATTGCGTGAACACTTATTATAGATTATTATTGTTATGTTAGGTTGTGGTGAGTGATGAGAGTCAGAGCGGAAGTTTGAGGGAGTGGCGTGCGAAATATGAAAGAACTAAGTGACATAGCGTGCACAGTGTGAAAGACAGAGAGTGAGTTGAGAGTTCTTCAATACAACGATTCAAAATATAAACCTTGATACTAGTGATAGTTTGCGTAGAAGCCGCGGTACTTTACTGCATTCGCAACAATTACATTTCTCATGCCAGGCGGAAAATAATGTTTTCCTTTTGAGATATCGCATGGAACTAATTAGAAAAGACAAAAGGAAAAGTCGAGTACAGTATGAGCACAGAGCACAAAAGTAGCCTCCTTCGCAGACGTTCTAAGAAGGGGACAGAAAGTTCCTGAGCGCAGTCGCCCGAGCTTGCCAGTTGCCGCCATATTGTAAACGACTTAACACCGTACTGCAATTCATGTTTGAGGATGTGATATGCCAAATAAAAGCAAATATAATCTGGGCACTGGGGATCATGGATGTGGAAAAGAAACTCAAAGGGTGGGGTGGGGGTAGTGGTAGATAACATACAAGTATATTGAAACTAGAGAAAGAGGATGACGTAACTAATAAAAGACTGATTACAGGTCATAAATAATAAATTCAATATATACGTAACTAAGATATATACAACAAAACATTTCAGTCAGAATGCATTTTTCTTCGCGGGACGTTTTCCGGGTCACTTTCTACTTATATTTTCCAGAAATTGTGATGTTGCAAAGAAAGACGTTTCAAGTATTTGAAGATTGTATCTCCTTCGTAAATGTATATAGCTTTGTTGGGCTCCATTATTTTAAACTAGAAGTGTCTCGTATTTTCCTATTTGGAAGCCAACTTTTAGTGAGTCTCCAACAAGGTGTATCTCTATTGATATTCCTACAATTTCGTAAGGGTTTTGGGTCTTATAAACGGGGGGCTTATATTCGGCGGGCTTATAAGCGGATAAAAAAACGTTTGGGAATGATCGAACTGCTAGTGAAATAAATTGAGACTAACATACGGCATTATCAATATACGTTTTTTATTTACTGGTCTTTAATTAATCAAGCACCTAACTTTCACAATAAATCAACAAAAACACATATCAGTTTTCTAAACAAGGCAAAGGTAACAACCTGAATGTAACTAATAACTCAACAAAACGGACGTCCTACTTGGAATTCATCTTGACAAATATTATTAAACAGTTTTAACTGAGTAAACTGTTACACCTCCAAAGCCCAAAATTCCGTAAGATTACATATTTACTGGTAAGAGAGATGCACTGATCTCAAAAATAGGACTGGATCGAGCTTCTGTTGTTACAAAAATGAAGCCAACAGCGGCCATATTGGAGTGACCACCTAAGGAGTACTGTGGCATCACAGACATGTTGGGGAGGATTCTGACATTTGCTATTTAACTTTAGCAAAGGAAACATACTCGCTGGACAGTTATTAAATGTCAGAATTCTGCCTTTCCTCTCCATTTCACCACTGTATTCGTAATGAGGTCACTCCAATATGGCCGCCGTTTGCTCTAATTATCCAGTAAGAGAAGCCTAATATGAGACGTCAAATTAGGTTTAAGATTTTATGCATTTAATGTCAACAAAGAAAATATATTGGCCAGACACTAAACCTATTTTGCGAGCGTCGCATTTCGATTTGCTTGCAAACTCGGAGCTTTTGATGATCTCTCGTCAATTTGCATTATGCAAATATACAGGCTTCAAAATAAGCTCGTCAGATACAATAGAAAGCTCAATCCAGTCCTATTTTTGAGATCAGTGGAGAGATGGGGTAGGGGTGGATAAACGTTGATTTTTAAAGGGGGCCTTATATTCGGTGGGCTTATAACCGGAATATAATTTCTGTTTGTAGATAGATAGGCTTATAAACGGGGGGGGGGGGGGGGCTTATAAACGGGAGGGCTTATATTCCGGAGTTTACGGTATGTAATCTGTTTTCGCAGTGGCGTGCGATGACAGGAATTGTTAGGCAAGCTCAACTGGCCATGTGGAAGATAGCGTTCGCTAGGGGGGTCTGCCCCCCAGAAAATTATGAATTTCGAAAGCTCACTGGGAAGTGCATTTACAGTCCAAAAAATTAATCTGATGAGCAGGGCCGTATTATTCATATAGTTTTTAGGATAAACAAGTCAAGTAAAAGCAGATATATTTTCTTCAGTCAGTTAAAAATAACGCAAAAAGACTGCGCAGAACTCTATCAGAAGAACTAACGAATAGTTTATAATATTGGTGCTTCCTGATGTTAACAGTAGAGTTCATATATTTCAATATTCAAACACGCGCTCTGGAAGATATAAAAATATTCATATTTATTCTCTCAGAGAACGCGTAATCGATTACGTCATGAAGATCTTACGCTTTGTATGTTGTACTAAACAGATTGCCCAAATTGGGAATCGAATCCAAGGTTACGGTTAACACCTGTGCTATTCGATTTCCGCGGTTGGAGAAGTCGGATAAAGATTCAAAAACACTTTATAAAATAAAATCTCACCATTAAATATTGATTTAAATACTTCTGTATATTATTTGAAACAAGAAAAGATCTTTATCAGGCATTTATTCGTCCGCACTTCAACTATTGTGCAGAACATGGCACTTCTGTAGTAAGGGTGCAACAGAAAAATTAGAGAAAGTGAACGAACGACGATAAACATTCAATGTTAACTAATTTTATTGTTAATTTTAAGATGTACCTGGAAATTAGCTTCTTTTTAGCTAAGTGTTGTGACCACGTTAAATAAAGTTATATTAATTATTATTATTATTATACTTCTGTATATTTAAATACTCCGCTACAGATAAAAGTAGTTCGAAGTGATCGAGGCTCAGCTCTACGTGAAGTAAAGATGCAATGTCTCCCGGGAAGAACGGCATCCGAAAATCGTCTCTAACTGTCCTGACGTTAAGCCAGAGACTTTGGGTTCGATTCCCAATTTATTTCGATGAAATATTAATCCTCTCTAGCTCCGTTAAATAAATCCGTTCTATTCGCTAATATAGTAATATTATGGCCAATCACAAACGACTATATAACGTGGTATAAAAAGATAATGTTTGCACTGCCTTGCAACAGATGCTTGTATTTTAATTTCGCTTTCAGTGTTCTTTTCTCTGTTCTCAAATCTGAATATAGCTGTAGCGTCAGAAGAATGTTGCGTCAGATTTGCTTAATCATCATTCTGTGTCTCCACTGTTATTTTGAAATGGGACTTGCTGAATTGCAGAAACAAACGCGATTGAAACGAAGAACGGGTGACCAGCCCCCAAGCGGAAAATGCCTTTGGTTCAGAGGGGGAGGAACAAGTTCCTGGTGGTCTCTTCTTGGTCTACGTATACACCATTACGTGTGCTGTAACAACTGTGGTGGAAACTCCTCCAACACCTGTGATGGTCACACTTACCAAACAGCTTCGTCAGGACGCTACTGTAACTCGTGTGGTGTTGACAAACCTCACGTCGACGCATCTACGCAGTCGCAGCCTCTAGTTTAAGGTATTTATACAACATTCCGGGTGAATGCTGGTTGTTTGCTGGGTGTTTCCGAGACAAATGCAACTACACAACTCACGTTGGCAAAGCTAGCCAAAACACGACGTGCTTCAATTTGGTATGCGACGAAAACGAAACCGCTGAGAACTGCCCAAGTGACTGTTGCGCCAAGAAGAATCCTGGAAACTGCACAGTGCAGAACGGTAAATGTCTTCCAAGATGCTGTGGCCAATCAGATTGCTGTTCCAACTCCAACTCCAAGGCAGGCCAGATCCACGCAGCAAGTGTCGCAATGATATTACTGTTCGTGGTTATTACTTATATAATTATAATATAAATCCTTTTACTCCAATAGTCACAGTCATAGAGTCATTGTTAGAAAAACTGTGAACCTTGTTAACTAAGTCTAACTATTTTCTTAGATTGTTTATTTTTAGGTATCACGCGGTGTTGCAAGATAACTGTTTAGTTATACATAGTCAAGGGATTTTGGTAATTTCAGTTTTGTCCGTTTTGTAATTAAAGTTGTTTGTTAATTGATGATTACCGTTGTTCTATAAATCTTTCGCGGTTAAACGCGCGTTATCGCAAACATAGTTTTACGGTAACGATATCACGTTACCCCAGAAGGAAATATCGTTACACAAGAACCAAAAAATGTGAAATATTAAAATAAACTTTTTTTCGTGATGTCTTTCCTCCAGACATTTTTGTAATTATTTCAATGGTTCTTATTTCGCCATAACGTTCTAATTTCTTTTCTACGCGCTATCAAGTAAGTTTTGGAGCTAAGTTTTGGAGCTAAATCCAACGTTATATATTGTTTGCTGGCCGCGTTGAGTTTTTTTTTGCATTTGAAATGTTGGTTTTACAAAGCCAATTGGAAATATATGTAGCAGTATTCAACACAATATATTTACCATTTAATTCAAAGTTTCGTGTCTACTCTTGCAGCTGTGTGTTTTCAAAAATATTTATCATTATAGTGGAGCATGCAATCATTCATAAATAATGTACTCGATGTTATAAGTGCTATTGAGTTTATTTATTATTTATTTATTTAGTGACGGTTAAATTATTTAAATTGTTGCTTTTAATTTTACTTTGACTTTTATTAACTACTTGACTAAGTAAAAGAAAGAAAATTAAAATAAATCATAAAAATTATTCACGATCAATTAAGTTGTTGAGGTTATTTTTCTTACTCCGAATCTGGAGTTGTTATGTCTGCCACGACGCGAAGACTCCGCGTGGCTAATTCTTCAATTAAATCAAGGTCGTTTTTTAAAATTCTTCGTCTGAAAGGCTGGACATTTCATCTACTTCTCGAAAAAAACACTATTAATAAACAATATTATCTTTTGAAATTGCGACGTTTTTAGTAATGGTGGCCTAAATAATAGTGATTTCAGAGCTCAAAATACTTACTTCAAAATACCATTTTTTAGATTTTTTTTACATCGATGATCACTTTCGACCCTGAAATACTATTCTATGCTAAAGAAAATCTAAAAGACGGGGGTGAATTTTCATCGTAGTGCCACTTTAATATCTTGGCCTTTAAAACTAATCTTGTTGTCACCCAGTGTTTGAAATCCTATCAGTATGTCTGATTGTCTGTGGTTAAGCCCGACGCACACGAGAGCTATCTGCTTCGCCAAATTTCATTCGGGTTGATTGCGTAAGGAGATAGCTCCCGTGTGCGGTCAACTTACGTACGACTTTTGTCATTCGTGGCATGTAAGACAAATATCCAACGTGTTTGATAATTTCTGCCACGTGTGAAAAAAATCTTGCCGTGTGCGGTGAGCGTAAGCTTCGTGCTTACGGTTATTCTTGACAGCGCATGCGACATATTTAAAATAAACATTCAAAATGGTTACCCAAAGTGAGTTAGTGGTGGAAGCGATTTTGGAGGACAAACTTGTGGACCTATGGCCAGAATACCCTTGTTTGTATGATGTGAGATATGTGGAGTTTAAGAACAGAGACAGGAGAGAATGTACCAATACCCGTTTGGCCAAGCTTCTCAGCTATTTCTGAAAACGCACATTCTCTCTTGTCTCTGTTCTTGAACTCCACAGATCTCACATCATACAAACAAGGGTATTCTGGCCATAGGTTTTTTACAATTTGCACGAGAACAACATGTGGAACTTAACGCCAAAAAATGTAAGGAAATGCAGATATCCATCCTATCTACATCGCAGAGCAAACCATGGATAGGGTCAGTTCATATAAGCTCTTGGGGCTATGGGTTGATGATGACCTAAAATGGAACACCAATACTCATGCCTATATAACAAAAAAGGCAGCTAAGCACGTATACTTTTTAAAGGTCCTGAAAAGCTATGGTGGTATTTGAAAACATTTTTTGTTGCGGTAATAAGATCAACCTTCGAATATGCATGCCAAGTTTGGAATAGGAACTTGACGAAAGAACAAAGTGGGGGATATTGAGAGAATTCAAAAGCGTGCCCTTAGGATAATCTGCGCTGAGTATGATTACGAGAAATTATTACAAAAGGCCGGCCTAAAGTCCCTTAGAGAACGCCGGGATGATTTGTGTGTTGACCTAATTAAAAATATGTCCAAATCAAGTCATAAGCTGCATAGCCTTCTTCCAAAAAAATTCGGACACATGAGAGAGAGAGATACCAGAACAAATGAACAAAGCTATTATAATTATATGTATAAAACTGAAAGATTAAAACATAGTCCAATAGTTTACGCTATTGAACAGTATAACTTGAAGCTTGAAACCATTTACTCCAACTGATATTTAGTAAATTTTTATTGATACAGAAATTTTAGTATATTGTATTTATTTATATAGTTATACTGATAAGTAAATTATCATGTTATTAACAGTGCATGCAGTAACATTAGAATATTGACTGTATTTTTTAATATTTTTGAAATTTAGATCTTGTAAACATATTGTAATTTAGCTTTATTAGCTATTGAATATGAAATAAACATTATTATAGGTCCACAAGTTTATCCTCCAAAATCGCTTCCACCACTAACTCACTTTGGGTAGCCATTTTAAAGGATGAGTGTCCAGCTAATGCTTTGCGCGCTTGTGTTATTGTTTTGATTTGGGAAACTTTCTTCTAACTACCTCGGTTTATTACGTTTTCTTGTTGCTTTGTTATCTTCTTACGACATAATAAGCTGCTAAAAGTCGTTTAAATCAGTTTGTAGTGATATCTGACTCTGAGTTTGTCGAATATTGTGAACCGCACTCTTCGTGCCGTCGTCTGTCAGCGTGTTCTATTCTCAACGGCTTCGATTACAACGGCCTTGTCCAATACAACGATTTACAGCAGTGAGCGTTCGTTTCTAGCGCAATATCTGTTCCTCTTCTCATAGAATATATGGAATATAAGGATCTTATACTATTGGCTTGTGCCAGGAAACTGTGGTCTTGAAGGAAACTTTGAAATTCACGCATCAAACGGCAAAAAACGAGCGACGGATACCTGTTTCAAAACACAATTCCACGGCGCACTGAGTGTAATCAAATACTATAAAAAATATGACAATAATAACTTACTACATTATCTCTGCTCTTACAAAAAACACAATTTGAGTAATTTACGGCAAGGATTGCTCAGATATCGAAGGATTGGTTTACCCATAGTTTACCTTTTCAATTTCGTGGCCCAAAAAATGGTCGCGAGCAAGCTTGTGAGCGCGCAAAGCATTAGCTGGACACTCATCCTTTAAATGTTTATTTTAGTTGTCACGCATGCGCTGTCAAGAATAACCGTAAGCACGTACGTAGCTTACGCTAACCGCACACGGAAAGATTTTTTCACTCGTGGCAGAAATTATCAAACACGTTGGATATTTGTCTTACATGCCACGAATGATAAAAGTCGTACGTAAGTTGACCGCACACGGGTCATATATTAATACCGAACACACTGATCACACACACCTTATGGTAGAAATAACTACACATTATTTCATTATATTGTAACAATAAGCTGCAAATAATAGATGAATATCCGATGAATATATCCTCTAATTTTGACAAATCGAAAAATTCCAATATAAACACAGATAACAGATAAATAAATAAATAAATAAATAGATAAACACAGATACACAACGAGCTTGGGCCGCTTGTGCACAGACGAACAAGTTTTGTACTTTGTCACCCTTGCGTGCCAGTGCCCTTTGAGATAAACACCATGAAAAAGTTATGTAATCATTCAGCACGATCTCATCCCAAATTTAAGGCTAATGTATTGATGTGGGAAAAACATTACGTCCGCTTTTCATAATTATTAAAGAAACATCGATGTTCTCGCCGAGAACATCGATGTTTCTTTAATAATTATGAAAAGCGGACGCTTCTCGCTCTTGAAATTCCCATTTTCATGCAGCGGTAGTCTCGTGGATGTAGAGTTAAGCCCCTTACAGACGAGCAAGTTTTTCTATGACAAGTTTTCTATGACAAGTTTTATTTGCTCGTGTGTATACGAAAACTTGTCAAGTTTTTCTATGACAAGTGCACTTGTTGAAAAGCTAGCAGCCTAGCTGTTGAAAAGCTAGCAACTAGCTTTTCAACAAGTGCCCTTGTCATAGAAAAACTACTGATCTCTAAATAAATCTGGATCGAGTAACTATTGTTCAGAAAATGAAGCCGGAAGTACGTTATATAGTTTTAATGTAGGTGACCGAGACGACTGTCTATGATCTTTTAAGATGCTAAATTAGAACATTTGTCGGAGGTTTTTCCATAATATATTACACAAACTACAATCCCATAACAGTAACTATATATAGTAACTAGAACGTGGCACACAAATATGGCCGCCACGCATTAATCCCGGCTTCATAGTTACTGTAATAGAGCCGTAGTTTGTGTTCTAAATTACGAGAAAACCTTAGACAACTGATTCATTTTACCATCTTAAAAGATCAGAGACAGATAGTCTGTCGCAGTAAAAATATACAGCGTGGTCCCTTCAAGATGGCCGCCGCGAAATATTCCAGGCTTCATTTTCCCGCAGCATCCAAACAATAGTTGCTCGATCTAGTCCACTCTTTTAAAAGACAATGGCAACAAAATAAGTACCTTTTATTCCAAAATTTGTCACAAAAATAGCCGAAATATATTAGTTTATAAAGACAGCGTCGGGGAACCTTAGCCCCCCTGTCGGGGAAAACATTAACAATTCGTCCGGGAACGAGCTGGAAGAAAAAAGGAAAAAGAAAGAAAACGAAAAAAGTTCGTCTTTTGTTTTCTTAAAATCTTAAAAGTTTTTACGCATTAATATACACGTTTCGCTAAACAACGTCAAAGGTAATCAACTTTCATCTCTGGCACAAATCTTACACCTGTTGTTTCGCGCACTCAATGTCATCTAGTTTTTGCGACAGTAAGGAAATACAGACTATAAAATCATGATTTTAACTGTTTTTTATTTTAATTTTTTTGTTAAAACTGTCCCCAAAATGCAGCAAATAGCGTTTCAGAGGCTTAGAAAATCAATATTCCAAAACGTTGATAATCTGCGTAAATAACCAAATACTTCGTAATTTCCAGGATGAAGTTTGCATTCATAATCAGTCGCGATCTTGTCGCTCTCCCGCCGCTTCTTCACCGAAAAAGAAAACTAACACTAAACGGACAGTAGCAGCATAACACACAGTAGCGTAGCAAAACCAAGCAAAATCTGAGCCAACGGATTATTCCGCTGACTGTCCCAAATTTCTGGACACGCGACTGCCCTCACGCCACTGATAACACATACACCCTTGAACATAAAAACCATAAACGCAAGCTCTAATTGATTCACCTATCAACCTTGCCTCCTGGGTGAGACTGTGCTATATCTGCTTTATATATTTAAAGCATTGAGTTGTTAAAGTTTGTTTTCTTAGTTAAATTGACAGAGATATTAGAGCTGTTCATTTTATTCTTTGTATTTCACGCCATATCCTCTCTATCCTATACAACAATAGTTACCAAACCATGCAGTTCATAGTTCACATTGTACGAATACAGTTTAATATTTTTTTGTATTCGTGAAATTCATTATTATATTCTCTCAATATTTGGTGAAGTAATAAACGAGCAATAACATTTCTGCAACATATCAGCCTCGTACCCAGGCACTGTGAAGAAGCCGCGCTGTGCGCTCACCTTCTTCGTTTAGCGTCATTTAGATGCGGCCGGGATCTCTTGTGAAGGTTTAGAAATGAAAGTCTGTGGTTGAGGACATTTGATAAGTGATGACTAATTTTTCACGTGGGACATCGCTGACTCACCAGCCTTTTGGCTAGAGGCCTGGTTACGCTTCACCACGATGTTCAAAGAGGAAATAGCTAAAAAGATCACTAGGACCTTTCTGTTTTTGTACGTGCAACATTACGAGCAACTTAAACACAACATTGTTGCGAGACATGTTACAGGAATTTGTTGCTCGTATAGACCTTTTAACAAGTACAAAATTCATCATTTTCCTAACACGACATCCAACTCAACCTTTTGAATTATTTTCAACTTCATTTATTGTTGTAAGATTTTATATTTTTTTCTAGAATTCAAAGATCGATTTTGACCTTTAGGTGCTCGAAATGATAGACTTTGTAGTTATTAAAAGTATCTATTACTTCACCTTTAGCTAATTATTAAACAATGCTTATTTTCAAGCACATATTTAATTAAACTTATTGCGTGATCCTTATCAAGGATTAGAAACCGCCACTAGATTCATTCAAATTATGCAAAACAAAGCACAAAACCTGGTGGTTTCTAAACTGGTATACGATTTTCCTTACGACTATCATTCTGAGTGATGACGTTATATCACGCATGATTCGATGAGAAATTTTAAGGCGCTGTTACACTGTGCAATTTTTCATGCAACTTGTCTCGCAACACTGATTTAGAGGCATGCTACGTAAAAGTGTAAATTCAAGCATGGGCCCACGTTGCACTCTGCTGACCTTTTTCTTAACTAACATGCCTCTAGATCAGTGTTGCAAGACAAGTTGCATGAAAAATTGCACAGTGTAACAGCGCCTTTAGTCATGCATAGAAAGATATTCAGCATATCGAATACTGTTAATAAATTAAGTGTATCAGCTGATGCTATGGCAACAATGACGTTTCAAAATGGCGTCAAATTTCGAAAACGAGTGCGATGGCTTGAGGTTAACATTTACATTTTTTCCACATTTTAAGAAACTTTCAAATTCCTTTTTTGCCTCACCATTTCGCTCGCCGCTAGCGAATTATTTCCACAGCGACCGAAATGGTGAAGTGGAAAACGGGTTTTAGGTCCATTTATCGACACGATACGATTCTTTCTTACAATTGTCATTCTGGAGTATGTGGTTGATTGTACGCGGCACGAATCTTCTTTATGATTCGCTGGTCACGCAAAACGCCCTTCACACTCCCGCGAGTAAATCCCATACACCAAAATCACAATCCCAAGGAAAATCGTAAATGGGCCCTATAAAGGTACGTTTACACACTGCGATTAATCGGGCCGAGTTCTTATCCTGGTGCATGTTATCTAATCATGAAAGCAACTAGAGAGTAAATCCACTACATAACATGCGCCAGGGGAAGAAATCGGCCCTATTAATCGCAGTGTGAAAACGTAGCTTAATTCTTAACTATTCCGACGTCCATATAGTAGTAGGAATTACAGATCCCAGCTGAATAGGTGATGTTTAATTAGCATGTCTTGAACACTGTCCTTCAATGGTTTGCTGATCTGGATAATGATGAAAAATAAAAATAATAAGTGAGTAGACGCGTAAAAACGCACAAGCTCTGTTGGAAGTTGTCAACAGGCGTGAACAATGACAATGTTGTTCGTAACATACAGGCGTGAACAATGACAATGTTGTTCGTAACATACAGGCGTGAACAATGACAATGTTGTTCGTAACATACAGGCGTGAACAATGACAATGTTGTTCGTAACATACAGGCGTGAACAATGACAATGTTGTTCGTAACATACAGGCGTGAACAATGACAATGTTGTTCGTAACATACAGGCGTGAACAATGACAATGTTGTCCGTAACATACAGGCGTGAACAATGACAATGTTGTTCGTAACATACAGGCGTGAACAATGACAATGTTGTTCGTAACATACAGGCGTGAACAATGACAATGTTGTCCGTAACATACAGGCGTGAACAATGACAATGTTGTTCGTAACATACAGGCGTGAACAATGACAATGTTGTTCGTAACATACAGGCGTGAACAATGACAATGTTGTTCGTAACATACAGGCGTGAACAATGACAATGTTGTCTGTAACATACAGGCGTGAACAATGACAATGTTGTTCGTAACATACAGGCGTCAACAATGACAATGTTGTTCGTAACATACAGGCGTCAACAATGACAATGTTGTTCGTAACATACAGGCGTGAACAATGACAATGTTGTTCGTAACATACAGGCGTGAACAATGACAATGTTGTCCGTAACATACAGGCGTGAACAATGACAATGTTGTTCGTAACATACAGGCGTGAACAATGACAATGTTGTTCGTAACATACAGGCGTGAACAATGTTGTGCTGCACCCTGGATTGTCAAGCTCAAATCCATTTAAAACTGGGAAGAGTCGTGCCATGTGTTCACAAGTACTTGTTGGACTACAAGTCATGTTGTGACAGTCAACTCGTCCCAAGTTTAAATACCGTAATTAACCTTGTCCTGCCTGCATCTGAGTGGCTCAATTGACGGTGCAACATTTGACTGAAAATTGACTGTCACAACACGACTTATAGTCCAACAAGTACTTGTGAACACACGGCACGACTCGTTTAATACCGTAATTAACCTCGCCCTGCCATCTGAGTTCTTTAGTTTTATTAGATTTATCACTCTTTGGTGAAAAGAATACCGGCCAACAGGCTAGAAGCCCAATTGATAGGGGTTCCGAGTGCCTACGATTTAAGGTCGTTATCCAAGAAGACCCGAAAGTCTTACCATTTGCTGACATTATTGCAAAGGCAGCACTTTCTCCTCGATTATTTTTAAGACCCTCAGTGGAGGTCCGACCCAGGATTTGAACCTGTGTCTCCCAGCTCATAGACATGTGTGGTAACCACTGGACCACAATAGCTAGTGGCTCAATTAAAGTGTCTGGCTAGCATTCAGAAGGTTGTGGGTTCGAGTCCTGTCTGTAGCTCAGAGTTTTTCTGAGTATTAACAACTTAACACAGCTTGCACAGCAAAACCTTTACAACTTTACTAACTTCACGCTAACTTAATTGCTTACTTATTGCCTGCGCGGACTACATTGAAATTTACTTAAAGTGTCTATCCGTGATTTGGGGAATATGTATTCGTAAATTTTAGGTTCTACCAAGAAGTGTAATATATCTTGTCGTTCGAAAATTTCATCTTCATGCCTTTTCCCCCTGCTAAAGTTGATTTACTTTCAACAGTGAAATACAATGAAAGTTTGGCTCTGAACTTTAAACAGTTTAGACAAAATTCGCTCAAAAACTATCATTGTATTTCACTGCTGAATCAATATGCAATGTTCTGGCGTGTCCCTGCTTTGACGTCATTTCCTGCGAATAGTAAATCACTTTAGCAGGGGTAAAAGCAACCTCGTTCCCAGGGCATTTTGCCTCCGGATCGGCTGGTCATGACACCCAGAATTTCTGGGTGTTTAGATATGATAATTTGTGTGGTCTTTGTTCCATTGCCTTTGTCTACTTTGTTGACCTGAATAATTGAGAAATATTCAATGCTCTTCAGAGTTGTTCATATCACCATTTGTCTGCATAAAAGCAGCTAACAAGCTTAATAATCCACCATACCTCCATGGTTATCTCTTACAAAAGGCATGAAGAAGCATATATCCAATTTAGCAAAAGCTATCACTTCTAATTTGCTGTAAAATTTGAAGATAGCATTCAGATTTAGATGAATAAATTATACTCGGCTGAATTAATTTAATTTTATAACAAGCCAATCGCATTATAGAATGGACCAGCCGATCCCAGGACCATTATCGCCGACCTGGGTACGAGGTTGGGGTAAAAGGTATGAAGATGAAATTTTCGAACGACAAAATATATTACATTTCCTTTTTTTCTATCGTGAGCGGGCGGAATCGTAGCCTTTCCTGCAACCTGATTGGCTGCAGCAGCGGGCGGAATTTTACGATATTTTGACCGGTCACGGAATCCTAAATGCTAAAAATTTTTATCGTGATTTTTGCTTCATTATTAACTGGAAAATGGAAATCTAATACAGAATTACTATATTATACAAATAACTATATTATACAAAAACTAAAGTATTTTGGTTTGTTTTTCTTTCCTTATCCAAATAATGCAGACCTCAAGCAAATATTTCTCTATCTGGACTCCCAGCTGGTAAATAACATATATTTCTTCTTGGTAGAACCCAAAGATTACGAATATGCAAAATCCCTAAACCCCGGATAGGCACTTTAAGGCCACGTGACCACAAATCAACCAATGGCAGTCATAGTTATATCCAGCAAAAACCCGGCTATATAACAATCGAAAACAAAATCACAAGCAAAGACTTACATCCTGAGGACACCAATTTAATGAGACAACATAAAAAAAGAATAATAAAAATGAGAAGATGAAACATAATAATGATCGATATGTCATTTATTGACCAGTTGAGAGGTCTGTAGAGAAAAATATTTGCCCGCGGTTTCAGAAACTGACTAAGGCGTCGTTTGTGAGACATGTTTGTGGGTTTTTGGTGAATAACTTTTTTTTAATAGCTCAAAATACGGACAAACAAACCAAATTTGACTCACAAATGATTGCAAATGAGCTATTTTCTTTTGTTATGGCCGCAATAATTACATGGGTACTGACGTCATCTCGACAAAGGAAGTCATTCACAAAAATCAGGTTTCAGACTTATAAAGACATGAAGATACCCTAGTAGTCCCAGAGGGTCTACGTCGGAGGATGGTTAGATAAAAAAATTCGCTTTACCACGGTTGTGACGTCACATGCATACCGAAAATACATCAAGATGGCGGACAATAATTCAGGTTCGCAAACTACTATATTCCTGTTATTTAAGTTAGGTACTTTGATCTAAAAGGTACTTATTTTTTATTGTCAATGTCCTTTAAAGTATCTATGAAAATGTTTATTTGATATGACTGTGGATAAAGGAATAGAAATTAGGTTTCTGTAATATCGTGTCCTTTACATCCCAAAACTTCAATCAAACATAATGAATTAAACGACAAATTCCGCGTCTGGTAAAGCCAGTGTTAAAGTGTATATAACGTCTGTGGGGATTTAACATATTTATAATCTATGGATTCTCCTGAGATAAATTGTAATATATTTTGTTAGCTGAAAATTTCATCTTCATAGACTTTTTTGCTGTTAAAGTTGCCGGAAGTGATGTCATAGCGGATCTGTAAAGAGGTTTTCATGTAGACAGATGCCCGCTATGACATCACTTCCGTCAACTTTAACAGCAAAAAAGTCTATGAAGATGAAATTTTCATCTGACAAGATATATTACAATTTATCTCAGGAGAATCCATAGATTACAAATATGTTAAATCTACCATAGACGTTATAGGCACTTTAAAGTGCCTATCTCACGTTTGCGGATTTTACATATTCGTAATATTTGGGTCTTCCTGAGCAAAATCAATCAGCCGAAAATTTCATCTTCATGGAGTTTTTCGGTGTCAAAGTTACTGGATGTGATGTCACAAGAGGCATTTCAAACCAGTTTTCTCCTGTGGCATTACATCTGGTAACTTTAACAGCAAAAAAACTCCTTGAAGATGAAATTTTCGGCTGACAAGATATATTATGATTTTGATTAGCACGACCCACATATTACAAATATGTAAAATCCCCAAACGTGGGATAGGCACTTTAATTTGCAATAGCAAAATCTCTATTGTCGGGCTGTAAACAATAGCGTATGCAAAGGTATTTACTTCACTGGTTGCCTCAGGCCCCATAAATCAGGGTAGAAGGAGTAAGTGGAAAAGGGGATTTTCCAATAGATATAATTAAATATCAAATAAAAATTTTCACATAAACACCATTCTTTACTTTACGTTTCACTCTCTAACAAAGGGCCTTCGCTCAAAACATCAGACCTCTCGCACGGTAGTACGCCAACCTTTTAGAGTTTTCGATTTGTGTATATCAACACTCTACCTAGCACGGAGAACAATAGTTGTATATTACATTCTTTACTTACGCCTTTCTTATCTAAGATCTCCCAGTCGATATTCAAGCTGAAAGCAAATGACGCTAAGACTCTGGAATAAAAATGAAATAACAACCATGGGTAAATGCGCACTGTGTATAAGACACTTTACTCACGAACTAGCTGTCCGCCATCTTTATATGGGGCGAGCCTGCGCATGGTAGAGCACCTAGTCACCAGGACTTTGGTGATTGTTTATATAACATATATGCTTCGTTCTTTAAAAACTCCGCTTTAAATTTCTGTTTCGATTCAGTAATAACCCTGCTTTTAACAACCCTGCTTTTCTGAATCGAAACAGAACTTTAAAGTGGGGTTTTTAAAGAACGAAGGATATATGTTATATAAACAATCACCAAAGTCCTGGTGACTAGGTGCTCTACCGTATCTGAAATAGCCTCCACCTTTGCAGCCCTACGGCTAGCCCTAGTAAGTCTCGGTAAACAGGCTGACCCTGCACCCACTTAGCGAGATCTCAAAATCTTGACAAAGACTGCGGTCAGTAATGGCTTTGTTCGCATGTGTACTTGAATATTTTTCATCCCGGCAGGTGGGACGAACTGTTCATATGGGAAAATTTCATCCCGCTCAGCAAGTGGGCCAACCCGGCTTCTCATATGGACGCAACGAAGTATGAGGCAAGATCTCTCTAAACGGGCCAGCGGCCCTTTACCGGGATCACGAACAGCTCGTAAGAGGGCTGGATTTCACCTCATGGGGATTTTACATATAAATTTTATAGCCCTTCAAGGACCTCTCATATAAACGTAAACAAATTTTACAAAGGATTTGAGACTGATTGGAGGATCTCGGCAACGAGGGATGTAGCCCTTCCAAGAGGGCTGGCTCACCTCCATATAAAATATTATTATTATTAAAAAATAATAAAAATGAGCCGACGGCTTTTCACGATTTAAGTGACGACTTTAAAAGGCAATGTAGTATTATTTATTGTAGGAGAAAGACATACCGAAGTTCGCATTTAATCTGTACCCATCCTGGACTACGAATGAACGACCAAGGATGAAACCTAAACAAACAAGAAATAGATAAAGAGGTACTCCATCCATAATAATTTATATTCATATTAAAGATCTTCCTGACTATACAGGGTGTATAAAAAAAACGAGACCTTTAGAAATTAACCTATTGTTGTTAAGCACAAGATTTTATGCTCCTAAGTACATCGAGTCTCGGTATAATGTAAAACAGTAAAAACTCGTTGCTCTGTGGTCAGTTGAACCATTTTTATTCGAACTGATGATATGACTAATTAGTACTTTGACAATTTGTTATGCAGTTATGATCCTTCATACGATTAGAAGCTATTTTAAATTCCCAGGAGCATAAAATCTCGTGCTTAACAATAATAGGTTAATTTCTAAATGTCTCGTTTTTTTTATACACCCTGTATAGTTTATTCCCAAACGTTCAGCATTCCTATCAATTTAGTTAAGAAGATATCATATCTTCCATCATCTTCTAAAAATGTTTTAAAAATGTTTGTTCTCTAGTCTACATATCGCAAAGCTTATAAAAATATAATAAGATAAGAATAATAGGATTTTGATTCCATATTTGTATTGAAAATATGACGTCAATGAGTGCTTCTTTATCAGCACTGAAGTTGTTATAAAAGCGATCACGTGGTGATAGCTGTTGTGAGTGCTCTTTGGATGAAAATTAGTCAAAAAGAAGAGGAGCTTCTTAGGCACAATACGAAGTACTCAGTGACGTCGTATTTGAGAAACAAATATGGCGTCGAAATTCGACAAACTCTTCAACTTAGCGATATTATTATTCTTAACTTAATTAACTTGAATGAATGCTGAAACTTTTGAAATAAACTAAGTCAGTAAGATCTTTCATATGAACTTAAAACTTTATTAATCAATAAAGAAACATTCATATATAGTCTGCGGGCGGTTGTTCGAAGTCTGGATAACTTATCCGATGACCTTTATAGCAAACTAGAACGGCAACGACGATAGTTAAAACGTCAATAATTTTTAGCATCTAAAAGAAGGCATTGTTAATTACGACGGTGTTTGATATCCCAAGCTTGTTTTTCACCACCAAAACTCTTTAGTACTGCTAAAATGATCAAAGTGTCTGTTTTTAAGTCAATCTTAAGTAACAGCTCTCACGTCTTTGTGAGTTCACGCCGTCCTAAAGACGTAAAAATGCTCAGACAGCCGTTGTAATTGTAAACAGAACGAAGATGGCGGTGTACAGATTACAATTGAGACTACAAAAAACCTCGTATTTAGAAATAAGAGGAAGATTACGGCCAAATTTCGCTAACTTTAACCTCGATTTTCTCACAAGTTCTAACATTCGTAATTGTTCATCCTCTGATTTCTAAATACGGACAAACAGGTTAAAAAAACAGGTTAAAAAAACACGGCTTCGCCTAGTATTTTCAACCTGCTTGTCCGTATTTAGAAATCAGAGGAAGAACGCTTACTAGTGTTAGAACTATTACTTACCGGATGGGAGGTCCATATAGAAAAATATGTGCCGCCCGAGGGTTAGAAACTGACGTTTATGTGTCGTTTATGGTCGTTTATACAAGGTGAAAGACTTGAGTTCAGTAAAACTGCATTATTTGGATAAAGAAAGGAAAACAAACCAAAAACAGCTTATTTCCAGCTTAATAGAATCAAATTACGTGTTAGTTTTCCATTTTCCAGTTAAAAATAAAGCAAAAACGCGATAAAAACTTTTTAGTATTTAAGATTCCGTGATCGTGGTTAGATATCGCAAAAAACAGCCGCTCAGGCAGCCAATCAAATTACAGGAATGCTGAGAGTAGTGTATATATGAGAGTTCCGGCCCAAAATCTCGTAAAATCTCGTTTTCTCGAGTACCACTTTATTTCCCCTGATTAAACCCTGATTAAATAGTCACTCCGCCATTTAGCCCCCCCATTTTCTCGAGTAAGAGGTTCTCCAACAAGTTGTCAGGGAAATTAGACGGAGCTTTTTAAACCTCGAATTTCGATCAAAAATCTCACTTTTTAATTTATTCATAAAAACCACATTCCAATCTAGGGCGTGGTACATTTCAAAAAATGGGTCCCGAACTTATGCTAATTAGCTATGACGTCATCATTACGCCCCGCCCACCTGTCAATCAAAACTTGTCTCACATTTCACTATGCTAATTAGCAATGACGTCCCGCCCCTCAATCAAAAACTTTGGTCAGCGGTCACTCGCGAAACCTCGTCCTCCTTTATGAAATTGAAATTTGACCCGAAGTCTTCACGAAATCTCCTCTTCCTCTTCACGAAATCTCCTCGTCCTCCTCCTCCTCCTTTATGAAATTGAGATTTGGTCTCGAATCTCCTTGACTTGACTAAAATGCCAGGTCGACTAACAAAACTCGTAGGAGTGAAAGTTACAGATTATTCTATTTGCGCCGCTTGTGGTCACGAAGCGTCGAAAACTGGGATGAGACTCCACATGAAGGTCGCCCACGACGCAGAGCCAATAACGAAAGACTTCACGTGCTCGAAGTGTAACGTTGTTATCCTTGGTGGAGGCGAAGAGTTTGCCAAACACGAAATGGAGACGCATCGAAGGGAGCACGACAATAGTCCGCGAAAATGGTTCACCAGCGATTAGAGACGCCCACCCCCTTTTCGTTTTGATTGACACCTGTCAATCAAAACTTTGGTCAACTTACTCCTCCTCCTCACTGTCACTATGGATCGTCTGCATCCTCTCGCTTGCAGCAACCACCGCTGACGACTTCTTGTCCACAAAGTCGGCAAGATGAGCCACGCTCGTCTTTCTTCCCCGCTCGACGTCTCCGTCAACGAAATCTCTAGCTTCGCTAGTAACTTCAGACGATTGACTTCCTCCAGACACAACGTAGGTGTTCACCTTTGACTTTGTGTTCGTCAGAGACCTGTCCAACCTTCTCAAATAGTCGTCCATCACCCAAGGTAAAACCTCCGGTACGTTCTCTCGAATCTCAAGCATCTCGTGCTTCTTTGACTGTATAAATTCTTGTGGGGTGAAAGGACGCTCGTCCTGCCTAAAGGAGAGAAGCGTGTCGATGTCCAGTGCGATCTTCGTGTACTTGAACGACGCGTTCTGGTGCTTTGTTGTCTTTTCAACCGTACCCAAAAAGTTGTTGACGCCGGCCAACGCCGCTACGACCAACGCCAAAACACCGTTGACATAAGTCCATATCCTATGGTAATCTTCCTGTGGCGAAGCTGAAGAGAAAATCGATGAGGCGGTGACACCCCCGAGGACAACCACTGGGATCCCCAGTCTGTCGTGCCATTTTGAGTAGTATTGGGCGCAAAGGGAGTGCATGATCGAATAGGTCTTCGACATCTCCGCCCACTTTTTCAGTAGGTTGTCGTGGTACTTGTTCCATGATAGCTCAGCCATTTATTAAAACACTCGTCAAACTCATCGAGTCGATCGTTCTTATTTGGGATTTTGACCCCCTGTTCTCTTCCCACATGCACACCGTAACGTTCCAAGAGCCTCTGTAAGACAAAGTTGACGTTGAAAAATCTCTTGTTCGAATCGTTCCCGTCACTGAACTCTCTCTCCAAAGCGAAAAAGTCACTCGTCACGTTGGAGAGGATGTGGTCGCTAATGTCGATCTTTTCTCTCACTTTCGCCAATAGATTGTCGAAACTCGCGAGACGATTGCCTGAGTTTGCCCAGCGAGAGTCTCTTTTGTAACTCCTAATGTTGTTCATACCGTACGTCTCGTGGTTCAAAGGGACGTACACGGGGTCTTCCCTCGTACGCGGTAGAACAAGTCCACACTCGACACAAACCACCGTGAAATTGTGGTACTCTTCTCGAGACTCGTGGAGACAACCGTTACTTTCTCCCTGGTCCGAGGTTCTTGCGTCGTACTCAAGCAAAGCTTGGTCAAAGAGAGAAAATCCAGACGTGTATTTTTTCTCTAGTCCCAGCTCGTTCATTTTTACTACGAGACGTGTCCCTTTTAAATCGGTTCGTCCTTGCTTTTGTGACTGTACACGTGTGTTCCCACTGTAAGTCCGCCAGACAAAAGTCCAAGGAACGGGATCATGGGTGTAACATAGGACATGAGTTTTCTCAGATCCTTGTTGAGATAAGGGTCGCGTTTTAACTCTTTCTCCATCTCCTCTGGCTTCTCCACCGCGTCGAGTCCACCCATCATCGCGGAGAACTTTGACAAAAGCAAGTCACACAAGAGCGAGGTGCTTTTCTCTAGTGCGTCGGCCTCGTGTTCCGCGTACAACTTTAGAATGGTTTTCGCGTTCGCTTTCCTAACGTACGCCTCAGACTTTTTGATCTCGCCATCGCTCGCCAAGAGTAGGAGTTCTTCTCTCTTCTTATCCACGTCTTTCGCGACGTCCTCCACACCGTCCGCAGGATTCGTCTTCTCCTCCGCGTCGTTGTTCACAAAGTCTTCGGGGTTCATTCTTTATTGTGGTGGAGAAATAACTTCGTGTCCGTAGGGATGTCTGAGGTTGATCTCTAGACACGCGTGTTTCTTCTCCCTCAACTCTTTCGTGATCCAAGCCACGTCCTCCTTGGAGACACCGTTCAAATAGTCGTTAATCAGCTCCAACATGTCCTTTCGGTTCGTGTTGTGAAAGCTCGTGATTTTCGAGATGTTCTCTCGGTAGGGTTTCGCGATGCTGGTCATCTGTTGGGTTAACACGATGGTGGAGAGTCCGTAGTGGCGACCAGAGTAACCCAATTTAACCAGTTCGCTCGTCCTGTTCTTTACGTCTTGCCCACTCGCGCAATCGTCGAGAATAATCAACGTCTTTGTGTCGGTGTACGTGTCAACAACGTATTTCAGCATATCGTTCACGTTTTCGTGCTCCACGGGGAGAACGACAAAGTCCTCGTCGTGAAAGTACCTCCAATTGTGATAGGTCGTGTTCCAGAGGACGGTGGGACAAATGAGGACAATGTAGTCAAATACTCCTTTGAGTCTCTTCTCCAACATCTCGAGAAGGTAATAGGTCTTTCCGCAATAGGTTGGACCTACGATCATCATGTTGAATGGGGTGTCCATCTTTAGTACTGGATACTTTTGAGGTTTCCTGATGTAATGTTCAAAAGCGCGTCCGACAACACGAAGATGTTGCAGATCAAGTCGGTGGCTGTCGCCCGTTTCGTGATCTCGAGCAAGATCCCGGACTGTGTGTTCATGATCCTTTTCCCCGACCCGTGAACCGTTTGGTCACTCGTGCTACGCAAGTCCACCACCAATGCGAACTTGTCTTTGTAGAATTTCCGATGTGTTACGCTTTGGTCGACTTGCCCAAAGAGGCGTTCGGCTTCAGAGAAGTACCGCGTCTTGGGGATCCCCTGGCTGTACACCTCGTTGGGGACACCTTCGATGGTAACTTTCACGTTGTCGATGTTGGGGTAGACAAACTCCTCCGAGTTGGTGGTCGTTACCTTGGTGAACAACATCACCACAGCCTTCATATGCTTTCGAGGGAGGTTAATGTTCTCGTTGACCAACGTCTCCCCCTTTCCCCACGGACTCTTTTTCAAGAGTGTGACGTGTTCGTACGGGAGCGATCGTCCAGCCATATAGTGGTTGGTGATTTCGCTAGCCAAATCCATGTTGTCGATGGTCTCGTACTCTAACTCCAAGTTCTCAAGAGAGTATCCACCCACGGCGCTTCCAGATTGCGCAACCATAATGTCAGAAGCCTGGGGTAGAGTGATAACAAATTGTGGGTTGTTGCTCATTGCGTACGGAGCATATAACCCGGAGTCCCCCAAAATCTTGTCGAGGGAGATCTTCTGTTTCGTTCCAAACACACTGTACACGAGTGCGTCAGCCACTTTCAAGGCGTCTCCACTCGAGGCTCCGCTATCGTCCTTGGAGATAAGCTTTCGCAGGTTCTCTCCTGCGACTCCTACCTCGACCATTTCGTCGCGTACGATCTTGGGTTTCCAAAGGTCCTTGTACACCTCGATGGTTGATTCACCCGTGTTGTCGTAGACGACCTCTCCGGCCATGTTAATCGTTAGTCGGTCTTGCAAAAGTTTCGAGAGGCCGTTCTTAAACCAACTCTTGGCGTTGGCGTTCTTAAAGTCGAACAAGACGTTCAAACTCCCTGGGACCAGACACGAGTCTGGTTTCAGTTTGGGGATGTTGACGTAGAGGGACTCCCCTGGGTTAGCCTTGTTCGGGTTCATCGTCACGACATGTCGCGTACGTGATCCAACAATGTCAGACAATTTTGTCTTTTTCGCGTGATGGGACAGGTTCTTGTTCATTTATTATAGGAGGAGAAATTTTTCAAGAGAAACAGAATTTCTACGATGAGGATGTGTAGGTTTCTCCCAAACTTCTCGAGCGCGACTTTGAGCTCACCAGCTTTGTTCACGATTGTTGTGATCAGTTTGTTCATTTATTAGTGTGTCAAAGATTTCGTAACCACCAAGGTTACGAAAAGCTGCGGGTCTACTCCTTTTGGTCAGTGACCTCTATGTGAGATTTAGACTTCCTATGTCTTGCGAGGTTACTATATCTAATCTCTCTACCACACACACAGACGACTCTTTCTCTAGACCTCTCTAAGATTGTCTCACTGTTTCTCTCCGCGAAGTCTCTCCAGTATTTTTTCTCGTCGTACTTCCCAAACTTGTCAAAGTACAGTCCGGTCTCGTTTGTGTTTAACTCAGGCTTCATTCTTCGTATGTAACTTCCTTCCAAAACTCTGAGTTCTACTCTAGAGCAAGGTAGCTTCTCCATCTCGGAGATTCTCATATTGCACCAACCAACGTCAGCGGCCTTTTTGTACAATTTTGTGTTTTGTCGAGACGTCTTTCTAGACGCCTCTTTGTGCCCCGCGAGACGCTCCTTGACAGTTTTGAACGTACAACCAACATAGATCTCCGAGTCGATCAAATTATAGATTACGTAAATCGTTCCGCTTGCGGCCATTTTTATGTCCTCTCCCTAGTCTTTAGACGAAATTTACTTTTGTCTTTTGCGGTACTCCATGGCCAACCAAATTATTCCAACGACAACGACCCAAAGATTTTGTGCAAGCCACGCGAGTCCACTCGCTCCCGCTTTCAGAACAGTGTACACAAAGTTGGCGAGCCCCACTGCCCATGGTCCCAAACTTGCAATCGCAGCTTTGACCGCCTTGGCAAACGACGACGCAGCGCCAGCTCCTTTCGCAATAGCGCCTCTTGCTCCAACAATGATCGTGGTGACTAGTCCAGCCACTGTGATTCCTATTGCGGAAAGAGAGAGAGCGTTCTTTTTTACCCACTCTTTGAATTTCTCAAGACGTGTCACGTCATCTTCTTGGTCTTCACGCGTTTCTTCGAGCTTCCTTTGCCCTAGCGTGAGGTCGCGTGCCTCTCTTAACCCGACTCTTCGTTCTGACAATTCGAGGTATTCTTTGTTTCTTCTTTCTTTATACGCGCTATCGGTGAGCGCGTCTGTCTCGTTGAGCGTCTTTTGAAGGTAGTCTGCTTGGACTTGTAAGGAGCCACCTTTACCGGTTCTAGAGGTAGGGTCCATAGTGCCACTAGGGTTCAAAACCCCCCTCAGTTCTCTGTTCTCTCTGTCACTTAGTCCAGATATGTCGTCGTGTTGTCGACGTATCTCTACCATAGGCATGTTCTCTAGCGACGCTCTGCGACTCTTGCTTTCGTTCACCGACTTCTCCACAGACCGTTTAAATTGCGCGACGGCAATGCTGGCGACCTTTGCTGTGTTGTACCTTAGCTTTCCATCTCGATTAAGATTAAGAACGACTTGTTCTTTTAGTCTCTGTCCTCTCTCTCCCCTTGCTTTGTAGGTAACTTCACCGCTAGGACTCGTCGAACAATTTAGCTTTAGTTTTACCCACTCGTCACTATAAGGGTCTATCCGTGAGGCGCCACCACGCTCTTGTACTACAAACTTATTTATGGTGCGGCCAGCTGTACCAGCCTTGTCCTTCTCCACAAACTCGATGGCGGAGACGTCAATTGTCTCTCCTTCCCTATCGGTTATCGTTACATTCCCACCTTGTCCCCCACCGAAACTTGTCTCCGCTTCGTTCGTGTCTTGAAGACGCTGCTTGTCCAACAACTCTTTTCTGAGTCTAGAAACCTTCGTGTCTCTAATAAGCCGCTCGATGTACGTGATCCGTTCGGTGACTAGCGGGTTGTCACCACCCACAAGACTCTCGTTAAGTCCAGAAAGACTTGTGTCTAGTTCTTCAACGTCCATGTTGTCGTACTCTGGAAATCTATCTTCCATCTCGAACGTGTCTTCACCACCTTCAGCCATTTTATCTTTAGCTACAATTTTTCCATATCGCTCTCGGGGATCCAAGAGTTGTGCTTTGCGTCGTATCCAGCCCACTTGACCAAGACCATCTTCTTCTTGTTGACCACTTTTCTCTTCAAAACTTTCTCCACACGATACGTAGCGTCCTCCGTCTTTTCGACAGCGGACATCTCCTCCTCGTAGAATTTCCCGATAACGTCCTCCCCGCTCTCGTCGCTGAGAACGTAGACATTTGGATCTCCACGAACCACCTTGCTCACGGAAAAGATCTCCTCTGTGAAATTCGCTTCGTACCCTTTGGTGAAAATACTCTTGTACTTGCTTATTCTCACCTTTTGCCCAAGTCTAAACTTTGGGAGTGGAAACTCACCAAAGTCGTGGCCAAAGAGTGTCGTCCACACCTGACTCTCGTTGTCCTTGGTCACATTCGCTGGCTTCACGAGAGTGCTACTGTGCCTCGTGTTGTTGTAGTTTACAACGAGATCGTCCAGGACGTCGACCCACTTGTACGTCCCCTTGCTATAGAAATATCTCCACATGCTCGTCTTCAAAGTCCTGTTGAACCTTTCCACCACAGCTGCCTTCTTGTCGGACTTTGTAGAGAAATACACGACCCCGTGCTCCTCCAACAGTCTCTTCACACCTACATTGTAGAACTCGAGTCCGTCGTCAAACTGAGCGAGTTTGGGGTAGATCCCAAATCTCGTGTGGAACTGGCGAAGCAACTTGTCCACGGCTTTGGTCATGTTTCTCGTGTCTTTGCGGTACACGGGGATGGCGAAAGCGTAGCGACTGAGGATTTCCACGCACGTTAACACCCAATAGTAACCGTTGTTCGTACCCTTGAATTTTCCCATATCGACAAGGTCGAGTTGGATTTGCTCACCAAGACTCGACACCCACGTCTTTCGAAACTTGTGTCGCCTCGCGACTGGCTTGTACCGTGTGTAAGTGTCTTGCGCCTCCAACCACTCTTTCACCGAATTTCTGCTCACGTTTAGTCCTTCCTCCAGCGCTTTTTGATAGAGTCTCTCCCTGCTCTGGTAACCAGTCACAGGATCGTAGTATAGATCTCTGAGACTTTGTTCAGTTACAACATCGTTGTCCAACATCTTTCTTATTAGAGAGAATGTTTATATCCAGCAGAACGTCTCCCACCTTGTCTACCCCACTCACGTTCGTCTTGGTGTAAAAAGATAGGGTGTTGTACGTGCCGCTACGGATGGGAACACTTGACTCGACCGTTTGGAAATTTGTCACGCTTCCACTGAGAGTTGTCTCCGATGTGACTGGTAGAACGGCGATCACACTACTCCGTTTTCCCGACGAGTTGATTGTCTCATCCACGAGGGTGTCGCAGTGAATCTCCACGAACCTTAGTCCGCGGTTGATGTCTATCCTATTCGGACTAACCACCTTTGTTGCGCCCATTGTTGTGTTTGTCGGGAATCCGAGTAGCTCACCAAACTTATAAAGCTTTGTAGGGCGGAGGGTCTTTAGTGTGCACGTGTGGTCATGCACGTTGTGTGTGAGCGTTATTTTCACGTCTTCGTCGTCCGCGAAGCGCGTCGCAAGGTCCTCAAAAGTCCAGTAACCCTCAGGAATCGTGTGCTTCACCCCGTTGAAGAGAATGTGGTCGTTGAGGTCTTTGACCACGTTCCTAAAGCCCCAAAACACGCTAGCCGACTTTACGGTCAGGGACGAACCCCTTGGGAGAATCAAACTCCTGTTCAACGCGATTGTCTTTTTCCCGTTCTCGAGGAACACTGATAGCTTTACCATTTTATTTAGAGATACAAATAAAATGACGACCCAAATAGAGTCTGAGATACGCGCGTATTACGGAAAGAACTACGACAAGGTGATCAAGAACAGAAAGATCGCTGTCCAGAAGGCAAAGTCGGACTTCATGAAGAGGTACCCACACGCGACGATGGACAAGTTCGAGTTTGACCCTGTCCAATCGTACGAAGGTGGCATAGAGAGAGTGGATGTGTACTTTCTAAACAGCGACATCATCTCGACTGACATTTCCAGCACCACGTTCAAGGACGACCAAAGTATGTGGAAATGGCTCCACAACAACGTGTCCTTCCCGAGGATTTGGAACAGTGGTGGAACTGTGCAAAAACTTGTCCATACGGAGCGGGCTGGGACTTCCGACGTCACGTACCCGCCGTACACGCTCAACTACCCGGTCAACAACTTCCTCGTCTACGTCGACGACAAGAACTCCTTTTCGTCCAGTCTCCCCAAGATAGTGATAGACACGAAGAAGCGTTTTCAAGATGGTCCGGACGGGGACAACGTGAACACGGTGTGGACTTTGTCCAAAAGCTATTACCAAGCTATCGCTGCGATGTACATCGCCACGTACCGGTCGGGAGTCTCACTACAAAACCTGACACCAAACCCTGACATCCCAAAGCAAATCACAAGTCTCATGAGATTTCACGTCTATTTCACCATGCGGAGGGTGATGTTTCGTCTTGACAAGAGTGGGCCTGACATTGCCAATATTCTCAGGTTGTACGTACCAGATTGGAGGGTGTTGAGGTCTCACCTCGCTCTGAGCGGACCTTGGGTTAACGACATCAAGGATTTGCAAGGAGATTACAAGCGCTACTGCTCTCGAGTGAGCAACGGGATCACGGAGTTAGGTCAGGAGCTTCTTAACGAGTCGATAGAAGTTTACGTGTACGCGTTACTAGGCGCGCAAGCAAAGGCAAAGCAGTCGATCGTCGGTGGTCGTGCAAGTGCTCGCGAAGTCCAACAAGTCTTTAGGAACATTGTGGAGGACGCGGTCGTCCAATACTCACCGAGCGTGTGGATTAACCTAATGAACAAAGCCATCAAGGACACGAACGTCAAGTTGGATATGGCGGTCACGCCAAACACGTGGTTGATACCGCGGAGCATGGTCTTGTTGAAAACGCCTATCCCGGGGTACAACAATTTACTCAGAGAGTCGACAGAGACGAACATGAAATTTGGTTACAACGACGGGCTAAATTTCTCAAGTCCAAAGCCTAAGGAAGCGGTAAAAACTCACTCTAGTGGTGGAGAACACCTTGAGGTATTACCTGACGCAAAGGTCAAAGTGACAAAGCGCAAAGCAAAAGTCGAAACAAAGGGCACGACAACTCCTCCTCCCACTCCTCCGAACACACCAACGACTCCCTTGACTCCGTCTCCTTTGGCCTCGTTGCTCCCCGTTTCGTTGGAGGTGTTGGTAGGAGTGATAGTGAGCAAATTTCTCCTTTAGAGAAAAGATGATGATGACCATAGTTTTTGTGAGCGAGCTCGTGAACTACTACTTCCCGGTCGAAAAACCAACTCTGGAGGAGGAGTGGGAAAGGGTTCTCAACCTGATCGATTTCATGTATAGAAAATGGCGGTAGTAATAAATGAGCTTGTACCTTGGACACGACGAACCAAAAAGAGTGAAAGACGAACGACCCCCTTTCGAGACCGTTTTTAATGTGAACGTTAAAAACGCAAAGGTCACCTACCATAACGTCGCTGGAGGAAACAACAAAGTGGAGCAAATAGAAGACGGGACTTCGCGCTTCCACCAAAACACGTTCCTCAAGAGTCCCACCGTTGATGTCGACGGTGACTCTGTGAAGAATTTGGCGAATAATAGGATGGTCTTTGACTGTCCAGCGCTCATGGGCGCTAACGTCTCCATATTTATGGTTTTCAAGTTGTTGGCTACTCCGTCGTCCGGCGGTTACGGGTACGTCATTGGCAACGACAATGGGAGTTTTGACAAATTTATAGGTTACAAAATAGGGCTTACTAATCGACTATCGTACGGTGGGGGTTGGCCCACAAAGGAGTACAATTGTAACCTACCACCCGGTCTCGTAGGGACCGACAAACATCTCGTATCTTGTCATTGGTTGATGAAAGGTAGTCATCTACGTGTGAACGACACGGTGTTGTTTCACTCAGCCTTTAACGCGAACACTAAGAGTATTGGCGCTCCGTTCGGGTCTATATTCTATAACGAACGTTACAACAGTTCCAACAGAGGAGGTGCGTCAGGTGAGATCTACGGTTTGAAAGTCGTGAAAGGGTTCTTGGAGGCGGACGACATCTCAAGGATCAACAAGAGCATGATGCTGGAGTACGACATTGCTTAGGAAAAGAGTTTAGAACAAAAGGAGATGATAGACACACGTCCTCGAGTCAAAAAGGCGATGGCCGATGGTTGGAAAAGGTACTTGAGGGGCTTGCGAAAAAAGGCCGAGCGGCTCAAAGACGAAATTGAAAATGGCTTAAGGAGTTGCGAGGAGTAGGAACAAAATGACCGAGAACACGCAGCTAACATCCGCAAAGGGTTACGACCCGAAAGAACACATGATCTTTTCCAGCCCTGTTTCGGGAGAGATTCCAGACAGCAAACCAAAGATTGAGTTCAAGAGAATCAACATTTCTACTCGCAACGAAGACGGGACGGAGGGTGAACTCATCATCCCCACTGAGCGCCTCTATTCGTTTGGAGTCTCAGAAAACACGAGTCAAGAGACTGGCAAGGTCACTGGCTACACCTTTCCCCTGTGTTTGTGGAACCGCGACGGTCCTACAAAAGAAGAGGAAGTCTGGGTGAACACCTTTGACGCCATCGTCGACAATTGTATCGACCACTTGGTCGAAAACCGCGAAGAGATCGACCGATTTGAATTGGAGCACAGCGATCTGACCAAATCCAAGGGTGGACTAAACCCCCTCTATTGGAAAACGGAGAGGGTCGAGGACGAGAAGTCCGGAAAAACCGTTCTTCGAAGGGTTCCCGGTCGTGGTCCAACGCTGTACGCAAAACTAATCTTTCACAAAAAGCAAGACAAGTTCCTCACGCAGTTCTTTGACCCCGACAACAACCCGGTGGAGGTTCAGTCACTCATGGGAAAACACTGCTGGGCAAACGGTGCAGTGAAGATTGAGTCCATTTTCATTGGTGCTCGAATCTCCTTGCAAGTCAAGTTGCACGAGGTCGTGGTGGAGCCAAGTGGGATGAGGATGAAACGTCTCTTACCCCTTCGAGAGGCGAAACCAAAGGTGGTCGAGTCAAAACCAAAGGTGGTCGAGTCAAAGCGTGAGACGGCCAACAGGGCGATGGAATTCGTCTTTGAGTCAGACTCAGAGGAAGAAATAATTCTCTCAGAGTCAGAAGAAGAGGAGAAGCCAAAGCGAACAAAAAGTGAAGAAAAACAGTGGTGGTTGGAGAGAACTGCGCGAGCTAAACCAGGTGAGGCGTACGACACAGTCTATTAAGGATACAAGGTGATTTTATAAGCTTTTGCTTATAAAACGAGACACGTCGAACGACTCACTTGAAAGGGTCGTCCGGGATAAGCTTCTTTTGTTGCGCATATTTCACGGCGATCGTTCCAGCGCTGATTGCGACTGCGAGTTTCAACGTTCCCACGAGTGTGGTTGGCGTACTGAGAGATTCTCCAAGAATTTTCCTCGACACCATACTAATTGCGACTCCTGCGGCGGTGTAGAGCAGAGCGTCGTACACCTCGTTCATGATTTCCTTTCGATCTGACATCCTTTTATTACACGAGAAAAGTTTTTAGTCAAAAGACTCGAGGTCTGAACAATCTTTAGCCTGTTCCGAACACGATGGAGTAACCGTCGGAGCGTTTGCCTCCAAGGAGTCGAAGACGACGTGGCGAGGTGTGGGCTCGTCGCCACGTTTGAAATAAAAGTACAACCCTCCAGCGACACCAATCGCTCCAACGACGTATCCAAGCTTACCAACGAGTTGGTTGCTCTGGTCGGAACCGAGCTCCTCAATTTTCTCAAGTCTTTCTTGAGCCTTCTTCGCCTTTGCAGCTTTGCTAATCGCGGCGAGTCTCTTTCCTCCCTCAACCTTCTTCGGATCCTTGGGTTTTTGGGACGTGATTGTCTCTGTTGCTTCACTCATATCTTTATCTTACTCACAAAGATTTGCTTGGGTTTGCTCAAGATTTGCTCAAAGCAAAGCTCACTAAAAAGTGAGCAAAAAGCGAGCAAAACCGACTTGCTCAAGATTTGTTCAAAAGTTGCTCAAAACTTGAGACAGTAAGATAAAGATATGGCAATGATGGCAGGGGGACTATTTAACGCACTTGCATTCGCAGGTGCGGGATTCCTTTTCAAGCACCTTGAGGGGAACAAATATGGAGAGGAAATCAGCCGTCACAACCTCGCAATGGAGAAACTCACGCGAGATAGGGAACTGTGGAACGAGCAAGAGGTGGCTCGCAGAGACAAAGTCTCGCGACTTCGTCTCGCCTTGTCGGACGCAAACCACAGCATCAACGACACGAACGCGGCTCTCGACACACTTTCTGCTACGCTTCGCAAGACTGCGAAGTTCCATAAGGAACCAGAGTTGCACGACTACTACACACCGTCATCGGAGATGCAAAAGTACTTGTCGGTGACAGAGGGGGTGATATACGTAGGTGTTGGGTGGGCTGGATACAAGGTGGTGGCAATTATGATCTAAGGATAACAAACGCATCAACAAAACCATGTCACTCACAAAAGCAAGCACCAACTATCTAACCACCAGGAAATTGAAAGTCATCGCGAGAGAGCGGGGTGTTAGGCTAAAGCAAGGGGTAAAACACCGCGAGATTCTTACAGCGTTGGGGATGGAACCTATCGTTATCCCAAAGAGATACGACCATTGTAAGACAAGGAAACTCGCCCAGGTCGTGGTCAAGACAAACGTGACCACCGGAGAAGAGACGAAGTTTGGGAGTATCTTATCGCTAGCAAAGAGCTTGAGTCTCTTTCCAGGGTCTATCACCTACCGGATAAAAACGGGGAAAAGTTTAGTCGTTGACGACATTTCGTACACGTTTCGTAAAGAGTGAGATCACCGTGCACTTGATTTTCTGACCAAAATCAAATGAGGCTTAAAGGTATAACACACCCCCAGAAAGATGTCGCAAATCCTAGACGAACCTATTCCATCAGGGCTCGGACCCACGATGGTACCCACAACGTACACGACAAAGAAAAAGGGCCCAAGACTTCTAAAGAGGCTCGCTCTGAGAGAAAAAATGGACTCGTGGTACGATTGGCTCGTGAGTCAAACCCCAAAGCCTATCAAGAAACGAGTATTGACGGCTTTCAGATTCTTAAAGCAAAAGATCTCTAGCTTGTACAAGGAGAAGGACTTGGTGATGGAGAGATCGGAGACATCTCTCAAAGGGTTTTCGGAGACCTACACGATAAAAGCCTCGGCGAAAGTAGACCCAAAGACGTTCTTGGCGAACACGAAAGTGTTAGCGAAAGGTCTTTGGAGTCACGAAGTGGAGAAGAGGAGAGGGGTAAAGACAAAATTTGACCTAAAGTGCGTCATGGTGAGAAGAACAGACGCTGGAGACTCCGAGGCAACTGCGCACTTCCACTCACACACAAATATCGTTCTACCTGGAACCGACTTGGACGAGATCTACCACACAATGGTGGGAAAGATTCTAGAGAGTCTCGCGTCGTACTTGAAGAGAGGGAGTTCTTGGAGAGTGCTACGCGTCGTAAAGTTGGACGTGTTTATCGACACGTTTAAACCATTGAGTGGTTCGTCATACATTCCTACACCAAACGCGTTGGTTAATAAGAACGCCATAATCAACGTTCGAAACGAGAACGATCACAAATGTTTCGTGTGGGCTGCGACCGGGGCAAGGATGATTAAGAGAAAACATGCAGAGAGACTCGACGAGGCTATGAGAGAGTCCTCGAACAAGTTTGATTGGACTGGGATCTCGTTCCCGACGCCGTTGAGTGATATTAGAAAGTTCACCGAGAACAACAAAATAAGCATAAACGTGTTCGCGTACGAGTACGGAGTGGGTGTGTACCCACTTCTAATTCAAGGAAACTCAAAGGACGTCATCAACATGTTACACATCACGGAGCAAGGTGAGGACGACAAAGTCAACTCTCACTACGTTTGGATCAAAAACATGAGCAGATTGCTGTCTAGCTCAAAGAGCAAACACAATGGTAGGACGTTTTACTGTTGTCGGTGTCTCAACAGTTTTGGCAGTCAAAACGTCCTAGACAAACACGAGGAGCATTGCTCGAACGTCGACAGTATTAGGACCCAAATGCCAAAGTGGGGTGATACAATAGGGTTCAAGAACTTCTACAAGACACAGGATGTGCCCTTTGTCATCTACGCCGACTTTGAGTCGTTTGTCGAACCAATGGAGGGACCAACCAACAACCCTAAGAAAAGCTCGACGACTCAGTACCAACATCACTCACCATCTGGATTCTGTTTCCACCTAAAGTGCTTCGACGACACACTACACTGGGAAGAACCATATCTCTACACGAGGAGAAGCGAAGACGAAAATCTGGGGGAGATTTTCGTAAAAAAGTTGGAGGAGACTGTGCAAAATATTTACGACAAGTTCAAGGTGGCGGTCCCCATTGTCTTTGGGGAGAAGGAGAAGAAGGCGTTCCACAACGCTAAGACTTGTTGGTTGTGTGGTGACGAGTTCGCCGAGGACGAAAAGCGCGTCAGAGACCACTGTCATCTGTCTGGGCGATATAGAGGCGCAGCACACAACACCTGCAACTTGAAATATAGGTTACCAAAGTTCGTTCCTGTGGTGTTCCACAACTTGTCGGGCTACGACGCACACTTGTTTGTCAAAAACTTGGGTGTTACGGAGGGAATAATCTCGTGTATCCCGAGCAACGAGGAGAAGTACATCTCGTTCAGCAAGGTGGTGGTTGTGGACAAAGTCACGAACAAAGCCGGAGGGACAGTCGAAATCAAGAGGGAGATAAGGTTTATCGACTCTCTCAAATTCATGTCGAGTAGCTTGAACAACTTGGTTACGAACTTGGACAAAAAGGACTTGGTGTCGACAAGGAGAGTTTTTGGGGAAGATTTCGGTCTCGTGTCCAAAAAAGGCGTATTCCCCTACGAGCACATGACCGGACTAGCGTCACTCGACGAGACGGTGTTGCCACCTAAAGGTGAGTTCTACTCGAGACTCACAGACAGCGACATTAGTGACGGCGATTACGACCACGCTAGGAAGGTGTGGAAACACTTTAGTATGACCACGATGCGCGAGTACCACGATTTGTATTTGAAAACCGACGTCATGTTGTTGGAGGACGTCTTTCAAAATTTTAGGAAAGTGTGTAGAACCCACTACGGGTTGGATCCAGCTTTCTACTACACCTCACCCGGGTTGGCTTGGGACGCATTGCTAAAGATCACAGGAGTGGAGTTGGAGCTACTGACCGACATTGACATGTTGTTGATGGTCGAGGCTGGAATTCGCGGTGGAGTCTCAACCATCACGAAAAGACACGCTGAGGCGAACAACAAGTTTATGGGCCACATCAACAGCAACGAGACGATGGAGTACACTGGTGACTCGCTGTACGACCCTACAAAACCAAGCGTCTTTTTGCCGTACTTGGACAAAAACAATCTATACGGTGGCGCAATGTGCGAACCATTACCCACACACGGTTTTAGGTGGATGACAGAGGGTCAGCTCGAGAACTGGAGAAACGTACCTTGTATCTTGGAAGTGGATCTGGAGTACCCCGAGGAGCTCCACGACCTTCATAACGACTATCCGCTAGCTCCAGAGAGAGCCGTCGTGAACAAGGTGGAAAAGCTTATCCCAAACCTCTTTGACAAGACCAAGTACGTGCTTCACAAGAAGAATCTCGTGATGTACACACGATTTGGTTTGAAACTCACCAAGATCCATCGGGGGATCACCTTCAAGGAGAGCGCGTGGATGAAGCCGTACATCGACCTCAACACGAGCCTAAGGACACGGGCAAAGAACAACTTTGAGAGCGAGTTTTTCAAGCTGATGAACAACAGCGTCTTTGGAAAGACCATGGAGAACATTCGAAACAGGGTCGATATCCGGCTAGTCACTTCGGAAAAGAGAATGAGAACGCTAGTCGCAAAGCCGAACTTCCACCATAGGACAATCTTCGACGAGAACCTGATCGCAGTCCAAATGAAGAGGACGAAAGTGAAGTTCAACAAGCCGGTGTACCTGGGGATGAGTATCTTGGATCTCAGTAAGACGATAATGTACGACTTCCACTACGACTACATCAAGCCAAAGTACGGGGACAAGGCTAAGCTACTTTTCACAGACACCGACAGTCTCATGTACGAGATCTTCACAGAGGACTTTTACAAGGACATCAGTGGAGACGTCGAGAAGATGTTCGACACGTCCGGTTTCGCGAAGAACCACCCGAGCTGTATCCCGATAGGGAGAAACAAGAAGGTGATCGGGATGATGAAGGACGAACAGAGTGGAGAGCAAGTCCTCGAGTTCGTCGGACTCCGCTCCAAGTTATACGCTCTCAAAACACTACGCGGTGACACGAAAAAGTGTAAGGGCGTAAAGAAGAACGTCGTCAAATCCTCGATCGTGTTTGAGGACTACAAGACTTGCCTGTTCTCTGGAGCGAATCAGATGAGATCAATGAACACGTTTAGGTCAAGGAAACACGAGATTTACACAGAGGCTGTGAACAAGACCGCGTTGAGTAGCAACGACGACAAGAGACACGTTCTTCCAGACGGGGTGAACACGCTGGCGTTGGGACATTGTAAGATTATGACGGAGGTGATATTCGAGGACGAGTGAGATGACCAAAGTTTTGATCGAGGGGCGAGGCGTCATTGCTAATTAGCATAAGCGAAATGTGAGACAAGTGGGCGGGGCGTTACGTGATGACGTCATAGCTAATTAGCATAAGTTCGGGACCCATTTTTTGAAACGTACCACGCCCTAGATTGGAATGTGGTTTTTATGAATAAATTAAAAAGTGAGATTTTTGATCGAAATTCGAGGTTTAAAAAGCTCCGTCTAATTTCCCTGACAACTTGTTGGAGAACCTCTTACTCGAGAAAATGGGGGGGCTAAATGGCGGAGTGACTATTTAATCAGGGTTTAATCAGGGGAAATAAAGTGGTACTCGAGAAAACGAGATTTTACGAGATTTTGGGCCGGAACTCTCATATATACACTACTGCTGAGGATTCCGCCCGCTCACGATTAATAATAAAATATATGTTATCCACCATATAGCGAGTTATTCACCATATAGCGAGTTATCCACCATATAGCGAGTTATCCACCATATAGCGAGTTATCCACCATATAGCGAGTTATCCACCATATAGCGAGTTATCCACCATATAGCGAGTTATTCAAGCTTTAAACAACCGACTCATGCAGGATGATAAAAAGGAAGGATAAAAACAGACTGTGTATAAAAGAGAAAAGATTTACCATTTCGAGACGATATCTTCAGAAGAACACAGAGATTCAAACCAAAGATGAAGACATTGTTCACTGAAAAAAGAAAAAGAAGTTAGAAATATATGGTTATAAACAACTACGTGAATAAACACTTGCTGAATTTCATTCACTGCCCACAAATAATGGCTCCAAGTTGAGAGTGGTAATGAGATCGATTTCAAGCCATTGTCAATAGCGGTGAAGGCTAAAAGGGATGACTCAAAAAGACCTTCACATTTTATAGAACTACCAATCCTAAGCCTAATCTCAATACAACCCTAACCCTAACCTTAAACCTAACCCTAACCTAACGAAAAATAAAGACCAAACAAAAACAGAAAGGTCCTTTTGAGTTATCCCTTTTAAGCCGGTTTTCCACTAGGCGGGTTTTTTCCGCGCGAAGCGACTTTTTCTTTTGTCTTATAAGCTCTCGGCTGGAACTAATTAGAAATCTTTTCAATTTGAACAATAAAAAGTCGCTTCGCGCGAACATAATCGCCTAGTGGAAAACCGGCTTTAGCCACCCCCGTCAATGATGAAGCGCACACATGACGTCAGTATTCATGTTTGTCTGAGTCTATAATTTATTCTTGCATTCCCAAAAATAGAAAATGGATATTTAGGAACCCTTGAGATACAAATTTGGTTTGTTTGTCTGAGTTTTGGTTCTATAAATAGAAACTGTGCGCTTCGCTATTAAAGTGACTACATCTAATTGTTATAAGTATAAGCCAATTTATTATATACATGACAAAATTACTGGATTCTGATTGGCTGAGAGGAGTGCAATAAATGAAAAGAGAGAAGACACTGGGAACAAGTTTGACAATAAAATTCAAAATGGTGGCCTATTCTACAATGGAAAGTTTTCACCTTTCCAACGACTTGTGGTACACTATGAATTAAAAATCCCATGTAAATGTTTTGAAATGAGTATAAAGAACACCGAGAGTGAAAAGGTTTGTTGTCAACTAATGAAAGAAGACGTTTTTAAAGACTTCGAAGAAGATGAAGCGTACGTGTCGTAATTTTGTCATGCATATAATAAATGAGTAATCATATGATTTTGCTCATGCAATTAAGGATTTACACTACTCGTGATATTTGAAAATTGTGCCAAATTGCACTCGCCTGACGGCTCGTGCAATTTTCGCACAATTTCCAAATATCACTCGTGGTGTAAATCCTTAATTGCACTCGCTATCATACGATTACCTATACATATGGGCTGATTTTTTTGGCGGGAGACGACTCATTATTGGAAGAATTTTTGCGTCTAATGTCGAACTCATTTTCGGGGGAGGGGCTTATTTTCGGGGAGGGGATTATTTTCGGGGAGGGGCTTATTTTCTGGGAGGGGATTATTTTCGGGGAGGGATTATTTTCGGGATGGGGCTTTTCCACTAAAGATTTTCCACCAAAGGTAATAACATAAAGCATACAGTGTATTAACCTAAACGTTAGCCTTTTCTCATTTTAGCAAAGCAAAAAGGTGGTGAACTTCAATGAAGGGTCTCCGCTCGAAACGTCAGTATTTTGTTCCAAAAATCTCAAAAATCTTACCACCTTTTCACTTTGCTATATATCCGAAATACTGCCTACGTAGCACTCTCGCCAAATTTAAAAAAAAATTCTCATTTTACTCTTGCCAATGTAAAACGATATTACTTGTCAGAATGAGGGTTTGGTTGGGTTATTTTACTGACGTATAGGGATTATATATCTGACAGAAGGACAGTTGAGGGAAAACATCTCGGTTAATGATCAACTTCATCAATGTATCGACATTTTTCGAATGAACAGATTGATACAACTTACTTTAATCCATAACATATTAGTGATCTCAGCTAAAAAATATATGGGAGAAATTATTATATTATCATGATCATCATCACCACCACCACCATAGTTCAATTTGTGTAATTTTAGCAATGTATTTGGATAAGTTATGCGGGCTTTGTATAACTGGCCCCCACCCCCAATACAGTTAATACACAAAGAAAAACGTTATGTTACAAAGTTAGCATACCTTCACATCCATTTGTGTTTTAGCATTATCGTGTGTCATGTTAATGGATTGAACGGCCTGAAATGAAGCCAAAATTAACGTATTGTTAGGAAAGAATACGCCTGGAAGAAAGCGAAATTAAGATGACGCTTAACAGAAGCACCACTTGACAAAAAGCTGAGAAGAGATTAAGTATTTATAAATGTGTTTCGAGTTATTAAACATACTCTATAAAGGATCTCTTCAGGAGAAAGTACTTTGCCGTCTTCGTCCAACCTATGAAATAATATCAAGATTATAATGATCAAGTTAAATAGGGTATAACCTAGTCAGTGTCTATAGCTAGTGTCTATATAGGGGCCCTGTAAATCAAGTTAAAATTCTAAAATTATGAAAAAGTTGATAAAATCTCTAGTATAACGTTCAAATATATCATCAATGTTTGAATTAGGTCAAATTTCTCTAGCAGCAGAATATTATATCTAAAATAATGACTGATTTGTCGTTACACTCATTATCATTTCAGACAAACATACCTTCATAGACCTCTTTCATAATGGCTACCATTTTAAATATTCTTTTATGTGCATATAAAATTAGCCTTTACAACCTCGTTCGGAAGCAAAGATTATTTTGAATTACCAACACACAAACGAGGCCATAAAAGCTAATTTAGATGCACATAAAGGAATATTTAAATTAGCCGCCATTATGAAAGAAGTGGTCACAAAGCTGAAATCATAAAACATTTTGACATTCAACTATTCACTTTACGGAAGGCGAAAATTGGGAACATTTCTGATTAGTCACTTGAAATTCCGTGCCAAGGTCAAGTACAACATGAGCCATTCATTTTTCGATGTTGTCAATTTACGTTCAAATAAATAATTTACTACTCTGGCTTTAAAAAGTTTTTTGAACGTAACTTTAAAAGTTACTATCCATGTCATGAACAGTAACTTTTAAAGTTACGTTCAAAAAACGTTTTAAAGCCAGCGTAGTGTCAAACTAACGTTGTGTCTAACGTCCAAATCTTAGACCAAATACCTACCTAAACGTCTTGCAAAGTACCAGCCGCGAGTAAACAGACTGGAAATCTTTTTCAATTTGGTGACTACTCGCCTTGTGAAAAATAACAAACACAACATCAAGTAAAAGGTTGAGGTTTATTTAACGAGGGTAAAATACAAATACAATATTACTGGTTGCCCCGTAGTTTTCATAACGACCCTCTATTGAATTAAATCTAATTAACGAAGTACAAAAAGTACATGTACAAAATATTTAGTATTTAAGAGTTGAAAGTTATTACAACAAATGAAAGAGACGTTGTATATACAGTATAAAACTATACGTTGGTAGGTCTTGATCATATGGCAAGTGATTGTTTCTGTCCCAAAGTCTTTAAGGCTTATTTAAAATTAGTGTGAGAAATAATGTTCATATTGGACTGATCAAGCTTATTACATAGAAGAGACTTAATTAACACTGGTTGGGGGAGGAGTGTCCCTTTATTAAGTGAGAAGGAAATACTACTTTAACACTGTATATGAAATAACACTGTATATGGACCCCAGGCCCACCCTCCATGGCCATCACTCGCCTGATTTCAATTGATCTCAATTTGTATTTACCTCTTCAATGAAATGCCATGGATGATAACTACCACCAAGGAAGGACTGTCGTTTCATACCATGTTCAAAAATGTTTTTCAAAGCGGGACACACGCTGAAACATCATATAAAACAAAATTAATTTGAATTTGTTCAACAAACAAAAATTATGAAAATCGTAACCTAATAAACAAAACATATTCCGAAAAATAATGACATCATGAAAACCCAAGATTCGAGTCAATAACAAGACGAGACTATTATGAAATTGTAATATATCGAATTTATTTCAAAGTCATCTTCAAACAAAGTCTACTTTGTGTTCGACCCAAATAAGGATGTCATTATTTTTCATAACCTAACAATGTGACCAAGTTTGAAGTATTGTTCAAGTTTGAAGTATTGAGCAACACGTACTGCGAGTCGAGGGGTAAATTACTCTGAAAATCTTCGTACACTCAAAAATCCCAAAAAATCTTTTAAAAAATCCCAAAATCTTACTAATTTTAATAAAAATCCCAGAATCCCAAAATCCCACGAAATCTCTAAATATTTCAGAAAATACTCGGAAAAAACAATAAAAACCTCAACATCATCGCAAAATCGAGAAATCCATCAAATTTTGAAAAATCTCACACGGAATATCCTATTTAAACCCTTAAAATACCCTTATATCCATTCCATACCCTCGAAATCTCCATGTTCAGTGCAATACTTCATGTAAGAAATTTTTTATCACTAGAGGATCGGGAGAAAAATGGCGACAAACACGTGTTTGGGTAAGTTTTGCATATTTATTCGCTTATTTTTACTATGATTGTTTATATAAAGTTCTGTTTTTATAAAAGCGTTACCTAAAGCTATTTAAAAACAACATGTATTTTGTTGTATGTAGTTTTCGTTGCTCATTTGCATCGATTTGCATATTTATAACGAAATTTTAATATTCATTTTGAATATTCATACATGTTATTGCGGAAAAATTGCGGAAAAAGTTCGGCGAAAAAAAAAACGGGGAAAATATAATCCCAAATTCCCTGAAAATTTGGCAAAAAATCCCAGAATCCCGAGAAAAATTGCAGGGATTTTTTATCCCAAGAAAATCTTCGTACGCTTTTTTCAGAGTAATTTACCCCTCGCTGCGAGTTTATTAAACGGCTTCAAAAAAGTTGTCCGTCACGGAGTTGATTTTCTTTGTTTTTGGTTCATGAATTATTAATGAGTTTGAGATCGGCAGTTGAACAACGGTTGAACCTGAGAGAAACTTTGGTAAAGCACAATGAATATATAAAACAGTTCATATTTTTGGTCATTGCATGCAGTGGCAGTTTGACCAAGGTTGAACCTTAGTTTGATCATGATCGAGGTTCATCAACCTATAGGTTTGACCTAGGTTTTTGTTAGGTTATTTCTGAGCAGAACCGTATAGTAAAATTGCTGGCCTGTCTCTATTTAAACAATAAAATATGTTTGCCCGGGTCTCTACAGAGTGTCCCAAAAAAAAGGCTACCTTTTCAAATTCAAATGAGCGTGTTAATTCAAACAACCTATTGTGTTTAATATCCCATGTGTATAAAACTGTGTGTTTTTACGCATTCGTAGTTCAAAGGCGATGATGAATTTCAAAGAACTACAATAGGTTGCTTGAATTAACATGCTAACTTGAATTTGAAAAGGTAGCCTTTTTTTTGGGACACCCTGTATAACGTTATCGAAACCCGAGTGACGTAATAAAAACACGAGATACACGAGCCGCCGAGGAGAGTGCTTTCCCAACTTCTCGAGTGTTTTTATTACTTCACGAGGGTTTCGATCTCTTTATAGAAACCCGGGCAAACGTATTCGATTATTTTTATAAAATAATTCAGAAACAATTTCTTATACTTTGAATATTACGATATATAACGCTTTTGATTTTGATTTTATGCAAATTCTCATTAGTTACTGATAGTGACGTCATTCCGGTCTCCGTAGCGTGATCGAGACCGGCAAGCTGACCAATCACAGCGTGGGTAGAGTAACATTATTTTATAAACTGTGATAGGAACATGAATGACGTCATATCAACCAGAAAACATGCTTACTTCGTCATTTTCATCACATAAAAATGTTTGTGTCTCTGTACTTTGAGAGAAAATGAGTCTCAACCAATCACAGCCTATGGCCACTCCAAATTAGACTTTAGTTTCCCGTCCACTCCTGTCAGAGAATTACATGTGGGCAGGTGGTCCATTACTATCCATTATGGTTAATATGAATGAACATATACCCTAAATATTGTGTTCCATCTAACCAAATACTATATCTATCTATTCAGTCATCTTTCTATTTAAAACAAAGAAAATGCCTAACGACAGTCAAAGACATTGCCGAATTTCCGCGGGAATCAATGTGCGTCGTCACATATTATCAACCATGTTATTTTGTATTTGTATGTTAACTTTCAGTTGATATATAATCGCTTCAATGGTAGATTGTTCGAAAACAGTGGATTTTTGTTATTCTTGATTACAGAAGGGCAAATAATGGCAACAAGAGCACAATAATGAACAAATCACGCGGCCAGTTCCAGGAAACGCAGGTGGTGGACGGGAAACTAAAGCCTTAAGACACTGGTTATATAACAGTAAACATAAACTAACCTTCCACGAACAAGATCTGTGACAGTTTCTGAAACCGAATCATCTCCAGCACTCGAATACTAAGATATAAATAAACAAATATTGTTAACTTGATATAACTACATGTATATAAAATATATAACACGAACCAGTATATAGTATATTACATGCATGCTTATCTATCAGCTGAGACATCCAGTTTCAAATCCTGGATTGGATACTCAAGGTCTTAAAATAATGGAGGAGAAAGTTCTTCCTTTACAATACCATCAGTAAATGGTAAGTCAAAAAAGATTGTCGAGTCTTCTCGGATAACAACGTTAAATCGTCGGTCCTCGGAGCCTTATAGTAATTGAACATTCGAGGTCTCCGTTCACCACAAGAGTGACAAACTAATAGTCGAGCATTTAAACATGAGCGCTCTGGTTTGAATGAAAAGAATAACCTTATATCAAGGTCATCAAACAAGAACTTACTTATCGTTTCTAGGACAAATATGGCCACATTATGGTGACAGAGCTTTTTCCATCATAGCTCCGAAACTGTGGAACACCTTACCATCGCAGATTAAATGTTCGAACACTGTTAGCAAATTTAAATGCCAGTTGAAACATTTTCTTTTCCAGGACAGTTTTTCATTTTAGTATAATTTTTAGTTGTTGTTTAGTAACTTCACATATGTTCACATGTGATTGTTTTAAACTTTTATATATAAACTTTTAATTTTATATTTACAGCCATTATGGTTAAACTATTTTAATTGTATAAGAGCATTGACACTTGTGGAATGCTTCTAATATGTATATATTATTATTATTATTATTATTAAACAGATATTGGTATAAACATGACCATATATGAACTATTCTGCAATCTGATAGGTTCTTATACTAGCAAGCTCCAGTTATCTCAGTGATAAAAAATCAAATTGGCAGAATACGCGAGCTCGTGGTATAATTGTTAAATATTCCAACACATAAAACACAACAACCTTCCTTTACCTCCTTGCTTCGCTCGTCCAATATTTCTACAAACTTGGCAGGAAACCAGCCTACAAAATGTTAAAGTGTATATATGTGTATATGTGTATAAGTGTATACTGTATATAAGTGTATATAATATATATAAACATAAATGTGTCGACAGGAGTGGATGTGATTCAGAAGACAGTGTTACTGGGATCAGCCCGAATCCTCAGAAGAACCCTCACGATCTAAGGCAGCTGGTTGCTGCCCGACGGAGGAGTTTCCAGTGTCTATTTACACTGTGATTATATGACATAATAATAATAATAATAATAATAATTTTAAGCAGACGAGGGGTTGTTGCATACACTTATTTCGAGTTATTTTCAAATTGTCGAAAGCAAAAAGCGCACAGCATGCAGACTCTATTAAAGCGCTATTAAACTCTATTAAAGTGACAGAGATCTGCCTTGGTAAATGTTCAAACGTTCCGTTTACGGTTCTCGTTTTGTGTCTCGCGATATCTCATGGTAATGAAGGTCGTCAGAACAGCCACAGAACATATTCCGAGAGCAATTTCTCATTACTGAAATCAGGATCTGAGTAACCAACCAACAGCAAATAAGAATAAAACTTAACGACACGTTGCAAGGAAGTAGAACTGGGATTGGCCGCCATATTGAATTAAGCAGCATACTCTTTAGCTTAGTATTCGTGGGCGCAAGTTTCATGTTCTTATTTACCGCTGGTATGTTCGCGGTCTTCGCTCTCAAAACGCCATGAATATTTATTGGGGAAGGGGTTGGGGGGCTTACCTCGTAGTCCATTGAGCTCTCCAACCCAACAATGTTCATCCTTCTGCGAGATAATCTTAAAAGAAAAAAAAAGAAATAATTTTCCTGAGTATCATTTCCTGAGTGTTTATCTCATGTTTAGGTATTTTACATATTCGTAATATTTGGGTTTTCCTGAGCAAAATCATAATATATCTTGTCAGCCGAAAATTTTATCTTCATGGACTTTTTCGCTGTTAAAGTTATCGGATGTGATGTCACAAGAGGCATTTTTGTGGCAAGTAACAAAAGAAAACTGGTTTGGAATACCTCTATTACCAGCTGTTGTGGTCCAGTGGTTGCAATAATACCAGCAAATGATAAGACTTTCGGGTCTTCTCGGATAACGACCTTAAATCGTAGGCCCTCGGAACCCTTATAATTGGACTTCTAGCCTGTTGGGGTATTGGCGTTCATCTAAGAGTGATAAATCTAATAAATTCTACATTCTACTAATAAAGTTTACATCCGGTAACTTTGACAGCGAAAAACTACATGAAGATGAAATTTCCGGCTGACAATATATATTATGATTCCAAATTAAATATTACGGATATGATAGGCACTTTAAACAGTTCTTGTATCAAGAACACACCATTCACCATGTTTTAACCCTATCTAGACTGGAAGGAGGGGGGAGAATAGTGCCTGCGCCACTTTAAATGTTTATATCTTAATAACCATTATAGCTCTGAAATTTCCGGATTTTCCTAAAATTCTATTGGCATTATTGGTGGAAAAAATCGTAATGAAATATCGAATACAAACAAAGATTCTGAATATTTCTGAACAGGTAAACTCACACTAAATTTCCAGAAAAAGGTTTACTATTAACTCTTTCCTGACAGGCTGAAAAACATCCAAAATTGAACCACCTCTTTGTTCTATTGATATCTCTTGAAATAACCATAACTGTTGCTAAAGCCATACATTTTCTGAAAGCCCAATAAACCGGCTTTTACTTGTGCTTTTAAATTTCCCGAACAAAACACATTATGTTAATATAAATTAGCATTAATTATCATAAATCAGGTTGAAAATTTTACATTTTTCTAGAAAAGGCCATCTTGCACGCCCGCGTTGCATCTTGAAAACTCAAAATGGCGCTTGTCGAATTCAATTTTTAATCTTGCGTTACCGTGTGCCATGTTTTTCGATTGACGACTTTGCGGGTCTTCTACGACCCATTTTGACTGTGTCGGACAGGAAAGAGTTAATGATATCACTTGTTTACTTATTCAAATTTGTATATCAATGCTACAAAACGGCCTTATTTTGACAATGGTTATAAGGTAATTGTTAACAATTTTACTATTTCATTAAAATCCGAAATCCTGATTACTGATGACGTCATAATGTGTCATCATGACGTCATAATTTGTTGCCATGACAACAAACATGTAATATACATTCGGATTTAGCATACCATCAACCTGTAAAAATATCATTTATATACATCTAATAGTTTTGGAGATATTGACCGCGGGTAATTTCCGCCCCTCCCCAACAAGCCCCCAAAACCCCCCAGCAGCTGCCACCTCCCCACTGGACGATAGGTACTTATAGTACGTATTCCATATTAGGTCATATCGGACGGGACTGGGAAGAGCACATACATTGCCCTAACGAGCATATACGTTATCCTGACGAGCAAATACATTGCCCTCGTACCAGCCTCCAAGTTAATTGGATTGTAACCGACCCCAAAACAACAAAGGTCCTAACCCTCCCACAAAGCTATAGAATATATTCTTTTAAAGTTAAATGATCTATTTACAACATACATACAGCTTATCCTGGTAGCTAACTTAGTTCTCTTTGAAAGCGGATAATCGAACATGCCCAAAAATATAATTTTCGTATTACGAATACCATATTGTAAACGAACTTTCGGCTGTCTGCGACGAACGTTTTCTTGAGAAATAATCAACTCCCAAAGCTACAATATATATTAAAACAAAGGTAAATTATCTGTTTACAATATGCGTACAGCTTATCCGGCTAGCGAACGTAGTTTTCTTAAAAAGAGCGGATAATCGAACATATCGAACGTGTTAACTATCCGCATCCAGTGGGCTGGTACGAGGACAATGTAAATGCTCGTCAGGGCAACGTATGTGCTCGTTAGGGCAACGTATTTGCTCTTCCCAGTCCCGTCCGATATGATCTTATATGGAATACGTATACTAAAAGTCCATATGCACTGGACACGCCTAGCTACGGTACGGCCCATGCTGTTTACTTACAGATATAATATCATTTTTTCTGAAGCCAAGTTCATCGTCATCATGTCTTTCAAAGTCTAGTAACGCTTTCGCTCTCCTCCTTCGGTTTCTACATCGAGAATTAACAAGAGTCATACTAGAATTGGAATTAATAACAATGGTTCACATATTAATATATGAGGCGATAGTTAGACTTACTTGGCTACATTCACAAAGTTTTCGTAGTCTTTTCCATGGCTTTCAACAGAATAATCCACCTGCATACCCTGAAGATTAGATCATCACCATCACGATTCATTTGCTGTATCTCCGCGACAGACAGACAGACAGACAGACAGACAGACAGACAGACAGACAGACAGACAGACAGACAGACAGACACAACCATATATAACAATTAGATTAAAAAGGTTTACCTTTTTAGGGTCGAATACATCAAAATATCTGGATATTTGTAAAATAGCTTCTCGGAGATCGGCTAGTATTTCTAGACATGGAAAAAACCATGGGATTATGTGAGTGATATGAAAGTGTTGTGCTTCGTAGGTAGTGTAGAAATACAAATCAAATACTATAAAAGGTTGGTGTACTACCATAATAATGTGAAGGAGATCAAAGTGTTGTGGTGTGTAGGTAGTGTAGAAATACAAATTAAATACTATAAAAGGTTGGTGTACTACCATAATAATGTGAAGGAGATCAAAGTGTTGTACTGTGTGTAGGTAGTGTAGAAATACAAATTAAATACTATAAAAGGTTGGTGTACTACCAAAATAGTGAATAGGAGGTCTAACGTTTCGAGCGAAGGCCTTTCGTCAGAAAGTGAAACGACAAGACGAGTTTGCGTTTCACTTTGTGACGAAGGACCTTCACTTGATAGGTTAGACCTCCTACACACTGCTTTGGCAGTACACCAACATTTTACAGTTGTCGATATGTATTTGTATCATGTTTATATCGGGATTTAGTATTAAAATATGAAAGTGTTGTGCTTCGTAGGTAGTGTAGAAATACAAATCAAATACTATAAAAGGTTGGTGTACTACCATAATAATGTGAAGGAGATCAAAGTGTTGTGCTGTGTAGGTAGTGTAGAAATACAAATCAAATACTATAAAAGGTTGGTGTACTACCATAATAATGTGAAGGAGATCAAAGTGTTGTGCTGTGTAGGTAGTGTAGAAATACAAATCAAATACTATAAAAGGTTGGTGTACTACCATAATAATGTGAAGGAGATCAAAGTGTTGTGCTGTGTAGGTAGTGTAGAAATACAAATCAAATACTATAAAAGGTTGGTGTACTACCATAATAATGTGAAGGAGATCAAAGTGTTGTGCTATGTAGGTAGTGTAGAAATACAAATCAAATACTCTAAAAGGTTGGTGTACTACCAAAATAGTGTGAAGCAGATCAAAGTGTTGTACTGTGTGTAGGTAGTGTAGAAATACAAATCAAATACTATAAAAGGTTGGTGTACTACCAAAATAATGTGAAGGAGATCAAAGTGTTGTACTGTGTAGGTAGTGTAGAAATACAAATCAAATACTATAAAAGGTTGGTGTACTACCATAATAATGTGAAGGAGATCAAAGTGTTGTGCTGTGTAGGTAGTGTAGAAATACAAATCAAATACTATAAAAGGTTGGTGTACTACCATAATAATGTGAAGGAGATCAAAGTGTTGTACTGTGTGTAGGTAGTGTAGAAATACAAATCAAATACTATAAAAGGTTGGTGTACTACCATAATAATGTGAAGGAGATCAAAGTGTTGTACTGTGTGTAGGTAGTGTAGAAATACAAATCAAATACTATAAAAGGTTGGTGTACTACCATAATAATGTGAAGGAGATCAAAGTGTGTTGTGCTGTGTAGGTAGTGTAGAAATACAAATCAAATACTCTAAAAGGTTGGTGTACTACCATAATAATGTGAAGGAGATCAAAGTGTTGTGCTGTGTAAGGTAGTGTAGAAATACAAATCAAATACTCTAAAAGGTTGGTGTACTACCATAATAATGTGAAGGAGATCAAAGTGTTGTGCTGTGTAGGTAGTGTAGAAATACAAATTAAATACTATAAAAGGTTGGTGTACTACCATAATAATGTGAAGGAGATCAAAGTGTTGTGCTGTGTAGGTAGTGTAGAAATACAAATCAAATACTCTAAAAGGTTGGTGTACTACCATAATAATGTGAAGGAGATCAAAGTGTTGTGCTGTGTAGGTAGTGTAGAAATACAAATTGAATACTATAAAAGGTTGGTGTACTACCATAATAATGTGAAGGAGATCAAAGTGTTGTGCTGTGTAGGTAGTGTAGAAATACAAATCAAATACTCTAAAAGGTTGGTGTACTACCATAATAATGTGAAGGAGATCAAAGTGTTGTGGTGTGTAGGTAGTGTAGAAATACAAATTAAATACTATAAAAGGTTGGTGTACTACCATAATAATGTGAAGGAGATCAAAGTGTTGTACTGTGTGTAGGTAGTGTAGAAATACAAATTAAATACTATAAAAGGTTGGTGTACTACCAAAATAGTGAATAGGAGGTCTAACGTTTCGAGCGAAGGCCTTTCGTCAGAAAGTGAAACGACAAGACGAGTTTGCGTTTCACTTTGTGACGAAGGACCTTCACTTGATAGGTTAGACCTCCTACACACTGCTTTGGCAGTACACCAACATTTTACAGTTGTCGATATGTATTTGTATCATGTTTATATCGGGATTTAGTATTAAAATGTAAACAATATTGACTTTTATATATACATATAATGTATATATATATATATATCACCTGTTTGACGAATGTTCTTCGCTTTAGCCAAAGCTAGTTCTTGTTTTCCTATAATGGTTTGACAAAGACTCTGTGAATTGTACGTTATCAGTAAATTAAAGACTGCTGTGTTCATTGCAGAGTTGCATATAAAGCAACATGCAAAAATATCTAAAAATACCTACATTCCAGATAAAACAACACAAAATTACGTAAAACTACGTAATAATGATACCATGAGTCGTATACGACTGAAGAAGGACACATTGTCCGCAACGTCGTCCATAAATATACGCAAGTACATGTACATGTACTCTTACTGAAGTTTTTTTCGACACAATGAAGATCTTATTTCTTCTTTTCATAATATTATATCCAGTTCTTTTGAGAACTTAGCAGCTGCCATATTTATTCTTACGAGCTCATCGCCAACTTACACAACATTTTTATATCATATGTAAAGGCCTTCGCTCGAAACGTTAAAGATGGCTCTTTAACGTTTTTAGAGGATATTAGTAAGCGAGAGATACAGTAAAAACCCACATTCAAAAATTAGGGCATACAACCAGAAAATCGAGATGACTTTTTTATTGATTTATTTGAAAGATTTCATAAAACGATAAAGAATGGCTTTTTACAGTTCTTTCATATTTTATCTCGTTCTCGAGTTATTCAAGGTTGTGTAATATGACCTATGACGTCACAAGTTGTACCCACCATTATGACCAATCTGAAAATGAAGCATATCTTCACAAAACTATTGAATAGTGCTTGAAACTTTGCATAAGTATACCGAGTTCACTAAATTGAATATCTCCATGTCAACTTTATCATTGCCATAGTGACATATTAGTTCCCAGATTCCTTTCTTCCTGAACCAAAAAATGCTATTTTCTAGCATGCGATGCAAAGATTATGATTTGAAGTTGCTCTATTTTCTTGGCAACGCTATTGAAAATATACTTCACTAGTCCACAGTGAACTAATCAGTTACTATGGCAACGATAAGTTGACATGGAGATATTCAATTTAGTGAACTGTATACTTATGCAAAGCTTCAAGCACTTTTATTGAATAGTTTTGAGGATATGCTTCATTTTCAGATTGGTCATAATGGTGGGATGTCAACTTGTGATGTCATAGGTCATATTACACAACCTTGAATAACTCAAGAACGAGATAAGATATGAAAGAACTGTAAAAAGCCATTCTTTATCGTTTTACGAGTTATTTCAAATAATTCTCTCAATTTTCGAGTCGTATGCCCTTTAAACCTCCTACACACTATTTCGGCAGTACACCAACCTTTTAGAATTTTTGAATGTAGGTTTTTACTGTATCTCTCGCTTACTAATATCTCTACTGTCCTCTACTGTCCCCTACAGTCCCTACTAATATTCTCTAATGTCCTATACTCACCCATGAGATAATCTAACCACGATGAGCTATCACTCCTCACAGGTCGACGATGGATTTTCTAAACATAAAAAAAATTTCATACGCCGATAAAGGTGAAGTAATACAAGCAATAAATTTCTGTAATTTGTCTCACAACATTGTTGCGTTGTTGAGTTACAGCGTGAAGTTGAACGCACATTAACTTTCGTTCAACTTGTCGTGCAACAAATCTCACTCCCTCCATGTAAGCAAAAGCCTATCAAGATATGAAGAGTCACAAACGCTATATCTTACAAATTGTGAGCTACCGTAAATTTTCGATAATAAGTTCCCCGACAATAAGCCCCCGAAAATAAGCCCCCCCGAAAATTAGCCCAAGAAAATAAGCTCCCCAAAAATAACCCTCCCGAAAATTATCCCCCCTACCGAAAATTAGCTCAAGAAAATAAGCCACTCGAAAATAACCCTCCCGAAAATAAGCCCCCCCCGTAAATAAGACCTCAAAAAATCTCGGTTCATATACATATATATTTAGTAAACTTAAATGTTTGTAATTACTCAGAGTGAAATGTATGTAGATAATTAGGATTGCCACAAAAAATAAAGAATGAAAAAATCACCATGCGAGGCACACCTGTTTATCTCCAGACCGAGGAGCATCAAGGCCAGTAAGTGATCCAAGATCAGCCATCAAAAATGCCAGATGTTTCTTGCGGTGGGCTTCCAATATCACATCCGTCAACGAACCAGAAGCCTTTGTAGCATTCTGCACAAACGAGATGGAAATAATGAAAACTTGGAATGCTACTGCAGCTATATACTAATATAACATTCACCCTTAAAACAGCGATCTCATTCCAACTGACTGGAACTCGATTATATTATTCCTCGTCCTTATCTCCATCTCCATCCTCACCCCCATCTTCATCTTCACCCTCACCCCCATCTTCATCCTCATCACTTCATCCTCATCACTTCATCCTCATCTTCATCCCCACCCTCATCTTCATCTTCATCTTCATCCTCATCTTCATCCTCATCTTCATCCTCATCTTCATCCTCATCCTCATCTTCATCTTCATCTTCATCTTCATCCGCATCTTCATCTTCATCCTCATCTTCATCTTCATCTTCATCCGCATCTTCATCTTCATCCTCATCTTCATCCTCATCTTCATCCTCATCTTCATCCTCATCATCATCCCCATCTTCATCCCCATCTTCATCCTCATCCTCATCTTCATCCTCATCTTCATCCTCATCTTCATCTCCACTCCTCTTCATCTCCATCCCCACCCTCATCTTTATCCCCATCTTCACCCTCATTCCCATCTTCATCCCCATCTTCATCCTCATCTTCATCCTCATCTCCATCTTAATCTTCACTCTCATTCCCATCTTCATCCCCATTCCCCATCTTCATCCCCATCTTCATCTTCATCCTCATCTTCATCCCCACCCTCATCTTCATCCTAATCTTCATCCTCATCTTCATCCTCATCTTCATCTTCATCCTAATCTTCATCCTAATCTTCATCCTCATCTTCATCTTCATCTTCATCTTCATCTTCATCTTCATCTTCATCTTCATCCTCATCCTCATCTTCATCCTCATCTTCATCTTCATCCCCATCTTCATCGCCACTCCTCATCCCCACTCATCTCCATCTTCATCTTCACCTCCATCCCCACCCTCATCTTCATCCCCATCTTCGCCCTCATTCCCATCTTCATCCCCACCCTCATCTTCATCCCCATCTTCGCCCTCATTCCCATCTTCATCCCCATCTTCATCTTCATCCCCATCTTCATCCTCATCTTCATCCCCATCTTCATCTTCACCCTCATTCCCATCTTCATCTTCATCCCCATTCCCCCATCTTCATCCTCATCTTCATCCTCATCTTCATCCTCATCCCCATCTTCATCTTCACCCTCATCCCCATCTTCATCTTCATCCTCATTTTCATCCGCATCTCCATCTTCACCTCCATCCCCACCCTCATCTTCATCCCCATTCCCCATCTTCATCCTCATCCTCATCTCCATCATCATCCCCATCTTCATCCTCATCTTCATCTTCATCCTCATCTTCATATTCATCCTCATCCTCATCTTCATCCTCATCTTCATCTCCACTCCTCATCCCCACTCATCTCCATCTTCATCCCCATCCCCGCCCTCATTCCCATCTTCATCCCCATCTTCATCTTCATCTTCATCCTCAACTCCATCCCCATCTTCATCTTCACCCCCATTCCCATCTTCATCCCCATTCCCCATCTTCATCTTCATGCTCATCTTCATCTTCTTCCTCATCTTCATCCCCATCTTCATCTTTACCCTCATTCCTATCTTCATCCTCATTCCCCATCTTCATCCCTATCTTCATCACCATCCTCATCCCTATCTTCATCACCATCTATTATCTTACATCAAATAGTTCATTTGTATCGTTGATCTCTCCCGGAATGTCGGACAAAGCATTAAAAATCTGGGCTGAGTTGTCTTGCGATGTAATTAAGTCTTCCTAACATGTTTAAAGAAAGAATAATTGAACAAAATCTACAAGACGCTGAAGCAACTAGACACTCTCTAGAGGCGCAATACTGACTAAAAAGAGCAAGAAAATCTTACTTTCATTTTTATTAATCCCAATGTGATCCGAAACATAACCACTGAACCTTCATAGAAAAACTGATCCCAAATCCTCAACAAAACCTAAAAAAGAAGAGTTGAACGTGCATATCGACATACTGTACTGCATCTGATTCACTGATCTCGAAAGAAGATTGGATCGAGCAACTATTGTTCAGAAAACGAAGCCTGAAGTCCGCCATTACTAAGGGACTAACTGAGGATCCTATGAGGTTTTTTGTTGGATTATGTGCTCTTACCATCCACAAAATAAAATAATTTTGCCATAAAGAGGACCAGAAGACATTTTTCAAATTACTGGGAACAACGATTCATGACCTGCCTACAGATTTACTGCGACTTAATTTTGTCCCTTAGTAATGGCGCCTGTCGAATTATGCAGGCTTCATTTTCTGCCATCGGCGGACAATAGGTTTCTCGATCCAGTCTTCTTTCGAGATCAGTGATCTGATGATTACACGTTCACAAGGATTTTGTTGCGCAAAGCCTGGTTATCAAAATCCATACCCACGCGAAAATACGATACATCCAATCAGAATCACGTACAGGCTCGTCACATGTGAAAATATAACCAATTACAAGCAAGAGAATAATATATGAGCCAATCAGGAAACGCTGGCAAAAAGGCGCGCAAATTATAAAATAAGATTTTTAAAAGGTGTGTTCTGATTGGCTAAATGCAGTGTTTTTATTACTTTTAAAAATGTCAAATATTGATCTTTTATGACAACATTGATGTATTTCTTGTCGAACAAATTGCTTATGCTCCCACGATTTAGTCGCATTGTCAGCTGAAAGTGGCTGAATTGTGAGAGCCAAAGCAATTTGAACGTTAAACGAAGAATCTACGTTTAAGAATTTACATTTTCATGATTTCAATAAATGAACCTTATTGCTTTACGTTTTACTAATTTTCAAAATGTGATTTTATAAAATTGAAAACATTGTTTCCGTGTTCCCATACAGTTATAGAAACACTCGTCAAAGTTTGGTAGAACTCGTAAACGCAGTGGAAACACTCGCACTATGGGCTCGTGTTCCCACTGCCATTTCTCGTTCTCCCAAACTTCCACTCGTGTTTTTATAACTACATGGGAACACGGAAAATGTTTTCTATTTCTTAACTAGACAGTTACCTTGGTATCCACGACACTCGCAAACAAAGTTAAGAACCAGTGGAGAGTGATTAAGGAGAGTTCTAAACAACAAAAGCAAGAGTAGAGATAATAAAGACTGCATGGATCTACCTGTACCGCAACATACACATAGCTACTTAAAGGACATTGGCAACAAAAATTAAGTTTGTCTAATATGAAAGAACTCGTAAAATGATAGAGTAACAACTTTTACAACTTTTCTGTATTTTACTTCGTTTTTGAGAGGTCTCTGACGTCAGGTGCAGGGTAGAGAATTTTCACACATTAGAATATTAGTTCCATCTTTAAGTTGTTCCACAAATTTACTTGAAAATATGCGTATAATAACTCCTCATGATAATGAACATTGTAAATTTAGCAATTACTGAGATATAAGACATTTTTTAATTAATTCTCTACCCCCAACACCTGACGTCAAAGACCACCATTTACATATCAAACGAAATGAAATATTTCAAAAACGGAGTAAAATACGGGAAAGTTGTAAAAGGTGTTACTCTCTCATTTTACGAGTTTTTTCATGTTAGACAAACTTGTTGCCAATGTCCTTTAAGATTAGAAAACTATACACTTATATAACAGTGCAGTCAATCCTGTATTACGCGATCACCCTTGAGGATTGCGCAAGTGACCGCTTATACAGGGTGACCGCGTCCATTAATAGAGGTGACCGTTTAAAAATAGTAACTTTACTACTCCTGTTTTCGTGCACAATCTATTTCTGATTATCGTCCGCAGCTGGATCAAAGAAATGCTTTCTTTCAATAATTTGATTTTCATCTTCGCTTGCCATTTGTTTCGAATCTTTACACGCGCAACTTGGTGACCACATCTATCTTTGCGTCAAATACAACTGAAGTTGCCGCCAATATTTTACATCCGGTGATCGCGTATCACGTAAAATAGCTGTAAAAACTCGCCGCTTTTTTGTGGAATAGCGTAGCGTCTGGCTGCTATTAATAGCTCAAAATGCACACAAACAAACCAAATTTGACCCACAAATTATTGCAAATGAGCTGTTTTCTTTTGTTATGATCGCAAGAATTATGGGTGAAAGCGGACAAACATGGATACGGACCAGGGCGCTTATTATATATATTATATATAAGCGCCCTGATACGGACGTCATCTCGACGGAGCGCTATTAATTGATATTTGCAATATGATATTTTCTTTACGTTTACCTATATCGTGTTCTTTTAATGCCTCGTCCAGTTTTGGTAAATAACTGACAATCAACTGTCTCAGGACTCTCTGGTCGGCCTTCACGATGAAGAGAAGAGAAAAATATATAAGGGAACGCCATATACCAATTCGTCCCATAACCCCTCCATGCGTAGTTTCCATATTTGATAATACAGTAAACATAAGCTAATAAAAGATTATTTACCGAGAACGAGGTCTGTATGGGAAAATATCAGACTGATGTCTTGACAGTATGGACCGAGCCGCAGGAGAGGTTCGTACAAAAAGACCGAAGTCTGATATTTTTCCGTATAGACCGAGTAAACGAGGTTAATAAATCGTTTATTATATGGTTATTCAAGTATTTCGATGCTTATCTTGTATCAAAATTAGTGTGAAAACATTAGAAATTCACGCCAGCAAAATCAACATCCGTGATAGCTGTCCGGATACGGAAAAAGACAGATCGTGGTCCGGATACAGAAAAAGACAGACCGTGGTCCGGATACGCATTTTTACGGACCGTGCGTTGACCAATCAGAACTCTGGATATTACAAAGCCATATAATAATAAGTCTTATCAACTGTATTATCACGTTCCACCTATGAGAACTATCCCGACGCGGTTGGGTGAGGCTTAACCGAATGATTGGTGGTTTTGACATAATTGGGGGTTAGGTGTAAGGGTTTGGGACTTAGGATTAAGGTTATTTGGGGTTTAGGGTTACTCTCGTCGCTTGTAACAGGGCGTCTATAAGAAAGGGCGGCGAAACGAGCTATTTGCCCTGAAGTATGTGTGATGCGCGGGACCCCCCGAATATTCGCAAGGCCGCTGCGAACGAAGTGGAAGACGAAGAACTTCAGTTGATTCTTAATTAGTTTAGATGACACTGATGTTGATAAAGATGATCAAATATCACCTCCCATTTGGCAGTCACCGGATAGTTTCAACGTTAACGAACTAATCTCTCAGTTCTTGAGAGGATTTCGACTCTTGGATTGTTTTGTATCGGTATTTGTCAGGGCCTTTAAATAGTAAATACTGGTTGTCCATCAAATATCAATGCCACTCAATGGAAGAAGAGACTTGTCTTGTACCTGTGAAAATTACAGCCCTGGCATATTTTATATTTCCAACACTGACAAGGAGATGTACCAGATCTTCATCACTTTTTATGCTGCTTTGAACATTTGCCTATTCCAGATTAACAGTATGTTTCTTGCCTTCAAAGTATATGGACCAAACACCAGCTGCTGTTAGTTCTAGTTCTCTTTCAGCATAACCAGGACACTTGCCAAATTGATAGAAATGTAGGGTTTTTTTTTGTCTGTGTTGAAATATTTGGACCAATTACTAGTTAATTTGGGCATGATTTTCATTTCAAACTCTTTGTTAACATAATTTATATCAAAATCTTTAGACATACTATGTTCATTGTTTAGGGGGCACATTTCAACTGATGTTGTGCAGTGAGACTTCAGTTGTTGGGTAACATGACCCTGATCATTTGATCATATTTATTAGATGCATAATTTTTGCTAAAGGTGTATTCAGGAAAAACAAGAGTTATCAATGAATAGAGTAATAGTTCCTCTGCACTCAGTTGAGTATCATTTACAAACTGCAGGGAAGTATTTGAAGTGAGGTCAAAATCTGAATTTTTTCCTTCATTTCTTTCTATGCTAATAGGATTTGATGTTGTGATTCTGTTAATTCACTTGAGTTGGAAGGGGTAGAACATGATGGAGTGGTGCAATGTTTTTCATTCCATATAGGCATATAGGATTTAAAGCATTTTGTGGTGGCCAAGGGGGTGTGTTAAAACCTGCTCTTCTCTTGTTACTTTCAGTGGGCACATATACTCTGACTGGTGAAATATTCCTTTTCACACTATTTGACATGGTTCTAAGAGCAGATAATTATAATAAGCAGCCATTTAATTGCTTAATAGAGATATATGAGTAGCTAAAGTGATAATGAAAACTCTTAATTGTTTTATATAAAATATAATGTTGAAACATTGTTTAATTTAGTTTTCACAAGTTGAAGCTTGTGAAAATGGGAGAAAATACCTCTTTTTTGTCATGTTTTCTATTTCTATTGTAGCAGTGATGGATATTTAACACATACTTAGCCGATGCTTCCCATTAAAAAACATGCTTTCCATTAAAAAATAAATGTTTGTTTACTTTTTGAGTTAATTATTTTGTAATCCTCTTGATACTATATTTAGTTTTCCCACTTCTTTGGGTAATTCCATGTCCTTACTCACTGACCTATATATAACATATCATTAGACATCCACCGTCATTGACCATCATTAGACATCATCCACCGTCATTGACCATTATCCACCATCATTGATGTCTAATGACAGTGGATGATGGTCAATGACGGTGGATGTCTAATGATATGTTATATATAGGTCAGTGAGTAGGACGTCACCCGCCCCAGTCTCCGCGCATCTTTAAAAATGTCTGGCAAAATATTTTTCTGTTTTCAACGTCTTTGTTCGGATAGAAAAAAAAGGTTCAATAAAATAAGAAACCATATTTAACCCATAGAGGTTAATTTACGTATTAGTCGTCCTGGGACTCGCTAAGGCTTGGCGTAACGGCAAGTGCTAAAATTATGTAAAAACAATGAGCTAGTTGGAGCTGCTGAAGCCGCCATGATCAACGAAGCAAAATGTTGCTGCAAGTGAATTCTCATTTCCTCTTTTTATTTAAGTATCTGGTGCAGGATTAATTTAGAACGAGAAAAAGATGTGTGCCTTTGTCAAACAAAAAGATAAAATTGACCCCATAACGCTTTACCGCCTTCCAAAAGCGTATATTTTTAAAAAATTCCAGCCAGGAAAATTTCACAACAATGAACTGCTGTTTACGCTGTAATTGACAGGCTATAGCAAAAAAGGTTCAAAAAATTACGCAACCAAACTTAATATGGATAAAGTTTAATGTATTATAAATATGCCTTTGGAAAATCTAAGGTCTGGGATGTTTGAAAGTTGGAGAAAATCAAAGTGTTTTGCAAAGGTTGAATAATATTGACAACGCAGCCATCAATGTTGTTGTGTTTCAATATTTAAAAAAATCGTCTTTTTCAAACACAAATACCTCGTACAACATTATATTTGCGGAAAAATGCATGAATAACACAGCAGTACCAGTAAATCAACCATTGAATCAACAATTGTAGCGTTTTAAGGGATTTAATCAACCTTCTCATCGATAATATAGATTTTCACCTTCGCTGTAAAATTTGCAGTCGACCGAGCTAGGTCCAGTCTTAATGTGCATCACACATGTTTCAGTACGACAGATTGGCGTTTCGCCGCCCTTTCTTATAGACGCCCTGCTTGTAACTAGGGCAACGTATTTGCTCGTCAGGAAAATGTATATGGAGGAAGGAAGGACCGGGAAGGCTAATCATCCTTTCTTGCAGCCGGTGGCTGAATTGCAAAGAACGCAGATCAAAGGTGGCTTAGTAGAAGGCATATCAAAGGTGCTGCAGGCATGGGCCATACGGTCCATGTCTGACCAAGGAGCACAGCTAAGAAAGAAGTGTTGATTTTAGGGAAGGGAGAAACCGGAGAAAAACCCGTGTTAAATAATCGTTTTCAATTTTATCCGCAAATCATCACAATTTCGATTGTGTCAACAAGTATAAACAGGATCATATAACAGCTCAGCGCAACTAGAGCTTCAACAACTCTACTCACATAAGTCTGAAGGTCGCAAGTCAAGACTGTCAACACAGGTACATACGTCCAACAGAGCTTAACTTCACGGAAGTGGATACAGGGTCCGACAATTTTAGGGATATTTAGGGTTAGGGTTAAGATTTAGGGTTTTTAGGGTTATTTTGTTGCAATTGCGTTTATATATAACACAGTACATGTACTGTACTGTACTGTACTGCACTGTACTGTACTGTAATTGTATACTTTATATTCTGTCAAAACTCAAAAGCCTTGCCAATTATATTGCAAAATTCATTGTAAATGATTATTAGCGACAACTTTGTAACTTTAAAATCTATGTTAATTAAACATTTCATTTAAAAATACCACGTTTCAATTTGCTGATCAAATACATTTTCCCAACACAATGTCCCAGCGCCCTATTTGAACATTTAGGAACTTTGCAAAGTAGGACGATTCCGCTGGCATTTGAGGCAGCACTTCCCTTGCGATAGTAACTATAGTAACTCCTAGTATATTTATATAGTGATGTTGGACCGGGAGCATTTAAGGATCTGGTGTCGGAGCTGTATTCACGGTGTAACTTCAAACTGTCATCAGTGGTGAACGGGGGTAACATGCTTACTGCACGTGCTACCTGTACTTCCCTTTCAGTCTGACGTGTTCAGCATTGCTAATTAAACTAATTACCTGCACACCAAGTAAGGTGCTGGAATAATAAGATGGAGGTACCAGGTCTTCAATTATGGTACACATCAACCAAAACGTATCCTCTTCTTCAATAAATAGAAGAAGAGTGGCAACAATCTATTGTCAGAAAAGAAAAGGCTTATTAAGAAGCATAGTATCAGGGATTTTAAGAAAGCCGCGAATGACGTGCATGTTTACAATATAATCTTTCTTCCAAAACAAAAATGAACATTTTCCGTTCCTTGAGTGTTAACAACGTCACCTTTGTTATATACATGATGTTAAACATGCGTAAGGGACCGGTCATTATTAAAAATGGGGGGTGGCACCGAAGAGAAAATGGTTGGGTAAACAAAATTTTGAGTAAGTCAAAGGTTGGGTAGAAAAAAATGTAATGTATATTTCCAAAGCATGACTCACTCAAATATTAAAGACTATGTAAGAAAGAAATATCATATGCCAATACAATAATTATGTCAATCAGTCAGAGCCATTATCTTGATCTTTTTCAGATTCTTCATGTAACATCATCATCATCATCATCATCATCATCATCAACATCATCATCTTCCCTCATCTCTATGATGTAGACAAAGTTAAAGTTTTGGGGTGGGTATTTATTTTTTAATTGATATCTGAGGTTGGGTAAAGAAAAATAGTGACCTTTTAATGGTTGGGTCAGCAAAATTTTTACCAAGAAAAACATTTCTCTTCGGTGCCACCCCCCATTTTTAATAATGATCGGTCCCTAAAATACACTGAAGTTTTAAAACATGGCGAGTTAAAACTATGAGAGGTTTAAACTATGGCCTTGATCCAAAGTTTTGTAACAGAAATAGAGATCGCAAAAAGTTGATCGCGCGACAAAAAAGTAAAAAACAATTGAATGGAGATCCGCCGACGTATTCTGTTGCTAGACAACCGGTTGCTAAGGACAGGTCATTTAGCGCCCAATATACTTCGTGAGTAGTAACTACAAGTTCACTTACAACTCCCATTCCTTGGCAATACCCAACATCCGGGTACAGCCATGACAGTCCTCTTAAAATCCTGCGAAGACGCCGGGTTCCTGTGCTGGATGGCGCTGAAAAACATGCGTTGCTGGGTAGAGTCCGTAAGAGATCCTAAAGAAGATTTCAGTTTATTTAATGAGAAAACTGAACTAAGAAGTGCATACTGGAAGCTTTGTTTGCCCTGCTGTTACGACTATTTAAAAAATCATTTACCTTTTCAATCTGTTTTACCATTGCAGTATTACTATCACTTCCACTTGCTTTCACAATTTGCTACAGAAACGGAATCGTGACGATAGATATCACATCATGTTCACATAAAGTGTCTAAGAAGTAAAATTATTATACATTCTCTACTCTACTGTATCTCGATTTTGATTGGCTGTTGGCATAGAGCTAATTCGTGACATCAGCTTCATGTGACGTCATTATGTTCTAATATTATATGGTTCTTAAAAAATGTAGCTATGACATCATTACTCCAATATCTTGTTTTTTAGCTTGCTCTTGCAAGCTTGTTTACAGCGAAAGAAAATGGGAAAATGGCGTGTTCTTCGCAAAGATTCGCCAACGTAACATAAAACGATTTGAAGAAACTATTAGATGACAAGGAGACAGTGAGCACAAAACGAGCTACGAAGACAGCTCTAGGAATCTTCTACGACTACTTGAAAGCGAAGAAAATATTAAGTGAAATACCCGAAGAAAAGGAGCCGCTCGGTGAAGTGTTGAAAATATATTTCGACGGCGCATTGCTTTAGCACTTCTTGTGCATAATAAAACAATTATTGGATTCGGTTTTCACATGATATCGAGAATTATCAAGGCCTCGGTTTGTGGTATCCTCCTCAGTCTTCGGCAGACAACACAAACCTCAGCCTTGATAATTCTCGATATCATGCTTCACCTCATCCAATAATTGTTAAATATCGCTAGCATGTTTTTCTCTTTAATGAACGGGGAAGCACGGCAGGATTGTTCACTGAAAATATAGCTGACAATTTCATATAAATATCCCCAATGTAAAACATTGTCCTAACCCCAAACCTTACCCTAACCCTAAACCTCCGTAGGAAGATGTTTTAGGTTAGGGGGGCTTGTCGAGCACCGAAGGCGCGAGAACCCTCTAGGGGGCCCCGGGGGTATGCTCCTCCTGAAAATGTTTGATTTTCTCATTCTCTGAAACGCGATTTCCTGCATTTTGGGGTCAGATTTACAACAAAATATTATAATCATAAACAGCATAATTTTAGTCTACCTTTAGTTCCTTCGTCAACATCTGACTAGTTTCTGGAAACTAGTTGCACATGGTTGAACTGGTCTGTGGTTGAACTAGAGTGGTCTGTGTTTGAAACTTGCGTACGAGAAAGTGCCACCCACCTCCGCAATAGTTTTGAAATCTATATGCTTAGAGCTTAATTCTGGTGCAATCTGAGGCATCAGTAGTAATTGCTTATTTAATTTTCTAGCTGGAATGGTAGCGAAGAAAATACCAGGTTGGATGTAAAGATCGCATGTTCCTCTGCGCCATACGTCTGTCCTAACTGGCAGCAGAGAACTCGTGCTTTGACGTCGAATTTTTAAGGGGAAGCCCCTGCTTCCTACAGTCATGAACCAACCTTAAATCTTATATGATAATACTTTACTTTAGAAATAACAGCCGATTTTAATTTCGCATTTTACTACCGATAGTCTATGTGACTTTCGGGATTTATATGAAACTTCACCCGAAAATTTCAAGTGAATTTGGTGCATATAGTCTTGGAGTTATAAACTCTTAAAGTTTGGCATGAAGTAGGTGTATGGTATCGACTGCAAATATGTTTATATTACAGTCTGTTACACACTCTGGTATATCATTTATGTCGAGAGAATAAAACATAGGGTCCAAGTATAAATCCTTGAGGGACAACTGCACAACATAGGCCAACATTTGCTAGTCCAACAATGTTAGACTGTAATCTGAATAAGGTCTATTGAATGTTTCTTTATCAGCAGTGGGTGATATATTGGGCTTGGGGTGGGGGAAAGAGAGGGAATGAGATGGAATGAGATGGATGCAAGGGAAGAAAGGTGATAGACGACGACAAACCTTGTAGGAAAAGTCCATAGATTGTTTCTTATGTAATGCACCAGATGTTCTCATCCAAATCTGACAGGTTGAAAGAATGACAATCAATGAGATGAACACATAATGTTTAGTATTCTAAAAAAATATGATTTTAATAACCTGCAGGACATAAGAACAAGAAACACCAGCTCTCTACTAACCGTATTGTATTGCATTGTGTTGTATTGTATGGTAGGTACAGTACTGTTCAGAAATAACATAACTCTGCGTTCTCGTCCAGAACGCGTTCCTGTCGCGTTTCAGAATGCGTTCGATTGCGATGGAAATTCTGTCGGAAGCTGTTACCGGGTTCAAAAATATCCGAGTGATTAACCAATGTAACAAATCACGTTTATACGAAGAATGTACGAAGTTGAGCCTTATGGCTTGGATCAAAGAAGAATGAGAGTGAATGAGTTGGCAGTCACACTACCTATTTAGTCTAAGTTAAAAATGCTTTAAACACGGAGCGAGCGCATAAGTACTGATAGCCATCGTCGAAAATTGCGAAACAAACAAAGTTAAAAAGATTTTGAGTTGTTTTAATTTTGAGGTTTTAATTCCGTCCTCGTCTAGAATATATTTTATAATTCTAATGTTGACCACTCGCAGCGAGTTGCAAGCACGTTCTTGCAATGACTGAATAAGAGAGTTTAGGGTTATAAAAATGTATCACCGTTCTGTTTGCTTAACCTGATCTCTATTGGCCATAGACACTGATGGGTATACTTATATTTAATTCCAACCTACCGGAGCTCTCATGCTGTGAGGAACACCAGCATAAACAAGTTCTCGAAGTTTATCTGTTCTAGGAAATGTCGATGAGACCTAAAGGAATTATCAGAATAATAACATTTACTACTGCAGCACAAACACAGACTACCTGTAGGTATAATTTTCAAAAAATTCCTAAACATTGTGGTTTTACCTCTTCACATTTAAATAATTTATTTTCTGTTTAGTATATGTGTAAGAGAAGCATATAAATTAAAGTTAAGTATTATTAAGTAGTTAAGTATATTTGGTAGCGATAGAAAATATAGAATATTATATACCTTATCCCATGTTAGATCACCAAGTTCTTGATTTTGGGTAAACTCCAGATGAGCAGTCCATTTCAGTCTCATACCAGGGTCTTCATCTGTCACATAATGTCCTGTTCCTGGACTTTTCTCATCATCCACATTATCTTGCAAGATGGTATTATAATGTTACGGTTATTAAGGGCTCTGCTATGATACTAATCCTACAACTATATACTGGTGTAGATTTATAAAAATCATTAAATTAAGAAGAATTAGCTTGTAAAAACCCCAAGAGTCTTTAATCCTATCCAGAAAAAAGGTATACAGAATATTTCTGAACATGTTACACCTATGGGAGCATTCATAATTTACCTAGAGGGGGGGGGGGCTATGGCAATTTTGAGGGGGGTCATAATTTTTCAACAATAAAACAGAGTGCAAGGGGGCGGGGGGTCATAAAGTTTCAGACATTCTGTCGCATGTAAAAATATGGTTGTAGCTGGCCATACATTTTTGACCCCATCATTAAAAATAGTCATACACTTCACTCAAGGTGAACATGAAGACACATAATTAAAGTTGAAATTGTACATTGTTGTTTAGTTCATTTCTGGCCACCTTGAAAAAATGAGAGATGAATATATACATTATCTTGCAATGCCTTTAAACATGAAAAGACATTGCAAGATATGCACGTAAAATTACCTTTAATAAAACATTAACAACAATAAAGTTCAGTACAGTCATTTTTGTATAAAGTATGGGAAGATTATTTGTATTGGAAACCATGCAATTAATTTGTTGTGACTTCTGAAGGGCTTCTGTTTGTGAAAATAAAATTTTGTTATAAATGATACTCATGACGTACAGGTACGGTAAAATACTCAGAAGCAAAATGATAGTGTACAGTACTGCTCAGAAATAACCTAACGAAAACCGCGGTCGAACCTAGGTCAAACCTAGATCGATCCTCGGTCGAACCTAGGTCGTAGTGTGCGTGACCGCAACCGCTCTTCAGGTTTCACACGATAGGAAATACGATCATTTCCGAAGTTTGCCTTTTCAGTTACGCGTTGTTTGGTGAAATGAGAAAACTGTCTATTTACTCATGGAATCGAATTATTTCACTGCAGTCTTCGGGAATAAATAAAAAAACTACAGAGATTCTTCGAGGGGAAGGAATAGGCACATCAAGATCTGCGGTTAGCTTAGAGTGGTGGTTTACAGGATGCGCCTAGCTCGAAGTGGAAGATGTTGTTCGTGACGGCACTTCAATGTCGCTTTATGCTGATGACGCGAAGCTGTACAGGGGAATCAAATCGATTGATGACTGTGTTCAGTTGCAGGAAACCTTGTCAATGACCGAACATTGGAGCCAAGAATCAAACATCAAATTCAATGCGTCGAAATGTAAGGTTCTAACAGTTTCCCGCAGGAAATCGCCTTTCCTGTTTGATTACCATCTAGGCGCTGCTGAACTGTCACGTGTCCAAAAAGAAATCGATCTTGGTATCACATTAACCAGCAACCTATCCTGGGACTCACATATCTCTTCTATTGGAGCTAAGGCCAACAAGTTGCTGGGGTTACTTAGAAGAACCTGTCCAATGCTTACCGACCGTAATGTTCGACGAACACTTTATCTATCCCTTGTAAAGTCACAGCTATGCTATGCCACCGAAGTCTGGTCACCATCTCTGAGTACCCACAAGTCCAGACTTGAACGCGTTCAGAGACGTGCAACAAGATGGATCCTTAAATCCAACATTGGGGGAATGTCATACAAGGAGCGCCTTCTGGCTCTAAATCTGTTGCCCTTGTCTTACGACAGAGAAATCAAGGATCTATGTTTTTTTTATAAGGCTTTGTATGGACTCTCTGATCTAAATGTTTATAACTTTGTCTCGTTTGTTAGTCATAGTCGTACCCGCATCTGTAAAAATCCTACCCTTATGCTTAAAGCACCATCCTGTAAAACTAGTACTTTCCAAGCCTCCTACTTTAACAGAATTGTTCCTCTCTGGAATTCTGTTTGTAAAATAGCACCACCCAATAGTCTGTGCAGTCTTGCAACATTCAAAAGATTTTTACGCAATACTTATTTATCATTACTAACATCTACTTTTGACGTCGATATAATAATAATAATAAAGACGTATTAGGAGCATTATACAATAGTCTCAATGCTCTTACAACAATATATATATTCTTAAAGTGACTTGTACATGGTCATTATACCGTAACTGCTCCTGTCACTGATAGTTTTCCAATGTACCAACTGCTTGGATTCCACAGAGCATCGTTGTATGTGTGCAGCTTCAACCTCATTCTTCTGAATTCCATTTTGTTCATATTCATTTTGTTCTTTCAGTGGAGTTCGGAAGAATGGGGTTGCGGCTGCGCGTGTGTGTTGGTGCATTGTGAATTCCAAGCAGTTGATCTATGACTTATATATGTATTTTTAATTTCAACGGGAAGGCGCCTCGCATGGGTCCTCGAGTCCCGTTCGCGCTCTTTCCGTTTGGGTATTTTTTGTATTTACATTAATATCTAATAAAATCGACTAAAAAAAAAAAAAAAAAAAAAAAAAAAAAAAAAAAAAAGCAACTTTTAAACGAACAGCATTGCAAATATATCGACGATAAGATGACATGAACGACGAGTTAACATCTGCCAAATTGAAAACTAAAGTAATGGAAGAATGCGGTGTGAATGTTTTGAATTCTACTATTCGTCGGATCTGACGAGAGCAGCTTGGTTGGAAGCACGAGAAAGCATGCTACTGTAATTCGTGCAGAAGCCAAACAAGCTTAAAAGATTGGCGTTTTGTCTCAAAGCTTTAACGGAGAGAGACACGTTTGAAAACGTGATACTCAAACGCACTAAAATAGATATAACTTGGCAACAATAATAGCGTTGACACTTCCGTGTTCACATGTTACGAAATTCGACGTCTAAATCAATACGGCAAATTGAATTAAAGTTTGACAAACTCATTTTAGCTGCAGAACTTTTTCAGTGAATTGTATTCGGTGTTACTGTTAGCTCTGATAGACCAACATGTATGTACTTTGTTTCAGCAGATTGCATTAATATGATTACGATGAACAATCCGTTTTCATATTTGGAGAACGTTTATAAAATCGATGTGACTATATAGGTCCGGTAACCGGAACTTGTTCGGGAAAAACTGGAGGTCCGGCAGTCAGTAATCGTAACAATAATTCTAAAATAAAACCTAATCATAACCCAAATCCTAACCCTAACCAAAATACTAACCAAAATACTAACCCTAACCTAACAAATTTCTAGAGAAGGCCTTCATCAGAGATATAGGCTCTTTCTAGTTTCTGCCGTGGTATACGCGGCTGACGCACTGCAATAAATAATAATGAGGAAAACGGTTTAGGAATTAAAACGGACACGCGCTCTGCCTCAATCATTATATTTTCGTAATACTATCACATTCATTAGATTCGACGAGGATTCGCTGCAAACGGTGCCACGAGTGCAGTATAAGTCGAACATTACTTGAATTAGGTTCACAACGTTTCAACTGCGAATCTCTTGCGCGAGTATATTCTTGTCAATAGGACATGAAACAGACAAAGAATGAAGCCAAACATGAAGATCTATTTTGCTTTTGCTGCCATCTCTACATTTTAAACTAAACGCTTTCCATATCGGAAATAGTCGGAACCCAAGCCGTTTTCACACACGCTAATGTGTATCGAACCGTAACCGAACCGCAAACTAACCCCAACCGAACCGCAACCGAACCGCAACCGAACCCCAACCGAACCGCAACCTAACCGCAACCGAACCGCAACTGAACCCCAACCGAACCGCAACTGAACCCCAACCGAACCGCAACCGAACCCCAACCAAACCGCAACCTAACCCCAACCGAACCGCAACTGGACCCCAACCGAACCGCAACTGAACCCCAACCGAACCGCAGCTGAACCCCAACCGAACCCCAACCGAACCGCAACTGAACCGCAACCTAACCCCAACTGAACCCCAACCGAACCGCAACTGAACCCCAACCGAACCGCAACCGAACCGCAGTGTTAGGTTATTTCTGAGCAGTACTGTACACTCTCGTTTTAGAGGAAGTCAGATCAACTTTAGAGTAGCGGGGTCACAAAAATTTACCTTTGCATGGATGGTATCACATTAGGGGGGGGGGGAGAATAAATTCCCTGGGAATATTAGGGGGGCCTTCCAAAAAATGTAGGGGAAAAATTAAAATCACCATAGCCCCCACTAAAGTAAATTATGAATGCTCCCTAAAGGTTTTAAATTTTAATTAGATTAGATGTTGCCTAATTATTATTATTCAAATTTGCATAATAATGCTATTGCACAGTGTATCACCACGCTGCAAATATTTTGTTGCTATATACATCAAATAATTTTGGAGATACTGTAACCATTGGCACTATCCACCCCTCTCACCCCACCCCTTCCAGGAACACTAACTAATTACCAGCGATCATTCTTCACACGAACATGCAGGACGTGGAATGTCCTCCCGAACGAAATTCGGTTGAGGAACTTACATTATCTAACTTTAAATGCAACGTACCTCCTGCAATATTACATCAGGGCACTGGAGTATTATGATGCAGAAAATCCGCGAACATGGAAAATGATTTGCCTAAGATGCTATTCTGTTCGCAGTCTAACTGGTATCTAGCGCTGCTGCGTCTATAGCAACTAGCAACTCTTGAACGGGAACATTCTTAAAACTGTTTGATTTGTACTTTAATTTGATTAATTCTCTTGCAGGACCGCAATAATTGGCGCACACTGTTGCGGCAACCCTGCCATTTTCATTATGTACTATAGAGCTGGCGAAGTATAATAAATAAATAATAAATAAAAAGACCAAGGTATGCTGGGTCAAGGTATGCTAATTTGGCATCAATAAGCCTTGAGTGTTGTCATGACATCATAATATTTTATTTATTTTTATTTTATAAGCTTTGCCACATCTAGACTGGAGAACAAATATTTACACAATAACATATACAAGACAATGGCAGGCTGTCCACAACAGCTTTGGCCAATTACTGCGGTCCCTATGTAAACTAAACAATACACAGCATTATATATAGTTACAGATAATTACAATATACAAATACAGATACAAACTAGAAACAACATGAAAGTGGTTTTGTTAAGTCACGTGCCTGGTTGCATTTAAGGCAAATTGTTTTCCAGGAGCGAGGGTCATCTAAATTGTAATTGTTTTCTAGAGCATAATGATAGTAATTGAGCAGTGAATTTTTAAAGGTTGTTAGAGTGATATATTCACTGATAATAGATTTTGGTAGTACATTCCAGATCCTTGTTGTCCTAATAGTATAAGATTTTTGATATGTCAGAGTGTTGGATTTCTTAATTTTGAATTGAAGGCAGTTGGGATCCACTGATCTTGTAATTTTGTTGTGAATATGTAACACTTCATGAACAGTCATGTCTACTGTCAATCATTCTTTTTGAAAACATATGAACACTTAATTCAGAAGAGGGCACTTAAATTCAAGGAATACTGAAACCCTTGAGATTCAGAATATTTTGTTGGATCATCACCATGACATTTTCGTTGCAAATGAAGAATATGCCAAACCAAGAATAATATATGCCAAGAGGCTTGTGGATTTATGGGAATCAAATAAAATGTATTCACAAATACCTGATTCAACACTGAATCCAAATTCATCATATTCTCCCCCTGGACTTACTCCAGCATCTTCTGTCTGTGAATTTCAAGAAACATATTACTGCCATTAATTATAATTACAAATAAAAAATACTTAAGGGTTGCAAATGTACTGCTGAAATATTGAATAGGGCTGGTCTTAAGATTTTTTAGACTGACATCACCTGTCAGCTATTCAATGTTTCAGCAATTATAGTACCAACCAATACAGTATAGTACTTAACCAGTTAAGTATGCTTACATACAGGCCTGAATATAATTTGTTAGAGCTCACCGGACACGATGTCCGGCCACAGAGTAAATCGGCCGGACAAGACCACTTTTCTGTCGGACACGGTTTGTTAATTTTATCCCCGAATCGTTTTAGCATGACACTAAATAATTTTGCCGTTATGTAATGCAGTGTGATAAATGTTGTACATTAATTGCCTTGTCGCCAATACAGCGAACAACGCTGTTAGATCTCACTTTGAATCGCAATCTTTGTGTGATTAACGATCATAAAGCGGTTACAGGTCATGACTGTGTTAACTGCGCATTGAATTCACACAATGCGTGATACGTGGGAAAAATCATTTTGAGCCACATGTCATGTGTACGTGGTCGATAAATATCAGAGTAGCTGGATTGTCATATAAACGCTTAACTTACTGGGAGGCAAAATTTGGTCTATAAGTAGTCGAATCGGCCGGACATTGATGTCCGGCAGCAGCTCCAAGCTGCCGGTCACAAGACGAATTAACGCCAGACAATGTCCGGTGTCCGGCGGCAATATTCAGGCCTGCTTACATATATATGTGAGCAATGGGAATTTATGCAACAATGGGTGCATCATGCATGGCACAGTGACAATGTTTACATAGCACAGTGACATACTGACCGTACCGACCGTACCGATATAAAGTAAAAAAATTCTCTTCATCATATCAATCAAAAATCTAATTCTGTGTCGCTTTTGTCACCAAATAATAAATTTCCCAACTTCTTCATGTGGTTTTTAATTGTCATCTAGTTATAGAATCTTGTAAGACACTAAGTAGTACAGTACTGTGCAGTTAGGTTTGTTCGATATCCCACAAGACAAGAATTTAAGATTGGATGGTGATCTGTTCACCAATTTTTCCCACGGGTTGACTAATTATAATGAAGTTTTAGTGCATTGGTTGGTGAAAATATTGACATTTACAAAATCTGCTTAGCTGTCACATCCATTCAGTTCTTAAACAGCCTTTAACCAGCCTATTAATGAATGCTTCAAGGTCAAGATGCTGTGTGAGGGAAGTGCAGCCACCAGCAGGAATAAAAGCCAAATAGTCTCAAAAAATATTACCTTTTTTAACAGGGGGCATGGGTGCTAATGCCCCCAACATCTGGGCACTTATTGCTAAAACCAGTCAAAAACTGTACTGACAATTAAATATATTGGTAATAAAGTAAATGATTTGAACCTAGGAGTATCATTAGATGTGTGAAGTTGATCATCCAGGTTGTTGTAGTCTTGAGAAAGACTATATTGTTGGTGACTGACATATATAGGCAAACCTGACAAACACGCTTATATATAGGCATTAACCTGACAAACACGCTTTACTTGACTCTGAAAATAACCGCCGCTGAGGCTGCCGAAATGTCAGTCACCAACAATAGTCTTTCTCAAGACTACAACAACCTGGATGATCAACTTCGCACATTTGATTATACTGGTAATCCCTCCAATATACAGTAGTGAGGACAAAGTTGTAAATGTATTTTGAAAGTTCCAACTAGGATACTCAAATTTATTAAAGGTTAACAGTTTCATTCCATCCTTATTACTTTTAAATTTAGAAATTACAAATATTACAAGAAATGTTACCTGTTGAATTCTGGCTAGAATGTCTTGAGGCCATATACTTGGTGTTAGAGCAGAAAATGGAGCACCAGCAGGCGGAACAAATGAGCCACTGATTGGACTATCTGTCCCATTAACTGTCATGTCATCCCAGAGAAGATCACTGTCATCTTCATCATCATCATCACCAGCATCATGTTCTACAAGGTAAAATTATTATCTAAAAACACTATTTATAATATAACATTTTGAAAACATGTGTTCTGATTGGCTAAAAACCATGTTTCGAAAATACAGAAATTTTCCTGCCTAAGTCAAGATGAAAGGATGCTAAATGTTTTTAAAAAGTTTAAAAATGTCAAATCCTGATCTTTTATAACAGCATTCACATATTTCTTGTCTAACAAATTACTTAATTAATATGCTCACAATTCAGTCATTATTGACACCTGGAGTTCGGACTTTGTGTAAGGAGAATTTACATTTTCATGATTTCAATAAAATTATATGCCATGAATATTTCCAGAGTTCCCATACAGTTATAGAAACACTTGTGAAAGTTTGGAAAAACACAGTGGAAATAATCTATGGGCTTGTGTTCACATTGCGATTTCTTGTTCTCCTACGAAAACTCCACAGAAAATGGTTGACATTCTGTCCAACACTCAAAATATATTTCATATTTCCACACATATTTATAGATTTGTACCACTACGTGACCAGTCAATTTAAACTTGTATTCCTCAGTGTGGCAAGGAATAATAGTACCACGCGCGCAACTGAGTACCACGCGCAAAAACCAAATAACATATGCATAAACCAAGACAAGGCTATCAACAATGGAGGAACAACAAGACGTTTCAAGATGTTTCAAGACATAATTCAAGAATGTTTCGGTATAATATATAATTTATAGACCCTCCGTTCAGGGAATTTGTTGAAATATTACCATTTGGTATGATAATCCCTTGGGATATACAGTATCAATCTCGGGGTAATAATAATTTCGTCATGTATTCCCCTAGCTCCAGGTCTATTACTGTAGTTCTAACAACAAGTGGTAACAAACTTAAATATAGCTTTGAAAAATGTATATACCATGGTGATTGGTAGCCTACGTGCAGACCGTATAAATATAATTAGGGATGGACCATTAGATTTTTGAGGGGCGGGGGGGGTTGGGCAAATACCAAAAAAAAATTCGAGCAGAACTTTAACCAAGGAAAAAAATATCTTGCACAAGAAAACTACAGGAAAAAAAAATCGTGCAAAGCGCCATGGTTTTGATACTATGTCATATATTCGAAGAAAAAAATATCCTGCAAGCGAATCATGGCGGAAAAAAAATCCTGCACATCTTCGCCCGACAAAAAAAATATCATGCACAAAAAAATTGCCCAACCCCCCTCAAAAATCTAATGGTCCATCCCTTATACGGTCTGCACGCAGGCTAGGTGATTGGTAATAACCTTGTATTAAGCAGTCTAGTTTTCAGAACGTTGTGTATTATAATATTACAATTGTGTATACAAATAACAGCAAAATCTTATTACACAATTTCAAAACAGTTGGAAGCACTTATTTATTATGGGGGTCAAGTAATAAATTCAATTTTAATGACTACTACACCTTAGACAATAGTGTTTTGACTAGAAAACTACAAACTAGAAACCCCACTATGTCCGTGTACAGTGTGTGGAAAAAGCTTAAAATACACGTACAGTACGTTTATATTAACAACGATAAAGATCAAGTTGTGTATTGGATCAACTAAACAATTTCAAGGGTCATGTAATATGACGATAGTTTTATCAACCCAGCCGGTAATTTCAGAACTATTTAAAGCTTCCCTTACGATTGTTTTCGTCTCCGCGAGTGTGTATTACAAACAGAACATATATCGTGTCTGCTAAAATTTTAATTATTTACAAAACGTTTTCAACATGTTTCGTATCCGCATTTATACGAAACTTTCGAAAAACTACTTGGGCAAATTGTAAAGCTGAATTTTGCGAGACTTTCACTCCTTTCAAAGAGGAGTATGTTCGAGAACGATGCAATAATTTAATCGGTATAGAAGATATTGGTTATCAAGTGTTTGATCTCGACACAGTAGGTTTACTCCAATTTTTGGTTCTCGACTTCTCGGATTTCAAATATGCCCGGTAAGGTGGCTAAATAAGGAAATAGTAAATTACATCTTCACGAAAATCGCTATATCACAACGAAGATTCGTTTGGTGTCATTTGGTAAGTCATGGACGCAGAGTTCAACTGCACCTGAACACAATGTTGTTTGGTTTAAACGTCACGAACCGCCATTTCACGGACGCATTTACCGTGGCAAGACATCAAACAAAATATGTCAATAACTTGTTGATCTCATTACCTTTACTACTCTTCTTACTGTATCTTAGCTTCTTCTGCCTCTCGAAAGCAAATGCACTCGTTGGAAGGTACATAACTGGACTTGTTTTTCGGTTATCTTCGATCCCAACTCAGTCATATTAATCCTTGCTTTTTGTAAGCAAATATATGCAAATGTTTTGCAAATGTTATACGTTGATGACTGATGAGGAGTGTTTAACCCGGGGGTTGGTTTCCCCACCGGATATTCATCAAAACCTCTGATAAAAAACTGTCAAAATCGGTTTTTAAAGGACAAATGCTGAAGGAAGATGCCCAAAAATATATAAGTTGTCTTTCGTGCTTTCGTAATAAATTAATAATCAACATTATATATACAGCCACGTTATGTACGGCTATGCTACCCGTACCAAAGCCAAAGGCAAATATTTGGACAAACCGATTAAGAAATAGTTTCGGAGAATTCGAAATCGCTGTGGAAACACTCTGCGGTGCGCCCTTCGAAATTCGGATGTCAACTAAACTAAAAATGTATATAAGCAGTTATGAACAATGATAAAAAGCTCATTTTATAAATATAGAATCACTGTCTTTGATAGACTTAGGCTTTTTTACGAAGATTTTTGTTCAATGCCGAAGACTGCGAGTATTATATAATACAACGAGGACTCACTCAGAATCATTTTTCTGAAGATACGAGCTTGACGATCGTCCATGTATCGTCTATATATATACATAACAAAGTTTGAGTTTATGTTTGAGTTTATTAGATTTATCACTCTTTGGTGAACGGAATACCACAAAAGATTAGAAGCCCAATTGTACGGGTTCCGAGGGCCTACGATTTAAAGTCTTACCATTTACTGATATTATCATTGCAAAGGCAGCACTTTCTCCTCGATTATTTTTAAGATCCTGAGTAGTGAGTAGAGGTCCGACCCAGGATTTGAAACCTGTGTCTCCCAGCTCATAGACATGTGTGGTAACCACTAGACCACAACAGCTAGCTGGTCCAAAGTGAGGTGCAGGTCATAAACTGCCGAGATTTTTAGGACTACGAAACACTGACGTTTCGAGCGGAGCCCTTGTTGGCCTTCACGTCTTATAACTCTGATGAAGTGCTCTGCTTGAAACGTCAGTATTTCGTTCCTAAAATCTTGGTAGTTTACCACATTTTCACTTTGCTATATATCCAAAACACTGCCTATACGCAGCACTCTACTTTGAATGTTGTAAATAAAAAAATTGAAAAAATTGTAAATAATTTCCTCGATTTTAAAGTCTATTGCACAATCCGAAGCAGCGACAAGTATCCTCTTGGATTCTTTTTTTTGGGAGTCGTTGTTTAAAGCTGGCACCTCATTTTATTCAAAGTATATATAGAACACGTCAGCAACTTTGCCAATATCCTTACCAAAAACGTAAATAAAAGAAAAGGGGAAGCACCCCGAAACGTAAATAAAAGAAGATTTTAACCGTTCCCGTTGCTGACGTTCTAAAAACATGGAACGACCCACAACGACCCACAACGACCCACAACGACCCACAACGACCCACAACGACCCACAACGATCCACAACGACCCACAACGATCCACAACGAGCCACAACGAAAACGTTTTGAGTTAATGTCCATTTGTAAAATTTATTTTGGTAGTTGGGAGCCGTTTTAAAATATTGTGGGTCGTTTTGGATCGTTGTGGTTTATTAGGTGTTTTTTGGTTCGTTGTGGGGTGGTTTTGGGCTCGTTGTGACTCGTTGTGGATCGTTGTGGCTCGTTCCATGTTTTAGTAACTACGGTTCTAAATGTTATCGTGGGACTTTGGTGAAAGCTGGCTTTCTGTCCAATGTCGAACGGTATAATTGTCTTATTATATAGCCAAAGCGTCGACATCCTTTGAAAATGCATCTCGGTATTAAGCGGGCCAGCCCGGCTGCGAGTGTTTATATGAGAAATGTTTCATCCCACTTGCCTGGCTGGCCCGCGTTTGTCCATACAAACACACAGGAATTTTTAACTGGAATATAAGTACGCGGTGAGATCCCGCTTACCAGGCCGCTATAGGATGAGGTGATCTAGCCTAGCTATAGTAGTAGAGGAGCCAATCAATTGCGAGATCGCTCATATCCTACTAGTAGCTATAGTATATAATAAATAAATATATATATATATATATATAAATATAATAAAACTGTTCACGATGTATTGTAGAATGCTCGAATCCATATGAGGTAGAACTTAAATATATAGGAAACATTCGATTAAAAGTGTACTCAGAATTGAAAAACTCTAAACTCCAGAACTAACTTAACTAACTTAGCACCAGTCTAACTTAACTAAATTTACTTCTCGAAGACACGCACGATAAACCATGAACCACTTCTTTTATAACATAGAGTAAAATACAAAATAATATAAACAAGTTTTATTTCGTTTATTATTATTTCGTGTTTTCGTTGAATGAAAACTTGGTAAAACCATCGTTTTTCGCTTGGAACACAAGGAATGCGGATGATAGATAATACGTGATGGAAATCTTGTTTCATCAATAAATAATCTGAATGTGGATAATGTGGCAACAGCACCTCCACACGACTACTGGGCCCACGCTTTTAATTTTACGAAAAGTCAACGTATAATTATTTCGCCTCGAATTAATGTACATCACCACATATTACAGGCGAAGACGTTGGCTATCATCAAATAACATATAAAATAACATTTTAAAGTGTTTATGAAATGAAATTTAAGTTTTAGGTTTAAACGAACTCCTAAAATAACGAGGAATAATGGTAATTTAGAGCTCTTTCATATCTCACGACACGACTTAGGTGATATGCAAATGAGTAACCACCGACTCACCGAGTGGAGGGGCAGCGTGAAGAAAATAACGATGAGTCATGTCACCCAGACCCCGCAGTTCGTGACGTCAATTGATGACTGTAAAAATAGACATTGTCATTGAATCGGTGTTCCTCCGTTGCGTGAAGATCGTATCCAGCGTGAAACTCCGAGTAGCTGAAACTAAACCTTTACAACTTTACGAAGTAAATTGACTTCGTTTAGTACTACTGATAAGTAAAAAGAATCAGTATTTACTTGTAGCGAAGTATTTTTTCAAGAAATTACATATCAACCTCCACAGTTTTTAGATTTCTGTTTATAAAATAATTTTACTCTACGTACGCTGTGATTGGTCAGCTTGTCGGTCTCGATCACGCTACGGAGACCGGAATGACGTCAGTTACTGATGAGAATTTTCATTAAATCAAAATCAAAAGCGTTATATATTGTAATTATTCAAAGTATAAGAAATTGTTTCTGAATTATTTTATAAAAATAATACAATTTCCCAGGTCTCTATAACGTATCGAAACCCTCGTGAAGTAATAAAAACACTCGAGAAGTTAGGAAAGCACTCGCCTCTGCGGCTCGTGCTTCTCCCCAACACTTCTCTCGAGTAAAAATACGTCACTCGGTTTGATCACGTTATAGAAACCCGCGGTAATATAAACGTATTCGTTGAATTATTTGAAATATAAAAATAAGTCTGATTCATTTGAAAACCCAAACACAACACATCTACCTGGCATGTTACTCGCTTCAGGTATATTTTTGAGATTATTGAACGAAATCACTTAAAACTTTGCACAGTACGACACTTCGTGACACATAACATCATCATCATCATACATTACATCAGCGATCCCAAATCATTTTATATACTATTTCTAATTTATTAATTTTTTTTAAATGTAGAAATATCTTGACGTCATAGGCTACTCATTTGTATATCACAAAAGTCTAAATATCTCAAGAACGACGTGAGATACGAAAGAACTCTAAATTACCATTCCTCATTATTTTTGAAGTGCATTTAAATAAGACAAACTTAATTTTCATTTCATAGACACTTTAAATACAAATACGAGTACTTTTCTGAACACTGGTATTCATGGGTGGACTTGGGAAAGCACTCAAAAACTCTCTAGTCTCAACTCTTACGCTTTCTTTGTACCCTCCCAAATTACCACGCTTGATAAAGCACTCCAAACCATGTATAAGGGGTTGATTACATGGGGAAATTTCAACCCGAGCTGAGTTTCAGAACACGGAAATTGTGCAGAAGCCATGTAAGTGTTTCTGTTTACCCCGCGTATTATGAACTTTCACACGCTGAATTTAGCCCAGGCTGAAATTTTTGAGCGATTACATTGGAAGTTTCAGTTCGGATAGCGGCAACCGGGCTGAAATTCTTGCCACGTAACCGATTTTTAAGGGATTTGTTTATGAGACCAGGCTGAAACTTCATCCAGGCAAACCAGGCTGAAAGTCTCCAAAGTCTCTAACATATCAAAAGACAAAAAATAATAAAAAACAATTTTGTTGAAAAAATAAATTACATCTATAAGAATTAAGAACAATTCCTGCCGAAATTACTACTCTACATATCATCTTCTTTATCAACTCTAGTTTCTACTCTCGTTTGATTTTGTCCTTCGTTTCTTCTCTAACCCTGTCTTGTGCCTCATCCCAGTCAAATATCTTCATTTCAGATTCTGTTTCGTTGCGTATAAATCCAAAATAGATTATAGAGGAAAATAAGCCAACGCATAGTACCAGTGCTCGGAAAGAATTTAGCCTTCGAGGATCATATTGAAATGTGTCATCAACTTTATGGCTCTGCGCTGGTGATTTAGAATAAGATATAGGTTGGTCTTTAAGCTTCTTGCTCTCTGAGTACGTTTTGCTGTTCTGTGTTAGTGATGTTGTAAAACGTCTGATATTGTTGCACGAGACAGATGCTAAATGACGCCTCCGCCACTCTTTTAAACGTATTGTTTCGCATAAAGGACTGCAAGCAGAAATTAAATACATAGATGAGGTTTGCGTTAAACTGGTCTATTTGAATGTTGAATACACACATGACGAAGGAGATAGGAGATGAAGGAGGAGAAGGAGGAGGAGACGGAGGAGAAGGAGGAGAAGAAGAAGGAGGAGAAGAAGGAGGAGGAGAAGGAGAAGGAGGAGGAGGAGAAGGAGAAGGAGGAGGAGGAAGAGGAGGAGGAGAAGGAGGAGAAGGAGAAGAAGGTGGAGGAGGAGAAGAAGGAGGAGGAGGAGGAGGAGGAGGAGGTGCAGCAGGAGAAGGAGGAGAAGGAGGAGGAGGAGGAGGAGGAGGAGGAGGAGGAGGAGAAGGAGGAGAAGGAGGAGGTAGAGGAGGAGGAGGAAGAAAAGGAGGAGAAGGAGGAGGAGAAGGAGGAGGAGGAGGAGGAGGAGGAGGAGGAGGAGAAGGAGGAGGAGAAGAAGAAGGAGGAGGAGGAGGAGGAGCAGCAGCAGGAGGAGGAGGAGTAGGAGGAGGAGGAGGAGGAGGAGGAGGAGGAGAAGGAGGAGGAGGAGAAGAAGGAGGAGAAGGAGGAGAAGGTGGAGGATGAGAAGAAGATGGAGGAGGAGGAGAAGGAGGAAGAGGAGGAGAAGAAGAAGGAGGAGGAGGAGGAGGAGGAGGAGGAGGAGGAGGAGGAGGAGGAGGAGGAGGAGGAGGAGGAGGAGCAGCAGGAGGAGTAGGAGAAGGAGGAGGAGGAGGAGGAGGAGGAGAAGGAGGAGGAGGAGAAGAAGGAGGAGAAGGAGGAGAAGGTGGAGGATGAGAAGAAGATGGAGGAGGAGGAGGAGAAGGGAGAGGAGGAGGAGCAGCAGGAGGAGGAGGAGGAGGAGGAGGAGGAGGAGGAGGAGGAGGAGGAGGAGGAGGAGGAGGAGGAGGAGGAGGAGGAGGAGGAGGAGGAGGAGGAGGAGGAGGAGGAGGAGGAGGAGAAGGAGGAGAAGGTGGAGGAGGAGGAGGAGGAGGAGGAGGAGAAGGAGGTGGAGGAGGAGAAGAAGAAGAAGGAGGAGGAGGAGGAGGAGGAGGAGGAGGAGGAGGAGGAGGAGGAGGAGGAGGAGGAGGAGGAGGAGGAGGAGAAGATGGATAAAAATGGTGGCCAGTACAGAAACAAGGCTTGTGGGTCAAAACAAACAAACTCAGTGAAAACTATCTCAGGTTTCCTATTTGTTCATTGTTCAAACTGAGACAAAACAAATAATTTCCATTTCCAAATACAGTTTCCTCACTGACGGCCATGTAAACGTTTTCCCTGAGTTTGTTTGTTTTGACCCACGAGCCTAGTTTCCGCGCTGGTCGTCATCTTTTTTAATTGGAAAAGTCTATAGCTGCAAAATCAGAAAACATGTAAATTACAAATTTACAATATAGAAAATGACACAAAACTGCTTTTTTACTGTGTAATGGTTTAATATATTATAAAGAGAAAGAAGAGAACTCATAACGTTTTGAACGATGTGCCCTTATGATCTGAAGGTCGTTATTGGAAATATGTAAGTGTACTTTTACTTAAGTATTTTTCGAGTAAGTATTTTTCGACATATTGAAGTTCTTTTATTTCTCTCTTTTTTATACTATATCCAACCGAATCCAGTTATTTTAATATTATATAATAAAATATAAATAATACGACAAAGTACAAACTAACAATCAACAGCCTTACGAATAATTCACAGGTTCAACTATGGTTCATACCTGGAAACAAGAAAACGATGTGATTTCATAAGGTCATATAATAACTTATTTCTCCCCAAGTATAAACTCAAGTTATTCAACATATAAGTCGCCATCTTGAAATTTTCTGAGTCGACCGAGAAGCCTGGGAACGAAAAAGGAAGATGGCAAAGGATTTTGGGATATACACGTGTTCGTTCCTTCTTTTCTTCCTTTTTCGTCGCCATCTTGGAACAGACAAGATGCCTAAACCGGTTTGTTCGAAAACGTTCACAACTCCTCGTCGTCCCTTTGAAAAGGAACGCCTGGATCAAGAACTGAAGATCATTGGAGAGTATGGTTTGCGTAACAAGAGAGAGGTTTGGCGAGTGAAGTATACTTTGGCCAAAATTCGTAAGGCTGCTCGGGAATTGCTCACTTTGGACGAGAAAGACCCGCGACGACTCTTCGAGGGAAACGCTTTGCTTCGTCGTCTCGTTCGTATCGGAGTGTTAGATGAAACCCGCATGAAGTTGGATTACGTTCTGGGTCTACGTATTGAGGATTTCCTCGAGAGGCGTCTTCAAACTCAGGTTTTCAAACTTGGTTTGGCCAAATCAATCCACCATGCTAGAGTGCTGATATTTCAACGTCATATTAGGTCTGTTGAGTTGCACCGCAGTGTATGATATTTCTGTGATATGAAATTTCTGGGGGAAGCATTCTGTGTCAAAGCATTAGGGGGATTGTCCCAAAGTGTTAACTAGGATTTCACAATTTTGTGGAGGGATTTTTTACTGGTAGTTTAGTGTCTGGATGGTGGATATAGGCCAGGGTAGACTCCATATAGGTATGACAGGGAGATCTGGTGTTGGTGTATCCAATGTTGGTGTATCAGCATATCAGTGTTGGTATATCTGATGCAGTTTGAAAAAATTCCAATACCAAAATAAATGCTGGTAATATCGAATATACCGGTATTTTTACAGATCAAATTTTTGCGAAACTCAAATGTTTTTTAGTAAGTGCCGTAAAGTTGTCAAACAGCACAAAATATTATAAAAGCAGTCGCGCGTGTTCACACAATGCTGGCATCTGTCTGGTATGGTACAGAAAATGTCAGTATGGCACTGTGGATTAGCAACTGCAATGAGCTGTATAAATTCTGACACAGTGACACTTTGTTTTTAACCAAAGTCCAAGGTGTGAGTCTATTCAAATCCATTTCTGCTATCTAAGAGTTAGAATATTGAGTATTTAGTATTTTAAAAATACACATCAGTCTAGGGTAGGTAGCCTTACTTTTTGTCACAGCCTTGGCGTTCAAATTTCTTGTCTCAGTTTGCCCAAAAATATTCAATTGGCATTCCTTGGAATATGGTTACAATTACTTTGGCATATCTCAGCTGTGACAACAACATATAATCCACCCTATGAGATAGGTGGATATCTGAAAAATACAATTTGTCAGAACGCTGTAAATTTTGTCAAAAGGTTGGAAATTGATATTGTCAATGTATAATTTGGTAGTGTTTATCAATGTTAGTTGTGCTAGCTTGACCAACATGGCTCGATATTTCTTAGACTACAAATTTACAAATTATAGCATCTCTATTGATAAGAATCAGAATGATCCTTAGAGTGATTAGACAATTTGATAGTGTTTATTGATGTTAGTTGTGCTAGCTTGACCAGCATGGCTCAATACCTAAGATGACAAATGGCTCAAATTTGCAAATTATAAAACTGCTATTGATAAATGTCAGAGTTGCTTACTACAAAATAAGTAAATAACCTAATGTCAGTTCATTACAAACATGAAGTTGTTTAGCTAAAGCAATAATCTACAATCATCTACAGTATAGCCTAAGATGATGTTTAGTAAGTTAAAAACTACCTCAAGTTGTAGTCAAACAATGTCATGTAATGAAACCACTTTAGGTTGTAGTGCAGAGCTCATAATTTCAACCCAAGGTTTGGTTAGAATGATTGGTCACTAATTAACCCCTCTATACCACCTAACTGCGGACTGGCCCACCGGGTTCCTGGTGGGCTCCTGTCCTTATGTGGGCCCCTGCTCATCTGAAGTAAGTTCCCTGAAGTGGGTAAACTAAAATAATTTTTTGGAATATTTTTTGGTTACATTTTATTATGGTAGGCAGTTGCCATTTCTCGGTAAATATTTTAAGTCCAGTCCATGCCTGAATGGTTAACCAAGTATAGAGGTAATGACTCAGACCTGTTTTAAAACAACTTCTCAAACTACTACTGTAAGAAATGCTTGGAGACCAATAAGGAGAATTTATATATTGATACTAGGGAGTAAAGTGTTAATTGATGGGTCTTCAAGCTAGTAGAGCGATTGTGGTCTGCCATACTTTTTTAACTGGACATGGCTGTATGTAGACTATCACAGGCTATATGGTTATAATTAAGAAATAGAAAACATTTTCTGTGTTTGCATTTTTCAAGTGTTTCAACTGTGATGCAACTGAATTGTGTGAGCAAAAGCTATTGGGCAACAAGAAATACTTGAATGATGTCTTCAAAATCAAATTTTACATAAGTTTTAGCAATCTTAGTTTGAATTCAAAAATGGTGGGAAAATTTTGTGTTTCTATACAGTTATAGAAACACAGCTTTTAACCAATACCTGAAAATATTATTTTATAATATGATAAAATTATTAGTTACACTAACAACTATCAACATGTACCATCTAAATGGCTGGGGTGTAACCCATCGGGGAAAAAACACATTTGTAAAAACAGTCACCGAATTTTAAGGTTTGAAAGTTTGCCTTCCAAAATGTTTTTCATGCTTACAGTTTCACTTCATGACAATTTGAGTGGTCAAGTTTCAAACAGATCTGCATAGAAATAAATAACTGACTGCCCCTTAGATCTTTGGGCACAGTTAATCACTTTTCTGGATTTTTTATATCTTCAGTTCACTAACATAGACACATCCTCTTTGTTTTGTTATAGAGTGCGCAAACAGCTGGTGAATGTTCCCTCCTTTCTTGTCCGGTTAGATTCCCAAAAGCACATTGATTTCAGTTCCAAATCACCTTATGGTGGTGGACGACCTGGACGTGTTAAGAGAAAGAACATGAAGAAGGTAGCCCAGAGTGGATCCGGTGGAGAGGAGGAAGATGAGGATGAGTAATGGTTGGTATGAAAAGTAAGCTGTCAATTATTTTCTGGTTGAGATGACTAATGAGTTTGTTTCATTCGTGTTGTTTTATTATCCTTGAGCCAACTAATTCTGGGCTTTGCATTCTCTTGTTGAAAAACACTTTGGCAATAGCAATTCAGACTAAGCACTTGTTGTATAGCAACAATAAATGGGAGTTTGTATTGAATTTTGTTGGTATTGAAACACATGTAGAAAAACCTCTTAATGCAATATAATCTCAAAAAAGCAGGCCTCAGAATTAGCTAAAAATCGGGTTGGCAAATTAAGTTTTGCCGACCTTAAACGAAAGCAGGAAAGCATCCAATTTCCCATTGCATAATGTAGCTAATCACAATTTTGTAAACATATCTAAACTAAGAAGCGTAGGCTATGTGAGCACCTGCAGTTAACCAACTAAATCAAAATGGCGAGAAGTTTAGCATACATTTTCCGTAAAGTTGAAAGATGTAAAGGCAAGATTATTGCTTCATCTGCTTTTCTCTTTTGCTCTGAATTTGCATTACAAAACTCATAGGTTGGCAATTTTGTGCCATCTTGCATTAAATACGTACCTAAAATGAACGGGTTTTGTGATTGGCTATATGGAACAAAAGTGGTTAGGGTTAGGACATTGGTTTCTTTGTGGTTGATTCTATTGTTTTATCGTTTTAATCAACCAATCGCAAGACTTGTTCATATAGGTAGGTGGCGACCCCCATCTTGCAATGACAGCGACCTGAATTTCAAGGCCTGAAAAAGTAGGCAGTAACACCCTAACTTTAAGAAAATTATTGTATATTGGATTCTATCTAGCGGAGTTATATGCTTCTAATGAAAAATGTCACCGACAGTAATATTAATTTTATATTTTTGACTGGCTGACTAAAGTCCTTATATAAAACATTAATAAAGATGAAAAAGGAAGAGAATAAAACTGTATTGTCACATGATGTTCCAAATTTCATCGAAATCACGGTATCTAACAGTATGTTTATGTAAAGCCAAGGGTTGCATGTACTTTCAAAATTGTCGGTTGTTGGTGAAATTGCTGCGGTCAAGTAATCATCCCCTTTTAAATTTCTTTTTAGTAATTCCAGAAGACATCCCAAGCATGGAGAAAGTGTGTTAACATCTCTTTTGTGAATAACAGAAAAATAATAAATTCTTCACCAATGATACTGATGTTCAACATTGTTATTATTTAATTTATTCAAGGCTTCACCACTTCTGATATTTTGTCTTGGTTTTGATGTAATAAATCAAACACAATTAAGATTTCTTCCTCTGATTTCAAAACACTGAGAAGAAAGTTAAAAAGACAAGGAAAAACTATTTACAAGTGTTTGAACTTGCTTCTCAAACAAACCTGTATTCTCAAACAAACCTGTATTCTCAAACAAACCTGAGAGAAAATCAATATGAAAATTGGTGACATTTATGTAAAAATTTCCGCCAATGTGAAACAGTGTACGAGGTTGTTGATTTTATTTGTTTTTGGTTTATTACTTGATTGATTAATGAGTTGGAAAACAGGGCCGCCGCGAAGGGGATTGAGCAGGGGGGGTTAGAATTAATTTTGCCGACAAATGGGTGTGGTTGTTCAAAAATAAACCCAGACATGAATGACCAAACTATTAAAAACTCCAACTCACAGGAAAGATGGAACTATCGGTACATTCATAGGCGTACGGGCAAAATTTTGTAGGGGGGGCTGAGCATAACTTGCCCGAAAAAGTGATGACGTCATATATTAACGAATTGCCATCGTTTAGCCTAAGCATTATTACACATGCACGTTTTTCATTAATGTATATGAACATGTATTGGAAACATGTACATTAGGGGGTCCGAGGGCATGCTCCCCCGAGAAAAATTTTGATTCCCTGAAATTTTTGATTCCCTGAAAGTATCATTTCCTGCAATTTGAGGGCACTTCCCGTTTTTTCAGCCGCGGCAGTTTCCAAATTTAGACCGCGTGGATATCTCTCCTGAAATGCATAGAGAATGCGTTGCACGACGGCAGAAGAGAAGGAAGGAAAAGCAATTAGCCACAAAACCAAATGTACAAGATTAATAGTTAATACGTTTAGACAACGCCCGAACCAAGGCCTGGCTATATGCCACTTTTAACCATTGCTAAACGATGAACGACAATGAAATCCCAGATTTCCCTCAATAATGAGAATCCCATTGTCATTAAGTTTATTCAAATATTAGAATAATTTAATACAGGACCGAATTTTTGCCCGAATGGCAAGACCATTTTTGCCCGAATAGAGCTAATTTTTCGGACAACTGGAGGAGCTGCAGCCCCCGGGGTCAATGAAAGAGGGGTTTAACTAAAAGAATAGTATAGAAAGGCCTGTACACTTCAGTTCCTTTAACTTTCTCCGCTGTATATCACGTGATTTCGATTTTCGAACAGTAATTTGCTGTCTTGCCGAAAAAAGATTTGCGGACAAAAGTTGGGATTTGCTATAGGCGGGGGGTTAGGGTTAGAAAACTCATTAGGTGGGGGGTTAGGGTTAGGATCTAAGTTGTTTTGGGGTTAGCGGTTATTCAGTAAACCCTACAAAAGTTTCATTAGACAAATCCTATATTTGCCAACAGCACTGGTTTTGCTGGGGCGGTGTCACCCCCACCCCCCCCCCCCCCTCGCGACGGCCCTGTTCGAAAAGGTTAAAACAAAGGCAATAGATATTTCTCCAATTTTGAAATACTTGCGAAGTTAAAGTGCCTATAAACGAAAATTTTTATTTGACATTTTTGAATGTAAAATATTCAAAACTAACTAAGATTCTGTATTAAAATATTGTGTAGTAAAAATAACCCCCATTTGAAAATCCCTTTTCCATTTACTCTTTCTACCCCTGATATATGTGACAAATTGTAAGGGTCTGAGACGAGTAGTCACACAAGCTATCTCTTTCATATAATGGCACTCAAATTAAATATTCATTTAAATTAGCCTTTCTGATCTAGTGACCTTGTTCGTGTGTCTGTAATTCCAAAGAATCTTTGCTTTGTAATGAGGCCAGAAAGGCTAATTTACATGCATATAAAAGAATATTTAGACTGGCCGCCATTATGAAAGACTAGAGGTCTATTTTTTACAACTTGACCACAGTAATTGTGCTATTGAAAACTAATTTAACTACCTGGCTGACAGCCGGCAGGTAGTTAAAGTTAGTTTTCAATAGCAAAATTACTGTGCTGTACAGGTCTGGTCTTTTTAATATGCACATATTTCCGGCCGTGCGTAATTTGTCGCATAAAGTTCATCATGTTTGATTGAAGTTTTGGGATGTATAAGGACACAATATTAAACTTTTAATATTGGATGAGGCTGAGCATGCCATGATATCAAGAATTATCCAGACCGAGGTCAATTGTTATCTGCCGAAGGCTGAGGTGGATAACATTGACAGAGGTCTGGGTAATTTTCGTTTCATAGGCAACTTTAAGAATATAAGGTATAACCAAGGATTTCTTAAACCAAATTCTCAAAATGTTTTGAAATTGGAACTCTTCACAAGTAGCTGTTCTGTAGTTGTGGACCGTACAGCAGGAACAGAAATTTGAATGAATGCCACAGCACACCATAAACATTTAGCAAATCTTTGGAATTATTGTATTGCTGTATTTTGAAATTGAACAAGGTGGTATACAATTAAAGACATATACTTTAATGCCCACAATTAGCAATAGCTCAAAGTCAAGGTTGACAAATGCAATATTGTGATTGTGATGTACATTTCATACACAATAGTTACAAGGATAAATAATGAGTGAAATACTGTCATTTTGGAGTATTAAAGCTCTGTGACAGACTGACCAGAGTTTTGGAACTCAAAATGTATGCTGTATACTGTAATTATTTCTGTTGATTGAAATTTAATGGTAATGTATCAAATTAAGACCAAACTGACCAATAGCGAAGCGCACAGATGACGTCTCCCAACAATAATGCTATTTAGTAATCCCTTGAGATTCAAATTTGGTTTGTTTGTCTGATCTGGCACCCAAGGGTAGTTGTCTGAAATTTTTGCTACAATTTATGTAACAACATGTCAAGTAAAGATCCAACTTCGTGTAATATGATGTTTTTTCGTAAGCCCTGATATCTGTTTTTTTGTTGCACCAGCACCCACGCGGAAGTGGTTAGACAATGGCGGAAGAAGAGGAGCTAGACTTAAACGAAAGGTATCGAGCTGCAATGGTTCTTAGTGGCGCTGGAGATGCTATTGGTTATAGAAATGGAAAATGGGAGTTCAAAACGAGCGGTAGTGCTATTCAGGAAGAGCTGGCAAAGTTGGGTGGGCTGGAAAAACTCAACGTTAAAAACTGGAGAGTAAGCGATGATACAGTACTTCATTTGGCGACAGGAGAAGCTCTGGTAACTGATTGGAAAACGGCGGAAGAACTGTTTTTGACCATGGCTGGGAAATATAAACATGCGGTTAATAACGTAAGTGCATGCACGTGTGGATATACAACTACTGCTATAACTCTGCATCAAATTTAGGGTGCAAATAATAATTCTGTTGTATTAAAATTCTTTTGAATAGTGAGTTAATTTTAAGTTAATTATAAGTTAGTATTGAGTCTAATAAGGATGGAGCAAAATGACATGAGAATGGTGTGTGGTTGTGTAATTCTCAGGGGATAATCTAGGATTGCAAAGTATAAGAAAATGAGGCAGACTGAGGGTGCACATGACAATAGACCCCTTCACTATGAAGTCAGATGAATCTGACGTAACAACAATTAAGGTTTAAGTATTTGTTTAATTGTTTTGAATTTCACCGTGATTACCTTATTCTCCAGACATCCTTATGGCTCCTCTCAGCAAATTGAATGGATATGTCATGTGCCACTCATTTCAGCAGATGTTTGTTGTGGAGGGAATGAGCAATAAGAACATCTGCGAAGGAGACTATGATTACTCATGATTCTTCTTCAAACTTGAAAGAGTCTATTGGTGAAGAGGTGGTCTATTGGGCGAAGAGGTCTATTGGGTGAAGAGGAGATTGGGCGAAGAGGTCTAGGCAGATATTGTTGTGGAAGGTATTACTATAGGGAGAGGCAGATCACAGAAGACACTGGATGAGGTGTGGTGAACTAAAGCTATGGGAATACAGCATGACCTAGCTCAGGACTGAATAAGGAGTTCTATCAGCCATTTAACTCTGCTAGCATGGATTGGAATAACAGATGTTACAATGTTTATTATGATGGCATAAGAACGAGGCTTGTAGGTTAATAAACATGAAAGAATATTAAATTGGCTACCATTTTGGCAACCTCGTACCCAGGGTCTTACCTCCGCTACCCACCCCCCCCCCCCTCCCTCCCTCCACTGCTGCAGAAAGACCCTGAAAGATGGTCACATGTGTCCTAGAATCAGTGGCGGCACTACATGGGTGTGGGCCCCAGTGCGAGAAAAAATTTAGGCCCCCTCCCACACAGTGACTACATATATGTAGGGGGATCCGGGGGATTTTCCACCAGAAAATTTTTGAATTTAGTGTCTCTGTAATGGCATTTCCTGCATTTTGAGAACACTTTCAAGTAAATCTAAAGACCACAAATCGCTTTTTGTAGTGTATCCATTATTTTATTTATTAACAATAGCACCATTAATGAAGAGGCAGTTTTTCGGATGGGCTGATGGGCCCCCTCGGCCCATGGGCCCTGGTGCGGCACACCATTTGCACACCCATAGTGCCGCCACTGCCTAGAATCTGGGAGATAGAAAATGTCGCAAGGGAGGGGATACAGTATTTCAATACCCTAGTCACTTGATACTGATACACAAATATTTTCACCTGACTGATGACTCGCCATGTTTGAATCGTTGAATTTAGAAAGTTTTGCGTTCTTACAATGTTTACATTTTGCTCTCATAAATTGCATTTTTCACAAACTTGGTTGGGTGAAACCTTGGTTGGGTGAAACATGTTTGGGCTTTTTTTCCAGTATTGTTCTTACCAATCAAACATAAAATTTATATCTAATTCTCACTACCTATAAAATATATTATGGCATTTGCTATATTTTATTATTTTCAGGACATGTGGGAGAGAGCACCAGGTCTCACCACCATTAATGCATGTCATGCATTGAAACCATTTGCTCCCAAGGGATACTTCATACCATTTAACCCACGTGGGGGTGGTTGTGGTGGAGCGATGAGGGCTATGTGCATAGGACTTTTATATCCAGATGAAGAAAACCTGGATAAATTGATTGAAATTTCTGTGGAAAGTGGAAGGATGACCCATAACCATCCAACAGGTAAGTGGGTCCACTGGATGGGACCACTCAGTGGATAGTCCTTCTTTGCAGCCTGTGTTGAACCACATGAAAAACTGGTGAAAGTCATAGGGCTTCATTTCTGGAATAAGAGAGTGGTAAATTCCATGAGTTGCCCTCTCTCTGAATATATTTCTCACCCAGAATCTACGTTTTTTCTTTAGTTTTTTTTCCTGAAATGACGTCACATAAGAATAAAGCATTATCGTAATAGTTAGTAGTAGGGTTCCGTTAAGATTAGGTTAGCACTATGTTTTGAATTCGGGATACTCATACGAAACGTCAGTCATTTTTGTCGTATTCCCAACCATGATTAAAAGAAGCATATTTTACATGAGAAGTAAAGCACTCTCGTCCAGAGGAACCATGTTCGAACATTGGCACGCTTTCCGCACTCGTCCCACCTTTTGCGCAAATACGAATATGGCACAACTGTTGCACCATTCAGAGACATTTGAAAACAATATCTGCAATCCAAATTGTTCAACTGTTGCGCTATTGTTGCACAACGACTACAACCTTACTCACGGGAACTAGGCTAAGGGTCCGTCAACAAATAGTATACCTAAATTGTTTAATTTGCTTACTCCAATAGCGAAGCGCAGCAATGACGTCAGTATATATGTGAGTTTGCTATAAATTCTTGCATTCCAAACAACAGAAAAAGGTCGTTAGAAATCCCTTGAGAGTCAATTTCGGTTTGTTTGTCAGAGTTTTAGTTCTATAAATAGCATTATTATTTATTTAATAGAATTCGTGATCTCTGATTGGCTAACAGCCAACGGTGAAATCGTCACATCAACTCAATATTGCCCTACCAAATATCGAGTTGTGACATCAATGGTGCAATATGACAAAAGATTATTGCACGATTGACGTCACCTGCAGTGCAATATGAAAAACTAATATTTCACGCTATGACCAATGATGCACGACGAAAGTTGATTGCCTCAGTAAAACACAAATGGCTTCCTATTTAGAAGATAATATTGTTGTTAACAATCAAAGGCACTCTCGGAATACAAGATATTCGAATAGCAACATTATTTGTCCAAGGTATAAACGAGAAACAGACGGAGGAAGAACATTCGTTGTCACTGGTGCCAAATTATGGAACGCATTACCTTTGGAACTGAGAAAAAATGTTTCTTTGAAAGTTTTTAAAAACAAAATGTGGAACAGCATTTTTGAGCATCAAAAACTTTTAAATCATTTTACTGTTTAATTTTATATTCGTAAATATAAGTATCATGTTTGTAAATATATAATTGGGTATTGGTTTTTTACTATTTTTAAACAATTTTTTCTATTGACATTGTAAATTTAGTTAGTTTGAGGGCCACAAGTTTATTAGCTATTTCGTGTTTACCCTCGTTAAATAAAGATTCTATCTATCTATCTATCTATCTATTCCTCAAAGGAAGCTTCGGCAGATAACACAAACTTCAGTTCGATAATTCTTCATATCATGCTCAACCTCATTCAATAATTGATAATTAACGCGCTCCGCTTATGTTCATCTGTAAGAATATGGAGTGTTTCTATTCTATTTCAGATACAATATTCAAACGTTGATGATAATTACTTGAACGATATACTAGAGATTTTATCAACTTTTTCACTTAAATCCTCAATCCGTTTATCACACGAAAGAAAGCCAAATTATTCTTGCTTTGACGTCACACTCATTAGCATTTCAGACAAACAATTACCTTTATAAAACATCAATGCAAAGCTCAAATCATAAAACATGTTAACATTCAACTATTCACTTCATATATAATCTATAATAGTAATTAACCATAGGCACTTTAATTATTGATATTATTAGGAGAAGTTAGGGGTTATAATTTCATGTTACGAGGTTCTAAATATATTAGCATATATTAGCAACAGAACGATAGATATGTTATCAGTGTTATGTATTACCTCATTCTTTTAAAAACCCCGCTTAACTTTCTGAATAAAAACAGAAATTTAAAGTGGGGTTTTTTAAAGAACGAGATAATACATAACATATCTATCATTCTATTGCTAATATATCTATCGTTCTATTGCTAATATATGATAATATATTTGGAGCCTCGTAACATGAAATAGCGTAGCGTCTGGCTGCTATTAATAGCTCAAAATGCGGACAAACAAACCAAATTTGACTAACAAATGCATTATTGCAAATGAGCTGTTTTCTTTTATTATGGCCGCAATAATTGTGGGTAAAAGCGGACAAACATGGATACTGACGTCATCTCGACGGAGTGCTATTATAACCAAGTTTAATAGGTGCTGATCACCTCTGGGGGGCCTGGGGCATAAATGGTTAACGAGTTAAAATTTATATTCATCAAGGTTTCCTCGGCTCCTTTGCTGCTGCACTGTTTATGTCATATAGCATCCAAGGCAAGCCACCGGAGACCTGGGGTGCTGATCTCATAGCAACACTGCCTACAGTCCTGCAGTACGTTGTGAAAACAAAGAGAGATGTCAAAGAAAACAAAGCAAACTGGAGCTACTTCGTCGACAAATGGAAGGCCTATCTTGAACTACGCGGGGTATCCGATGGCCAATCCAAACCAACGTTTCCCGAAAAGTACGGTGTGGTTGAGAGAGATGCGTTTTATAAATCTGTCAGTTTCAATGGTTGGGGTGGTGCGAGCGGCCATGATGCACCCATGATTGCCTACGATGCCCTGTTGAGGGCAAAGAATTCTTGGAAAGTGTTCTGTGATGGGGCAGTGTTTCACGGGGGGGATTCAGATAGCACTGCGACGATTGCCGCAGCATGGTGGGGTGGAATGTATGGTCTGCGGGGTGTACCTCCGTGTAATTACGAGAAATTAGAATACCGAGAAAGATTGGAAACACTTGCCAAAAACTTGAAGAGTGCCGCTGAATTGAGACGAGGGAAATAACGATCATTATATAGTGTTTTTTTTATTTACTTAATCTTATTTTACACGGTACATTTTCTTCCATATTTGCCTCCAAAGGGCACGCCATGTCGTCTATTTATTCATTTATTTAATCTTATTAAAACACGGTAGCCCGTGTCACCTGTTATTATTCTGGCAGCTCTATTTTGGAGTTTTTGCATTTTATCTCGTAACAATTTATTGCAATTCTGTGAGATCATGAACAATCTTGAGAACTATCTTGTTTAGTCACTTAGTAGGTATGTAATTATAGCCCTAGAAAAGGCGTACCACCCCCCTGGTGGTGTTTTAAATAAAATGTTGGAATTTTGGTTTTGAAAACTTGTTCTGTCTTAGAGAAAACAGCAATATTGCAGCTGGTCACGTGACTGGAATAATTATTTTGGCATGTACAAAATCTCTTCAAAAGCAAATCTTTATACTCAAACCGCAATAAACATGTAAAGGCCCGTTCCCAAGGGCGATTTTTGCTGCGATTTTATTGCGATTTTAGTTGCGACTTTTATCGCGCTCGCGCTGTTCCATATTTTTACTTAAAAAACCACCCTGTATCCGTTTTCTATGGTTATAATACTATACCTGCTATTTCTAGAGGATTGATATCACGTAGCATATCTTACTGTAAGTCACCCATTGTACGCATCACTGCACCAAGCTTTTAATTAATTTATAGATTTTTAGAATGATAGGAAAAAACCGCTATCTTAAATATCATCTATCAAAATTATCGAGGTACAGCACGCTCGTGGGTTAAAAGTGAGTACTTTTCAAATATGATATTAGGCAAATAATGCCATAGGGCCATGCAGGCAGTATATATATATATATATATATATATATATATAGAAAGGATTTATGGTGAAGGAAAATTTTGAGTGTTGGAATACATACATTTTAAGACCAAACCGGGACCAGTTGCGAAAAATGCAACTTAGCGGCCTTCCGGTAGGAATTGAACCCGCGACCCTGCGATGCCAGTGCAGTGCTCTGACCACTGAGCTACGGAAGCCGTTGCCGAGAGCCAAGTCACGAGTTCTGTATATATGGTGGTAATGCCGGGATAAGATTCTGGTATATTATAGGTAATATTTGGCATTTCACTCGATCAAACTACATGTTGAAAGGATTTATGGTGAAGGAAAATTTCGAGTGTTGAAAATTTCGAGTGAAACGCCAAATATTACCTCTATATATATATATATATATATATATATATATATATATATATATATATATATATATATATATATATATATATATATATATATATTTATTTATTTATTTATTTATTTATTTATTTATTTATTTATTTTAATCGAACCAGTACATCATTGTAACCTTCGCTCTCCATCTGCAATCAGAAAGGTACAGGTTAGATTGTACAGGAACCTTTTTTTTGAGGATATGAACTTGACGATCATCCATGTATCGTCTACTCCAAGCTCTCTCACATTCACCACAGTAGTGCATATATTAACACATCCAAGCATGACTGATATAAAGTGACTGCCGCATAGACAGTACATATATCAATCGAACCATTACATTATTGTAACCTTTGCTTTCCAACTGAGTTTTGGTAGCGCAATGGTAACGACTTCTCGGATAACTACCTTAAATCGTAGGCCCTCGGAACCCCTATCAATTGGGCTCTAGCCTGTTGGGGTATTCCGTTCACCTAAAAGAGTGATAAATATACTAAACTAATGGTTAGAGCGTCTCACGGCAATCAGAAGGTGACAGGTTCTATTCCTGTCCGGGACTCTCATTCACTACAGCAGTGAATGAGAGTCCCGTACAGGAATGCAATATATTAACACATAGACAAAAAATGGTGATATAGAAATTTAGAGAAACTTTCAATTCGTCACATATTAAATTATACCGGAGCTGAACTAGAATCATTTCTCTACTATTCATATTGCGGTTATATTATATTGCGGTTATTTAATCTTCTCTTATACTCTTGTTCTTGTCTTGTACTCTTGTTCTTGTCTTGTACTCTTGTTCTTGTCTTGTACTTTTGTTCTTGTCTTGTACTCTTGTTCTTGTCTTGTACTCTTGTTCTTCTCTTGTACTCTTGTTCTTCTCTTGTACTCTTGTTCTTCTCTTGTACTCTTGTTTTGTACTCTTGTTCTTCTCTTGTACTCTTGTTCTTCTCTTGTACTCTTGTTCTTCTCTTGTACTCTTGTTCTTCTCTTGTACTCTAGCTTGTTCTTGTCTTGTACTCTTGTTTTTTTCTTGTACTCTTGTTCTTGTCTTGTACTCTTGTCTTATGTCGCCACAACGAGTGACAAAGTCGAGAATGGTTGACTTGTTTCACTTGCAGGGATTTAAATCTGATTAGCAATTCTGTCGCGAAAATTAACTGTTAGAATACCTTTTCCGTTATCATGGCTGCTTCAACAGTTTTTATAAGTCAACTACGACATTCGACGTAAGTACTGCGTCACATTAAGGTCACGTTTGAATATGTGCTTGTTATTGGCTAGATTAATGACATTCCCCCAGTTATACCCTGGTCCAAAAATCCACCGCGGTAGATTTGGCGCAAGTGGGGAAAGTCCTTTCCAACGGAGTAGTAAATGGGGGTAAAAATACTGGAAAGGACTTTGGGGAAGTCTAGTTTTTCCCCCTCTCGGTCCACAGTAAACGGCGTTTTCGGTCATCTAAAACGGAACTTTTTGAACTAACGCTCTCTGTAGAGTGAAAGTTTTTGAAAACGCCGTTTTCCTGTTATTGGCCTGTTTTGTGTGTTAAGTTGGCCTGTTTTGTATGATAAGTTGGCCTGTTTTGTATGTTGAGTGTTGACTTTGATAAAACAAGATTGAATTGGGGGCAGGGTGAGATCAGTATGCCAAGAGATTTCGACGTTTTCTTTGCGAAATTTCACTTTTTTACAAGATCGATGTCCAAACTCATTTTGTCACTGTCGCCTTAACTTAAAAAAACGTAATCCTCTACCGAGCTGTCGATTCCCGGTAGTGATGCAAGCAAAGCTCTCTCCGCGCGTTCTCGATTTTTCTCCACGTCCTGCGCAGACTCCACGCGCCCTCTGTCTGCTGAACTCCAAAGAGATGCGTAAATATTGTCATCTTCTCGTTTTGCGCTCAAAGAACAATACATGTCATCCGAGAAACTCGTCTCCAGGGTCTCCGCACCGAGCGGTTGAGGCATGTCGCTGTGGTCATCCTTATTGTCCCCATTGTCCCTCGTGCTAGGATCACGACCGTTCGTTATTTCACCGTCTATCGTTGCATACGGCGCTTCCAAAATGTCGTATATCGGTGCTTGCGATGCATCAGACGTCGACTTTTGTGGTTGCTTCAGGTTGTCTGTGTTGTTATAGAATAATGTGTCCTCCAACGTGAAGTAGATGACATGGTCGTCAGGTGTGGCGTAGCCAGCTTGGTGCACTTCTGCGTCTTCTATATGGAAAGTGTGAAAATGAGTTCTGTTAAGGCCCGTATGGCATATACACGATACGATTTTCCTTACGATTGTAATATTGATATACCGTAAACTTTCGAAAATGAGCCAAACTATATTTTATCAAAGATCTTTTTTGGTCGGCTTATGTTCTAATTAGAGGGACCATTTTCGGGGGTGCTAATTATTGAAGGGAATTTTGCGTTTCAAAATTGTATTAAGTATATGTTATATATATTATACAGATGCCATGACCTCCACACTATTTCAACAGTACACCAGCTCACAGCAGTTAAGGCATGGCTCTTGACTTGAAGACTGGAATTTCCTGTTTTCCAGAAATGTTGTCCAAACTAAAGCCCGGTTTCCATATGATCGCAATGATCGCAGAAATAAAGAGTTCTGCGATCATTGCGATCCTTGCGATCATATGGAAACCATAAACCTGGCGATCATTGCGATCGCAGAGATAGAAAAATTTCTATCGTTGCGATCGAGACGTTTTAAGCCCGATTTCTATATGAATGCAAGGATCGCAACGAGTCGACGATCGTTGCGATCCTTGCAATCGCTGCGATCATTGCGAAAATTGGATGAAAACCTTCTTGAATACATGGATAAACATTCGAGCTTGCCAAACAAACACCCTAATTAGATTCAAACATTAATTACGTTTATTATCCTAAGTTGAATGGTAGAAATTAATTTGCATAAACAAAAATATGAGAGTATTGTAATTAGAGGAAAAATCAATCGCATTTACAGCAAAGTTATTCAAGCTGGCAACTTAGCATGATAAACTAGATAACTATATTTGCATCAAATTAAGCTGTTTCTGGACTCTGGGGCCATGATGCCTTAAAGTTAAAGTGGTTCTCAGATGAAATAAGTTCTGCTAATTGTTTTACATAATGTCAAAGAGATAATGTAATTAGTAATCGTGCAGAGTTTCACTTCAAAATTCGTTGAAAGAAAGGTTATACTTTACGTGTGAGGTTTGTATTTTGGAGCGCCGCCATTAAAGTGGCCGAGTGCGAGAAGAAAGAGTCGAAGAGAGCTTATGACGTTGTTAGTTGTTGTGTCTATGGCGTCGTAATTACCATCTTTGAGATTATGTAAAAAAAATTAGCAAAACATTTTTCATCTGAGAACCACTTTAATGGCGCTGAGAGAATTTTAGAGTTTTCGATTTGTATTTCAACATAACGCGCGGCATCTCATGAACACTCTTTTATATCGTCCAATTTAAATATATTTTCTGTGAAGTTATTTTCTGACTTATGAATGAAATTTGCTTAAACTTTGGACAACTACAATCTTGGACAAAACTGTTGAGACTTCAATCTCATTGAATGTCATAGGCGTACCTTCCTAGTTATGTTTTTTTAAAACATATTACTTTAATATTAAAACAGTTCATAATATAAATTTTCATGAATATGTAACAGCAATATTACCCGAATTTACCCGAAATTTATTTCAAAAAGTGCCCGAAATTTTTAAAATTCATTTTTAAAAGGGTTTTTTTTTTGGGGGGGGGGTGCAATTGCCCCTGCTCCCCCCAGAGCCTTCGTTTCACGCGTATGCCCTGAGGCTCGCCCCAGTCTACGCAATTGTTTCCTCTGCCAGAAAAGTGACGGAAAACCGTTAAAATACCTTTGAATAAATATAAGAAATCGAACACGCTGCGGCGGTATATGAAATATAAAAGTTATTGTGTTAAGTTTATGCGCCGCTTTATGTTCAATAAGTAACCGGCTGTCCGCTATGATTGTGCATTGTCAATGGCCTCTGTCAAAAGGGTAAAATCTAAGCGTTTGGTTCAAGAAATCAATGACTTTGTCTATATTATTAACTTTATTAATACGATAAGAGATTGTTTTTCTTTCACCATCTGAGAAGTTGACATTATTTCATGTTATTTCAACATTATTATTAACATTATTTCAACATTATTATTCAAACAGAGCTAAAAATGGCGGCAAATTATGTTTGACCGTAATACTTTGCGAGACTATAAATTAGTTCTAATTACCAATTACTGTTGTTGAAAGTAATAACAATTACAATTGAAAATAATAACAATAACTAACAAAATAACCCTAAAAAACCTAAATCCACCCTAAATATCGCTAACCCTAAATATCCCTAACCCTAAATATCGCTAACCCTAAATATCCCTAACCCTAAATATCCCTAACCCTAAATATCCCTAACCCTAAATATCCTTACAAATTCTTGGTCACTATAAGTATCCGCTGCAATCTATCATCATTATTAACACTTTAGATAGCGCCACCATTATTTGGGCTCGTTGCCTCTTACCTTGCTCTGTAGCTCCAATACATTCTATATCAATGGTTTGAGTTGTTTCTGAAATGTCAGAGAATTGAAATGATTATCTCAAACTCATTAATAATTCATGAACCAAAAACAAAGAAAATCAACTCCGTGACGGACAACTGGATGTGTGATCTTAATTAGCATAGGATTTTGACGATTTCAACCTCAAATTTCTCTGTAAATACTGACTTGTTTGACTTTGAGATGTAAATACTGACTTGTTTGATTCTGTAAATACCGACTTGTTTGACTTTGAGATGCCATTTCAAAGCCTCCAATTCGGACTTGACCATTTCAAGTCCTTACAATTAGTTACAGTCCTTGGCTTCGCCTCGGACTGCAACTAATTGCGCCGACTTAAATACGGTCAAGTCCGTATTCTCGGCTTTGAAATATTACGTCAAACACGAGAAAGCTAAGTTTTATCGACGCCGTGGCACACCGGGACACCTGAAGATTTCCCAGAAAAGTTCTCAGAAAGTTAAACTTCCCATTATAATTTTAGCAATATTTTTTCTGACTCCCAGTCACGCAAAATTTTAATCGCGAGAATGCTCAAAATTGCAATTTTTCAAGTAAGATAGATAACCTAGCCTTTGGTGCAAACATATTTTATTTAGAGTGTGAAGTCTCATGTAAATAAGGCTAAAGATCAAAACCAGTGACCAATATTTTGAATTTAAGGCTACTATTTTTCACATCAGTGCTACCTGCCACATAGCGAATCACGAAGCCAGAATTATATTTGAAAATAATTTGTTTTCAACGAAACTAGTTTTAAATGTGCGGCCTTGAAATTTTATTCCCCGGTCCTTCTTTGAAAGCTATACGTTTCGGAAGTAACATCTTGCATGGAATTAGAAACGTCGCGTCAACAAAACTTACCTGGTTCAAGTCTATAAAAACCTCGAACTACAAGAAAGAGGTTTTCATTCGATATTCAAACCCCGAGAAGTGTGTTAGAAAAACGAAGCGAAGCCAAGTTTTTTTAACCTGGTCTTAAAATATATATATTACAATACTCGAAATTTTCCTTCACCATAAATCCTTACAATATATATTAACCATATACCTAATTTAACTAACAACATTTGATTGGAAATTGACTGTCACAACACAACTTGTAGTCCAACAAGTACTTGTGTCATCTGTGTTTTAGTGGCGCAATGGTTATAGGGCGTCTATCTGGAGTTTTAGTGAGGTTTTCTAAGTATTGACAACTAACACAGACGATACGTGGACGATCGTCAAGCTCATATCCTCAGAAAAGTGATTCTGTCTACTCTAAGCTCTCCCACATTCACTACAACATTGTGTATATTAACGCATCCCAGCATTACCGATATATAGTGACTGCCGCATAGGCAGTACATATATCAATCGAACCAGTACATCATTGTAACCTTCGCTCTCCATCTGAGTCTCGTTAGCTCAATGGTTAGAGCGTCTCACCGGCAATCAGAAAGTTACAGGTTCGATTCCTGTACGGGACTCAGAATCACTTTTCTGAGGATATGAGCTTGACGATCATCCATGTATCGTCTGTCTACTCCGAGCTCTTCCACATTCACTACAACATTGTGTATATTAACACAGCTTGCAAGCAAAACCATTACTAGCTACAACTATACCATTCCTCACCGATATCCAATATTATTCTTTGTTTTATTTTTATATAACAAAGGAAATAGACTATACATTCAATCGTATACAATCATTACAATGATATTTAGTTTATAAGCAAGGCCAAACGAGAACACAAGTTGCGCTGACTGTGATGTCATCAGTCAAACGGCAAGTTCTGCACTTCTGTTAGTTCCCAGGTTCTTGCAGCAAAGCCATGGGCAAAGCCTCAAATAAAAATGGCGAACAATTAGCCATTTTAATCATTTTAATTGTTAAAATGTCATCTCAGCGGAAGAGAAAAGCTGTTAAGATCTTATTATTTTGTTTACTGAACACGAAAGAGTTGCACGACTTATGTTTTGTGTTCAAATGACTCGCACGTCCTCGTAAGTTGATAGAAACTTGAGGTGAAATTTGAACAAGCTCAAATTAGTCTTAAGCTAAACGCGAGTCATCGCAAGTTGTCGGTGAAACGAGGCACAAGGTAAGACTTGCGGGAACTTGCGTTCTTGTTTGATCCTTGCTTTAATCAATAAAAAACAAACCTTCGTCCACTTCCTCCTGTTTACTCCTTTCTTTTCGAGTTCTACAAACAGAGATGGTATATCGCTAGTAATTTCAGATGGAAAGTTGGTGCTGCTAAGATTAAGATACATTTCACGAATCTATATCGAGATGGTATATCGCTAGTAATTTCAGATGGAAAGTTGGTGCTGCTAAGATTAAGATACATTTCACGAATCTATATCGAGATGGTATATCGCTAGTAATTTCAGATGGAAAGTTGGTGCTGCTAAGATTAAGATACATTTCACGAATCTATATCGAGATGGTATATCGCTAGCAATTTCAGATGGAAAGTTGGTGCTGCTAAGATTAAGATACATTTCACGAATCTATATCGAGATGGTATATCGCTAGTAATTTCAGATGGAAAGTTGGTACTGCTAAGATTAAGATACATTTCACGAATATATATCGAGATGGTATATCGCTAGCAATTTCAGATGGAAAGTTGGTGCTGCTAAGATTAAGATACATTTCACGAATCTATATCGAGATGGTATATCGCTAGTAATTTCAGATGGAAAGTTGGTACTGCTAAGATTAAGATACATTTCACGAATATATATCGAGATGGTATATCGCTAGTAATTTCAGATGGAAAGTTGGTACTGCTAAGATTAAGATACATTTCACGAATATATATCGAGATGGTATATCGCTAGTAATTTCAGATGGAAAGTTGGTACTGCTAAGATTAAGATACATTTCACGAATCTATATCGAGATGGTATATCGCTAGTAATTTCAGATGGAAAGTTGGTGCTGCTAAGATTAAGATACATTTCACGAATCTATATCGAGATGGTATATCGCTAGTAATTTCAGATGGAAAGTTGGTGCTGCTAAGATTAAGATACATTTCACGAATCTATATCTTATAGTTTCTCTTCAATCAATTTAAATCTTGCATTCCTAATGGCCGCTTATATGAGATGATATCGTGCAGTAGTATAGATTACAGTGAATGCCCCCACCCTTCGCCCGCTAAAAGAAACCCTGATTGGGGGTGATACTTGATAGGTACTTGATGTTCTGTATTGTGTAAAAAATAAAGAACTGGAACCAGATTTTGGTATTGTCGTTGTTTGGGACTTTGCTATTGTACAATTCAAAACTTTTTTTTAAAATTAAGAATCTATCATTCAAACGAGCGGTCCATACGGTATGAGTCCACACGGGCCGCTCGTATACGGACCGCTCGACATAATTTCAGTTTTAAATGCGTTTTATAAGCCGTAAAATATTCTAAAAACATTTGAAAATCAACTCAAATGGGATTGAACATATTGAAAGACATATAAGTGAGTTTTTTTCTCCGAAAAGAGACTTAACTCTCAATTTCCTTTGACGAAGGTAAAAGCACAGACTTTCCTTTTTTGTCCACTGATTAGAAATACTGCATGATGACGACCAATAAAACAAGCCAGGATATTAAGGAAAAAAATTAATAAATTATTTACCGTTTTGGTCGGTCCGTATTGAGAAATATTTCCCTTGGTCTCAAAAACGTCCCTCGGCCTGTGGCAGTTTTTTGACCTCGGAAATATTTCTCCATACGGACCTCGCAGTCGGTAAATAACATATTATATATATATATATATATATATATATATATATATATATATATATATATATATATATATATATATATATATATATATATATATATATATATATATATATATATATATATATATATATATATATATATATATCTATATATATATATCGCTATTTGTTTAAAATATTAAAATAAACTGATCTACTTTTTACCTCCTTAGTCTGACTAATAATAAACAAACTCCGACCATGATCAGCACTACACCTGCTACAGTTGCACTGACGTATACTGCGACAACTAAAAAAAAGATCCAAAATTAACATTGTTTGCTATATATACCAAGTGAATTAAAAATATTTTAGTCGAGTGGGTAAAACGTGGAACAATCTGCCTAGTGAAATAAGGCAAATTGTAAGCACTTCATTTCTACTGCCAAAACTCGACGGTTAAAAGAGTGGGTAAAACGTGGAACAATCTGCCCAGTGAAATAAGGCAAATTGTAAGCACTTCATTTCCACTGCCAAAACTCGACGGTTTCTACTTAATAATTAGATCATGAGCTCGAATTACATTTCTATGAGGTGATAGCTAGCGAAGGCGAAGCCCAAGTTAACTATCTTTTTCTAGAAATTAATAATTAATAATCTAATTGTTTTAGTAAATTAGACTAATTTATGTTCGTTATTTCTTCACAATTATTTCTAAAAACAAAACATAATAAGTTATTTCTATTTCCCTCTCATAAATTGTTTCTATCATAGTACAGAGACACGCAATGCTCGACTTGACTAAATGTGCTGTACCAGGCTTGGACTGACCTATCATGGCACATGGGCCCCTTTCGTGGACATCAAAATGGGCCTGGCAGGACACACCCATAATGTCACACACCGAATGTCTAAGAACTGCGCTCACCCTTCTGTGCACAGTTAAGTCCTGCGAGAAAACATTCTCAAAGTTAGCTTCATCAAGAATCGACTGAGATCTCTGCTTAGTGAAACCATTTGGAAGCATTTATTCTGTAGAAGTTGGTTTACTAAATAGCTTCTTATGTTCTGAAATGTTAAAAATGCTATGTTCTAAATGTTGAAAATGTTCTAAAATACAGTTCTCTTTCTTTTCTTATTTGTTGTTCTGGATCCAGTTCTCAAATTGTAAATATTACCTGTTCACATGCATAGACGGGCCCCTTTCCCGGCTGAAATGGCAAGGCCCCTAAATTAGGCCCAGTTGAAGCCTGTGTTGTACACAGCACTTCTGTCGTACGGACCATGCATTTCTAGTTTAAATTCTAAGATTTACTAACTGCTGTTTGTGGAGCCTTTGCTCTCCTCCTTTGATCCCTCAGTTCCATATTCTCCAGTTGTTATTTTTTCTATTAAAAAAGATGTAAATCGTTTATGGTCACACCTTTTGAAAGCCCCCAATACCGCCGAGAGCGAGGGGGTAGGTGGGCTAATTACCCCAGGGCTCGTAGTATTTGAATATCGAGAGGAACTTCCAAAGTAGATTGATTTGATGTTATTAATTATTTTGCCGTTAAAAAGGCCGCCGCAAAGCCTAATTTCACTAAAACTAAGCATCAAGACAATAGTACTACAGAGACTAATATGGTTTTTGTCCTTATAAGAAGACATCATTGTAGAATTTTTATGTTGACTGATGTTTCAAATGTTATTTCTGATGCAAAAGTTTTAGTAGCTACTTTATCATGATGATGGCATTAAAACATTAATCTTGGAGGGGGGAAACCCTATATAAATGTTTTTTTTGTATGCACTGAAATGCAGGTTTATATATTTTTAGACATTTAGGCTTTAACTTATTGTATGCCACATATACAGTGGAGGAATAGCTAGTCGGGCTCATCGGGCAAAAAAAACGGAGGTCGCGGTTCGAATCCCAGCCGTGGTTGAGCAATTTTTCGCTCACCCGGTATGGTTTACTTTCACTCGCGAGAACAATCTTCAACTCACAATATATACCGCAAGTACAACAACTTCATGTTTATCATGAACACAACAACATATATTTATATATATATATATATATATATATATATATATATATATATATATATATATATATATATATATATATATATATATATATATATATATATATATATATATATATATACCGCTGAACGTAGTATGTTTTGGTGTGTCTGGTTGGAACGCTTGTTTTATTAGTTTCATATTCTGTAAACGTTGGCCACCGTAGCCAATAAAAAGCAAGGTCTTAACACCGAATATGATAATTACCACTTTGATAAATTCAGCTTGCAATCTATGAACGCTACATACCTGTTTTTCTTGTTGGACTACTTGGTTCATATCCTGTTACTGTTGTCGCGGATGTTAACTGCAAATTAGTAGTAGGTGCTTTCGTTGGCACTATATGAAAAAGCAATATTATTGTCTTATTACGTTAGTCTCGAACTTAATTCGGATACTATACGATAGTATGATTTTAAACTCGTAAAAAGCTTGCATTGCGTCCCTATTAATGTGATCACCACATATCATATATCAATTGTAAAATTCATTAATAATTCATGAAGATAATTCAAAATAAATTAATATTTAATCAGCATCTTTAACCCAGGATAAAACATTGATTAATAAAACATCAATGTTTTATCAAAGTTAACTTGCTCAAATTGAGCTTTTTCGGAGTTAAACTCATGTTTTAACTACTACTTAAAAGATAATTGATCATAGAACATGGTTATGAAATATAATTTCACGAAAAATTATGGTCAACTGTTTTATTTACTAAAAGTAAAAATAACTTAGTTGGCTTGCGGAGTTTAAAGTCCTTTGTAATTCAGTTTGTGGTTTTAAAGTTGATACTGTAAGTCGGGGAGCTGATACCAGAAAAATGGGATGTCGCGTCTCCGGTAAATTATCTACCATAACGTGTTGGTGATTTTTTTACGGTGGCCCACAAGGGTCACCTCTTCTCCGTACAAACACGTAGCTTCTCCGTATAAATGGAGCTTCTCCGTGGGAATACGCACATGTTCCACGGAAACAGACGCTTTCTCCACAAAAACAGACGCCTTACCCGTAGAAATAGACCCCTTCTCCGCGGAAACAGACCCCTTCTCCGGTGAAACAGATGCCTTCTCCGTAGAAACAGACGCCTTCTCCGGTGAAATAGACACCTTCTCCGTAGAAACAGACGTCTTCTCCGTAGAAACAGACACCTTCTCCGTAGAAACGGACGCCTTCTCCATAAAAATTTAAAAAACTCCCCCCGGAATCACCCCCTGAATTTTGTTGTTGTCGTGATCCGGGGGGTAAATAACCCAAACAACCGTCTGCTATCTGCAGCTCTGCTTGCAAATATTTGAAGAATTCGAGTGGAATGTCAGAGCTGTATAGGCATCAGAAATTGCGGAACGTATTTCTAGTTTAAATATGGCTACGGAGAACCAATATTGTGGCAACTGTCAAAGTGCGCTTCTGGAGAACTGTAACTTTTCATTGTTGTGGCAATAGATATACCAGGCGGAAAACGTAATTTAAAGATAAATATTAGAGCCCAGAAAATGACTTTGAGACAAGACATAATAAAAGAGATTTAATTGCTAACGTTTCGTTGCTTGTAGCGCAACATCATCATATATTATAACATCATTATATATATTATATAACACGTATCTCAGAGCATATGGGGGTTTCACCTTTGACTGGAAAGAAGCGCCCTAAAGTAGTCTGTGTCAGCCATGTCAGCTGTTCTCGCTCATAACAACACATCCTGACCAAACATCCTGTCTCTTCTTCTGATTTTAAAATACTCGCCTCATCAACTTCAAAATTTGTACTCTTACTAAAGGGAAGTCTTTCTAAGCTTAACCCCATTCTTAACGCTAATATTAGCTCACTACCACTTTCCTTATTCTAACTATTGACTAATCCTTGTAATCTTCACTAAACATTTTAACAAATTTGTTTTCCTACTTTGACCGTTTGTAACTAACACTAAAATTCTAATGATTCTAACACTAGCATCTATGTGTATATATAGCGACGAAACTTTAGCAATTAAATCTCTTTTATTATGTCTTGTCAGTTGTCTCAAAGTCATTTGCTGGGCTCTAATATTTACCTTTAAACTGTAACTTTTGTCATAATTGCGGGAATGACATTGCCGATAAAGCATCTTTGTCATCATGTGGATATGGTTAATTTGTCTGTAAAAATATTTTCTAAAGAATATTTCAGTGGCATTGTTTCAAATTTATTCCTTCTGAAGATAAGTATATTGATCTTTAATACGGTGAAATAGATAACGTCGGAAATTAAATCATGGTGCCAATCAGCCAATGTTATAACCTTCATTTTTTGCCCCCCGCGTATCCCAAGAATGAAAAAAATCAGGGGGTAATTCCGGGGGGAGTTTTTTAAATTTTTATGGAGAAGGTGTCTATTTCTACGGAGAAGGGGTCTGTTTCTACAGAGAAGGCGTCTGTTTCTACAGAGAAGGCGTCTGTTTCACCAGAGAAGGCGTCTGTTTCTACAGAGAAGGCGTCTGTTTCACCAGAGAAGGCGTCTGTTTCTACGGAGAAGGTATCTATTTCCCCGGAGAAGGCATCTGTTTCCGCGGAGAAGGGGTCTATTTCCCTGGAGAAGGCATCTGTTTTTGTGGAGAAAGCGTCTGTTTCCGCGGAACATGTGCGTATTCCCACGGAGAAGCTCGATTTCTACGGAGAAGCTACGTGTTTGTACGGAGAAGAGGTGACCCTTGTGGGCCACCGTATTTTTTATATATGTTAATATATACACTGCTGTCGTGAATGTGGGAGAGCTTTGGGTTAGACAGACGATACATGGACGAACGTCAAGATCATATCCTCAGAAAAATGTTTCTATGTCTCGGACAGGAATCGAAGCAGTAACCTTCTTATTGCCGGTGAGACTTGAGCCACCGAGACTCAAATGGAGAGCGAAGATAAACTGGTTCGATTGATAAAATGTACTGACTTTGAGACAGTTACTATATATCAGTAATGTTAGTAAGTACTCTTACATAAGTATTTTTTAACATATTGAAGTTCTCTTATTTCTCTTTTTCATATTATGACAGTTCCCTTACCATGAACAATAACGTTTGTGTAGTCCGACATTTGCATTTCAAAACCTTCAGCCAATACTTGATATATTCCACTGTCATTTCTTTCAACATCTTTCAACATTAATGTCTGTTCATCTCTAACAATCTCATTACCAATTTCCGTCGTATTACGAGTAATATTACGAACACTTTTACCACTGGTAAGAAAACGATCATCTATAGGCAAGCCATCTTTGTACCATTTAAGTTTACCATGATACACTGTGACCTTCAAAATCAGATCATCTCCTTGGTGGATGGTGAGTGATGGACTCCAGTGAACCACCAAGTCAACGAGTTCTGAAAAATAAACGTTTTAAATACACGGTATGAAAATATTGATACACTCTTCAAATACAGGAAACATTCACTAAGTAATAAGAACCTTCCACCTATAAGAATCTGCAGGCTGACATTTGAAATTTTGGGCCCCACTAAATCAGTTTTAAACCCAATATTTGAAATTGTTCTTGATTAAAAAATCATTTTTAAATTGTACTATGTCATACTAAAACACCATATAACACAACAGAGTCAGTAGTACTTCACTTGGTACATAGCACACCATAAAATTAATTCGTTTCATCTCATCACATTTAAGACTGATTCCGTGTTGTTATTACACATACCAACTATTGTGGTCACCACATATGTCTATGAGCTGGGAGACCCGGGTTCAAATCCTGGGTCGGACCACTGGCAATCAGGGTCTTAAAATAATTATGGAGAAAGTGCAGCCTTTGCAACAACACCAGCAAATGGTAAGACTTTCGGGTCTTCTCGGAAAACGCCCTTAAATCGTAGGCCCTCGGAATCCCTATCAGTTGGGTTTTCCGTTCACCTAAGAGTGATAAACTGAATAGTCGAACGCTTAAAAATGAGCCTCCGGGCGGGGAGCAGAGGTTGGGAACGAGGTTGATGAGCCTGCGTGATCAACTTTAAATAAATCATACTCATCATATGAAACGCAATTTATTTTTGTGTCTGCTGTGTCTGCTGACGTAGTCAGCTCGATCGTTTGTTGCAATTCCCCGAGCAGGCTTAATTCTTCCTTCGCTTATTTGGTCCACGATAGGTATTGAACTACTTTTGTTGTTTATCTGAGCCATTGTGTTTACACTGACCAACATTTTGGTCAGGTTCTTGTGTGTAAATTTCATAGATTAGCGACCTTTAGATTGAGTACGAGTACGAGTACGAAGACAAACTTTTCTGCGCAGTGGAGAAACAGTAATGGAAAAGAACCATGCGCAATGGTAAACTCGTCTTCGTACTCGTCTTCGTCCCCAAATCTAAAGGTCTCTATTATACGAATTTGAACGAAGACAGTGTGATATTTTTGGCCAGGCGCTATATTTTGTCTTTCATCGGTCGGCTCATGTGGTTTAAATTTAATAGTGATACTGCCAGGTAATTTCAAAATCGCTTAATATTTTAACCGAAATAATTGTATATCGAAACTTAAGAATCTAGTACGGGTATTAATATTTGCCGCGTCGCACATATTTGTCATATTATATACTAAACAAACGCGTCTCAATTAACTCAAACATGATCTACATCTTCGCTAAACCTTCGTAGATATAACAGTGAAAGAAATACGATTTCAGACATTGCTAGACAACCTATATAATTTGAATAAACTTATAATTTCCAAATATGTTTAAAATATTTGCCACCATCCCGCAGTATATTGTGACAACTTAGCACGAAACTATCTTCTAGTTCAGCCCCGTTCTCATAGCCTTTCTCGGTAACTCACATTTCTCGGTAACTCAAATGTCAGCAGACACATGTACGCATTGCGTACCTATTTTTATATAAATAACTTAATTTTTAAAAGTCGAAGCGATCATACCTCTCACTTGTAAATAGGCCTTCATCACCACGTATTCAGTGAGATTATTAACAACAAGACATCCGTACCAATCTTCGTCATCCTTTTCAATATTTCTGATATTTAACCGATAGCTTCTGAACGAAATCTCGTAATTTTTATTAGCGTTGATTAAATTCTGCGTCTCGCCTTTCCACCATTTTATTGTAATATTCCTAAACCACAAAACAAATATAGTAATTAAAAATTGAATATTTAGGAAACACTGAATGGAATGCACAACAACAATAACTCATCATCATCATCATCATCATCATCATCATCATCATCATCATCATCATCATTATCATCATCATCATTATCATTATCATTATCATCATCATCATCATCATCATCATCATATATATATAAATTATTAATCACTAATTCTTATTATCATTTTATCCTGTAATAATATCTTTAATCAAAACACTTTAGGCTAAAAAATTACAGTGTTTTTTACAAGTTGCAAAAATATATAAAATGATGTATGTTGAAAGTTATAATACAGTATAAAAATATGTAAAACAACGTTTAATTTTGGGACAGTCTTAAAGCCCTATAGCAATAAAAGATTGTCTATGTCGTTCAGTTCTAGTCTTCTAGATATTGGTACACGGTTCCAATTCCGCGATCTTAGGTGTTTTAGGCAATTTATATATGATTACTGTATGTGCATATAACTTAGTACTGTAGATTTGGGGTCAAGATTAATGGAGCTTGCTGTGTTCGGTATGCTTCCTCCGGTATGGTTCGTCACTCGGAGTAGCCATTTACATCATTATTATTCACCACCCGAGTTCATAATCCTCATAATATCAGATCCTATATGTATAAAGACTATTTGTCAAGATATTGATGAAACTAGTATCTGTTTCTAAATATCAAATAGCCCATCATTCGACCACCTGCTCCCAACTTGACCTGTAGCTCAGTCGGTAGAAAGCGTCGGGTTCGAATCCCGTCGGGAGCCAAGGTCGCGGATTCGAATCCCAGCCAAGCCAAGTAGAGTTTTCTCTACTTGTCCGGTATGGTTCGTCACTCGGAGTAGCCATTTACATCATTAATATATATATATAAATATATATATATTACCACCACTATATATACAGAACTCGTGATTAGGCTCTCGGCAACGGCTTCCGTAGCTCAGTGGCCAGGGTTCAATTCCAGCCGGAAGGCCTTGAAGTTGCATTTTTCGCAACTGGTCCCGGTTTGGTCTTAAAATGTATGTATTCCAAACTCGAAATTTTCCTTCACCATAAATCCTTAGAACCTATATATATATATATATATATATATATATATTTATATATATAATACTATACCATCCACTTGCAATACAATCAAATGAGGCAGTCGAAGTAACCCCCAGTGTAACATTCTTAGGTTCAACCATGACTGAAATTTTGCTCTTTAAATCATGGTCTGCAGGGAATTCCTTGGAAACATTTGCTTCTGTAGAAAATCATAAAAACAATTTATATAGCGATCATACAAATAGGTAAACTACAGCTTAGAGATAATAATTAAATATATAAATTGAATACTCTACATGACGAATGTGATTTCTAAATAAAGACTGGATCGAGCAACTATTGTTCAGAAAATGAAGCAGAAAGAAGCTCGTGGCGGCCATCTTGTTGGAAGATGCTAAAATGAATCAGTTGTCCAAGGTTTCCCATAATATAGAACACAAACTACGGCTCCATTACAGTAACTATGAAGCCGGAATAGCACTTTTTCGAGAGGACGTCAGTACCCATGTTTGTTCGCATTTACCCATAATTATTGCGGCCATAACAAAAGAAAATAGCTCATTTGCAATCATTTGTGAGTCAAATTTGGTTTGTTTGTCCGCATTTTGAGCTATTAATAGCAACCGCTTAAAGGGCTTTAAGCGCGTGGCGTCCATATTGGAGTGACCACGGTGCTCACCGCCGCCACATGCACGCGCTAATATTGGCTTCATTATTATTGTGTTCTAAATTACAGGAAAACCTTCAACAACTGATTCAATTTTTAGCATCTTAAAAGATCAGAGACAGAGATAGTCTCTGTCACCTACAGTAAAATTGTATAGCGTGGTCCCTTCAAGATGGCCGTCGCGAAATATTCCGGGCTTCATTTTCTCGCAGCATCTAAATGATGGAGTAGGCCTTATATGGCGTTAGAATACTCGCTAGGCTGGGGTTACTTAGGATTGGTGTTATGCATGTTGGGGTTGGGTTCTATAGAACCCTACAATTACCAATTATTGGTAATTCAAGGACATTGCACACTTACTGATTATTGGTAATTCTAGGTTGGAGGATATGCTGGTCGCGGCGAAGGCTCGGTGCCTATACGCAGCAACCTCGTACCCAGGGTCTTACCTCAGCTAAGACTCCGCTAAAACGTCGTCTGGCGATAGACAATATTCTAAAGTTGAACGCGCACTGACCTTTAACAAAAACGTGGTAAACATTAGAAAGCAGACTTCTATATCCATTGACAGCTCGACATCTGTATTCCCCTTCGTCAGCCATCGATACATTAATGTTGCACAGCATTCCTTCTGACGACACAACAAATCGCGAATGTCCTCCAATCGATTCGCGATCAGCACTGTTTCCAATAACTTGGAAATCTTCACTTCTATTCTTGCGAAATTCCCAGACTAATCTCGCAATTGGAAAGCTGACAACGTGTGGTGGTCGTATCACACAGAAGCGTGTCTCGTTGCATGTTATTTTTGTTGGTCCATAGTCACTTTTTCGGAATAAATCTATGAAAGAAAAAAGAACTATAACATTATAACAATATATATATATATATATATATATATATATATATATATATATATATATGGAAAAAGTGACTGCCCCAACCGGGAATCGAACCCTGGTCTCCTAATCAACGTTTCGGCGCTCTGGCCTTTGAGCTAATAAGACACGGTCAGAACAGTCAGTGATTTTTCCATACACATACACACACATTTAATATGTATATGGAAAAATCACTGACTGTTCTGACCGTGTCTCATTAGCTCAAAGGTTAGAGCGCCGAAACGTTGATTAGGAGACCAGGGTTCGATTCCCGGTTGGGGCAGTCACTTTTTCCATATATGTATTTGACAATATATATATATATATATATATATATATATATATATATATATATATATATATATATATATATATATATATATATATATATATATATATATATATATATATATATATATATATATATATATATATATATATATATATATATATATATATATATATATATATATATTACTGTAGTGAATGTGGGAGCTTGTAGTCAGCAATACATGGACGGTTGTCAAGCTCAAATTCAGAAAATGTTACCAGACCAGGATCGAACCTGTAACCTAGCTTCTGATTGCCGGTGGAACACTTTAACCATTAAGCTACTGAGACTCTCTCTCCATCTAAATTTTGATAGCTCAATGGTTAGAACGTCTCACTTGTAATCAGGTAATAAGGTTACAGATTCGATCCCTATACTCTAAATGAAAGGCGGAAGGAAGCTTGTTTAAAACTATTTGAGTCTATTGATGGTAATCCAGATCACAAGCTTGCAACTTTGTTACCGCCTAGGAACTTACAATCGTACAATTTGAGGAGTCAACGCAAATTTGCACCGTCTTTTACCAGGACCAAGCGATTTTTAAGTACATTTATTAAGTCATCAGTGAATGAGGTTAACAAAAAATAGTGCAATCAATGATCTTAACTTTACGAACTTTCTTCAGTGAATGATTGTATTTATCCTTTTTAAATTGTACATATCGATTTTTATATTCTTTAATTCCTAGTTTTTACTCTATTGATTACTGTTCAACTCACGCAATTCAGTCAATTGTAACTGCTAGGTGAAGTTTTTTAATAAACTATACAATATAATATCCCTGTCCGGGACTACACTTCCCGGAAATAACATTTTCTGAGGATTTAAGCTTGACGAATCGCGATCGTCCATGTATCGTTAATCAAAATGATGAATCACACTATAATACAATGCTCGTGCCGAAGACGTCACGCGCGGATAATAGTTTAGGACATTCAAAATTTTCTATAGCAGAGCGAGAGATAAACACATTTTCAAAATCAGTGATTATGATTATCGCGTATAATTCAGTGATTATGATTATCACGTGGAGGCAAAATGTCCTGGGTACGAGGTTGAGAATTCATAATTATAATTCACCAGTTAGAAAGCGCTATTTTCCAGAATTTGTGGAAAACTAGGCCCGTTTTCAAATGGCCTTTTTATAGGTACAGGAATATGCGTTAGCTCATATTAGTTATCTTTACAAGGTCAGATCATTACAATTGAATTGACACATGATAAATTTAAAACAGACGACGAAGTTTGTCAAACTTTGTCGAACTTAATGTTCACTTGAATTGAGACATGATAAATTGCGAAAATCCGATTAGGCGCCTGAATAATGTACTTACAAGGCATTCTCACGAACGCTTTTGTGCTAACAATAGCTTGACCCAGGTGGTCTTCGGCAATGCATTGGTAGGTTCCATAAGCGACACCACTGATGTTCTGTATCCATAAACTATCACCATATGACGACACATTGTAGACGAAGGCTGAATGCTCTGGAGTTTGCTTTCTGAAGACCAGTTCTAAACCATTTAAAATCCATTTGTAACGTAGTTGGTTATTCTTTATGTGCTGTGCTGCCTTGCATTCCAAATAAACATCACTTCCTGCGACGCTAGTAGCATATTGAGGCTCAATCGTTAATTGCCGTAGATCTCGAAAAAGCTCTACAATTATTTAATAAATTGATACATATCATAGAGCTTAAAATCGTGACTAAGTCACCATGGAGACAAAAATTCTAAATATTCTAAATTCTAAAAATTCTGTATAGCGCGTTTCACAGTTATACTGTGCGAAAATATCTGCTATTTTAACTCCCTTTGTTATTTTATGCTGAATTTAATCCTCCTTCTCAAGTTTAAAAACATTAGCATATCAAATCACGCGATAAAAACTTTAAAAAACATTTATTCAGTCAACGTTTCGGGGCAAGCCCCTTTCAGTCAAGACGTGCTTACACATTACCAATCTTATATATACCGTCTTATATATAAACATAAAAAGTAATTACAAATGCAAAATTATTGTAAAAATCTCGAATGTTCAATCCCTTAGGTACAAAAGATCGTTGGGCAGAAAATTACAAGAAAATTAAGCGCCGAAAATTACTGTAGTGCGCGCGGAAATTCGGCGTGTGGAAATATGCGAAAGCGCGCGAGGAAGGACGGGAAGGGGAAAAAGGGCGAGGCTAGGCTGCAGATGCCCGATATTCCTTAGGGACCGGTCATTATTAAAAATGGGGGGTGGCACCGAAGAGAAAATGGTTGGGTAAACAAAATTTTGAGTAAGTCAAAGGTTGGGTAAATAAAAAACAAACCAACTCAAAGGTTGGGTAAAATGTAATGTATATTTCCAAAGCATGACTCACTCAAATATTAAAGACTATGTAAGAAAGAAATATCATATGCCAATACAATAATTATGTCAATCAGTCAGAGTCACTATCTTGATCTTTTTCAGATTCTTCATGTAACCGATCACCATCATCATCAACATCATCATCATCATCATCATCACCATCATCAACATCATCATCAACATCAACATCATCATCATCATCATCAACATCAACATCAACATCAACATCATCATCATCATCATCATCATCATCAACATCATCATCATCATCAACATCATCATCATCATCATCAACATCATCATCATCATCATCATCAACATCATCATCATCATCATCATCATCATCATCAACATCATCATCAACATCATCATCAACATCATCATCAACATCATCATCATCCTCTAACATCATCATTAAAGTTTTGGGGTGGGTATTTATTTTTTAATTGATATCTGAGATTGGGTAAAGAAAAATAGTGACCTTTTAATGGTTGAGTCGGCAAAATTGTTACCAAGAAAAACATTTCTCTTCGGTGCCACCCTCCATTTTTAATAATGACCGGTCCCTTAGTTCGAGCTGCAAAAGAAGATGCCTGCGAAGTAGGCAGACATCTCGTCAGCGCGATTATGTAATAAAAAATGGCGGGAACGGTTGTACTAAATATAGCCTTCTCACTCAACCTCGTTCCCCGCAGATAAGGCCCCCTTCTCAGTATGCTATATTGGAAAAGGAGGAGAAATTATGGCCGCCCTCAGGCTGAAGAATGTTTGTGAACAGAAAAGGTGTGATCCGGATTTTGCCTTAATGACCTGAACAGCCAATTTTGATGCACATTGTTGACACAATTAAAGTCCGCGACAAAACAGTTTCCAAATATCAAAAAAAATTTAATAGCAACTTGTTTACTCATTGTTATTTTTTCTCTTGAATAACAAAAATCATTCAGAAAGGGAATTCTGTTATTCAGACTTTGACGAAACGAAGGTACACAAAACAATGAAGTCAGAGATTAAACAGTCATGCAACAATAAATTGAAAACTTTATAAAGGAACAACAAAGTACATGAAGTAAACTGCAAGTGGGGCAGGAGCGGGAGATAAGGCCTTGGGAACGAGATTTATCTTCCGTACTAAAAATGCGATATTTCACTATGCAGACCTCATGGTCGGTCAGTAAGCTGTAATTAATCCACAGGAAATTTGTTGACTCGAGTGGCACCTTCGGGACTCCGGTCCGCTGCGTTACCAGTTGAATTACCGCGCCAACTTACTGGGAATAGCGTGTTTAACTATACGAAATATTTTCTCCACAACTTAACGCTTACGATCATCTATAAGGATGTGTAGTGTTTCAATTCTATTTCAGAATCATCCGAAACTGCGAGTTCAAATCCCTCTCTGGAGTCAACAATATTCCGTCGAGTTAATCATGTCGATTAATTGTCATGTTAATATACCCTGGCCTGTCGCCTGCGGATACAGCCGTCTCTCTCGCACGTCTCGTTTTTAAGAGCGCGCGATGCGAGGCGGCTGTATCCGCAGGCTAGTTACCCTGAGGATGATTCTGAAACATGAAACAAAGATATAGCTCAGAATTCGTATATAGAGAGCTGTTATCTGCGATATACGAATACTATAGCCATCACATAATGATGGAATTACATCACATCATGGAACTACATCACATAATGATGGAACTACACTACGTATAAACGATGAAACCAAATGACATACATCAAAAGAAAACTGATGATATAAGAAAGTCCTGGCATTCCATATGTCATGGTCTAGTGTTGATCTTTGGATATACGAGCTTCGTCGGTGCACCGGAAAGCCCCCCGTTCACACCCCTTCACCGCGCTGCGTCCACAATTATAATACGATCAATTACACTAGTTCAATTTAATTTTCGACTTGCACGAATAATGCTCAAGAGTAGACCTTTTGAAAACTTATTTGAACCTTTTACTCTCGTAAAAGCGCGCGACGAACGCAAATTTTCAATCGACGCAAAAATGCGACGGTTGCACAACCCGGCGTGATTGTCTGTGTTTACATAATATGGTCTTATTAAAAAAATATTTCGATTTCAAAGTACTTGTACCCTGGGTGCCAGAGCTGGCTTAAAACACCACTCGAAGGAAACTTCATAAACAACCCGATTGAGAAACCCTAATGTACCACATAGAAGCACTACGTACGAAAAAAAAACTTGCTTAAAACTCTAGTTTTGGCAGATAAAGTATATTGAGGGAGGTGCCCCGATTAATTCTTGTCAGGTTAACCAATCCCAACATCTAAATCGATATTTTGACAGTTTTGTCGTCTAACCTTTTCCACTTGCCAGAGCTTCGTTCTTTTTATCCAAAGTGATGAAGAACACGATGAGAAAAACTCCAAAAAGTAATTTCTTGACTATTCGTTCCGTCGACATTGTTGGTGTGGCAACAGTTCGTGTTTATTTTCGTCAATATCTTTAGCTGTGGGGGAGGAGGCTGAAGCGTTGCCCATTATGGGGTTACCCCAGTATGGGGCTACCCATTATGGGGCATTTTTTAGTCCGTGCGCTTTAAGTAGAAACTTAGTGCGAACAATTGACTGTAAACACTCAAGTGCCATAGTTACGTACCAGGGACAAGATTTAAGTTAGCATTAGGTTTAGTATTAGGAACAATTCGTTGTCGGGAGGTAACTAGGGTAATGTATTTGTTTTTCCTTATATGGAATACATACCATAAGTACCTATCCAGGTTATCCTCAGTCTTAGATTACCAATAATGGGTAATTCCACAACAGTAAATTGTTGCCAAGCTCTCGGCGCTCTCGCGTGCCTAAACTTATAGATCAACATGAGATGTAATGCTTGTGGGATTCTTATGATCCTTAGTGAATTACCAACTACAGTGGAACCCATCGGGAACTATTAAGCGGCTGGCCACCATCGGGAAGTGGCAAGTGGCCGCTTAATAGGGGTTGGCCACATATATAATTGGAATTTGTCAAAATTAACATAATGCAATTTTATTTCAAAAAGATCATGCTTGATGGCTTATGACAACTGTTGCACACAATGTATTATATAAAAAATGTTATTTATAAATGTACCATTATTGAAACTACAAACATTGATAAAAATTGTTGCGAAAACACTATTTTGTTTCAAGAATTATAGAATTCCTCTGGCAAGAAAATATGGCGATACAAGTTAAGTCAATACATTATTTTGTAACATAATACTAACTGAATGAACTGTGTATATATGTATACCTACTTGTATCAAATAATTTAAATCGCTCTGAAGATGTTGCATGTCACAACGAAACGTTAGCTAATAAAATATTTTTCAAATTTCTGTCATGTTATGTCTAAAAGTAATTTGCTGGGCTTATATCGTTTGAATGTGCACATGGCAATGCGAGTTCCTGGTGTCCATGAAATTGCGCAAAGTTTAGCAACTTCTCCCCCAGTTCAGCCAGTGGCATTTTATTTCTGACTGTCATTCTATTTCTGACTGATTATATGTAGGTAAGTCTATTTATAGTAAAGGAAAAAAAATAAAAAATTCTGACTGTCATCACGTTTCTTCAAACAACGCCGAACTGTTTCGTACCAATGTGGGTCTTATTACATATTATTTTACAAAAACATTTATATGGGGGTAAAAACAATAGCAGAACCTTCCGATCCGGACGGCCGAAAGGTGGCCGCAGGAGTGGCCGCTTAGTAGGGGCCGCTTAATAGGGGCCGCACTGTATTGGTAATTCCAAACCATTTGACAATTATCGATTATTGGTAATCTAAGAATGAGGATGTGTTGACCTATGAGTTGTTTGAAATGAATAATTCATCAAATCAGTCATTTACAATTTTTATAAAATACACAATAATGAGTTTTTTCAATTTTATAAGTTAATTACCCTCAGTATATATAACTTAATTACTTCGGTCTCGTCCACTCTAATCCGTTATAGTTTTTAAACTTTCACCTCCTTTTCGAGGTTTTTCGTCCACATTATATTGTTTTTCTATCGTTCTCACCATCCACACAAAAATATTCGAAAATGCTAAATTCACGGATTGAGCATGCGCAGATGACTTGAGCTAGCGATTACATGGTCATGACGTAATATGGTTATTTCAACGTGACGTTATCTAGACATTTGAACGCTCAGCAATGTTTACAATCTCAAACGTTATGCTACATTTTGCAGTGTCATCAGAACTGCAACATTGGAGCCAAGGCCAACAAGTTGCTGGGGTTACTTAGAAGAACCTGTCCTCTGCTTACGGACCGTAATGTTCGACGAACACTTTATCTATCTCTCGTAAAGTCACAGCTATGCTATGCCACCGAAGTCTGGTCACCATCTCTGAGTACCCACAAGTCAAGATCGCTTGAACGCGTTCAGAGACGTGCAACAAGATGGATCCTTAAATCCAACATTCTTCCTCAGGAAAATCATAAGATATCTTGTCAGCCGAAAATTTCATCTTCATAGACTTTTTTGCTGTTAAAGTTGTCAGGGGGAATGTCATTCAAGGAGCGCCTTCTGGCTCTAAATCTGTTGCCCTTGTCTTACGACAGAGAAATCAAGGATCTATGTTTTTTTTATAAGGCTTTGTATGGACTCTCTGATCTAAATGTTTATAACTTTGTCTCGTTGGTTAGTCATAGTCGTACCCGCATCTGTAAAAATCCTACCCTTATGCTTAAAGCACCATCCTGTAAAACTAGTACTTTCCAAGCCTCCTACTTTAACAGAATTGTTCCTCTCTGGAATTCTGTTTGTAAAATAGCACCACCCAGTCTCTGCAGTCTTGCAACATTCAAAAGATTTTTACTCAATACTTATTTATCATTACTAACATCTACTTTTGACGTCGATATGACTTGTACATGGTCATTATACCGTAACTGCTCCTGTCACTGATAGTTTTCCAATGTGCCAACTGCTTCGATTCCACGGAGCATCGTTGTACATGTATGTGTGCAGCTTCAACCTCGTTCTTCTGAATTCCACTCAGTTTTATTCATTTTGTTATTTCAGTGGAGTTCGGAAGAATGGGGTTGGGGCTGCGCGTGTGTGTTGGTGCCTCGTGAATCTATGACTTATGTATTTTTAATTTCAACGGGAAGGCGCCTCGCATGGGTCCCCGAGTCCCGTTCGCGCTCTTTCCGTTTGGGTATTTTTTGTATTTACATTAATATCTAATAAAATCGACCAAAAAAACAACAAACATAAGATAATTTTAGATGACGTGTGACGTCACCATATCCCATCATCTTTTCTTTTTTCGAATCAATAGTTTTTGAAGTTATCATAGTTTCATTGGTTATACAATTTTTGTTGGTTATTCCGTCAACTCAGTCGACTAATCATGTCGGTACGACTTAATAGTATAGGTTAATCATAGTACGACTCAATAATAGTATAGGTTAATCATACGACTAATAGTATAGGTTAATCATAGTACGACTCAATAGTATAGGTTAATCAATAAATTTTCACTTTAGAAAAGTAAGAATCAGCAGAAATGGTCGGCAAACTTCACATGTTAAAAAATAAACCACGATCCCCAGAAGAGGTTAGATGGCATGACTCTATGGAACCTTTTCCGACGATGGCGCCCAGTACGTCACTGTCAGTTAGTGTTGGCTTCGGAAGCCAACAGTACAACGCTCAAATAATGCCAATTTAATGGGGTACAGTTTCACGGTCTGTCGACCAAAGCCGACTGGGCGCCATCTTCGGAAAAGGTCCCCAGTGTCATGCCATCTAACCTTTTCCAGTTAATAACCATACAGGGAGCTCGAAGAATGCGTTAAAGTTTAACGACAATGCACTTCCAACGGATGTAATAAAAATCAAAAAGTCTGATTACGCATAAATCGTTGAAAACACCGAAAAATTAACCACTTTTACAACGTCAAGGTATAACAAAGAACGCAAGTTTTACTAACTTCTGGTATCCAATAATACAAAGCGCTCGTATTGAGATTCGCGACCCGTGTTACATAAGAGCGCCAACCGCGAGTTTTACTCACGTCCAATATCCCTTCTCAAATCATTAATTTTCATCACGAAAACACAAAGGAAAATCATAACCCAGATGTTTTTGGTAAATGTGGTAATAAACGTTCATAAATTAAATCAAGCTATATCATACACTTGAAAGGTGTTTATTATCTGATTCGAAAACACCTCGAAGTTGATTAAAAATCTCGGCTATCGCCTCGTTTTTCACTTCTCGGTGTTTTCAAATCAGATAACAAACTCCTCGCGAATATTATTTCTCAAATCATTAATAATTCATAAACCAAAAACAAAGAAACTCCGTGACAGAGAGTTTAAAATAGGAAGTATATTTTCCATACATTTCGCCAACTTTCATATCTATTTTCTCTCAAAATACAGGTTCGTTTAAGAAGAAAGTTCAAACACTCGAAAAGAGTTCTTCCTCTGATTTTACAACACCTCAAAGATCGTTAAAAAACCTCGGCTTAGCCTCGTCCTTCCAACCATAGTTATCAGAGGGGGATGGATTGGAAGCTCCATTGTTTTTCAAGATGACGCAATGGTCATGTTATTGTATTGAAGAAAGTGTTTGTTATTGGTTGGAGAAAGGAAATTCTATAGACCTTTTTCATCATGGCTGCCATCAACTTGGTTAGGAAGAGAAGATTCTTTTGAATTGCTGACACACAAACGAGGTCCTAAAGGCTAAAAAGGAATATTTAAATTGGCCGCCACTATGAAAGAGGTCTATGGACTCGTGACGATGAAGGACTCACAACACGAAATTAAATGCGAACGTTGTTATTGGATGACTGCTTCATTATACAGAAAATACAATACGTTCAGTGACCATGAAAGTGAACAACAACAATGACTTTTGCGTACCTTCAAAACCATCCCTTCTATTACTTTCTAAGGATTTATGTTTCAACTCACTTCTCGGTGTTTTAAAATCAGAGGAAGAACACTTACTCGTGTTTGACTATTATATAATGTACTTTCCAGATTCATTTCTCGAAATTCGCCTATTGTAACGAAAGCTACTTAATTCAGCATTGAAATCACAATGTTCGCACTATTAATGCTACACTCAGAAAAGAGTTCTCACTCCACTTAGAGAAAATAAATTTAAATTTAAATTCTATTTATACATTAAATACTTCTTTTTGATGATTTCTTAACATGAAGTATGTAGAAATGCTCTACTACTTTCTTCTGAAATTCCTTCACGTCGTCAGATTATTGCTTTTTCTTTGACGACTCGTCGTACGGAGGAGGAGGTGCAGATGGAATGGAGTTGTTCTGAAATGAATATGCATAAGTAACAATGAGTTTCAATGTTTCTCAGTAACAATGGTAAAGGAAAATTTTGTAAGGAAAATTGGAAAATAAACAGCTGCACGCGGGAATCGACCCCACATGACCCTTCTAATGGCTAAAGAGATGTTCTATAGCCATAACTGTTATTACTAATTACCTGTGGAGCAGGAACATAAACATTTTGGCCTGAAGAATATGCTTCAGCTGCTTTAGCACCTGAAAGAGAAGCGTGCTCCATGAGGAATTATAATATATTTCGTACACAATACTGCTTTTTTATAGTATTGCTTATTCTTTTATTATAATTATTTTATTAGTTTCAACGAATTAGAACCTTACCGGCAGGTGGGGGAGCTCCTGGGTACGGATTATACGGCATTGGTGGGGCACCCGTATATTGAGGTGGATAAGGCTAAAACACAAATAACAATTACAAATAATAATAAAACAATTTGTGTAAACAAAGGTTTAATTCAACCTCATTCTCCCTGGATTTTTTCACTCCAACGTGGGAAGGTTGGATTCGATTAATCCTTTGGTTAATGAATCATTCCAAATGGTCTCCCAAGATTATGTGTGAGAGGAGAAAAAAATCAAACCAAAATCCAAATGGATCATATTATATTTTTCTTACTGCTGGCTCTGCCATTGGCTGACATTAGGGTCAACCACAATAGATGTTGAGTGGGGAATGGTGGTTGGTTTCAGTTTATTTGGTGGCTAAACTTCTGGCTTAAAGGACATTGGCAACAAAAACTAAGTTTGTCTAATATGGAAAAACTCGTAAAATGATAGAGTAACACCTTTTGCAACTTTCCGTATTTTACTTCGTTTTTGAAATATTTTAGTTTGTTTGATATGTAAATGAGATGGTCTCTGATGTCACGTGCAGGGTAGAGAATTTTCACTCATTAAAAAATGTCTTATATCTCAGTGATTGCTAAGTTTGTAACGTTCATTATCACGAGGAGTTATTATACGCATATTTTCAAGTAAATTTGTGGAACAAACTTGAAGATGGAACTAATATTTTAATGAGTGAAAATTCTCTACCCTGCGCCTGACGTCAGAGACCATCGATGTCATTTACATATCGAACAAAATGAAATATTTCAAAAACGAAGTAAAATACGGAAAAGATGTAAAAGGTGTTACTCTATCATTTTACGAGTTTTTTCATATTAGACAAACTTAATTTTTGTTGCCAATGTCCTTTAACTTTTTCAGGTGATCATTGGTTATTGGTTAATACAAACAGCTCTATTTAAAGCAAGATACAAACACACAGCCACATATGAGGTATGGAAGCGTAGTAGCTATAAATTGGACCACCATCAGAAAAAGGCTGGCCAGGATTACAAAAGCATACCAAAACCATTGAGAACTTAAAGTCCAATCCCTGCCTTAGCTTGAATATTGTATATGGATGCTTACAACTTTACCTGTGGCTGATAAGGTAACCTTACCTGTGGCTGATAAGGTGGTGGTGCCACATAGCCACCATAATTAGGAGCTGGTTGGTCACCATAGTAACCATTTACAGGCTGTGGTGGTGGGTAGAACTGGCCATTCATTTGTGGTTGATGCATAGGTTGATGCATAGGTTGATGCATAGGTTGATGCACAGGTTGGTGCATTGCAGCAGGACCAGCAGCCCTAGCTGTGAGATTTGAAAACACATTAAACTTGACACATAAAATGAAAAAAGAAAGCCAGTACTTTCAGGGATGGGAAATTGTCTGGGTTTTTTCCAGCTGGGTTATCAAAAAATGGTCAAAGTGCCTATGAAGCAAATTTTCTCTCTCTATATTTTCAACATTAGGACGTTGTTTTAAGCACAAAATCGACAAGTTTCTTACAAAATCTGTCCCAGCGTCTGGGTCCGAATATAACTTGAAAGTGTACTGATGACTTCAAGGTGTTTGACAATCATTGATCTGAAAGATAAATGTCCAGCAATTCCAAAGTCAATATTTCAGGATCTTCATGTTGTTCATGTAGCTTTCTCACTGTAGTAATTTCTGCCATCTTTACATGCTTTGCAAACACCTTGATCACTTGATGTCATATTTTGACCACTTTTTGACTGACATGGTTGCAACCTTGTACCCAGGGTGTTATCTCCGCCCCCAGTTGCAAAAAGTTGTTTATTTATGATATTGCACTACCCCAAACTCTATGCCCTACAGTTTACCTAACCCCCCATTGAGATGCCTGTACGAGAAAATATGTTGCCCTGACAAGCAAATACAGTGCCCTAGTTACCAGGGCTGAGAGTTACTAACCCCAAATAACCCTAACCCCCCATTGATATTTCCCTTCTCTAGTCCCCACCCCTCAACCACCCCTCCTACATGGCTGTCCAAACCTATTAGACTAATGTAGGACATAACCCTTGTGGAAATATGAACAGAACATGTAAAAGTTAGGACAATGTATTTGCTTGTCAATTCAGATAACCAGCTGGTGACAGTGTCTGGTGAATCTAAGTTTCATTTATAAGTTAAAGAATGAAAAAACAGTGAATGTTATTACCATTTCGAACTGCTCTTTGGAAGGCTTCTGCAAATTCAATGGCTCCACCTTTAGCGAATGTCACTTTGAATACAGCATCTCCTTGCCAGCCAGCTAGTGGAATTTGTAATTACAATACAAAACATATTCTTAGTAGATAATAAGTAAATTATTGAAGCAGTGTAGGTGTAGTGCCTATGCGGGGGGCGATTTTGCATATTTGTAATATTTGGATTATCCGGAGAAGAATCTTTATATATTTTGTCAGACCAAAACTTTATCTTGGCTGACTTTCCATATAAATATCCCCCAAATTTAAAACATAGTCCTTAAACCTCAAACCTTATCCTCAAACTAATACTATCCCTAATAGACGAGTTTCAGGGTCATGCGCAGTAGCAATTTTATTTCAAATTTTCATATGAGGTAAAAACAACTGTTTTAGCTAGAAAGATCATATTAAAAATAGTAAAAGTGCAAAGTTTGAAACTAATCGGGAAAATAGTGCGAAAGCTACACACTTTGGAAGTTTTGCTCTTCACTATGGATTTAATAGGGATTTTGGCTTGGCGTGCAACGCCCGCCCGCCAAGCCAAAATCCTTATTAAATCACTAATAAATCCCTTTTGAAATGGCCAACTTTCTGCTTGTGTAACTTCTTCCTTTTTTACACAATTCCTTTCAAACTTTGCACTTCTACTATTTTCAATATGCTCTTTCCAGCTGAAACAGTTGTTTTTACCTATCATGAAAATTTGAATATTTGTTGCTACTGCGCATGATCGTGAAAGTCGTCTATTCTTACAATAATATTTCATTTTAGAAATAACAGCTGATTTTAATTTCAAATTTTACTACCAATAGTCTATGTGATGTTATTTCGGAATTTATATGAAACTTTACCTTTATCTTCTTGTAAGTTGGTGATTTTGAGAGTTTTTCAAAACTGACAATGAGAAAAGCTGGGAACGCACTGAGTAAAAAGTGTTTACATTGTAATAAGCCAAAGAAGTTAACATAACTTAAAATAATAATTTCTTTGGCATTCTCTCGATATAAACACTGTTTTACTCTGAGATTTATGTCATTTTCGTTGTTAGAACCCAGTTTTTTCTTCTCACAAAAAAGTACAAGAAGATAAAGTTTCGGTTTGACAAAATATATTACAAATCTTCTACGGAGTACGGAGAATTGAAATATTACAAATATGCAAAATCACCAAGGTCCAGATAACTAGATAAGTTCTTTAAAGGTTGTGATACACAATGCGATAAATCGCAGGCACCATGCAAAATTTTGTCGCGGATTTTGTCGCCGAAACATGTCCCATCGTATAAACAGCAACTAGTCCCTGTGACAAAATTAAAATAAACGAATCAAAGAACGTTATTTTAATTTCCTTTAGTCTGACATGTCCCCTTGTGTCCTGAACACGGGAAATGTCCCCGCAACATACCCCGGCACTTGTCACCTCGTGTGTCTTAACATTTAGTAAACAGTTAAATAGTTTAAAATAAAACAAATACAATTATTATATTTAGCATATAAATGCCATTACTAATTTTGATCATCAAAACTAGTTATCATACCTCCTGGCTCAGCAGTTATATCGGCTTGAAGATAATTGGCTCCAAATAAAGGTTGTTTCACCTAAGGTAAGTAGTAAATTTTATTAACCTTATTGTAACTTATTTTCACAGTAATTTAATTTTGCAAAAAATGGGAAGGTCATATTTTGTTAAAGTTGGGCGGTATGCCGGTATTTTTAGTTATTCACGATATTTAATTGATACGGGTATGGCGGTATTGGTTCTGACGCTATACCATAAGATAAACCGGTATAATGACTATCATCAGTTTATCTTTTTATTTAAACTGCAAGAAAAGTTCACAAACGAGAAACAAACACAATGTGTGTGTGTGTGCACGAAAGTAATATATAGATTAGATATTGTAATGTTCTGTCTCCACGATCGCGACAATTGCGATTGTGGTTTCCGAGTTCATTTTTTACTTTTGAGCAATTGTGGTGATCGTAATCATCGTAGCGATCATTATATAATGAAAACTAGGCTTTTTTAGTATGGATTTGAAATATGTATTAAAAGTAAAACACTGATTTATTCATCTAATTTTAGACATTTAACGAAACAAACTCCTGATAACTCGAACTTTTTTCCATTTTTCCTTGAATGTTTGGGTTATTGGGTGTCAACTGTACTTATTGTAGATCACACATTCACTAAAAAATTCAAAATTGTAATGGTATACCTCGGTATTTTTTCGAATATCTAATACCATAGTCAATCGAGATATGGTCTGGAAACTCAGCTAAAGTCTTTGTTCTATCTTTTTGTTCGTCTTTATGCAATTTTGTGCACGGTCACTGAACCTATTGTATTTTAGTATAATGAAGCAATCATCCAATAGAATCGTTTGGGTTTAATCGCTCAACCGTGTTGTTTAAATATTAATAAACCTAAAACAAAGGATGTGCACGGTGTAAGGTACGGTTCAACATCGAAACGTAGCTCATTATTGTCGCTTTGAAGTTTGCCGAGTTTCCAGACCATATCTGATATCTCGATTGACTATGCTAATACAGCTATTGAAATTCCCATACTGCCCAACTCTATATTTTGTAATACTAATACTGTACCCTAATAACCTAATTTGCATTGAGATTGATTCATGAAAAGTTTGACATTTGAGAGTACTTATACGTATATTAATGGACGACGTTTCGGACGATGTGTAATACTTACATATATTAATGGACGGCATTTTGGACAATGTGTCCTTCTTCAGGTCAGATGGATGCAGATGGGATGCAAGAAGGACACATCATCCAAAACGTTGTCCATTAATATACGTAAGTGCTCATCGACACATTGAAATTCTCTTATTTCTCCTTTTCATAATTATTATATCCTTAATCATAAGCAAACTTTACTCAGTTTGATACTTCACAATCTTTGCAATTTTTTCCATCACAAAAAATTAAAGTGCCTATGAAACAAATTTTTTTCTTCCAGTTTTTGATGTTAGACATGTTTACAACATATTTGTTATTTTCTAAAAAAACATTTAAGATGCTATTTTAAAAACTGTCACAGAGACTGGGTCCGAATTTATCTCAAAAAGTGTACTGACTAATAATGTCAAGGTGCTTGATAAACAGAGAATTTCAGAGAGCATGTTTTTATATCAAGCAATTTTAGCAACTTCACAAGTAGTACTGTAGTTGCCAACTTGAGTAGTTGAAAATAAGTTACAATAAGGTAATAGAAATCCCCACACAGGGTTTCGAATAGAATTTCCATCAGGTGTTTGACATTATTACAGGCAACACAATGCGGCCATAACAATATATAAAACTAGTATTCTTTGAAAAATTTCTCAAAGTAGACGGTGGTGAATTGGTGTACAGCTGTTGGTTTTCAGCCGGCTTCTATTGGAAACCCTGCCATACAGCTTGGTTGCAACTTAAACTATTTCCAAATTGCACTCAAAATCATACTATTACATAAAGTAATACAACTTTTCAAATGCTTGTTATAAGAGTCGACATCAAACTTAGATCTTATTTACATGTGGAAATTGGTCTGGAGTCAGGCTGGCCTGAAGTGTTCAGGTCAGGCTAGCAACCAACCCGAGCTTAGGGCAACGTGAATTGAATCTCAGGCCAAAAGAAAAACACTACACCCACACTAAAGTCAGCAAAACCTGAACTCAGGCCAGCCTCATGTAAACAACGGTAGTCAATTTATCCCTGGAGTTCTGTGATCCCCTCCAGCAAGCAATCGTCTTCTGGACGATCTTTTTTGGTATCCGCGAGCGGATAGATTTTGGTATCCGCGAGCTTGTAGGAGGGGTTATAGAACGACTAAGATCCTCAATAAACAGATTTATATACTGACTATCTTGGTCTTTCAAGCCATTTGAGCTGAGTAAATTGAAGGAACAGTTTATGTAATAATATTTAGCAGCAGAAGAAAGGGAAATAGATTAACCAGACCAAGGGGGTGTTTATATGGAGACAAGCCAACCCGGGCACCCAGGCTGGCCCACTTTGCCGAGATCATGTGTTTGTTACCATTTCCTGTTAATTTTCATCTTGCATTTATATGAGAGCCAGGCCAGCCCGCCTAGCCGAGATCTCGCTTTGTGTGACCAGGATCTATGTTACCCGGGATGGGTATTTCCTATATAAATGTGAATGGCCGGGCTAGCAAGTCAAAGCTCAGTACATGCAACAAAGTTTGTCTTGACAGATATTTTTTGGACAACTTTTCATTTCACAAGTTGTGTTTTGTTCATGTGTTGGTTAAAAATTGAAAACATACTCGTAAAAACATGATTTCAGGCATCGTGGGAAAATAATTGCAGTTAGCTCAGTAAACACACTACCTCCTCGTGTAAACACGAATGAACATCAGCTTGGTTACCCACCATATAAACAACACTGGACACCCCCCAAGCACAGTCAGGCACAAAACCATAATCCAGCAACCATCAAGTAGTTTATAAACATGCCTCACATGAACATGGATATTCGGGCTTTCCCCCTTAGTATTGGGTTAGTAACTTAGTATTAAGGTTATTTTTATAATTGTATAAACCGGAGCTTTCTTGTATTTAGCTACATGTATTGTTTTTAAACGTACCTCCATATTTCGAATATAGTGAAATGACATTGTGATAGTTTGACACTGATCTTGAGGCTGTGTCGAGATAAATATTATCTTGAACAGAAAAGAATCACAGTAAATACTAAACTGTATAGTAAAACCTTAATCTTAAGACCCTAAAATGCTTATTATTTATGTACCTTTCGACCAGTCAATATGAGTCTTCCTTTCCGAGAGCTATGAAGATACTCCGGTAGAGCATTTGACTTTTCAAAGCTGAATTCCACACCAACTTTATCTGTGATAACGCTACAATATTAAACAAGTTAGTTAAGATAAGCCACACATTAAATAGAGCAAGAAATCGATGTACTTACTGGTCTCCATTTAGGAAAAGTTGACCGTTCTGGCATTTCGTCTGATTCACTGCCATCTTGTTGTTCTTTATTACGTCATGCCAACTTTAGTCGTTACTATACGAAGTGTTCCGATGACATTAGTAAAAATATGCTGTTATTTCAAAAATAAAGCATTATCGTAAGAGCTAGGGTTAGTATTAGGTTTAGAGTTAGGATTAGGGTTAGGTTTGGGGTTAGGATTATGTTTTGAATTCGGGTACTTATATGAAACGTGACAAACGTCAGCCGAAACTTTCAGAATGTTGTCCGCGATAGCTGGCTCAGTAATCTTTCCCAATTTTAGCAAAGTAAAAATGTGGTGAATTGCCGAGATTTTTCGTTACTAAAAATCTTGGCAGTTCACCACCTTTTCACTTTGCTATATATTTCACAATATTCTCATGTTCAGTTTAAATGGTGGAGACTCCTTATTCCTTATAGACTCCTCCACGCAGGCTACTTCTTATATTGCCCAGTAGCAATATTTTATGACAATGACAATTTGGCATTTACTCGATATAGACGAGAAACTTGCATAATTGCATTTTACTTTTAGTTTTCATTCACAAAATACGTGACGCTTTTGTAATGACTAATAATGTCATATGATTCTAGAAATCGTTCAATCAATAATCACAATCCTTTTTGCGCCCGCGAGCGTCTGTACGCAAGCTACTCTGGCTTTAAAAAGTTTTTTGAACGTAACTTTAAAAGTTATTGTCCATGACCCAACGTTTCGACACTCCAATCTATTATCTTCATCAGAGGTTGTCGTTGTAAAGTTAGGATCCCTATTTAAAAAAAGAAAACTTTTTAAAGCCAGGGTAGCGTCAAACTATGTCTGATTTATCACCTGGTTGCGTTGTGAAATTATTTGTCACCCTTATATTAGTTTGTGTCACTTTAATTTTACACAAAAACACAGTATGAAATGGTTTGCATTTCAATAGTTTAATATAAAGAGTTTAGAAAACAAAGCTGGAGACTACTGACGTCATTGACACAGACTCACTGTATCTGATGTTAGAACGACCGCTAAAATTATTCAGAAACGTTTGAGACAAATTAAATTAAAATTTCTATTGATCTATTGTTTTCGGATGTAAATTCAATTTACTTTGACATTCTATAGTAATTTACATTACGGTTCGCGTCGAAGAGCCTTAAACAGAGGTGTTTTTAAACCGCATTAAACATTGCGGCGGTTTTACCTGTTCACATTGAAATTTATTGATTATTTTCAACATCGTTTTTCTTAGAAACGTTAGGAAATTCGATGATATATTTTTGTACGACGGAAGAGTATCATATTCGGAATAACATAGTATGAAACAAAACATATAATTTTTGGGAAGTGTGGACCGTTAGTGACATACTGATAGCGTTATGTGGCTTATAACAGGTGCCGCGAGGCGTTGAAATCATCTGCAGCCTAATACACCAACATCAGTGGCGGTTCAAGAGTGAGGGCTTTTGTAGTCGCGTGTCCAGGAATTAGGGACAGTTAGCGGAATAATCCATTGGCTCAGATTTTGCTTGCTTGGGGCCCCTGGACATTCCCCGAATGGCCCTGGTTCAATGAACCGCCTATTGCTACGCTACTGACCAACATCTATTTGATATTCGTACACGGGATGCTAACCTATAGCTATATATATAAACAAGTTTTGTGATTGGTTGATTATTAAAAAATAAGAAAACAATGTCCTATAACCCTAACCTTTGTTCTATGTAGCCAATCACAAAACCTGTTCATTTTAGGAACGTATTAACCGAAAGTGCATAATAATAAATAATTTATAAATCTGAAGAGACGCGCAGGAGGCAGAGCTTGTTTCGTGAGTTAGCTGAATTATCAATTTTAATTTTCAAGTAAGTTTTTATTTCTTGCCTTGTTTGTGCGTATTATGATATTTTTAAGGTGGTAAAATCATCAAAACGTAAAAGATCAGGCTACACTTTACGCAGGACAATTTTTATCGATTATATTTAACTCAACATGTTGGCGTTGCTACAACACAATCGGCGTTAAGAATCAACCATGATGATGGCATCACATACAAGAATCAATTTTCTGGCTGACGTTTCATATAAATATCCCGAATTTAAAGCGTAGTCATAACCCTGAACCTAATACTGAACCTAACTCTTACGATAATGTTTTGTTTTAGAAATAATAGCTGATTTTAATTTCGAATTTTACTGCCGATAGTCTATGTGACGTCATTTAGGGATTTATATGAAACTTCACCCAATTTTCTGTGCAACATTCGTTTAATACCTTAAAACCAGTAAATTATCGTGTAAAAATCGTCCCGTGTAAAACTAATTATATTTTGGGTAGAGGACAATTCGAAAGCTCGTTTAGAAAGTGAAAGTGATCGAGAGGTAGCAGGTAATTAATATACTAGAAGTTACTATCGCAAGGGAAGTGCTGCCTCGAAATCCAAGGCAGTTGTGATATTGTGCAAAATTGCAAAAATAAGTGGTGGGCTTATCGAAATCAAAGTCGCAGTGGAGTACAGCTTCGTACCCATGCGGTTATGGTTTAGGTAATACCAGAGCAGTGAGTTCTATATGTAGAACTCACTGCTCTGGTATTATATGGAGCTCACAATGAGCAATATATAACAATAAATATGAAAACTGCTAAGTTCTCAAAAGAACTGGATATAATATGAAAAGGAGAAATAAGAGAACTTCAATATGAGTGTCAAAAATACTTATCAGTATGTCGGTGATAGGTAGCACTATGTAAAGAGAACAATTAGTTTAAAAAGATATCTTTCCACGCTAGTTCTCGATATAGTTATTATTCCATTCTATCTCATGATCATGTACGTATACATAACGGAATACGTACTTTGACATCCGCCAAAGCCAACGTTGGTCACGTCTGATCAAATATGTTGCCGATAACCAAAGTTAGGCTTTATCGTTAGATTTAGGGTTATAGTATTAAGATTTGGTAAAGGATTCAGAGATTATTTTCTTCCTAGCTCATTTTTAATTTACAGCCAGCCAACCTGCTGTGGACATTCGCGTCATATACTGTGTGCAATATATTCGCGTTTCTCTGCTTGACGTCATTTCCTGTTAATAACATAATAATCAACTTTAGCAGCGGAAAAAGGCATGATTCATGAAGATAAAAATTACGAGCGACAAGATATATTATATTTCTTCCTGGTAGAACCCAAAGATTACGAATATGTAAAATCCCGCCAAAGGGGCTGGGCCTTAAAACAGTGATTGAGCAGTGAAATACTAAGAACGTTTGACTCTGAACTTTAAACAGTTTAGATAAAATTCACTTGATTTCCAAACTTTCTTTATATTTCACTGTTGAATCACTGTGCCATATCTTCGCGTGTCCCTTCTTTGACGTCATTTCCTGTGAATAGTAAATAAATTTTAGCATTGGGAAAAAAGGTATGAAGATGAAATGTGAAGTTTCATATAAATCCCGAAATCAGGTCACATAGACGTCACATATCGGCAGTAAAATTCGAAATTAAAATCAGCTGTTAAATAACAGCTGATTTTAATTTCGAATTTTACTGCATATCGTCTATGTGACCTCATTTCGGGATTTATATATAATTTCGGGATTTATCATTTCGGGATTTATATTTATATCTAAAATAAAGCATCGTAGTAAAGGTCTAAAACAATGATTCTGATTGGCAAGAGTTAACCCTGAATAGCATCACTAAGTAGAAATTGCTTTGTGCGACTGCTTTTTTGTTATGCCGCGATCGCTGGCGTTTATCATCTCAAATATTTAATAATCCATGAGATAAACACAAAGGAAATCAGTATCACTCTCTGGACTGGACTTTGGACAGAACTCGGTCGATCTGGAATTCCTAGAAATTAATCAGCAAAAAATAAAAAGGCATTCTGAGCTATGGAAAATAGTTTCAATGACACTCTCCTTGCATGATGGGATAGCAGGACACGCCAAAATATATTTCGTTCTCTCATCATTTGGCATGGCCATGGCTAGATTTTTCCGGAAGACTTGAAAATTTATGAGAATACTGGGTAAGTTATTTATTTTTTTGAAATTTTCTATATGTACTTCATAAAACCTGGGGTTATGAAGGCCAATTTCGATTTATTGTGGCAGACTCCGAACGATGACTGTACAAACATGAAACAGACACTTACTAAACTTAGCTATTTACGAAACTAAAAGTAGCAAATAAAATGTGTTCCAGTATTCATTCTTGTTTTTATAAAATGTTATACATGGCAATGGGTGTCTTTTAAGGTTTAAGTAGTAGTTGACCTTTTAAAATGTTGAATTCTGCCTGGTTTAAAACAGATTTTATCGTACCCAAATTCGTTTGGGGCTTCTTTGACTTGCTAATTTATAGCGCGCCGTCATCGCGTGATTTTTTTACACGTAACTTAGTAACGAATATATAACTTCGTAACGAATAAATTTAAGAATGATATCGTTGAGGCGTTGAAGACTAAAGGCTTTTTGTGTTACATATTGTACAGTATCTATGTTGTGATAATGAGTATTTCTTGCTTTTAAACGTTGCTATTAGAACTCCAGTCTGCTGGAAAGTTTAGAAATATTCGCGTGGGCATGTTCTGCGCTGAAATTCTGAAAATAATTTCGCCGTCAGCTTTGGTAATTTTTGGCCATGGTGTTATCTGAAAACATACTGGCTGTAAAGACTCTTGGTCTTGGAGATTGAATATAGATTGAGTTAGCAACATTTTGATATGTTTTACACAAATTTAGTCCCAGGTAAATTTTATAATAATAATAATACTTCTATACCAGTGTGCCTTCCATGCACTCCACGGCGTCCACGCCGGACATCTCTGGCGTGGACTCGTGAAAATGGTTGGCATGTCGGTGTGAGATCGTCAAACTATAAGACTATAAGTGCTTCATGGCATAGCGGCGTGTGCACCGAAAAAGTCATTAACAACTGTCTACGTACAAATAATAAGATCTAACAAAATACAAATGACTCAATCATCTTAGATGTATGTTATATAAAACAATGAAAAATACATACAGTAATCCTAATTATTAAAATAACAAATAACACAAATAGACCAAGGTTGACCGAAAGCTTACAATGGCACCTCTGGCTATACAGTTCAAACCCCTGTACTATTAGTATTAGTTTTTGTTGGATGGCTGTTGGATCCTAAGAGCTCATCCACCCTTTGACAAGTCTTGTTTTTAGTCTTGCTGGATGTCCAACCATCCACCTGACTGGCTAGCCAGTGGGATAGCAGGTAATACCAGATTACATGGTTAATACCATAGCAGGAATATTCCTGACCTGACCTTATAGGTGATCACTGATGAAATATAATGTTTGTGATATATTGCATTCATACCCCTGTAACCACAATGAGGAAAATCAAAGCACAACCATATTTTGTGGTGTATAAGTTGAATTTCTAGGACCCAAAATTGACATCAAAAAGCAAACCTCAACTAGCTTATACAAGGGGTCAAATAATTATGCGTGAAACCATAGACCTTATACTCAGGGTATTGTAAATTACTGTGGACCCTTTGGTTAAGATTTTTAAAAGTTGTGAGATGCAGCAAGATGAACAAGACCGCAAGATGAAAAGCAGCAAAATGAACAAGGCCGCAAGCATTATTACACTTTGGGCAGATGGACTATCATGTCTACGGGTCATTGTGGTCAAATATATTATTTAGGGCACAATTATTATAAGCATTTATTTAAACATGATAAAATGTTACAGCGTAGCTGATGTGGTCGTTCATTTATACATATATATATATATATATAAATAATGTACTAAAATATGTTACAACTGTAACTTTTTAATTGCTCGCTTAAAAATGTTATTGTTGTCAATGGCTCTTGTGTTATTGTCCAAAGAGTTCCATAAAAAAGCTGCTTGATAAGTAATAGACCTCTTTTAAGTAGTCTGATCTAGGCTTGGGTAATACTAATGTCAGTTTTCTTCTTAAGTTGTAGTTACTGTTAAATTTAATAAATAATTATATTGTAATGCAATAGGAGAATTGCCATAACAGTCTCTATGAATATATATCCTTGAGTGTATACCACTACGTTTTATTTAGGACGAATTCTGTTGGTGTATGCCACAAATACAATGATAATATTCTAAAAGGGACTTCTTAAAGGATTTCAATTGAATAGATTTGTATCTAAGGTGTTTTGGGAGGACATTCTACATGTTTTTACAAAAAAGGAGCCCTGATAAGTGAGTGTTTTACATTTCCTTGGGATAAAAGTATATACATCGTTGTTACTGGATGATCGTGTTGTCATGTCTGTATTTCTGATAAGTGGTAAAGCGTCACTGTTTATATCAATTAGACCATTAACAGCCGTGAAAAAGAAAATTAGGTCAAGAAACTTGTGCCAGTATGAGATCGGAAGCAAATTGGTTAACTTCAGTCTCGATCCTAGGTTTCACATAGGAAGGTACTAGTTTCAGGATAAATTTAGAAGCCTGTCTTTGCACTTGTTCCACATGCTTGAGGAGCTTGGTAGTCTGTGGTTCCCAACTTCCCACACCTGTGTTGCTTAACCAAGGTGCGGACAGACCAAAGCTAGCGACAAATTCTGAAAACAGATTTGGAATTACCGAGTCCAAATACATGCATACCCTTCACAAAAGAAATTGAGAAAATCCAACGTCGTGCAATTAGGATCATCTGTCCACATTTGTCGTATGCTGCTGGACTTGTGGAACTCAAGTTGCCGACACTCTTTGATAGAAGAGAAACACTTTGTAAATCATTTTATTCAAAAGTTTTACATGCTTCAAGTAATTTAAACGCCTTGATGCCTGATCCAGTCCAGTCTCAATACAATCTAAGAAAATCTCGCAAATTTCCGATATTTAAATGTCGCACTAAACGGTTTCAAGACAGTTTCTTACCATACTGCGTACGAAAGTGGGACGCATTAGTTTAGCGCAGCTTTTCACTGAACATAAATATTGTCTACAAATTTTAACATTTTAACATTTTACTTTAATTAGCATAATTGCTTATATAATTATATATTGTATTGTCCTATATTGAGATAGAAAACTCTTAATTATCACTATTGATGTAAACTTGAGTTTTTCAATTTACAACCTGTGTATATTGCAAATCAAGATTTTATTAAATAATAATAATAATAATAAAAACCTGTTTATGTACTTGGAAATTAATCAGCAATAGGAAGGCGTTCGTCGTAGATTTTTCAACATTCTCTCAGTCAATATTTACTCGATTTCAATTCTGAAAACAGATTTGGAATTACCTAGTCCAAGTACATACATACGTATCTTCAGGTAATATCAACATAGCATGTTTACCTGAATTTGAGATCGCGGACCAACCCATCTCGAAATCGCGCGTCATCTTTTTGTTTTGGTCTACCCGACTCTACCATGATCAGCGTGTGCAGTTGTAAGGATGGTGAGCATATTTACAATTAACACACTTTCAAAATCTACCAACAAAGTCAGAGAACTACTTGACGCAAATCTATTGAAAACATTGCAGAACTATTGGCTATTGACCCGCAAGATGCCTAGCTCACGGTTCGCAAAATCCTGACGGGAAATATTATTGCGCAATTTTTAAGATTTGTGGAACCCCACTTCTAAAAAGGCATTCTGAGCTATGGAAAATAGTTTCAATGACGCTCTCCTTGCATGATGGGATAGCAGGACACGCCAAAATATATTTCGTTCTAAGTCATTTGCCATTTGGCATGGCTTTTTTCCGGAAGACTTGAACATTTATGAGAATACTGGGTAAGTTATTTATTTTTTTGAGATATTCTATGTGTACTTCATAAAACCTGGGGTTATGACGGCCAATTGCGATTTATTGTGGCAGACTCCGAACGATGACTGTACAAACATGAAACAGACACTTACTAAACTTAGCTATTTACGAAACTAAAAGTAGCAAATAAAACGTGTTCCAGAATTTCATTCTTGTTTTTATAGAACGTTATACATGGCAATGGGTGTCTTTTAAGGTTTAAGTAGTAGTTGACCTTTTAAAATGCTGAATTCTGCCTGGTTTAAAACAGATTTTATCGTACCCAAATTCGTTTGGAACTTTGGGGCTTCTTGATGCTACATCACGTGATTTTGCCTTTCTTCCAACGAATTATATCGTTGAGGCGTTGAAGACTAAAGGCTTTTTGTGTTAGATATTGTACAGTATCTATGTTGTGATAATGAGTATTTCTTGCTTTTAAACGTTGCTATTAGAACTCCAGTCTACTGGAAACTTTGCGAATGTCGTGCGGGCATGTTCTGCGCTGAAAATAATTTCGCCATCAACTTTGGTCATTTTTGGCCATGGTGTTATCTGAAAACATACTTAGACCACGTTTACACTAAGCAAAAGTTTCCGGATTCGTAAATGTAATTCATCATAAACCGAGTATTCGGATTGGTAAGCTGTTTCTCCGAGTTCGGATTCATATCGTTTACACACCCGATGAAATCCGGAAACATTTATGCGGGAACGGTTACCAAGCATTTCGCGAAATGCCGCCCAAAAATAAGGCTAGAAAGGATGTTACAGAGAGTGTTTATGAAGTAGAACTACTTCTTGGAGCAGTTCGTGCGTACTTAATGGCTGCGTATAAGATGGATGCGTATAAGATGGATCATATGTGCCTGCAACAAAATCAGACAACCAACTACCGACAACAGTGCCTGCCATTTTGTCTGCACCGCAAATTTATGTGATCGCGGGCGGAAAAATATTCGGATTCATTGGAATACCCGTTTACACTACAAAAGATTCCGGATTCATTAGTATCCAGATACAAAGTTTCCACTTTAGATTCCGGATTCAAAATCTCCGTAGACGCGACCAAACCGGGACGTTTTATTTCGGATTCATCCTCTTGTGTGTAAACGGCAAAACGAATCCGGTACCAAAACGTTCCGGATTCGTGACGAATCCAGAAACTTTTGCTCTAGTGTAAACGTAGTCTAATACTGATACGTTTTACACAAATTTAGTCCCAGGTGAATTTTATAATAACAAGACGCCCGCTAGGCGTTAACTAGGGCAGTATTTAGGGACATGGCGCGCATATTTGTGGCATGTTAGACAGTTGGAATTAGAAAACCCGCTCACTTGTCTTATATTACAAAGGATAATTTTTAATGCATTGATTTCTGTAATCAGGCATTGAAGGCATTGTGCAGCGCTGGTTTAAAGTGGGAACTTTTAGAAGCAAGTTGGGCTAGAAATGAGGACGAAGAAAAATCAGGTGTCCACACTCAGGCTGGCCCCCCCTAGTGCTGAGGGCCGGAGCTCTGGCGTTTTTCAGCGTTTTTCAGTCCGACAAGCCGGAGTTTGGATTTGGGCTTTGGGCTCCGGCTATCTCCGGCTTGTGAAAAACAATGCCAAAAACAACGAAAAATCTAATATTATAATCTATCTAAATGACCAAAACTATAAGTATAAACCGTTTGACATATGAAATTTGCAAACGTGATTTTACTTGGCAAAAATCTATTTTAAAATAAACCTTCGACAGTGTTGACTAGCGTAGTTGACAGCAGATAATGAATAAGGAAATATAAAACCGTGGAACCGGACACAATGATACATAGCGCGATTGTATGACACCTTTCTGACTCACCTGCCCCTTTTCAAGCCAATACAATGCAAATTGAGAACATTACAGTAGACATTTGTCTGGTTTCACCAGACAGCTCTGACAAGTCTTGCTCAGATTTCATATCTTTCTTGCCCACCATCCTCTGTCACCTCTGAGCGAGTCTTTTCGTTGACGGGAAATATTGTTTCAAAGAAACGTTGCGCACTCCTTCCCGGCAACATTGGTCGTCTTGCATTCATAAAATTTAACAATAAAAGATTTTGAAAAATACCTAGCACTTTGTATTCTGTATTAGTGTATTTCGAGAATCGGAGTAGCTTTTATTTGGTTGTTCTATAAATTTAGAAATGTTTTCATTGCGCTAATATTTCCAGTTGTGAAATAGATAAGACGTTTGCTCTGACGTTTGCTCAAACAGCGTTTGCTCGCTGTTTTACGGGGAGAAGAGCCTGGGAACTAGTTTGAGCCGGAGTCAAAGCCTGAGCCGGATGTAAGAACTGTAAAGCAGCCGGAGCTGGAGCTGAAAAACCGGAGTTTGCACACCTTTACCCCCCCCCCCCCCCCCCCCCAATGCAGAACGCCTGACACGCAGACGACATTTAATGTAACACTAAACACGGCAATGCTATTTTTTCTAATATCTGTAAGATTGAATGTCTTTGTGTGTCCAAATGTATATTAAAATCAACGGCAAGGTATACGAAACATATCTGTTATGAAATTACATCGGTTTAATAGACATAAAAGCATTAAATCATCGGATAAACGACGAATAGATCTTGAAGCCATGTCCTTTGATTTTAAAGACGAGTCTCGCTTTATTATCGCCTACGCATTTTCTCATATAACATCTGATCTTCACACTTTAAGTAGATGAAACCTACAGCGTTCGATTCGTCAAATTCAAGTGATCATTTCGATATAGCATTGATTTAAGTCGGACAAAAACACAACATTTCATGATTAATATTACGGAGTTTCGCAGGATATTTGTCAACACAGTATAATAATATTTCCATGTCCTTCGGCTGTCCATTCCGTCTTCATGATTGATCTCTCATCTATGTTTCTCTATCTTGGAGAGAATCTTTGCAATGGTTTGTGTGTTTACAGGTCTCGGTAAACTTTTCCAACTGCGTTCATTGCCAATTAAACGAAAGTCCGAAACTTGCTTCAAATATTCGCTTGCATTGCCTTGCAACGACTACATGTTGTCATGTTGATGTTTCGTCCACGGGTCTTTCTTTAATCTCTCATCTGTGTTTCTCTCATCTGTGTTTCTCTCATCTGTGTTTCTCTCATCCAGTTATCCTGGAGAGAATCTTTGCATTAGTTTGCGGGTTTACAGTTCTGCAGGGCTTTCCAACTCACAAAATAGCACACGCTGTAAATAGCGCGCCCGAAAACTGCTGCGCGCACGATTTCGCGCGATTACTATTTTGCCTTTTACGTCAAGGAAACTCTAAATGTTGTTAATAAGATAATTTATTTTATATAAGTTATTATTATATAAGTTATTATAAATAACTTATATTACACGCAAACAGAACTACGGTGGTACAATACTAATTAATCAGAGATTTCAGAGTCTATATCCTGAGGAAATTTGATTTCAGACTCAAGTCGCTTGAGCACTCTCCCTATGTTGAGTCGTCTGACGCTGTTGAATCTTCTGAATCGTTCTCCTCAACTCCGCCTCTTTGCTGGTCGATTCGTTGACTTTCGGTGCTGCTTCTTTTCCACATAAATCTCCACCGCACGATTCAAAATCTCCTCTCTTCTCTGCTCCACAATCTATCGTTTCCGTAGACAATCAACGCCTCATTGATGGTGTTGTGTTTCATCGAAAGGCGTTTATCTGATAAAATGTTTGTCACAACGCTAAAACACACACAACGTCTCACAACGTTGGCGCCTCGCGTACAATCCCGCTCCCAGAACATACAATCCCTTCAGCGAACAGTAGCGCTTGATTTTCTTCAAATTCACTTTTTGCGCACGCGATGAATCGCGCACCCAGATATATCTGGGCGCGCTGCCAGAGGAATGCCCTGTAATGCAGATTCTCTACATAAATAAAAAGGAGGGAAAAAACAGAGCCCATTTTAAGACTCTGGCTACCTACAGGTAGCCCGAGTAATAATAATACTTCTATAGCGCACATATCCAATAGCTAACAAAATCTAACAAAATACAAATGACTCAATCATCTTAGATGTATGTTATATAAAACAATAAAAAATACATAATCCTAATTATTAAAATAACACAAATAGACTGAGGTTGACCAAAAGCTTACAATGGTGCCTCTGGCTGCCGCTATACAGTTTAAACTCCTGTACAATTAGTGGACTAACCTTAAAACACGGCGATGCTGAAGCTTTAACTACCTAATAAGGCCACTGAGCACACAAAATGACTAGGTACACACATTTATTGAATAATTGATGTCCTGAATCCAACTCATGATTTATTATTTGTCTGTACAAGCTTACCTATAGTAAAGGAATACCAAATGGTTTACATGCAGAATACTGTGTGGTGTGGGATCAGGGTTCGAATTAGTTGAGTAAAAATGATGTGCATTTTTTCCCCGAAAACATGATGTCCAAGCGGGCCCTCTCAATATAAGAAAAATAATGGTGTGCAAAAAAATGAATGCCAAAAGAATTCTAGGCTAGGCATGAGATACTTTCAGTTGCCATTGCCCCTGTTGGTTTAAGAGATTGGAAAGTTTTATATAAAATCACTAAAATGCGCAACAAAGATCAAATTTCAGCCGCCATTTTGCACGGGCAGCTCCTGGAAATTGTGCGGGAAAGTGATGGCGTCGACGTCAATCGATTATGACTTTCCTTTACAATTTTAATAGCAATTTTTGCGTGGCTGCGGGAAATACACACAATTTTTTCACCTTTGGGAAATAGGACTGTTAACTTATAGTTAGTCAGAACTATTTGTTTGTGTTCAATACTGAGACCATTTTTTCTGCACATCGTTTTGAAAAGTGATGTGCAACTTTTACTATTTGGGCCAAAACGATGTGCAAATTGCACATTGCACACCGTTAATTCGAACCCTGTGTGGGATGTAAAAAATGTGCAGCAAGTGTTTTTTGCTTTCAAAAGTTGAACATTTAGCTTTCAAAGTGGAGTTTCTATACATAATTTTCTCACTTTTACTCTTTACTATTTTACATATGACCCCAATCGTTTACAAAAATTGGATGCCATTCACAAACTTGATTGAATGACCATTTGTCTTTTATGACCATGTATTATATAACAGATGAAATATAATTATTTTTGTGATATTAGATAGCAAAACTTGTTCACACATTTTAACAAGTCTGCATCAATGTTAACATTCTCTAAACTCTCTGACTGTTGTCTCCACCTTTCATACAAATTTCACAATTCCAGCCAATCTGCCAGTAATATACCACTATTCTTTTTTTATGAATCCAACAGCTGCACAATATTGAATTCAGTACACCAACAGTCCCTTCTTGCATACACCACTGGCCACTTTTCAGATTTTATCACCAACCTTCAACAATTCATTCTCTAATAGAGAGCAACTCCTTTTTCACAACTGCAAAATAATCTGCCAAGCTGGTGACATTGCAACAAGTTTCCTCAACCATATAAGATAATGATTGTGTGATTAAAATCTAGAATAAAGAATAATGTAGTGTATATCTTTGTATGTAGTGTTTTTTTAAATATCTTTGATAACCATCAACGGATACTACAGAATTTTGCATCCTCCCACACATACTGTATGTCATGGGTGCTGGTGCTAAGTTAAAAATAGGTTTGCGATACAAACATGTGGGTACTGCATAATTATAATATTCACTAAACAGATGCAGTAAGTTATGTCTTGAGTAAAACTATAGCTAATGGACTGGATAAGTGAATATTATAAGGTCCACGAATAGCGCAAGTATTTGATGATGATTTTGGACAGACTGAGTTGCGTAGTTGTAATTTCATGATTTAACCGCGGTACCCACAAAAAGTGCTGATGCTTCAAGTCTCAATTACTGCCTTTAGCACAAGGCCTATTCTGTTCAGATGCTGATTTTTTTGTAAGTTTAACTTGAAGATCTTTGTCTTAGACTTGGACTGACTTTGACAATTCAGGGGCCTTCTGGCCCTTGTTATTTCACATGAAAGGAGTCCATCCTAGCTATATACACCCTTTTCATGCGACATCAAAACACAGGATGCCAAATCAAACTATAACTATTGGTGTTATATTATTATATATTATATAATATATTTTTTATCATATATATTATATTATATACAGTGTACTGTTTTAAATACAGTACACTGTAAACTTACTATTAAAATGAAATAAAAAATAACTTACATGAAGAGTAGTTGTTGTCTTTGTTGCTTTTTGGTACCAATTTCAAATAATTTTAATAAATTTATGTGAATTTCAAAACTCGGTCCTAATGGCACTATATATTTTAAGCTTTGGTGATCATTTCCTTTATTCTCATTACTCTGTGTTTGGTTAACCATTGATATTATTAAAATAAGTTTGATAATGATCACTCTTGGTGTACTAACTTGTTGCTTGAATTTTTTTTGTTTTCAGAATGGCACCCTCTATTTACCCCATAACCACCAGTATATTTTCATGTATTCCACCTTCAAATGGTAAACCCTGTTTAACTCCTGCTCCCCAGCTTGATTCATCAACATCACTGGCACACTTGCTTAACAACCCTCTGAATGATTACTTAAAACAAGTGATTCATCATCTGAAAAACTTGTTTGAAAGTTTCCCACGTTGCAATGTTTCTATCACATTTTCCTCAACACAAGGTACTATGAGTTTTAGTGTAAAAATTATGGTAGAACAAGTGTTAATACGACCATCAACAATGCAGCAAGCTCTGAAGTTTTTGAATATGGGTTTTCTCAGTAGTCAGGCTCTGCTAATGATGGTTACAAAATCCTGTAATGACTCATCTATTAAGGAGGCAGAACTTGCCAAACTAAAGAAACTAAAAGAACATCTTATAGCGCTGCTTGGGTTCCTTGGTAGAATTTCGATTGCTTACACATATTCTGATATTAAGGATCTACCAGATATTAGCAAACTGAAACGTATGGCGAAAAAGCTGCGGAAAAGCATAAGAAACCTGAATCCACAAAGTTTACCTCAATTGATTCCAAATAGTGTTGTAACAGAAGAAGATATTCTGTGTTCAGTCCTTGGTTTGCAGCATGATGTTGCTGATCGCCTTAGAAATTTGGTCCCTGGAGTTCGAAGCCACCAACGTGATATGTATTTTCTGCAAGGTTTCCTTGCTGATCAGGATGGAACTTCCAAGATTGATGAATGTTTGACAAACACAGAAGCTGTGTCATCAAAGCTGCAAGAAATGGGCTTTACTGAAGGTCGTTCTGTTGTCATTGCCAAATGGATTGCTGAACAACATTGGGCAGAACATCAGTCACTTTTGGCTTGGGCACAACACTATGTTCAGAATTTGTTCAACTATGATATTTTTTTGAATGAACGTGTTCTTAGTTATCAATATGAGAACAAACTGAATGAATGGTTTTCAGTTTCTGTTGAAAGAGATGTTGATGGTGACGACGATGCAGTGGTAAACACCAAGGTGCAAGTGATCAATACAAATTACTCAAGAGCATCCGAGTTCATCAAAGAGATTGAAGAGAAGAACCAGCCGAATCCAATTTACCACCATGGAACAGATCACCTGTCAGCAAAGAGCATTCTGGAAGATGGTATCAACTTAGGAATGGGGAAGTCTGGATGCGATTTTTCAAGTGGATCAGGTTTCTATTTGGCAGATTGTAGTAAGTATGCCACCGAGTGGGCAATGAAAAGCGCTGCTGCTGCTGTTCTAATATTTTGTATTAGCGAAGATTGCTTAAATGACTACAAAATCTTTGATTTGTCAAATGAAAGTCAGAAACTCAAAGAAGTAAGGAATCATTTTAGAATTAATGAAAAACTGTCTGGCAGTACAAGGCAAGAATATAGGAAGTGTGACTACATTAAGGGCCCCTTAGATAGTATCCCAAACGGCGTTATGCAAATTTGTATTAAGAGTGAAGAGATGGCAGTCTGTATTGGAAATGCAGCAAACCTCTGTGCTGTGATATTTATTAACAACGAATAATTTGAAGCTAATTCCGAATGAGCTTCATGTTTTACGTGATATATTATGGATATTTTTAATATTTCGAATATGATTTGTAGAATAGAATAGAATAGAATTACAGGCATGTTGGCAAGTGGTTTTATACAAACCTAATAAACCTATAATAGCATAGTTAGACACTATAACAGTTGTTGAAAGTGATCCAACGTTTCTTCACTGCAGTATATCTATCTGAAAACTGGTTCAAATAATATCTCATTGAGTTGATTATTATCTGCATGTCAACCAAATATAAATAGCTTCAGTATTGAACTGCCATAATGACGATTTAATAGGTGCGTAGGAGCTTAATTAGTATGCCATGTTTCCATACAACGTCGTTGCCAACATGGCAGAATTTCTTTATTTGAGAACTCCCTAAACTTTTCTTTTTTCAGCTTCCATGTTTCTAAGATTTTATTTTTTAGCTTTCGTCCCATGTGCCAGGGTCGTGGCTGGATGGAATGCTCGCAGTTGAGGTGACTGTGAGGTATTAGGTCTGAGTTGTCTCATGGACGATCTTTTTTAGTTGAAGTTCGATGAAATGAAGTAATCAATTTATCCCGGGCGTTCTGTGACCACCTCCCACAAGCAATCGTCTTCTGGACGTTAGGCGGGGGTTAGTGTCATGTCCGATCGTATGATAGCAGCACAATCTCTCATTTCGTCCCACCTCTCGCATATACTAAAAAAGATCGTCCAGAAGACGATTGCTTGCAGGAGGGGGTCACAGAACTCCCAGGATAAATTGACTATCACGAAATGAGAGATTGTACTGCTATCATATGATCGGACATGCCTGTATGATGAAATACATTGTGGAACTGAACAAATGGTTTTCTAATACTAACCTTACTACTCATACTAATAAAAGGTTCGTCCAGAAGATGACTCAGACCTAACACCTCACGGTTACCTCAACTGCGAGTATTCCATCTAGCCAAGGCCATGAAAACCAGGCCGGCAAAAGTAGCTGACCTCGCCCTAACCTGTTCCTCGCCTTTGCCAATATCGTACCCAGGGTCTTATCTCCACTCCCCGCTGCACGCGCTGCGGACGGGGAGCGGAGATAAGACCCTGGGTATGAGGTTACGCCTTGGCCTGGATTTCGCTATTGTGAACGGGTTGCGTTTGACGGTCTAGGCTAGGTCCAGGCCAGGTCTAGGCCTCTAGTGTGAACGTAGTTTAATGCACGTTTCCAAAGACCATGCAACGTTCAGTAAAGCTCTGATGATGGCTCATGGGACGAAAGCTCAACAAATAAAATCTGAGAAACATGGATATTTCTACAAATTATTCTTATTAAGATATAGTGAATCCATCGTGCAAAGTTTCAAACAACATATTAATAACAAACTATCCGATGAATGGAAGCATTTGATATATCTTTAAACGTATAAATCTAATTTTTTAGTAGAAACTAATTCAAGTTCGTTATTTCAAAATTATTTCAATAAACGTGACATAAGCATTGTTTGTCTTGCGAAAAACTCTGTTTTATCGTATCACTTGTCGCTACTCAATATCTATTTGATATAATTAGACAACTATATATCACTCGCAGAACTATAGACAACTATTTATATTATACTATACATAACTATATACTGTATAGACAACTATATATATATATATATATATATATATAGGCCCCAAGGATTTATGGTGGAGGAAAATTTCGAGTGTTGAAATATATACATTTTAAGACCAAACCGGGACCAGTTGCGAAAAATTCAACTTAGAGGCCTTCCGGCTGGAATTGAACCTGCGATGCTAGTGCAGCGCTCTGACCACTGAGCTACGGAAGCCGTTGCCGAGAGCCAAGTCACAAGTTCTAGAAAACGAGGACGAGTTGTCTAATTCTTTTAGTATAACCCCCCAAAATTTTATTTCACATTTTAAAGTGTTTATGAAACGAAAATTGAGGTGACTTTTTTATTGATTTATTTGAGAGAACTCCTCAAACGATAAAGAATGGCGTTTGTAGTTATTTAATCGCGACTTCTATCCCAGAGCCGTTTCTATCAGCGGATAGTGACTCCTGCAATAGCTAATGAAAAATTGAGGATTTGTGATAGAAACTTATAAATTTATACTAACGACAATTAGATTGCAACATTTGCATTTAACTACTATGTTTCTACTATATAGATTAATAAAGCCCACATCTATGGGCAAGAACCTAAAGATACGTTTAAGTTTTATAAGTTTTGTTATCTTTCATTGTATATCCCCCAATTCTTGAAATAATAATCACAATACTTTGGTAACTGCCAAAACCGAACTACTATGGGGCGCCAAGTGTTCATTTATTATTTAGCATTAATGGTTCTGCGTCGGGATAAAACCTATTTCAATTCATAACACCAGGCTGGAAAATTTGCAAGTGTAAATAGAAATGCAAATGTCTATTGTGGTTTTAGCCTGATGTTATGAATTGAAATAAGTTTTATCTCGATGCAGAACACGTCATTTTGATGCGCAGTCGACATTACGAACTACGTGTTCTTTACGTCATATGGCGTGCCGAGTATTCAGAAATTATTTTGGTTATTTGATATAACCAAATATTAAGTTGTGATGCAAAAAGTGGTTATTTGAAATAACCATTTTGCATGGATTTGGTTATTTGATATAACGAAATTAAATCATGACAGAAAAATTGGTTATTTGAAATAACCAAGTCATGTTGTGTTGGTTATTTGATATAACCAACTCGTATCGCAGCCAGCTTGGTTATTTGATATAACCAAACAAATCAGGGAAAAAATGACTACATTAATGCAAAATAATAAATGAACACTTGGCGCCCCATAAACAACAAGGACAAAAACTATTTTTTATCACAGTTATGGTAGTAACGGTACTGCATTTTACCAATATACTAAAACTATTACACACAATGTGACCAATTACTTCCAGTAGCTAGATTAAGTATAAGACACAATTACAATGTTCAACTGACTAGTTTTCTCTTACCAGTACATCTAATGTACATTTAAACATGAGTATATTTTGACATAATCTCTTAAAATAGTCTTAAAGAAAACGGGTCCCAATTTTCCGAATAGAACTATGAATTTTCCGAATATTGCAATTTTGTAAAAGTTGGCCTCTTCGCTACGGCCCTGACTCCAGACATAATCATCCTTATAATACTTTCACTCTACATTAGTACTCTTTTCAGTATCACTTCTATTCCAGTTTCATCCCTCCTAAACATCCAATAATCAAAGGTACTAGGGCTACGCAGGCTGATTTCGAGCCTGGCTGATTTCGAGCCTGCACGCCTCTCGCGTATTTCAAATGTTAACTGGATTTCAGACTGAATATCCGAACAACTAACGTTCTCGTAATATAATAGACATGTATACTTAGCCCTTCTTAGGCATACTTAGCCCTGGCAGGTGGCTAAGGAGGGCTAAATATGCTTAAGGAGGGCTAAGGAGAGTAAGGAGGCTTAAGAATATACATGGTTACATAGTTGTAATATGATACACTATAATGGAGGTCAGATAAAGTAACCTACCAAGTAGGTTAGGCCGACAATCTATTTAGATCCGCTGACCAGTACGACAGTCAGAAATCTCGACATACGTATGGAATTCTCGACCATTGTTATAATTCCCGACTACCGGTTAACATTCTCGACTGTCGTTCATTATTCTCAACTATCACATAGTATTATTCTCGACTATCGCATATGCAACTCGACCATCGCTTAATATTCTCAACACACTTTTGTCCAGTTTGGCTTGCCATACGATATAGAACTGTCGTCAGACGCCACATCGGAACTCGACTTGTTGATATGATTCATTCGTTCTCCGCACACTGGATAGCCGGATAGGTACTTATATATCACAACTGCCTTGGATTTCGAGGCAGCACTTCCCTTGCGATAGTAACTTCTAGTATTTAGTACGTATCCGTGTAAGAAAACAGCAAATACATTGTCCTATCACCAGGGACGAAAGGTACTAAACCTCAAATCACCTTAATCCTAATTTCTTAAACAACAGATTTGATTGGTCGTTTTCCGACCTTTTTATCCAATCAGACACAAGAACCTAGTAAACACGCCCACTATTGGATCTTGTTATATGATGGTTAGTAACCAACAGCCAATCAAAAATTAGCTATGCAGTAGGCCCTAAACCCGAAGGGATCTCAAACCGCCCCCATCTACTCCCCAACTTGGGCCCTGAGTACGTATGAGTCGGGCTGAAAGGTTTTGCAGAAATATTTTCAACGCCATAAATATCGATTTCAATTAACTTGAGGGCGACCTACGAACCAGGCTAAGCTCATCTAATACAATTTATTAAATTCGTTTTGACTGGTATTTGAAGCCATGAAATAATAAATAAACGAAACAAGTCAGCCCGCGGGCAACCGGGCCAGCTCGTCCGACTAATGTGGGATATAAACCTTGTGGGATGCGCAGAACACAAACGTTAAGGCTATGTAATTGCTTGTACACTGGCCGAAGGTTTGGTGTATGAACTCCCCATCGCAACAGGACGATGGTGAAGTAAGTCGAAGAGTCGTATTCCTTTATTGTCAAATATTACGTGCACAATTCCAATTATAAAGCCTGTTAGTGTTAGTATAATTGGGGTTATACGAGTGAACGAAGGGAAAAATATATGGGAAAACAAGCGGTATGGCCTAGCTAATTGTGCTTCGGATCACCTTTTAACACTAGTGGTACCCCAAAATAAACAAAAATGCATATTTGATGCCCACTGGATTGCCCTATCTCGTAATCCTCCAGTGGCGAATCCTATATTTCTCCTTTCGTTCACTTGTATAACCTCAATTATACGAACAGGCTTTACAAGCCCTTATGAGCTCCAGTCGAAATATATGAGAAAACAAGCGGTAGACTTCAACACTACAATGAGTAAACGAAGGGAGGTATGAAGTTTATTAACTTCGTCTGTGCTTCATGTAAACAAAACGTTTACACGCCTCAATAACAGTAATGATCAACCATTCTCGTTCGAATAAATTTGCTGAGAAGACCGGTCTATAGTAAAACTGTTGAAAAGTTGATTTATTAGACCCAGCCCGTCGCTCAGTCAGCCGTATTTACGATTTCTTGCAAAGGCACGAAAGTTTGCCCTGGGTTATTGAATGTGATGGTTACTGATTCTCTGAAAATGCAGGAAATTTCGTTTCAGAGTCTTAGAAAATCAAGCTCGCAACCATTAAATACTTCCTACGCGTCTGAAATGGATACGTTTGTGCACGCAGGCTATGTCCAGTATACTTTCGGCATGATTTCTATTGGCAGAATCATTTAGGCTTGTGTTCGAGCGCATGGGAACTCCATGGTATTTTGCTTTCACCTATATATGTAAAGAGTACCCAAGTAAATTTGTCGAAAACTCCACTGATCGGGGCGGTCCACCGGAACGATAGACCATTAGCAACCCCAAAAGGTTTTGCCGTTACCCAAAAGGTGTGTCAGAGAGAGTTCAGCGTGTCCTTCGCAAAGCTGACGTATAAAGACCACCTTTAAACCGCTACCTACATTATGTAAAATATTTAAAAAATATTTAAAAAACCAAAGGCCGTCCAACGCAAAACCAGGTCAAAGGTTAAATGTAAAATCGTGCTCATTTACATATGTAGGTAAAGCAAAACTTTAACTTTATAACTTTAACTTAATAACACATGACATATATATATTATATGTGTGTGTGTGTATATATGTGTGTAGAAAGTATTGTGTTTGTGGTGTATAAATAGCTTGCGTATATATTTAAAAATATGCAAGCTGGGGGTTCATTTTTTCTCACTGACCATTTTTACTTTATAAACTGCTTTTCCTTTGACGCTTTTTCTTCGATTATTTTCAGTTTACCTGTTATTACTGCTTAATAAGCCTAGCTTCTTATTCTTAGAACGGATGTAATTTATGTTGTCGTCCCATGTGAGGCTCATTAGTATTATCATAGTTATTAATAACTATACCTAAGTATGAAAACGACTAGTGGTTATTTAGATTTCTTAACATTTAACGTCGGTTAAGATCGGAGTTAATTTTACATTCAATTTCACAAATAGACTTATATTCAAAAGACAAAACAGTATCATCAGCATTAGTGTTAAAGTACGTCGGGCAAATCATTCATATAGCTAGATTATGAATAGGAGAGGGCCTAGGATAGATCCTTGGGCAACGCCAATGGAGATGGAATATGGATCGGATTGAGCGTTGTTACAGCACGTCACCTGCGACCTATCGTTGAGGAACGAAGCAAACCAATCACGAGCTGAGGAATCTACGCCAAGTGCAGACAGCTTCTGTAACAGAATGGAGTGGTTGACTGTGTCAAACGCCTTGGTTAAATCCAGAAAACAACACCAGTAATTGAGCCATTGTCCATAGCTTGGAGAATCTGATCGGTAAATTGGGTCGATGGCAGATGCTATAACAGTGGATGATTTTAATCTAAACCCAAATTGCTTGGTAGAGATCAAGTTGTTTTCATCAAGATATGAGTAAATCTTGCTGAGGGTTGATAGAACAGAGATTGGTCTATAGTTAGATGGATCAAGTTTGTTCTCTTTTTGTGTCTGATGACGTAACACTTTGTATGTTTGCTGCCTCTCGTGCTGCCTCGTACGGCCAAGCGTCTCAATCGCGCGCGTATTGGCAAGGCCATTGTTTAAGTTTCACTCGATCAGATCATGTGGTTTAATAGTGGTACTGCCAAGGTAAATTTGTCTTTAAGATTTAAACAAGGTAATTGTCGTATATCGAAATCTAGTATTGAACCTTGATGTTTATCGGAACCATTTGCAAATCTCGTTGCAAATGACCGACTTCGCCGACAGTCTAAAGCCTCTTTTCCAGTCATCGCAAAAACTGGTTCGCAGCTCGCTGCGAGTACTTGCATCTGATTAAAAACAACTCACAACAAGCACTACGAGTTCTTTTTAATTACATGCAAGTACTCGCAGCGAGCTGCGAACCAGTTTTTGCGATGACTGGAAAAGAGGCTTAACATTATTTTGGTCAGGCGCTACTTTCACCAATCTCGTTCCCAGAGCCAGCATTCCCGGAGCCTGCGTTGATCGGCTCATGTGGTTTAATAGTGGTACTGCCAAGGTAATTTGTCTTTAAATTTTAACCAAGGTAATGGACCATTCTCGCATTGTGCTCGTTAAAATCAAACTAAAGTCACTATCGACAAACTTACTGAACAGACTGTAGAAAGCCTCTGCAGCACTTGTCAAAATTATAAACATCTAGACAGTTCATTGTCTGCAGTTAAATTTAAATACTAAACATTGCAATTGAGCAATACAGAGCCAGAATTGGTTGCAAACAATATAAACTTTGTTAAAACCAAAAATAATACTTCTGCAGTTCTAGTCACCAAGGTATCTTTTTGAATACATTTAAAAAATTAATTTTACATTAGAGCAACTAAGGCCCGGGTCAAACGTCGAACATTTCATGAGTCGAACTCAATGCAAATGAACTTAAACAAAATAGTTTCCTAATTTACATTGAGTTCGGGCCTAAGTGTATTTTATCTGTCAACATTGCAGAACAATATAAAAGTTGTGGTTTGCTCAAAGATTTGTTCTACTGTTATTGAGCATGGCAAATCGGAATCCAGCACCTCCCCCCAGACGAATGGAAATGTTGCTAAGGGCAAATTTGCAACTTAGTTGGGCGAAAAATACAGGAAAAAAATTAAAATGGGGAATAATCAAAAACAATTTATCAAAACATAGTTATATCCATACAAACATGTATATATGATTACCGGTGGGCTTTTTATATCACAAGTCTGGCAATTTCCGTTTCAGTCTCCACCTCCCCTCCCCCCTCTATAAATTTGTGCCCGTACCCCTATGGTTGTTGATCCATCTAAAGACTATATTAGAAGAGATTATACTATGAAGAGATTATACTTCCTAGCTCAGCTTAAAAGAGCCCAGATAAACAGTGGTGAACTAATTCAGTTTTACAGACCTTGTATTAGGCCCTTAACTGAATACGCATGCCCCGTATTCCACAATAGCTTACCCGACTATTTATCTGTCGAATTAGAAACAATTCAGAAGCGTGCCATGCGCATTATTTTCCCCTGGCAATCATATGACGAGGTGCTAACACATACTGGAAGACCGACGCGAACACTTGACGAGTAAGTTATTTCAGGATATTATGTCAAATGAAAAACATAAACTGCGAAGCCTTTTGCCGCCGAGAATCAACACCAGAGTGTTAAGGAAGAATCGCACTTTTAGTTTAAATTTTCGTACCAATAGATTTAAAAATAGTTTTATAAAAGCTAATGCAATCAAGGTCTAGATTTTTAACGCTTGTTACAATTGTATCATTTTAAAATTGTATTTTAAACTGTAAGATATGACGTAATTCAGCCTATTGGCTGCAAAGTCTTTATCAATAAACCATCTATCTATCTATCTATCTATCTATATGTGCTGATTTTAGCCAAGGCGATATGAGAAAATTTAGACTAAATAAATACCTTTGACTGCAATAATACATAATCAAAAAATATATATTACTTCGCGGGATCCACCATTCCTAAATACAATTTGTCTGTTGGAAATGGCCTTTATATTTACTATATACCAATGTTCCAGAAATGACTTCATAACATTGCATGGTAAACTCTATCATTTACAATATAGTGACTCGTTTGCTGGTGATTTGTTTATGACAAGTAGTGATGAACCTTTTTTCTTTGCAAAATGCTCTTCGATAATCTGTTTTTAGATTCACAATTAAATTATCAACATTGTCTGTTGACAATTGACTGCAGCACTGTTGCAACTTTTAAAATTTAAAACTAATGAGGCAACTGTTTAAATTTTTTGATTCTCAAGAGATTTATATGCAGGCATTCCACACCCATTGTTACCGGGTATACCCATTGTTTACACACCCATTGTTACCGGGTAACTATTCAGTTAGCAAATTCTGAGATAACTTCACACTTATTGAAACGCAAGCCGATCAAAAACAATCTGCTGAAAGTGCAGACTGGATATTCAACCAAAATCTAATCAAGCAAAATTTGGACATGCAACCAAAATCCGGACAGTTTTTACACTTTTCTCAAATCTCATAACATCCTGCGTGTTTGAATCAACATGCAACGGATATTCTGTAAAAGTAATTGCAATGTAGTTAGTAGCCTCGTAATATATAATACGCTGTTATCTCAATAATATATTTATTTACAATAATCGTGCTTCTATTTTTGTTTCATATTTTAAGCTGCATTCAGTTAATTTCCTGATCACCTCATATCATCAGACACATGTACGCGTTGCGTAGCTATTTTTTAAAAATTGGTACTATTGCATTTTTCCAGATAGACGGGAACGACTTGAGAGACAAATTAAACAGAGAGGTTAGCGTAGGAGTAAATAACGTCCACAGCATCTCGGAGTAGACTGGCAAGACAAAATTTTCTGGAATAGAGTTAAAAGTAAAAGATACATTGTTACCCGTTGGACTAACAGATGGTTGAGTTGTATGATTAAATTTCTCTGCAAGTTTCCTGCCAATGTTGACAAAAAACGTGTTCATTGCTGAAGCGATAGAGTGGGCCGAAGTTAGAGTAATCCCATTGACTGAGATGCTTGTAATGTTATTGGATTTTTTAGAGGAGGGTAGGATTTCTTTAAAAGCTTTCCAGAATTCTTTGATGTTTCCCTTGCAATTTTGTATTAAATTTGTAAAGTACTCTGATTTTGCCATCTTAATACTATACGGTTGACTTTGTTTCTTAACTGACGGTATAACTTCTAATGGTGATTGCATTTATTCTCTTTGACTTTTTTCAAGTGATAATCACGGTCTTTCATAAGTCCTACAATACCGGATTTATAACCAAGGAGCTGAGGTTCCATCTTACTCTACTTGTTTTTGATAGGACTGGTTTGGCATACATCTAGTGATTAGTACATTGGTCAAGGGCATGTTTGGCCGGCGTGACCCAAACGCTGAACGCTCACCACTCAGAAGACTCCATAAACGCTGGCTCAGGTACGTTAAATGGAAGTGCTCATTCATCACGCTCGCGATGTGTTCTCGGTACAAGCTCGTCGCTTGCGTTTGGCATCGTCTCTTGTGGAGTATCAATACTAAAATAGCATGGGCCATGAAGTGCTCATTCATCGCGCTCGCGATGTGTTCTCGGTACAAGCTCGTCGCTTGCGTTTGGCATCGTACTCTTGTGGAGTATCAATACTAAAATAGCATGGGCCACGAAGTGCTCATTCATCGCGCTCGCGATGTGTTTTTTCGGTAAAAGCTCGTGGCGTGCCTGTGGCATAGTACTCTTGCGGAGTACCAATACTAAAATAGCATGGGCAATGAAGTGCCCATTCATCACGCTCGCGATGTGTTTTTCGGTACAAGCTCGTCGCTTGCGTTTGGCATCGTCTCTTGTGGAGTACTGACCAATACTAAATAGCATGGGCAATGAAGTGCCCATTCATCACGCTCGCGATGTGTTTTTCGGTACAAGCTCGTCGCTTGCGTTTGGCATCGTCTCTTGTGGAGTACTGACCAATACTAAATAGCATGGGCAATGAAGTGCCCATTCATCACGCTCGCGATGTGTTTTTCGGTACAAGCTCGTCGCTTGCGTTTGGCATCGTCTCTTGTGGAGTACTGACCAATACTAAATAGCATGGGCAATGAAGTGCTCATTCATCACGTCACGCTCGCGATGTGTGTTTCGGTACAAGCTCGTGGCGTGCGTTTGTCAACACTAAAATAGCATGGGCTGTGATGTACCCGGCTGTCATCAGAACACGATCGAGCTTAGATTCATCAAAACGAACTGTACTTCAGCAAACGACCACCCCGAGGTGATCGATCGACGAATACGTTTTAACTGAAATTCAGGCAAGAAGAGTGCTCGAGCTAACCACAGTGTCTCCTCACTCCCTGCACATTAATCGTCTTGGCGTTATGGGCGTTATCCCCAAGAAAAAAAAAAATAAATAAATAAACCAAACTCATGGCATAAAAAGTTTGGATCTATCATTCCCCGCTATTCCAGAGTGGTAAAGGCGCTTTAAGTGGGAAAGTCGACATCAAAAGTGCGTTTCGCATTGTCTCGCGATACACCCTTCGGACAGACATTTATTGGGTATGCAATGGCGTGGTTAAATTTACGTCGACTTGGCCCTTCCGTTTTGTCTTCGCTCCGCCCCCTGTAGTTTTAACCAAAACACCCTAGCTGACATGTTCGAGTGGGCAAAGAGCTCTACCCGATTGCGTTAGCGTGTCACATTTGGGGGTCCACATGGGACTCAATTCTAGTGTCGTGCATATCATACGCTCGGGCTCATCAAAAACGATGCTATCAGGCACTTACTTCAGTAGCTCTTTCTAATATCTGTCAAGTTTAATTTCCAGGTCTCAGCGGCACACATTCCAGGGAAGATCAACGTGATTGCTGATGCCCTATCTCGATTTAAATTGCAGGAATTCTTTCGGTTAGCCCCTCGAGCGAACAAGACCGCCATCGTTATAATGAGGTTTTAAACCAAAGGAGACACTCGAATGCAACGCAACCGTAATCCGATAGCATTCGAAATAAGCGCAGACTACGCAGTGCACAGTGCTCAATGCCGTCGCAAGGCTCATGGTTGAACACGCAAAACGAGCCCACGTCGCAACGCTCATGGTTTAACACGCAAATTACGCGACCGAGCCCACGTCGCAACGCTCATGTTTGAACACGCAAATTACGCGAGCATAGTGTGTAAAACGAGTTCACGTCGTAACGCTCATGGTTGAACGCGCAAATTACGCGAGCATCGTGCGTAAAACGAGCGCACATCGCAACGCTCATGGTTGAACACGAAAATTACGCGAGCATCGTGCGTAAAACGAGCCCACATCGCAACGCTCATGGTTGAACACGAAAATTACGCAACCATCTGGTGTAAAACGAGCTCATGGTTGAACACGCAAATTATGCGACCATCGTGTGGAAAACGAGCTCATGGTTGAACACGCAAATTACACGAGCATAGTGTGTAAAACGAGCCCACGTCGCAACGCTCATGTTTGAACACGCAAATTACGCGAGCATAGTGTGTAAAACCAGCCCACGTCGCAACGCTCATGGTTTAACGCGCAAATTACGCGAGCATAGTGTGTAAAACGAGCCCACGTCGTAACGCTCATGGTTTAACGCGCAAATTACGCGAGCATAGTGTGTAAAACCAGCCCACGTCGCAACGCTCATGTTTGAACACGCAAATTACGCGAGCATAGTGTGTAAAACGAGCCCACGTCGCAACGCTCATGGTTTAACGCGCAAATTACACGAGCATCGTGCGTAAAACGAGCCCACATCGCAACGCTCATGGTTGAACACGAAAATTACGCGAGCATCGTGCGTAAAACGAGCCCACATCGCAACGCTCATGGTTGAACACGCAAATTACGCGAGCATCGTGCGTAAAACGAGCGCACATCGCAACGCTCATGGTTGAACACGAAAATTACGCAACCATCTGGTGTAAAACGAGCTCACGCGGCAACGCTCATGGTTGAACACGGAATTGCGCGACCATCGTGTGAAAACGAGCTCATGGTTGAACACGCAAATTATGCGACCATCGTGTGGAAAACGAGCTCATGGTTGAACACGCAAATTACGCGAGCATAGTGTGTAAAACGAGCCCACGTCGCAACACTCATGTTTGAACACGCAAATTACGCGAGCATAGGGTTAAAACGAGCCCACGTCGCAACGCTCATGTTTGAACACGCAAATTACGCGAGCATAGTGTGTAAAACCAGCCCACGTCGTAACGCTCATGGTTTAACGCGCAAATTACGCGAGCATAGTGTGTAAAACGAGCCCACGTTGTAACGCTCATGTTTGAACACGCAAATTACGCGAGCATAGTGTGTAAAACGAGCCCACGTCGCAACGCTCATGGTTTAACGCGCAAATTACACGAGCATCGTGCGTAAAACGAGCCCACATCGCAACGCTCATGGTTGAACACGCAAATTACGCGAGCATCGTGCGTAAAACGAGCGCACATCGCAACGCTCATGGTTGAACACGAAAATTACGCGAGCATCGTGCGTAAAACGTTGAACACGAAAATTACGCAACCATCTGGTGTAAAACGAGCTCACGCGGCAACGCTCATGGTTGAACACGGAATTGCGCGACCATCGTGTGAAAACGAGCTCATGGTTGAACACGCAAATTATGCGACCATCGTGTGGAAAACGAGCTCATGGTTGAACACGCAAATTACGCGACCATCGTGTGTAAAACGAGCCCATGTCGCAACGCTCATGGTTAAACACGCAAAACGAACCCACATCGCAACGCACATGGTTGAACACGCAAAACGAGCCCACGTCGCAACGCTCATGGTTTAACACGCAAATTACGCGACCATCATGTGTAAAACGAGCCCACGTCGCAACGCTCATGGTTTAACACGCAAATTACGCGAGCATAGTGTGTAAAACGAACCCACGTCGCAACGCTCATGTTTGAACACGCAAATTACGCGAGCATAGTGTGTAAAACGAGCCCACGTCGCAACGCTCATGGTTTAACGCGCAAATTACACGAGCATCGTGCGTAAAACGAGCCCACATCGCAACGCTCATGGTTGAACACGCAAATTACGCGAGCATCGTGCGTAAAACGAGCGCACATCGCAACGCTCATGGTTGAACACGAAAATTACGCGAGCATCGTGCGTAAAACGAGCCCACATCGCAACGCTCATGGTTGAACACGAAAATTAGAAAACGAGCTCATGGTTGAACACGCAAATTATGCGACCATCGTGTGGAAAACGAGCCCATGTCGCAACGTTCATGGTTGAACACGAAAATTCCGCGAGCATCGTGTGTAAAACGAGCTCACATCGCAACGCTCATGGTTGAACACGCAAATACGCAATTCTCGCGTGTATTACGCAATCGGTAGCGCCCATAGTCAAACACATAACGCTCGTAGTTGAACACGCAGACGATAAGAATCGGAACCACGGAGCTAAAGCGGAAACCGGTTGGGTAACTTCGCATATAAGTAGTCCAGAGAGTTGCGGACTTAGTATTTAGAGATGCTTGGAAGCTGAGATCTCAAACCGGTGATCTCTCAGTTTGGTAAGCGGATCAGGATCAATACCAATCAATCTTATCCTATTCCAAGCACCACGGAACCAATCAAACAGGAGCCAATCGGACCGCCTGTTACCCAACCAACCAAACAGGTAAGTTAAAAGGATGAATATATTGGTAACACTCCGACAAACTGATTTAGTCGAGGTATGGTTTAACCCAACTTACTGCTAACTCGTCTCACATGCAATGTCTAATCGCTTATCAAGACAATGCGTTTATTATCTTATATTTAGTATAAAATAGTTTTGTTCGTTTCTGTTGAGAAGTCTTTGCACAGATGGTCCTATGTATATATATATATATATATATATATATATATATATATATATAATATATATATATAATATATATATATAATATATATATATATATATATATAATATATATATAATATATATATATATATATATATATAATTAACAAATAGATTACATTTTGCCGTTGTCTGTTCAGTTATAGATGCACAGATGACGTCAGAACGTGGTAAGAACAAAAAAGTGGCCCGCGAGACGATAGTCCAGTGGGTCACTGATGTTCTTACCACGTTCTGACGTCCTCTGTGCATCTATAACTGAACAGACAACGGTAAAATGGAATCTATTTGTTTTATACAATAAAAATTGAAAACAAAGCATTCAAAAGGCTTATTAGGTCTTTGGCAATTTCTGGGGCATGAAAAAAGATAAAAGCAGTCTGCTGACGTGATATGGCGTGATATGGCGTGAGCTGACGTCATCCGTGCATCTGTCCTCTAATAGATCATGGGCAACAACCAATGAGAATGCGCATAGTAAACAGGTTATTGTATAAATATATATATATATATATATATATATATATATATATATATATATATATCTGCGATGCTAGAAAAAAAATTAATTAATTAATTAATTAATGTTGTGTCTTCCTTTCTCGCTCGCATATGCTGGAAACGCTCGCTTTAGGCAGGCTCTTTACTCTACGCACACACTACGAGTACAAATAGCATGAAAAAGAGTTTCATGTATGATGGTGCATCTATAGTGGAACTCATTGCCCAAAGAAATTAGGGAGAGCAAGTCTCTGTCTTACTATGAAAAAAAATTGCTATTCATGTCATAAAATGATGCTGTGTCATAAAAATTGTAAATATAGACATTCAATTTTGTATTAGCTTTTTACTATGATAGATAGTTTAATTTCCAAATACTTTGCAGCTCGAAAGCTGAATTATGTATTTACAGTAATGCCATTAATAAAGTATATTATAAACTAAGTACTATATAATTATAAAAAGGTATAAAATATGGTAAAAAGATTAATCTACATATAATTATTATCAATACAAGATCTAATTACGAAACTGTTCCTATAACGATCTGTCTTGCATTTGGGTACATTGAAGCGCCTGTTGCGTCTCAAAGCATAACGTGAGGGTTCACTAAACGGTATTAAACTGTTCAGACGATGATCAGGGTCCTTTACGATGGTGTCAAAGGTATTTCTACATAGCCCTATAATGAAGTCTACGATTGGGACAATGTTCAGCATTTCAATATCTATTAACCTTTCTACTTAGTATTGTTACTCTAACTGTTCTATTTGTATTAATTTTTGTACAACCAGCTTTTGTTGACGTTGTAAGCGTGTTTAAATAAAATGATCTATGTATATCTATATCTACAAACAGCTCAGGCTCCGTCGCGCTCACAATAATGTACTATCAACTAAATGAGGGTTAATATTGCGATTCCCCCACGCGGTGGGTCCTAAGCTCGTGGTCCTCATCGGAAGAACGAATCGCTCGATTCATCGTGCTCACTCATTTATCGCGCTCGTTAATGTTCGTGTTCCATCGTTAAGGTACTCATATAGAGTACGAATCGCTCGGGCAATAAGTGCCCATTCATCGTGCTCGTTAATGCTCGTGTTCCATCGTTAAGGTACTCATTGGGAGTACCAAAAGCGCCCATTCATCGCACTCGCGATGTGCTCGTCAACGCTCGTGGTCCATCGTCAAGGTACTCATTGGGAGTACCAACCGCTCGGGCTTTAATCGCGCTCGCGATGTGCTCGTCAATGCTCGTGGTCCATCGTTGAGGTACTCATTGGAAGTACCTAAGTTGGTTGTAAGTGCCCATTCATCGCGCTCGCGATGTGCTCGTCAACGCCCTCGGCCTCTCGGTCAGTGGTCGCGTCAGTTTCGCTAATTTCTAATTTGGCTTCGGTATTTGGATGAGTGATGCTATGGCATCACCTTGGTGGTCAATTCAAGATTTCACCTGCTCGGATCTTGACTTGAATCCAAATACCGCGACTCGTTTCAGGCTTCCCCCTCGCTCAACAGCTTGCACCTAACCTTCCAAACGGGTAAGCAGAGGTGCACGTAGTTGTTAACACCATTATTGATATCTTCAGTATCATTAAAAATAACACTTCACGTAGTTCTGTCATGTTGATTGCTTTCAATTTCCGGTAGTAAATTTCTTTCTTCTTGTGAGCTGGCTTTAAGAGGGAGAGTGTGCACGAGATGACAGAATGGTCCGATATGCAAGGATCTGTTGATAGAAAAATAATTATTCGCAATGTTCTCGTCTGCCCTGGTTGGGTCGGACCGATTAGGTGTCGTTTCAAGTTGAACCGTCTAACAATTGGACAAATTGCGAAGCAGCGGGATTAGTTACGAACAGTAAGGAACCTAGCCTACGCATAGACGGCGGAATTCCTCTTATCCATTAATCAGGGCCGGATACGGAGCGTCTGCACGCGGGCTATAAGGAACCAGAAGCAGGGGCGAAACTGCAGGGGGTGTAGGGGGTGTGACACCCTCAAAATACTAAAAACGCCAGTGGCAATCCGAGATCTTGCAGGGCAGCGCAGACAGAGGCTAGGAGAGAAGCTAGTTAAGGTAATCTACCTATTGGCTTCATCTACACGAGATTTTACAAACGGGTGTAGCGTGAAGTGTTAGCTAAACCCTTGCCACGCGACAGTCCGGTAAATACGTACCTAAAATGAACATATTTTGTGATTGGCTATATGGAACAAAGGTGGTTAGGGTTAGGACATTGTTTTAATCAACCAATCACAAAACTTGATAGTATAGAGCCTGCGCAGGCTCTGGGCGCAAGTGTTAGATTGGTTCCCAGACCCTTCTGTACTCGCAAAAAATGGCGGCACTTTTCATTTGAAATATGTTCGCTGTAGAATTATATGAAAAAGTTTGCTCAAATTGCTGCAAATTGTCTTTCCGAGCTTCTAGATTTCAAAACTAATAATGCGGTCACTGATTGTCGACATTAGGCTCCCCAACTTTAAATGCGCGTTCCTACACCTCTGCTTCCAGAAAAATAATGCATGATGATCATACTTTTGTCAGTTTTATACACGATCAATGATGCATGTTATACGAATTAACTAAAGTGACCTTAGTCCACGCACGCAGCGGTTGTGCAGCTGTTCATAGGTACTGTGCTTTAGGAAACCGGAAACGCGCGGGCTGTACACACCCCCCCCCCCCCCCCCCCCCAACAAAAAAGGGCTAGTTTCGCCCCTGACCAGAAGCAGTAGCCATTTTCTCTAACAGACGGGAAAACTCGTCAAAAAATAGACCATAGGAGGTAGATAGATGAATGATTCACCACAATATCGGTGAATTCGAATGAGCTAAATTTGTTCCTGATGATAGATTTATTTTCAACTTTCAACGTTTTATTGTACAGGAGGCCAACTCGTCGGTGCTGTTCTCGAAGGCCGCGAACAAGGAATATTCCTTTGTCCAACGATTCCAAATCATCTCCTTACAGCGAGTGAGGTATCTTGATCTCTTTCGAAGCTCCTTGTCGGGAATCTGGTGCGCCTCCAGGTTGGGAAAATCATTCGGATTCAGGTTCAGCATTGAGTTTGGTGTAAGTAACGGGAGCTGTATGTCGTCTTCTAAATAGCTCGGTTGTTGAGCGAGACTTCCACATTGAAAACAACTTCACATCGAGAACAACTCTGCCCAGCGCAGGGTAGTTTTACCTATGGTCTTGTAGAACGCGTTCTTGTAGAGGCCAATGAGTCGTTCAAATTGACCACCCCACCATGGTGCTCGGCTTAGGTTGAACTGCCATCTGATTGATTGTTGAGCCAAGAAGTCGTTAAATTTCTCGTTGTCTTGTGCTTCCTTGAGCCACTTTTCCGCTGCTTTAAACGTGGCACCGTTGTCTGAATAGATCAGCTCGGGTCGTCCTCGACGGGCGATGAATCGTCTAAGGCTGGCGATGAAATCTTCTGTCTGTAGAGATGGTAGCAGGTCTAGATATACACCTCTGGTTAGGCTACATCCATAGAGTGCTAGATAAGCCTTTTTCTCTGCTTTTGACTTGGCTCGGTATCTTATAGGGCCTGCAAAATCGACTCCAATAACTTGGTACGGTGTGGTTCCTTGGGTTCTGGTATTTGGTAAGTTGCCGGGCGGTGGTGACTGGAATGCCTTGGTATGAAATCTTTTGCACCCCCAGCAGTTGCCTCGCACTTTCTTCACAATGCGTCTTAGTCGTGGGACCCAATACCGCTCTCTCACCTTTGCCAAAGTAATTCCAACTCCCCCATGCAGTGTCGCGAGGTGTGCTTGTTGAACCAGCTTGCTTGTGAAGGGATGATCATCTGGCAAGTAAATAGGATATTCTCCTTGAAGGCGTCCTCTGCACTCTACTACTTGTTGTTGATTGATCTGCAGGTTCAACTGAAGTTGGTCTTTCTCATAAGTCCGCGGGGTTCTCGGCGGTTGGTACGTGATGCCATTGGACATCCTGGTGTTGGTGAATTTTGTAGACGCGGTTGGCTACAAATGGCCTGTAGTCTCCCTGGCCCTGTATCCAATACAGGGCTACGGTTGAGACCAACCAGCAGTGCACTTTTACTGGGTAGTTATCTAGCGCGGTACGTACGTTTGAGACGAGGTTCACGGCCATGTGACCTGCAACCAGTTCCAACCTTGGGATCGTCAGGTTGCGCTTGGCTAGTCGCGACTTGGCGCAGACAAGTCTATGTGTCGTTCCATCTTCCTGCTTGACTACCGCGTAGATCGCTGTGCAGACGCCTTGAGAACTCGCATCTCCAAAGGCGTGTAAGACTACTTCTTGGATCGGCTGCCGATGAGGGGCCACTGGACGTTGCACTGTAACGCAATCGGGAAGCGATGACCACCACTTTTCCCAATGCTTGTGTAAATGTTCTGGAAGTTCGGCATCCCAGGGAAGCTTGCTGTCGCAGATGTCGCGGAAAATCAGCTTTCCAGTGAGAGTTGTTGGCGAAGCCAGTCCTAACGGATCGTAGATTCGTGCTAATTTGGACAAGATTTCTCTTTTGGTGTACAGTACAGTGTTCCATCTTGAGGGAAGGAAACCTTGAGTGTGTCTTTCTTCTTGTCCCATGGCACACCTAACATCTTGTTTTCTGACGCACTTGTTCCGAGCTGTTGCTTGGCATACGATAGTTCATCATGACTTTGTGGATGGTTATTATCGCGTTCTAATTCCTCAGCGTTTGAATGCCACTTGTGCAGTGTGAATGTTGCATCGTTGAATATCTCAGTGCCGGTTTGCTTCTTGATCTGTACTTCTTCGACTGTGACTCCCCTATTAATAGGTCGTCGACGTAAAGACCATCTCGTAGCTCCTTGACAATCTCTGCATATCTCGCTTCCCATCTGTTGAGATGTTCGCTGATTACCCCTCCTAGCAGGAATGGCGATGACGTCAGGCCGAAGAGAGCTCGCGTGAATCGGTAGATTTCGATTCCAGAATGATTTGGTTTCCTCCAATGAAATCTGAGCGAGTCTCTTTCCTCTTCTTTAATTCTGATCTGGAGAAAAGCTTTCTGAATGTCGCCAGTTGCAGATATGGGGTAGAATCTTGTCTTTACAAGAACACTCCACAGGAGGTTTTGGAGCGGCGGCCCGGGATGTAAACTGTCATTGAGAGACGGCTTGTTGGCGCTCTCCCTCGCCGAAGCGTCGTACACGATCCGTAGCTTTGTGCTTTCCGCATTCTCTTTAATAACTTCTTGGAGTTGCTCTTGTATGATAGCATCGTAATTCTCGTATTCTCCGCTTCGCTGCAGTTTCTTGATTGGATGCTCTAATCGCCGTCGACTTCCTGTCTCGTTGGTCGGCAGGGGCGGGTGGATTCCCTTCCACGGCAGGTTAGCTTCATACCATCCAGCATCGTTTCTTGTTAGTTGCTCTTTGAACTCTTGATAGACAATTCCTTGGTCATTTTCTGGCACGTCTTGTAGCCCCAACACGTCGAGTGCACAAAGTTGCTCGTAGTCGATACTGCTGGATTGGGTAAGCAGGAGGGGGCTGAACGCTTCTTCTCGGCCCGGTGACATTAAGGTCCAACCCATAAGGGTTTTCTCGGCGACTGGTTGTCCTGGTTTTCCTACTCGTGGCGATGTCTTGGTTTTGATGGACGCATATTCGCTGGCTCCAAGCACGACATGGACAGGAAGTTGCGGTTTAGGATCGGTGTCGTTGATTTTCACGCCTTTCAGATGAGAATATTTACTAAGGATTTCTTCATATCTGGGGTTGTCTAAGTTCATAAGCTCTGGCTTGTGCACTTTTGACAGGTCAACATTCATGGAGAGTTCACCGTCTGTTGATTTGACATTCGCCGAGTGAATTTCAACTTTCATGGTCGAAGCTCCCAGCATCATCTCTATGCGTTTCATTTTCACTTCCTTTGGTTTCTTTCGCAAGGCTTCAATTAGCTTCGCCGAAGCGTACGAACTTCCGGATCCGGTGTCTAGCAAGGCTCGCGTTCGGATCCCATCCACTTCGATCTGCACGATGGGGTAAATTACTTCGTTGTCCTCGGTTTGATGAGCGGTCATGAAGTTTTCTTGTCGAGATTCTTTGCCAGATTCACAGATAGACGTATGATGTCTTTTGGCGCAGGTTTGACACGTTGCGGTGCTTCTGCATTCTGCAGCTCGATGTGACGATCCTGTACAATTGTAGCCCAGTCTGTTCCTGACCAACACTTTTCTACGCTCTTCTGGTGTCTTGACAACTGAACAGTCCGACGACTTGTGCTCCGTAGAATCACAATAACAACATACGCTTGATTTTTGTTGCCCTTTCTTTTGTCGCGTCTGGTATGATTTAACCGACCTTAATTCCCGTTTCCGGTTTCGGCGTCAAGTGGCTTTGTAGTGGTGGGACCTCGACTAGTTTGCCAAAGTCCCATTCTTTCCACTGAGGATCTGTTCGAACAAGATCTCCTCTAATACCAGGTAGTTTGTTCAGGGTTATTCTCACGTAGCCATTGACGTCGTTCAACTTCTTTAGCGTCTCCAGCGATTGTACACTATAATACTATATCGTAGCTTCTCGAAGAACGGATGGATTTTGTTGGGTTGTGTGCCATTGATTGTTGGTAGGGCGACAATTTCTTCGACGTAGGCATTGATTATCTCACTGTCGTTTCCATACTTTTCCAAAAGTATTTCTTTAGCTTTTGCGTATCCGGCTTCAGTGAAAGGCAATCCGTCAATGCTTGCTCGAATATTCGATTCCAACAGTTCCTTCAATTACGCAAATTTAGTCACTTCGCTGATGTTTTGGTTGTCTATCACGGCACGAAACTGATTCCAAAAACTAAGCCAATCGCTAAATGCGCCACTGAATTTCGTTATTGACAGTTTCGGCAATTTCGAAGCGATACCGTCGTTTGTTAGGTGTTCCTTTGGTTGTTCAGGATGGGCTTCGTCCAATAGCTGTTGATATTTCAGCTTCTGTTGTAATAATTTCTCTTCTTGTTCGATTTGGCGATCCCTCTCGTGTTTCTCATGCGTCTGTTGTAACGTAAACTGAGCGTATTCGAATTCAAGTTGAGCTTTTCTCTTCTCAGATCTTTCGGTGGCTTGTATCTCGCTGGTTATCTCTTTGACATGGCTATTAAGTCTTCGTACGTTGGCGTCTGCTTCGGTAATCACCCCTTGCTGAATTTGTGTTCTTCGATGTTTTCCTTCACTGCCGTGACGGCTTTGATCATGGTTGATAGGGAAATTCGTTGTCTGTCTGAGACATCTTCGTCGTTTTTGGCAATTACAGCGTCCGTTTTGGCAAAGGTAAATGCTAGGACTTTTAGTTTCCCTTGTAACTGCGCGATTAGTTTCTTGACTTCGTCGTCCATCCCTTTGTCGGAGGTGCCAGGTATCATGGATTCTCTGCCTCCCAGAATCTAGTTTCCACAATAAGTCGCAATAGAAAGATATACTTGCTATTCACGCGCGCACGCTTGCTCTAAAACTTGTCAACTGTCTACCCAAAGAGGGTATCATATTACAATGTTTACAACAAAATTATATTATTCTCCTAGCCCCAGTCCTTGACAAGCCGTCGCCCGACAAAGCCAATACAGAGATCAACTGGAATTCGACAAAACGGGTTAAGTTCGAACTCAAGTTCCAACACGAAGTCAAGGTGGAAGAGACGCGCAAGGCCCAAGAGAAACCTCGACCAACCAATTCCAAGCTCCCCAAGCTCGTTATTACAAAGTTCGATGGCACGCACACAGATTGGCTACGGTTTTGGAACCAATTCGAAGCCGAAATCGATATGGCAGACGTACCGCCTGTGACGAAGTTTTTCTATTTGAAGGAGTTGGTCAATCCAACGGTAAGAGCTTCTATCAATGGTTTACCTTTCTCCATAGAGGGCTACCAACGTGCGACCTACAGTCGAAATATGGTAACAAGAGTGAGATCGTGAATGCCTACGTGAGAAATATCATGGACTTGCCGACTGTGCACGGGACAAGTTCTGCAAAAATACACGACTTCTATGAGAAACTGTTGTTCAATATCCAGTCTCTGGAAACCCTGGGGAAATTGAGGGAAGTAAACCGCGGCTATGTGCGAATGACCGTCGACAAGTTAGAAGGGATAAGGGGAGATCTTGTGCGAACCGACGACGAATGGCGAGACTGGGACTTTTCCAAGCTCGTAGAGGCGCTAAGGAAATGGACGGAGCGAAACCCAGTCAACTCACGCGAGAAGAGAGAAGAGAAAACGCAACCTCCCCGCGTCAGAGGGTTTAAAACAGGACAACAAGAACCGAGACAGAAGAAATGCGTTTACTGCGATGGAAACGATCACTTGTCTGTCAACTGTCAGGAAGTGGTAAAATTAGATGAACGGAAAAGACAATTAAGCGAGAAACGGCTGTGTTTTAATTGCACGAGAGCCAAACATCGAGCGTCAGAATGTCGAAGCCGTTCAGGATGTCTCAACTGTAAGCGTAGGCATCATACATCGATCTGCGATTTCGACGCAAAAGGAACTGTCATCTATCCGGTCCTGGTGGTCAAGGTCAATGGTCTCAAGTGTCGTGCTCTGATTGATACGGGGGCGGGAAGTTCTTACGCCTCGTCAACATTATTGGATCAAGTGAAGGGCCGACCAAAGAAAACGGAAATACGTCGAATCGAAATGATGTTTGGCTTCTCAACAAAGAGAATTGGAATTTGTGACCTCAAAATAGAAGATACAAGGTAATTTACTAATTTCTCCCTAGAGACCGAAGTCACGCGAGTGGAAAGAAACGAACTGTTGACCCTGGATAATCCAAATTATAAAGACGTCATCGCAAGCTACGCTCATCTCACGGGGGTGATCATGGAAGACGATGACCAAAAGCAGAAGCTGCCAGTACACCTCATTCTCGGGATTGGTGACTTTGCCCGAATCAAAACAGCAACGGAACCCAAAGTGGGTGGTCCTGGTGAGCCGATAGCTGAGTGGACGAAGTTTGGGTGGACGATTATAAAGAAGTAGCTGATCTCTCCAATTTGTACCTCACTCAAGTAGCCAGCGAAGACTACGAGCAGCTCTGCAGAAGAGTTCAAAGAACAGCTCACGAGACATCAGGACGGATGGTACGAGACTGGTCTCCCATGGAAGGGAAACCACCCCCCGTTAGCCAACAACGAAGCCGGGTCTGGTGAAGAAGCTACGAAACCAGCAGTTGCTAGAGAGGTACGACGATGTTATCCAAGACCAATGTTAGTCAGGGGATCGTCGAGAAAGCAGAACGAGAAGTCCATGGGCGTGAGTTCTACCTTCCACATAAGGCAGTCGTGAAGGAATCAGCCGAAAGTACAAAACTCCGGATAGTTTATGACGCGTCAGCACGAGCAAACGACAAGTCACCGTCACTGAATGACTGCCTAGAAACAGGCCCTCCTTTGCAGAATCGACTGTGGGGAGTATTGACGCCAGGCAGATTCCACCCAGTAGTTATTGTCGGAGATCTGAAGCAAGCATTCCTCCAAGTCCGCATCAGAAGTGAAGACAGAGATGCCATGTGCGGTTCCATTGGTTGAAGGACCTGAAAAGGAAAGAGGTAAAAACTTTTCGATTTACAAGAGCTTTGTTTGGATTGAGTCCTTCGCCATTCCTCCTTGGGGGAGTAATCCAACAACACCTGGAATCCTGCAAAGAATCAAACCCTGAAGCGGTGGAAGAAATACAAATAAGTTTATACGTCGATGACCTGATCACTGGTGGTGAAACGATAGCCCGAGTCCGACAACTAAAGCAAGCAGCCATATCCATGTTCAGCGAGGCAAAATTCCAACTACACAAGTGGCATTCGAACGTCCCAGCGCTGGAGACAGACGTAGTAGAAACAGCACCATGTGGTTCAACGGAGAAAAGCTACGCCAAACAACAACTGGGAGTAACATTGGGCGAATGTGGAATGCTCGGACTTTCCTGGGATAAAAGAAAAGATGAAATTGCAGTCGCGTTCCCAACAACGACGACTGAACCAACCAAGAGGGGAATTCTGGGAAAGATAGCGCAGATATACGACCTGCTAGGACTGGTCTCTCCTGTTACCTTGCAAGGAAAGATCCTCTATCGAGACACCTGTGATGCCAAAATTTCATGGGATGCTGTCCTCCCACGAGGACTGATTTGTGCGCCGTCATGGCTGCCTGCCCCCGTCGATTGCTCTGTATATTTTTCCAAATTTCTCTCCTATGGAGAGTTTTATCGACTCCAATTACACTCCAACGTCAATCTAAGGAGGTCTTATTCCGACATGGATACTTCTCATTGGGTCGATACGCCTATGTGGATAATTCTAGGTGGTTTGTTTTCATCGCGCGAGTATGCTTCAAGTGCACCAAGTTGTCGTCTCACTACAACCTCAATCATCCATCGCTAAAGATCTCAAAGCATGGTAATACGACCCTCGCTCTTCCTGGAAAGGCTTTTCGTCATGGATCTCACGATCTTTATGGATTATTCAGGCAAATCCTGGGCCTGGACTCACGTTGGAAAGCGTTAATGACTCTTGGTCTAATACGAACTGTCGTGAATTTAATTCTCGCGCCATTTACTGTTAAGTATTCACGGAGCCAGCTATTTGATTTAAGATCTAAATATCAAGTCTCTGATCGCCTATACTGTCTTCTGAAGGACAGGGGCATTTTAAGATCACGAGGAATAAGAAGTGGAATATCTGTACGACAGAAGAAACAGTCGTATTCCCATCATTTTAAGAGACAGGGTTCGATATTGTTCTGTCAAGAAGGCGCTAATTTGCATAATTTGTGTTATGTCAAGCGTGCCGATCGACAAACTTCAGCCACACGCTCTCAACTTGACCAGTGGGAAATTCGAAATAACTACTCATGCAACCATTGCAGTTCACTCAATTCCCGTCCTTATTTCATATCGGCAGCGGGACAGTTTATAAGCAGCGGAGGAACTTTTCCTGTCTAAAGAAAATTCAAAGGAATTCTGCTGCAGTTTCTGAGTCAGTATTTAATAGAAGATTCACTTCCTGTCTTTTAAATGCAAGATCTGTCTGCAACAAGACCCTGATTATTAAGGATTTTGTTGTTGATTACGAAGTTGATTTGATGGGAATAACGGAAACATGGCTACATCTGGAAGACAATGACGTCATTATTGGCGAACTGTGCCCGAATGGCTTCCGTCTCGTTCATACCCCTCGACCAGTAGGTCGTGGTGGAGGTGTGGGTCTTCTTTATAAACATGGCATTTAGCACCAAATCAAGAGTCGCTGAGCATTCGTTTCGATCCTTTGAATGCACGGATGTTACTTTCATCAACCGCAAAACTTTTAGAGCTATTGTTGTTTTACCGTCCGCCTGACACTGGTCTGCAGCAATCAGTCTTTTCTTCGAGGAGTTTTCCAGTCTACTTGAAGAAGTCACTGTGAGCCCCGAGGAACTCGTGATCATGGGGGACTTCAACTTTCATATGGATGACACAGATAATATCTCTGCGAGGCGATTTGGTAGCCTTCCTGGATTTGTTTAATCTCAAACGCATGTGACGGTCCCACCCACAAACATGGTCATATTTTGGACCTTATCATCACAAGGATTAACTCTGATACTCTTGGAGTGAACAATGTTAATGTTTTGGAGCAATTTATATCAGACCACAAAGCTATTTGTTTTACCTTGGAACTTGATAAAATCCCAAATGAAAGGAGAAAAGTTGTTAGTCGTAGACTAAAAAACTTTTGATTTGAAACCTTTAACGACATGATTAGTTCGTCGGGTTTGCTAGATGACAAAACGTCTGATTCTCTTGAGTCACTAGTCGATAAGTATGACATTGTCCTGCGTGAAACCTTGGACAAGTTGGCACCATTGAAATCCCGGACTATAGTGATTCGTCCTAACGCTCCCTGGTATAATGAAGACATCGCTGCTGCAAAGAGGGAGAGACGTAGGCTTGAGCGGAAGTGCGTGTCGGGCGACTTGAGTGTGATAGGCTAAGTCATCTGGAACAATGTAATTCCGTTAACGCAATGCTGTATAGGGCGAAAGAACAGCACTACTCCGCGGTCATCCAGGAGAACGCTCATGATACCAAGCTACTTTTTCGAACTATTGACAAGTTATTGCAGAAGAGCACAGAGAAGCGCTAACCCGTTCGCTAATAATGATCAGGAACTCGCAAATGCTTTTGCTGATTTCTTTAGTACCAAGATTGAGAATATTCGTGATGAATTGCTGTCTAGGAGAGGAGAACTGTGTGCTCACCCTAATACCAATGTTGAGCCTACTGCCTGCTCTTCTCGTTTCGATGCTTTTGATATGGTGACTGATGAAGATGTTCTGAAGTTGGTCAGTGGTTCTACCATCAAGTCATGTTCACTTGATCCACTACCTGCAATAATTATGCAGAAATGCTACTCCACTCTTGTTCCAGTTTTCAGGAGGGTGATTAATCTATCGTTGTCAACTGGATCTATGCCAAAATGATCTAAAAGTCGCATTACTGTTGCCTTTACTGAAGAAAAAATAAATGCTGATTTTGAGATATTTGCTAGTTTCAGACCTGTATCGAACTTGAAATTTCTATCGAAACTGGTAGAGAAGTCTGTGTTTGCACAGTTGAAATAAACTATCTTACAACGAACGACCTTCACGAGCTTGGACAATCAGCCTACAAGACTTTCCATAGCACAGAAACTGCCCTGCTCTCTGTCACAAATGACATCATGTTATCACTGACAGAGTAAGAATGTTTTTCTATTGTTGTTGGACTTGTCGGCAGCATTCGACACGGTGAACCATTCTATGCTACTCACGAGATTGGAGAAGTCGTTTGGTGTTACCGGGACAGCCCTTCGATGGTTTCAATCATACCTTTCTGACAGAACGCAGTCCGTTAATATCAAAACTGCGAAATCTACAGTACGAGATCTGACTGTGGGTGTTCCTCAGGGGTCCGTTTTGGGCCCCGTGTTATACCTACTGTACACTTCGCCACTTGCCCAGGTTATAAGAAGTTATGATCTTGATTATCATCTATATGCTGACGATACTCAGCTTTATTTCTCTTTTAATACGGCGGATGTTGATGAGGCGAAGACGAGATGGACATAAACGAACACGTTGGATGGACATAAACGAACTGAAACTAAATCATGACAAGACGGAAGTTATGCTCATTCACTCAAAGTATCGAAACGGTCCGTCTTTTGACAACTTTAACATTGGCGACGAGACGTTGCCTACTACCGCTTCAGCCAAAAGTTTGGGAGTGATCTTTGACGAGCACATGTCATTTGATGCTCATGTCTCGGGGGTTTGTAAATCATCATTCTACCATCTGAGGAATCTGTCAAAGATTAGGAAATACTTACGAAGGATCATCCGAAGTTGCAGTACATGCATTTGTAACGTCGAAACTGATTATTGTAATTCTCTTACTTTACGGTTCTCCAAAATATCAGTTAAAAGAAGCTACAACGCGTCCAGAACACTGCAGCACGAATTGTATGCCACGTTAGCAAGTTTCAGCACATCACTCCTGTTTTGATAGGTCTTCACTGGCTTCCAGTGAACTATCGCATCATTTTTAAAGTTTTACTGTTAGTTTATAAGTCGCTCAATGGTACATCTCCTAGCTACTTGGTCGATAAACTTCGTTATCGCACCCAAACACGATCGTTGCGATCTGTCACCAATGCCCTCTTGGACCAACCCAAGTCCTCTACAAAGACATATGGCGATAGAGCTTTCAGTGTATGCGCCCCAAGGTTGTGGAATGATCTTCCACTTACTTTGCGGAGATCAGATTCAATTGACAATTTTAAAAAGGGACTAAAAACTTATCTTTTTAAACAATTTCTGGACAATGGTTCGTTATTTTTGTAAATATAGTTTTATGTTATAGTTTTTAATATTTATATATTTTAATGATCGTAACTGTAAAGCGCCATGAGCGTAGGAATGGCGCTATATAAATAAAATATTATTATTATTATTATTATGAGTACAGGTAGGTGGGAAAAGTGGGAACGTGGACTACCCAAACTGGTGAGTACTCCGAGAAGTCTCGCAAAGTTCCAAGAACCGATTCAAAGCATTACCCTTCACGCATTTGGTGATGCGAGTCAGCATGGCGTTGGAGCAGTCGTCATAGCAGTGGTACAGCAAGAATCAGGAGTCACACAAGGTCTCGTAGCAGCGAAAGCGCGGTTGGCAAAGAAGGGTCTCACCATCCCATGCTTGGAGTTAATGTCCGCCCACATGGCTGCAAACTTAGTCCATGGCATCCGAGAGGCAATTCAAGGTTTTCCCGTGAGACGAGTGATCGGATGGCTGGATAGCACAGTTGCCCTTCATTGGATTCGTGGTCAAGGGGACTACAAACAGTTTGTTGGAAACCGAGTTCACAAGATTCGAGAGAAGGAATGGATCGAGTGGAGGCACGTGGGAACTCAAGAAAACCCAGCTGACCTGGCAAGTCGCGGTGGAGACGTCGGAGAGTCTCGTACCTTGTGGTGGCAAGGTCCCAAGTGGTTGACAAAGAAAGCTAGTTGGCCACCTGATATCATCACCAACGACTCCAAAGAATCTCGTGAAGAGGCCAAAGTCGTGAAAGAGATTTTTGCCGTGACGCAACAAGTGGAAGACGAGTTGGACAAGCGCCTCAACAAGCACGATTGGTGGAAAACAATTAGAATCTGTGCGTGGATTTCGCGATTTTTGCACAATGCTAAGAGCAGCAAAGGGAAAAGAGTCTCAGCTCCACTTACCACAGCAGAAATCCAGCTACAAACGTCAGCGTGGATAAAGAAGATCCAAGAAAGAGATGCGGAAACTGACAAGTTCCAAGAAGAGAAACTTCAACTGAACTTGCAGAAAAATCGACAAGGCATTTATGAATGTCGTGGAAGAATCCCTAGAGTCTACCCAATCTACATACCAGACAGAGCTGCTGGCCGAACGGATGGTGCAGAACGCGCACATATTCACCCTGGGTGAGTGGGATTCGAGAACGATATTGGATTCCACGCCTTCGAAGGCTCGCCAAGCGCGTCATCAAGAAATGCTATGCAGTGCAAGCGGTTCCAGACGACAGCATTCGCTAGCCCCCCAGTTGGCAACCTACCGAAAGATCGAACAGAGGCAGCAACGCCCTTCAAAGTGGTTGGAGTGGATTATGCTGGTCCGATTCGATATCGCGCCAATGCAAAGAGAGAAGGCAAGGGCTACATTGTTCTGTATATGCTTGTAGCTTGACCCGAGGACTATATCTCGAACTGTTGCCAAACCTAACCACCGAAGAGTTCATCGGGAGTCTCAAAAGATTCATCGCAAGGAGGGGACGCCCAGAGACGATTTATTCCGATAATGGAAAGACCTTTGAAGCAGCAGCAAAGTGGCTCCGACAACTCAAGAAGGACGAGAAGCTGAACAACTACCTGGCCAAACAAGATATCAAATGGCAGTCCAACCTAAGTAGAGCACCATGGTGGGGTGGACAATTCGAAAGAATGATCGGTCTTGTCAAACGCAGTCTTCACAAAAGCATCGGTAAGGGATATCTGACCTGGAAAGAGCTGCAAGATGTCCTATTGGACGTCGAGGTGACTCTAAAGAACAGACCACTGAGCTATGTTGAAGAAGATGTGCAGATGCCACTACTCACACCCAACACCTTGCTGCATGGTTGGACAAGAATGCATTCTTCCTGAGGCAGACAATTATGATCAGACAATGATGTAATTAAAGATCATGGACGAGAAACACGAAACAGAGGATATTTGATAAACTTACCAACTATACAACTTGAATATGCACGAAGAGGATTCTATTTCATGGGAGCCAAATTATATAATGAACTGCCATTAAATATTAGAACTGCAACAAGTTCTGAAGGCTTTGATAAACTATTAAAACTTCATTTTAGCTAATATATATACTATAGATACTTCTCAACGAACTCCTCGGAACATCTTAAATCTGGATTTAATTTTTAACCTACTATAGATTTTTACTAAAGTAATTTTTAGGACACAGGACACGCGTTGATAACAGCAATATTCTTGCTGAAGTGTTTTTATCCTGTTAAAATATTCGTATTATTAATATTATTATTATCGCATCGAGGACACCGACCTTAGGAAAAGAGCGAAGTACCTTCGCCGATGCAAAGATGCAGTTTGGAAGAGATGGACGGCAGAGTATGCGAGAGCTAGTTAAGGGAAAGACATAACCTTAAACCAACGGAAAGAAAACCCACATACAGATTGGGGACGTCGTGCTGGTCAAGTCAGATGTGAAAAACCGGGGGGAGTGTGACGGGAATAGTGTAATGTATCTGTCATCGCAAACTAATTAAGAAGGGGCGCTAATTAAGAATATCATAAGGATTAGAATGATTATAAAGTATTGTGAGTGTAGTGCGTCAGTGAGGGTGCGACTGTAGTGAGATTCAAGAGCAAGAGAGATGTAAAGAACTATTGTGATTGTGTGGGTTCATATCAGCCTCTAACGGCATTCCCGACAGTTTCGAACAAAATAAAACTCTGAACTTAAACATCGAATTCTGTTTTACTATTTTGAATAGGTTTTAGGGTCAAATGAAACTAGAACAGTTATAAATTGAACTCGCTACAAATGGCTACACACCTGGAGAACTCCAGATGCTCTGGATAATGAGGGACTACTACTTGCAATTCCGAATATTTGTAGACTTAGCTTTCCTTGCCTTTACCAGGTTGTCTTGAAAAGTTGTTTGTATATTTATACAGATCACTATGCTGTCTATGCATTCCATTCGATGATTTTTGCACGAAAATTCGTACTTTACAACTGCACACTATTGTTTTTAGAGGTGCACAAATTGATTTAGAACTGTATATTATGTGTAAAACTCAAAACTGTACATTTAAACGCTGGTTTACCAGATTTTAAAGATTCACCAGAACAGTTCATAAAGTTTTAAAAATTTAAATTTCACCAGAAATCATGGTGCTAAATTTAAAACATAGTTCTAACCCCAAACCTAACCTTAATCCTAACCCTGAACCTAATACTGACCCCTAACTCTTACGATAATGTTTTCTTTTAGAAATAATAGCTGATTTTAATTTAGAATTTTATAACTGCTGATAATCTGTGACGTCATTTCGCAAAAATAGGCTCGAGACGACACACAGACCCTCAATTGCATTATGGGAACAAAAAAACTAGAATTGAGAATCAGATTCGTAGAAACGGCCAGATTCCAGAGAATAGATATTGTCATATTGGTCGATCTTGCATGCGAACTCTTCCCAAGGGGAGCTCTTATGCTTACGGTAAGTGAGTACTAGTAGCGTGTAGTTAGGTTTTCATTTTTGTAATTTCTTGGTATTTTTATTCGCGACAATCAATTCGAACTGTCATGGTGTAATTGAGGCGTTGTGGCGTTCGAAAGCGAAAGTAACAAATTTAAGTTAAAGCGAACTGTTTTAAGAAATCCTGTTGATGAGATCTGTGTACTGTATGATAATATGATGGCCTTTTCTCGTAGAAGCAATTAGGCTCAAAATATTGAGTAGTTTGTTAAAGAGTTGTTTCTCAGAGCTGTTTTTGTTAGTCGTGCTGCTGCGGTACTTTTGATCAACCTCATTCCCTCAGTAGTGACAATATTACTTTTTCCTTTTATTATTAGCTAGTTCACATGGGTTTAATTGTAGCTTTGTAAAATTTGTTATGGTGTGCCGATAATTTCGTTTCTCGCAGTCAGTTGCATCTACAGAACTTACAGATCGGGGAGTGTCATGGTCATTCATATACGTTATACATTCAACATATTTTAAAATACATGGGTTATAGCCTATAGGGGTTAGTGTTTATTTAGGTTCCGACAGAAGAGCCTCTTGAGTACCTATTTTGGGTACATTGGGTTACTTGGGTATGATGTATAAAACTAGAGTTTCTGCAGTCGCTGTGGATTTAGGTCTCCTTTGTGAATCAAAGACATTACTTTAAAGTTATTCATTTTTGTCAGTTACTACACTATGCGGTTACAATTCCTCCATTTGCATTGATTTCACACCAGAAACTGGATTTGCCCACTGACATTTATCTATTTTATTAATTAGTTATTAATTACATATCGTACTGCAAACTGCATAATAGTTTGGATGTATCTGACTGGGAGAAAGTAGGTGATACAAATGTCCAAGTATTTTATAGAGTGCATAAGATTGTTTCCCATCCTTAAAAATATTTTTGTTTTTAGAATGGCTCCCACCATTTCTAAACATTACCCCATAACAACCTGTGTGTTTTCATCTACTCCACCTTCAAGTGGTAAACAGTGTTTTCTTGGTCCACCTGCTTCACCCCAGTTGGACTCATTAACCTCCCTGGCACATTTGGGTGAAAACCATGTGGATAACTACCTGAAACAAATAATTCGTCATCTAAAGAATCTTTTCCAAAAAGGGCCAGACGTCATTGGTTCCATAGAATGGTCTATTCTGGCTCGTTTGCTCGATCAAGGCACCCCTACAACAATGTTGAAATGTTTGATGCTTCTGAATCTGAGTTTTCTCCATGGTCAGGCTTTTCTTACAAAAGTTGCACAGTTTTGCAACACCTCAGAAATTGGTGAGGCTGAACTTGCAAAAATAAAGAAACTAAAAGAACATCTTATAGAGTTAACTGGATTCCTAGATAGAATTTTAATGACATATTCTCATGTTGGGAATACTAGCAATTTGCCAATTGTTAAGGATTTCAAATGCCTGGTAAAAAAGCTTGGTAAAGTGATTGCAGGAATTAATCCACAAACTTTTTCTCAGTTGATTCCAAATACTGTTGTAACAGAAGAAGATATTCTGTGTTCAGTCCTTGGTTTACAGCATGATGTTGCTGATCGCCTTAGAAATTTGGACCCTGGAGTGCGAAGCCACCAAAGTGATATGTATTTTCTGCAAGGTTTCCTTGTTGATCAGGATGAAAGTCCCGAGATTGGTGAATGTTTGACAAACACAGAAGCTGTGTCATCAAAGCTGCAAGAAATGGGCTTTACACAAAGTCGTTCTGTTGTCGTTGCCAAATGGATTGCTGAACAACGCTTGGCAGAACATTGGTCACTTTTGGCTTGGGCACAACACTATATTCAGAATTTGTTCACCTATGATATTTTTTTGAATGAACGTGTTTCTAGATATCCATATCAAGAGAATGTACAGAATGAATGGTTTTCAGAGTCTTTTGAAAGGGATGGGGATGGTGATGGGGATGAGGATGAAGTTGTAAAAGCCAAGGTGCAAATTTCCAATACTACTGCTGAAGGATTATCAAAGTTGGTAGAGGAAAAGGAGCAGCAGTGTAAGCAACAACCCGGAGACTGCCTTTATTACCATGGAACAGATCACAATTCTGCAAAAAGTATTCTCAAGGATGGTATAAAATTAGAAGAAGGTAAATCTCGTTGTGACTTTTCGAGTGGAAAGGGATTTTATGTAGCTGATGATGCTATGTATGCATTTGATTGGGCGAAGAAAAGTAAACTTCCTGCTCTTCTAATTTTTAACATTGGAGATGCGAGTCTTGATACAGAATTTAAGGGCTTTGATTTATCTCCCACTGAGAGGAAGTCAGATTGGAAGCTGGTGACAAATTATTATCAGAATGCCAATGCCAATGCCAAGGAACTGAAGAAAAGAAAATTAATGAATGTGTGTTGTAAAAGTGACTACATCAAAGGACCAATTAGCCGGGATGGTACTACAGAAAACCCAGAGAAGAAGGACATCCAGCAAATTTGCATTCGAAAGGAACATATGGCACTTAATATTGGAAGTTTAACAAATATTTTTGGTGTTATATTTGTTAATTAATGTGAAAGTTGAAGTTTGGTTCTTGCTTTACTTTTGTAAATGGTAATTTTTATTTGGAGGACATTTTCTCAATTTTTTAGAAATCAATAGGGGGCAAGCCTGCTTCCACAATTTCCCTACTTAATTTTTTAATTAGAACTTTTAACCTTAATTTTTTTATTAGAATCCTTTTTCTATTTGAATAACAAGTGCACACACCAGATTGTGTAGATATTGTATGTTTTTGTGACATTGTCGGAGCCATAATACCATGAGCAAACATTCAGAAATCAGAACTTTCTCTGAAGACATTAGAGACAATATGTATGAAAGTTTAGAATAATAAATAAGAAATTGTGGTGTATTTCTACAATGGGGGGCCTATGGCGTTTGTTAAAAATGTTGCATCAAAAGTGTTACAATCACACACACAATATAAAGCTGTGCTAAGGCATTGCAATACCTTAGATTTTGAAACCTTGCTGTATGCTGGGTAATCACTAAGTGCAAAGTCGTATATTTTGTCTCAAGGTCTCGTATAGTAAACTTGGGTTGCTGTGCACGGACTAATGGTGCTCCGGACATGTTTGCTGTGCAGGTCATTTATTGAGGGTAGGTTTTACTTTTTATTATTGTCGAAAGAATAAATAGTATATCCGGATTTATTAAAACGATGTGTACACAGGATGGCAGACACGGCCAGTTATTTCTGGACGGTTTTTAGCGAAATTTTGTTGTGAACAAATGTGTTGCCATTGGGGCATTGTAACTGTTGTTGCGTAAAATAATTTCCCAACGCAACCAGGTGATATTATCATATTAATCAGACATAATTTGATGCTACTCTGGCTTTTTTGAACGTAACTTTAAAACTTACTGTCTATGACCCAACTCATAGAACTGCTGCGTAATAAAAATCGTCATTAAAAACTATTTCATGTAATATCTGCTTTAGAAATGTGAGAAAACTTTCTGTACTAACAATTTGGTAACTGGAGACTATTATTCTAGTTTCATGTTATTTATCGAAATCACTAGAGTGGTTAATTCATTGTTGTTTGGAAATAGGCTTCTTTTGTTGTGTAGGCAAAGCCGAGCCAGATAAATTAACAAGAGCATGGGGAGAGGAAAATTAAATGCGCCAGGGGAGGGGGGTGAGGCCCAACAATACCTATACTTCCCTTCAAATTCAATCCCAGCCAAATCGTTGCTCGCACATCCTTGGAAGCTATTTGACTCGGAAAAAACATTGCCCATACAACTAAGAAGCCACAGAGTTGTCTGCGGAGGAGGCTAGTTTCAACCCGTTGGAGGACATTTGGATGTACCGTGTGAAGTCAAAGATACATTTGCCCTGTGCTCGAGACAAATGGACTTGCAACTGCAGGATCTGGATCCCGATAATATCAATGTTATTTTTCAGTCAAACAGTCACGCATAATCAGCTTCCAAACACTCCATCACTTCAACGTTGTCATTTAAATCATCAACAAATGTGCAGATTATTATAAGTAATACCATGACATGAGGGAAATTAGTGATTAAATGCCCCGCAAGTCGAGGGAGGTTTGTGAAAGTCACGAGGACAAAGCCCGAGTTCGAAGCCCTTTCACAAATCCTCCTGAGGCTTGCGGGGCATTTAATCACTAATTACCCTCATGTCATGGTATTAGTTTGTAATACCATGATTGCCGAGGTAATTAATTTTGTATTGTTTGAATTTGGTATTGTTTGAATTTGGATATGAAAACATTGTGAATGCATGGATATAAGTGGGTATAAATATGAGGTAGATGGTTTAATTGAAGCCTTCTTGTTCGATGCTCACTGACTGTTAATTGGTGACATATGTTGAGTGAAGTGTATAACACCGAATATTAATGATTCATTGTTGTGTGATACTTTGTTGTGTAAAAGAGTACTGTTTGGATATGGCTCATGTATTTTAATGAGGGCAAAATTAGAAATTTGCCCAGTAAAGTCTAGCGGGAAATTAGTTATTAAATCACCCGGTGAGAACAAAAGAAACCGAGTCAATCATGGTATTACTGCAGTTAAAACCTATACTGACTGTAAAGATACCATTGTCCACCTTCAATCCTATATTTTACATCCGGGGAGAATTATTGAAGAACAAGAAGGTAAAGTATGCAGTGCGGAAGCAGATTAACAATGATGTCATCGCGGGACCCATACATTGCTAGAATAGATCTTGCAGTTGCAAAACCATTTGATTTTAAAACATCAGACTAATCAGTAGCGTAGCAATAGGTGGTTCAGGTGGTTCATTGAACCAGGGCCCTGAATGTCCAGGGGCCCCAAGCAAGCAAAATCTGAGCCAATGGATTATTCCGCTGACTGTCCCAAATTTCTGGACACACAACTACAAAAGCCCTCACTCTTGAACTGGGGCCCCTGAAACCCTAGCTACGCCACTGAGACAAATTATCTCAATGTATTTTTGTTGGAGTTTTGCCTTCACTCCCATCTTTGATCTTTTGAGAAACAAGACTTCTTGTTATAAAATTGTGTTTCATGTGGGAGCTGGGCAAATAAATCTTTGAATCACATGGTGCATTAACTTCATATCACAATTACAGATTTTTTCATAGCGATGGTGGATAGATAAATACAGGCTTGTTGTACCATGGGCACGCAAGTATTTTTATTGTTCGGAAGAACCAGGATGCAGGATTACATTGATTGCAGTTTTTTTTAACTGAAGTGGTTATCCTGTAAACATATGTTCTTAATAAAATAAAAGAACCAATCAGAGGCCGGAACAAGTCTATTCATTGGTGGCACAGTGGGTAGCACACATGTCTTTCACCTCTGCAAGAGGTGTAGGAATGGATTTGAGGTTGGGGGCTGAAGTTGACAAGCAGGTAATCAGTGACCACATTTTTAGGGCGGTCTGCCGGATCCTCCCCTGTAAAATTTTGAAATCTAGAAGCTCGGAAAGACAATTTGCAGCAATTTGAGCAAACTTTTTCATGTAATTCTAACCTGCTGCCTCTTACCATGTGATGCCATTTTTTGCACCTAGTACTGGAACCAATATAACACTCACGTTGCAAGGGTTTAGGTTTAGGGGTTGGCTAACATTTCAGGCTACACCCGTTTGTAAAATCTCGTGTAGATGAAGACCGTAGGTAGATTACCTTAAGTATCTTCTCTCTTAGCCTCTATAGTCGTACTAAATACAATTGGGAAAAAACACATTAAATTTAGCAACGCTTGTAGTGATTTTTTTTTGGGGGGGGTTCCTACGCCTATGAGTGCAGTTATTAGATTAAAGATTTTGCCTTGGCCGCAAGTGAGAAGAGTGCTTCCAGTTTGACTCTACCAATTACCGCAGGTATAAATAAAAGTTAGTTTAGTTTAGTTTTCGCGAAAGTGTATTTCGAAAAAGATGGTGGTTGTGCATTTTTCCAGAATGCTTTGCGACCTCAAATCACCTGTAATAAAGGCTAAACATTAATTGTTTACTTTGTTAACATAAATATGTAAAAGCTTCCTTTTACCAAATTTAATGTTTTTGAAACTTCATCTTCTGATATTTCTGCGGGATTCAATGTTTACTGTGCGCAAGGAATTATGGTTAAATGTACAAGTCGCCATCTTTTTCGGTACCGTCAATTGGTATGGGTCACTTGGGAAATCATCTCCGAAGACTGATTTTCGAATGCTGAATTCCCTTATACTAATCCGAAAACTAACCATTTTATTATTAATGATTGGTTGTCTATCGGTTTCAACTATGACTAGGTTTATTGGTTTAAACGGTGGGCCTGGCCGCGGTGTGCATGCATATGAGGCACATGGGCGTCCACATTCGGTACAGATGAAAGCTGTTGTATTCTTTCCGTTCGGTACCAGTCCTTTGTAGCCAAAGCAGAGAGGCTGAGAGCTACGGTGGAGGCTATTTCAGATACCTTGAAGCAGATCCGCCCCAGTACTTTCATTATTTTACATGGCCAATTTGCCTACTCGCAGGCCAGGTGAGGCTATTATATAGTGATGTTAGTGCATGAGGGATATCAAAGATCTACAATTTATATAATTTGTTTCCAAATAGTCTAAGTGGATATTTTATACATATAAAAATAAATCTTAAATTTCAAGGTCTTATAATATATACCGCTTCAAGAAAAACGCGTTGCGTGTTCAAAGTTGCGATATAAATCCAGACAATCAATAGTAAGGTCCATTTCCCATCTTTTCAAACGAAGGCCATTGCTCGTGGCTTTCGAGTTTCGTAATATATGTATAGCGCAAAATAAAGAAAAACTGAAATACTAAAGAAAAGCAAAGTGAAGCTGATGTAAAACTCCTCGATTTATATTCTGGAATTGTGTAACCATATTTAATTTAGAATAATGAAAATCGTTTATATAAGTTAAACACAAGCTTGCGCACGAAGCACGTGGTGGTCGTGGACTCCAAATGCTTTTGTCTTCTTGTAGATTGTGAATTTCGTTGTTGTTCGGAGCTCGTAATCTCTTACAAGAGCGCTTCTTCTAGTTGTGTCGACGTAGCAATAAAATGGATTTTTTTCATAAATAATATGGTGAATATTTACTTGGGTAGTGTAGGTTCAACGTTCTCTTCCATCCATATATTAACTATGTTCCATCTTAGCGCATATTCAAATCAGGCGCCCAGCCTGATTTGAATATGACAGTGTAAAATAATGAAAGTACTGGGGCGGATCTGCTTCAAGGTATCTGAAATAGCCTTCACCGAGCTTACCAGTTGTTCTTTTCCCTTCTAGTGTAACGCACCGTAAACCAGCTGTTTAGGGATTTGCTCTTCCGATGTTGAGCTCATTTTATTTGTCTTTTCTTTAATTGGCTTTCAATATTTGGCTTCTCTGTTTTCTGAAGTTTTTCAAGGTTTGTCACATGATCTTTCCATGTCACGCACAGAATCTTCCTGATGGATCTTTGTTGAAATGCCTCGAGTTTTTGAAGGTGGCGTATACGAACGCGTATACGTACGTATACGAATAACTTCGTATACGAACGCGCTCGTTACAACAGCTTTAAAAACAGACATTTTGATTTTCAGCGTACTGTCTACCCTGGGTACCAGAGGTTTTTCCCTCTATTTAGGACGACGGACGAGTCGTCTCAACCCACAGGAAAGCATGAAGCCTGTGGAACCTAGGGTACGTCATGTCGTGACTTCCAGATACGTGTTTTGCAATCTCCCTAACGAGGTATTGGCTTTGGCGATGCGATTAGTACCGTAATTTCTTGATCTAATTGACAGTCCTTAAGCTTGCTGCCAATTGATATGCAGTTGGTCAAAACCTATTCGTCCAGCTGGATGGTTCCGTACGCGTTACCAGAACATTAATAATATAGTGTTGGCGCGCCATTTCACAGCCTTATACTTGACGCCAGTTTTAATCGGGAAGCGCTATGAGTATTGGCCATCAGCGCATACATGTCCGAAGTGCACGAAGAACATTGACAATTTTTTTGGGACACCTTGCTTGTGTATAATTTGCCATAAAGCAGCTTGGGGAATTTTATAATTAATATTCTTATAGTTTATTTGTAATTTAGTACTTTTTATACAGATGAAGAGCCACTTTTTGTGGATATGTTGTCAATAAATCATTTATTATTATTATTATTATTATTATTTTTGCAATGGTCGCGCTGAAAATATCATATCGACAGTGCGTGCCGCGGTTGATTGTTGTGGGAATTGAACTCGCCCGCTTCTGCATCGCAACCCTTGAAACTAACCACTACACTAAGACAGCAGGCTCAACAGAAAGCAAGATAACAAATGTTAAATAACAAATGTATTTAAGGCCCTATGGACCGGTTTTCTACATAATGCATAACTATATAGGACTAACGATACATGGGCGATCGTCAAGCTCGTATCCTCAGAAAAAATATTCTGAGTCCCGGACAGGAATCGAACCCGTAACCTTCTGATTGCCGGTGAGACGCTCTAACCATTGAGCCACCGAGACTCAGATGGAGAGCGAAGGTTACAATGATGTACTGGTTCGATTGATATATGTACTGCCAATGCGGCAGTCACTATATATCAGTAATGTCTGGATGTGTTAATATATACACTGCTGTAGTGAATATGGGAGAGCTTAGACGATCGTCCATGTATCGTCTGTCTACTCCAAGCTCTCCTACATTCACTACAGCAGTGTATATATTAACACGAAATAGTGATGTTTCGAGCGGAGCCCTTCATCAGAGTAAGAATGAAGGGCTCTGCTCGAAACGTCAGTATTTCGTCACTAAAAATCTTGGCAGTTTACCACCTTTTCACTTTGCTATATATCCAAAACACTGTCTACGCAGAACTCTACTTTTTTACTACTCTCGTATATTGGACTAAACCTAGTGTTTTCCCTAGGACTAATGTTCATAAAATTCTCCATTGAGATTAGTGACATTCTTGCAATTACTTGTGTGTTTTTATTTGGCTTTTGAAGATCATTGCCATGGCAACAACGAGTATAAAATTGTTTTGATATTCTTCATCTTTTCTCTGCCATTTCTTCATTGCGTAAAATTTCTTCAAACTTCAGTCTTGTAGGGAAGGAAACGCAAAATATTTGCGTTTATTTTCGGGATTTTTTACGCGTGCTGACGTCATATAATTTCCCGATTATCAGTAAATCCCTTGCCAAATTAGTAACCAGGTCGCGCGCGGTCGATACTTCGTGAATGATGTCACATATGCCCCCTTCGTAATCTTACATATTAGAAATGGCTTGGTGCCCTATTCGCAATCTTCTCAGCAATAACTACTTCTGGGCCTTGTGGAATTAAGATTTGTGTGGGGGACATGCCCCAAACCTCCTGCCACCAATGCTAATCATCCTACGAACTACACGACGGACGCAGCTCAACGCGGCCGAGTCAAAGGTTTAGTAAAGGCGCCACAGGCTGCACCATAAGACCCATGATGACCTCGGAGCACAGCTAAAGTTAGGGAGGGAGGGACACCGGAGTACCCGAAGAAAAATCCTCGAAGCACGGGAGAGAATCAACGCCCCTAGCCTGCGACGCCGCACATTTGGAATCCGTAGACGGTCGGTAGCATCTTTGATAGTCGGTAGCATCTTGGGACTTTTTTACGCGCGCCTATTTTTGATAATATTCTAAACCAAACCCTAAAACTAACCCTAACCTAACCTTAATCCTATAACCCTATTAAAAAGAAAAAAGTAAAGTAAAAATTTTAAAAAATGGAAAAATTATATACTCACCCAACATTCGAACCCCGCTCTCACAACTAAAAATCAATAACACAGGCCACTGGGCTATGCAAGCAAACATGAAAATTTTAGTTGATAATCAATATTTATGTAATCCCATTGTAAGTGAACCATATACATAATAAAGAGATGCTACCGACCACTAAAGATGCTACCGACCATCTACGGATTCCAAATTAGCTGTGACGCCCATAGGCTGCACACTCCCGATTTGATCGGCTCGATCGAACTACAAACAGAAGAGCCTGCGGAGGTGGCAGATTTTAATGTGCTTTTTCAAACAAATCCTAGATCCGCCATTGTCTCACAATGTTCCCTCCGAAAATCGTACCTCCGTTAACTTGACGAAGCTCGCGCAGCCTCTGACGTCATAAATGCCTTTGTTGTTGTGGTACAAAATGCCAAGTATCCATCTTAAAGTGTCTAGGAAGTGAAAAAATTAGTCTCTTATTTGAAAGAACTCCTGAAATTATTAAAAACTTAACTTTTATACAATGAAGATTTGTTTGATATCTAAATATCACACTGCATACGTCACACTGCATACGTCACACTACATAATGACTTATCGAAATAGCCTAGTGTATATCTTTGCGATTATCAAATCAATCGAAACTTCACAGTGACGTCTTTGGGACGATGTTTTTTTAGTATCCGCGAGAGGTTTCAAGATAGTTGCCAATATTAAGATAATAATGTTAGGAAATTGTAAAAATGCAAATGCGGTCAACTGTTACTGTAAAAATGGTGGTTTCATGAGTTAAGCTTTCGTCGTATACAACAACATCATCAGAAAGTAAGCTAGTCCAGTGTTTATATATACAAAGTGTGAGAATAAATTTAAATATGGATATATTATTATTATATAATAATGTTAGTGTTAGTATTAGGGTTAATGGTTAGTATTAATCTCAGTAACATTAATGCTGACAAAAAACATCGTTCCGAAGACGGGGTGAAGTTTCATATAAATCCCGAAATTTCATGATACGAGGAACTCTAATACTAGGGTTGGTTACAGGGCCGTCGAAAGCAAATTCATATTGGGGGAGGGGGGGGGGGGGCTGACAATGGCGGACCCATGGGAATTAGTGACCGCATTTCTACGGGGTAGGGGGTATGCTCCCCCGGAAATGTTGAAATATAGAACCTCGGAAACACCATTTCCTGCAATTTGAGCGAATGTTTCAGCTCATTTTGCGGCAGGCTTAGTTCAAATTTTACATAAAAATGAAGAATCACATCAACATAATTTACTTGGAGGATTTAATGCCAATTTTTTATTAATTCCCATTAGTTACATGTTGACTAAGAAATCTCATGTTCATGGAGTCCTTTCTACAGTTTTTTGTGCTCTAGAACCCGAATTACATGGAGCCTAATTCCGACGGGCCTGGGTTAGGGTTGGTATTAGTGTTGCGGTTAGGGTTAGGGTTGGTACTAGGGTTGGGGGGTTAGAGTTATAGTATTAGGGTCTCTCGTAACATATTAACCGGAATATATTATATTAACCCGACGAAATATTAGCGAATAGTGATATTAAGTAGTTGTGCTGGCAGTGTAGAAATACAAATAGAATAGATATATCAAATAGAGTAGATGTGCTGCCAATGTAGTGTGTAGTTTGTCTAACGTTTCGAGCGAAAGCCTTCATCAGAGAGTGAAAGTGACTTCCGTTTCACCGCTTTTTGACGAAGAGCCTTCGCTCGAAACATTAGCCCCCTGTATACTCTTTCTGCAGTACACCAACTTTTTGGAGCATTCGATTTGTATTAGCTAATTATTATTTTCTTCCAGGTTTTTCTATGGTTTGAATTTCCAACAAGATGGACCCATGTACTACTATTGAGTATCCAATAGTGCATGCTTTACAAGACTATACATCTGCAGTTTACTTCCAAAGGCTTGCAGCAGCTAAGAACTATGATGACTCAACAACAACCTTAACACAACTTGATAAAGTACCAGTAGAAGGATACCTAAGGGAATTGGTTACAGTGTTAAAAGATTTCCAGAAATGGCTGAGGACATCTGTAGTAGATGAAGACTCAATTCGAAGAAACGCTGCCCAGGATCCAAGTATGAAAGAAGCTCTGATGATCCTCTTTGAAGTCTTCTGCCAAACTAACAAGTTATCACTAGAACAAAGTCTTGTTTGCTTTCCAGATATCAAACAACACCTATCAGAATTTAACGGATTCCTTGATCAAATTATAATACATTATTCGGGTATGAGCATTGTGACAGAACTACCACTCTTAGAAGAAGTCAAAAACAGCATAACAGGATTAGGCAAGAACATCGATCTTGCTGGATCAAGGCCTTGCTTTGAATTCATCGCTGATACTCAAGTTAGCCAGGAACAGGTTATTTGTTTGGTGCTAGGATTACAGAGCAGCCTTGCTCATCGACTTGCAAATCTGAAACCTGAAATTCGAGATCACCAAAGTGACATGTACTTTCTTTCTGTGTTCCTTTGTGACCACTCATGTGAAAGTTTTGAAATAGAGGAAGAGTTGGCCAACAAGGAAGGGGTTACAACAAGGTTGCACAAGATGGGCTTTACAGAAAGCCGTTCCAAAGGAATTGCCAGTTGGATCACAGAGCAGCCTTTGTGGCGGCACCAATCGCTTTTAACATGGGCACAGCTTTATATTGGTACCGTGTTTGAGTACAATGTGTTTTTAACCAAGTATGTTTCTCGATATCCATACGAAGAGAAGAGGTTAGAAGAGTGGTTTGAAGTTTCTATCCAATGGGAACGTGAACATGAAGATATTTCAGATACCACGACGACAAAAGTTGCCTTGATTAACACAACACCTCAGTCGGCATCAGAGGTAATACAAATAAAAGAAGACCAAGTTGGTTCTTCTATTTGGTTTCATGCGACAGATCACAAGGCGGCAGTTGGAATTCTTGAGAATGGTATTAATTTAGGCGCTGGAAGATTTAAACGTGATTTCTCAGATGGAGATGGTTTCTATCTAATGGCAAATAGTGAGCATGCGCTCAGCTGGGCAAACAAGCTAAAGATTGCAGGCGCAGTGATTCTCTTTAAAGTTCCTGATGATGTGTCGAGTTGTTTCAAGTGTCTTGATCTTACATCAGATCAAACGGCATGGGAAACGATCGTGAAGTTTAACAGGCATGGCCGACGGAGAAATGAAAGGCCTTCGAAAGCATTAAACGATAAGTATAGAGAATGTGATTATGTCATAGGGTCAATATGTAGCAATGGCATTGAGTGCAATGTTGAATCTTGGCAGCCAATCGGTTTTGGGAATGGTGAACCACAGGTTTGTGTTAAGTCAAATCGCATGGCTGAGTATATTGGAAACAGAGAGAACATACATGGCATTGTTTTTATAAACTCACCCTTGGACAGTTATTGTTGTTGATTAGGCCGTACATCCATATATATATATATACTGTTCACATTTTAACCACATGCATGACTGTCAGAATTACAGTGATTTTGTATTTGAATTCGAACTTGAGTGATTAGGTGAGTCAATTCCTATATGTCTATATGGTGGTAAAAAACTTCTGCATCTGGCTCTGAGGTGCATTGTACCGTATCTTTTGTATTGATTAATTTCCTTAGTTGCTTATGGGTTTTTTGTTGACCAAGGTGTCCTTTTACTGCTTCTCGTACCCTACCGTATCCAGCAGTATCTGCATAATATAGCTATTAAAGTATTAATTGGCCACATCTTTAGCGCCCAAGGAATCCAAGCTGACCAAAAAAAATAGAAGCAATAAAAAAATGCCTAACCTCCGCAGAACCCAAGTGAAGTTTCATTTCGAATTATGCGACAATTACCGCTCCCTCCGCGCTCTTACACGTCAAGACTCCGAGTGGAAATGGGACCATGAAGAAGAAAAGTCACCTGAAAGATACGCTCACTGGAGACAACGTGATTTGTCCTACTACTCAATGAAAGACTCAGAGATAATCGTAGATGCAAGTCCTGTTGGTCTTGGTGGACTCCTTGTTCAAGATGGAAATGTCATAAGTTATGGAAGTCGAGCCCTCGCAGATGTCGAAAGTCGTTATTCGCAGACAGAACGTGAGATGTTGGCTACAGTTTGGGAGGTCGAACACTTCCACCTATATGCAGAAACCTGCGACACCAAGAATGGATAGATGGAAGCTACGCCTCATGCCATACAACCTTACTAATTTTATGAGCCGACATCCAGACCCAAAGAACGAACATGACAATTTAGCATAACACTATGCCAACTACGTATGCAGCAACGCCATCCCTAAAGCTATGACACGCGAGGAAGTCAAATTAGAAACGACGAAAGACACTACCCTACAGAGTGTCACCACAGCCATCAAATCAAACGCATGGACAGATCCTGTCGTAACGAGTTTCAAGAACGTCAAAGATGAGTTGATTGTCTGTGATGGAATAATTTTACGAGGAAACCGTATCGTCCTGCCACACTCTCTAAGAAAACAAGCCATAGACTTGGCTCACCTTGGATACCAAGGCATCGTTAAGACGAAACACCTCTTGCGTGAAAAAGTTTGGTTCCCTCAGGCGCGGCGGAAGCATTTTAGTAATGGTGCGACCATTTGTTACGACATAAATACAGGAAGGTCCGGGGCATGCCCCCACGAAATTTTTTGAAATTTGGGTCTTTAAAACGGCATTTCCTGCGTTTTGAGAGCACTTTGGATCAAAATATAAAGGTCTTAAATCACATTTTTTAACAGTATATTTTTTCATTTTTAAGAAATATTTTGGTCCAAATACTCAAAAGACAACACTTTTCGCGACTTTGAATACGTTTATTTTTTATTTCATAATATTTCATATTAAGATACTGTCAAAGATACTGTCATTGAAGCAAGCAATGTTCCAATTTCTTCGCCAATACCGTGCTACGCCACACAGCACAACTAATATTTCTCCAAGCGAAGCACTCAACAAGAGAATGTTGAAGATCCAAATTCCAAACATGATGCTAACCAACAACATCCAGAAGGATGAAGAAATAAGGCGACAAGACAACAGAAGAAAATCAACAATGAAATCCTACGGAGATAAACATCAACGCGCAAAATGAAGAACCATCGAGGTTGGTGACACCGTACTCCTACGACAACCTAAGAAAAACTAACCACACCGTTCAACCCAGAACCCTTCCGAGTAGAAGCAATAAAAGGTTCTATGATCACAGCCCAAAACAAGTCCAAGTCAGTGACGCGAAACTCATCATTCTTCAAGAAAATCGTGAACTTTCCTGTCACTACAGAACTCCGAAGACGAAGATTTCAGGGATATTAACGCTAATCAAGGAACAATTGAACTAAATCCGACGGCGTGCGTGTGTTCGATTCGATTAGAACATAGATAGCTCAGACACAGTCATTGCGAGTATTAATAAATATATAGTTATATTACTATTTTTTATAATTAATTTATTTACCACATAAAAATACATACTGTTAGCCTGTAATTGTTCATATCTTCTTTCATAACATCAATATATTCTATATGGCTTGTTTTGTAGATCATAAAGCTTAGCAGTGTTTCAAAATATTCATCAAATATACTGCTATATATTTATTAATACTCGCAATGTGTGTCTGGCTTGGTTGTCCAAAAGGCAATTACGATAATTCTGGGTTAGTTCATTCAACAAAAAACAAATGATCCATCGAATTCAAGAGAACGAGCAGCAAAAACGGGTGCTACACCGCGGGCGCCGCCGCTGATTGTTCAATATACTGTTATTACTCGGGCTACGGCTACCTGTAGGTAGCCAGAGTCTTAAAATGGGCTCTGTTTTTTTCCTCCTTTTTATTTATGTCGAGAATCTGCATTACGTCATCCCGATAGGCTTTGCGAAACATGCAAGAAATGGTTGCGAAACTAATGCGTGCAAATATTCAGTTCATCCTTGTTGTCAATGAATCGCAGTCGAAAAAGCATTTACGAGACCTGTAAACCCGCAAAGAAAGAACTCGCAGAACCGTGGAACGACTACATGTTGTCATGTTGACGTTTCGTGCAAGGCAATGCAAGCGAATATTTGAAACTATAGTTTCGGACTTTCGTTTTATTGGCAATGAATCGCAGTTGGAAAAGTTTACCGAGACCTGTAAACCCGCAAACCATTGCAAAGATTCTCTCCAAGATGAGAGAAACACAGATGAGAGATCAATCATGAAGACGGAATGGACAGCCGAAGGACATGGAAATATTATTATACTGTGTTGACAAATATCCCGTGAAACTCCGTAATATTAATCATGAAATATTGTGTTTTTGTCCGACTTAAATCAATGCTATATCGAAATGATCACTTGAATCTGGAGAATCGAACGCTGTAGGTTTCGTAGGCGATAATAAAGCGAATCAAAGGACATGGCTTCAAGATCTATTCGTCGTTTACCGATGATTTAATGCTTTTATGTCCATTAAACCGATGTAATTTCGTAACAGATATGTTTCGTACACCTTGCCGTTGATTTTAATATAAATTTTGACACACGAAGACCTTCAATCGAACAAATATTAGAAAAAATAGCATTGCCGTGTTTAGTGTTAAGAGCAAACAATTAGTTGAATTGTGCTTTTAGTGATAAAAGCATGAAACTTCTCACGTTTGTAGACCTATAGGCCCTTAGTAATTCTGGCTTAGAGGCATCGCTGAAAACTTCTGTAACATTGATAAAAAATGCTGAGTCAGCATTTTTTAACCTTTACATTTTCAGTGAATAATGTCCAAATTAGCCACTATTAGTGTTTTATAGAAGTTTTAGAGATGCAAACAGTGTTCAGGAAAATATGTTACCCCAGAGAAACTAATGCCATGCAACTTGTAACAGGAATAAACCGGTTTGGATAAAAAATGCTGACTCAACATTTTTATGATTACTCTTTCCTATCGTTCTTACAATTGACTATGAAAAAATCTGCTGTGAACATCTTTGTTTATCTGACGGGTTGTAGTGTTGACTTCAAAGAGTTCCACTTTAAATATTATACTGTCTAATCTTACCTAGCTGTTCAGTCTCCACAAACTCACAGGGCTGTACACTGCATGCAGGTTGGCTTTTGAACACTTGCACAACCCTCTGCAGGATTTTTTGCAGGAGCAGCGGATAAGCTCATAGCAACCTTGCTGAGCTTGCGACAAGGTTGTCCACAGAGGTTTCCATCTCCCTCTCAACCCCACTCGGCTGGACTTGGAAGTTCTGGCAGTGTCAAGTGGACATGGCCACCTTGGCAGCAGATATATTTATCATTTATTTATTTTTATTAGCTTTTCTATTAAGTTATATAAGTAAAAGTACTAATACTAAATAAACGATGGCTGGGAAACCGCAACAGCATGGTCAATTACTGCAGTCCCAGAACTAAAATACACGAAATAATATTTACGAAAGACAATATATAAACAGTTCTAATATCAGCATCATATTTCGTTTATTAGACTTCGTGAGTTGTTGCACTTTGGACATATATAGTCTTGAACGTACGCGCGGATCGCTATAAAATAGTATTTATGTAGTACAGACTTAAAGAGTTTCAGATTGGTCATGCTTAGATCTAGCTTTACAGCTAGTGTGTTCCAAGTTCTAATTGTTCTTATCCAAAAGAATAATCTCTGGTGGGTCGTCGTTTTGCATCGTGGAACTACGTACTTAGCTGTGCTGCTGTTCTTGGATGATCTAATGCATCTTGTAGTTTTCTTCTGAAGCAGGAGACAGGAAAAGCTGATTAAGCCAAGAATGATTTTGAAGTACTGTAGTGCTCTGATTCATGAATTTCATGGCAATTGCAGCATGGTAGTAGAGATAGTGATAACAGTATTGATGTATAGCTAACAACGCAGGGAGGTTAAGTATATACTTGGTTGCACGTCTTTGAGTTCGTTCTAATTTTACAAGTAATTCAGTAGATTGTGGAGACTACTGGAGACCAAACCTAGGTTGCGTAACCAAAGTAAGGGCAACGTACAAGTGCTAAGTAGATAGTTCTCCTCGTCTTGCTTTGTTTGGACGTGCCGTGTATTTCTCCTATAATGTTACCATTTACTTAGTAACTTATTTGCACTGACTGGTACTCTGTTCGTCGACTTGTTTGCTCCAAGTAAGGTCGGCAGAAACACAGACACCTAGATGTTGCTCGCTCTTAGTGGAAGATACAGGTAGTTGGGAATCTTTCCGCGGAGTGTAAGTGGTGGCTATTAATTTTAACTTACGGGTAATGGTCTGTGTCTTACACTTGTACTCGTTAAAAATCAGCCCTGAATTGGAAGACCAGACTTTGAGATTCTGTAGATCTGCCTGTAGTTTCCGTGTAGTCATGTTATTGATGCTGCCTAAACAGCACCATGATTTTCACAGGGCCCCATTGAAAAACACTTCGGTGACATGGGCTCCCTGTTTAAATATTATTATTATTATTATGATCGCCAATAATTATGATAAGGACAAATGATATAGATGTTTTTGTTATTGCTGTCACAGATGCAGAGATTAATCCCACAGAATGAGGTCTGGCTTCGTTTTCGCACAGGGAAGCATTTTAAGTATTACCCAATCTACAAAATCGCCTGTTCACTTGGTCCTCAACAGAGCTTGGCTTTGCCGGTCTTCCACGCATTCACAGGCTGCGATACGGTTTCGTTCTTTGCTGGTAAACGCACAAGTGCATATCAGATCGTTCTTAGACGTCGCGCCGCTGCGCGCGATGTCTTATCTGATGACTACACCAAGAATATCAAACGATTCGTTGTATTGTTGTACGATCGAGGAAGCAAGTTGATCTCAGTCGATGAGGCTCGACAACAGTTGTTCTGCCAGCAATTTCCCGTACTCTGGATCGGATTCCATCAACATCTGCTGCTCTGAAGCAGCATGTAATGGTGCAAGTCCACTTGACACTGCCAGAACTTCCAAGCCCAGCTGAGTGGAGTTAGGAGAGAGATGATTTATGGAAACCTCTGTGGACAACCTTGTCGCAAGCTCAGCAAGGTTGCTACGACCTTATCCGCTCCTGCAAAAAAGCCTGCAGAGGGTTGTGCAAGTGTTCAAAAAGCCAACCTGCAGTGTACAGCCCTGTGTGTTTGTGGAGAACAGCTAGGTAAGATAATATTAATATTCAGACCTAAATAAATTTTGGTTCGACAGTATTTAAAGTGGCACTCTTTGAAATCAACACTACAACCCGTCAGATAAATAAAGATGTTCACCGCAGATTTTTTCATAGTAATCATAAAAATGTTGAGTCGGCATTTTAACCGGTTTATTCCTGTTACAAGTTGCATGTTGCATGGCATTAGTTTCTCTGGGGTAACATATTTTCCTGAACACTGTTTGCATCTCTAAAACTTCTATAAAACACTAATAGTGGCTAATATCTACATTATTCACTGAAAATGTAAAGGTTAAAAAATGCTGACTCAGCATTTTTTGTCAAAACCGGTTTATTCCTGTTACAGAAGTTTTCAGCGATGCCCCTATAGCCAGAATTACTAAGGGCCTATAGGTCTACAAACGTGAGAAGTTTCATGCTTTTATCACTAAAAGCACAATTTTTGTCCTTAACAGCTGTACTATGTCAAGCGTTCTGTATTGGGCAAGGGGGGGGGGGGGGGGGGGGGCTAGCCTGCGTGTAGACGCCTGATTTTTCTTCGTCCTCATTTCTAGCCCAACTTGCTTCTAAAAGTTTCCCACTTTAAACGAGCGCTGCACAATGCCTTCAGTGCCTGATCACAGAAATCAATGCATTACAAATTATCCTTTGTAATATAAGACAAGTGAGCGGGTTTTCTAATTCCAACTGTCTAACATACCACCAATACACACCCATCTCCGAACGCAATATGCGCGCCATGTCCCTAAAAATAGCCCGAGTTAACGCCTAGCGGGCGTCTTGTTTTATAAACTCTGATCCTACACGATTGACCAATCAGAGCGCTTGTGTATTTTTCTCCTTTTAAAAAGAAAACCGCTGACTCCGGGATTGTTGTTTGTTTGGTTCGTTAAAGATCGTTTACTGTCGGAATTGGTCGGAGGAAGGGCACAACCACGCTGGTGACCTCCATCTTGGCAAGAACTTTTGCGAAGAACCATGGCAGAACATGATATAGAGCGAGAAGTGAGTTCAAAATTGGATTCCTTTCGTAAAGATTCAGTGAAGCCAGAAAACGGTATGTTGGAAGGGCTTACAATTATTCTATACATGACTATAAATGATACACAATAAATTTGGCGTAACACGCACAAAAAAACATAAATTAACCGAAGATATTATTTTAACTACATCAGAATAGCAGTAGTCTGACAAGTCTAACGTAAAAGACTCAAGAATAATACGTAGTGTGTAGAGTAATACGTAATGTGTAGGTTATTTAGAAGTGTAAGCTCGTGCGAGGACCTTCGTCAGAGTGGGAAAACGGGACTGTCATTGTCAATTACTTAATTATTTTCAATCTCCGATGAAACGTTTGACGTTAGACCCCAGTTTGCAGAGTATGTCATATCAGTAAGGAGTCGTTTTGCCGCCAGATCAAAGATATTACAAAAGTGATGAACTCACTATAGCCATATAAAATCCAAAATTTTCTGGAAGACTCCCTAGGCCAAGAAAAAAAATACCTGGGTTTCCTAAATTAGGTAGGGTAGGTCGGTTTTTCTTCTTTTTTTTTTACTTTTTTTTTCCAAACATTGCATGGACGAACAATAGGTTTTACCAAACCACGCTGATCTTGAGGATGCTGCCTGGATAGACAGCCATGTTAACTATCAAAGGCTTTTCAAAATTTCAATAAAAAGATTAGGGTCGGTATTTTACTGGCCAAAAACTAGGTAGGGTCGGGAAACCGGAAACCAAGGTATTTTTTATTTTGGCCCTATGCACCCAGAATTGCATTTTGGTATTAGGCAAGGGTGATATTCAGATTGCTAATAAATTCCTCCCTTATAAATTGCAAGCTAATAATGTGGTACATGAACCACTGTATTTATAATGTGAAGGATGATCACAGGGGTTATATTATATAATATTATTTTATATTATTTAGATAATAATGAAAGAAGAAAGAGAAGATCTCGATCACGTTCACCTAGAAGAGATAGACGTTCCCGGTCAAGAAGTCCTCGGGAAAGGGAGAGACGAGGAAGGAGAGATCGATCACCAGACCGTGGCAGAAGACGTGCCAGGTACATTTAATTTAATTACGATACTTAGCAAGGAGAGGTTTAATTGGGAAGTATTTAATTTATATAGTATATGATACAAAATGACTTTAGACAAATCATTAGACAAACCAAATGGTGGTGAACTGCTGAGATGTTTAGCAACGAAATACTGATGTTTTGAGCAGAGTAAAATGTGATGAGATAAAATAAAATAGGGCTTATATATGCCAAAATGGTGCCAGAAGTTGAACGAACAGGAGATAAACAAACTGATGAGATGCAACAATGTTAAATCATTTGTAGAGATGAGCCAATTACAAAAATAGCCGATTACTGAAGCCGATTATTTGGTGACTAATTAATCATAATAATTGGACGATTAATCGGTACATGCAGGTTACCAGTCTCTGTACAGTGTAGCAAAGTTTTATGGAATTGCTAGGGGCAAACAACATTTTGGAAAAAATCGTCAAGTTTGACAAAAATTGACTTGTATGCCGATTAAAATTCACTACAGTCAATAATAATAATAATAATAATAATAATTGAAGTATTAGGAGCATTATACAATATTCTTAATGCTCTTACAACAATATATTCTTAAATTTACTTATTACAGTTACATTATAAGATAAAGCCTACTACATATATTACCACTATGAACAAAAAACTATTAATTTTAAAAAAGAAAAGTCTTAACTGCTGACTTAAATTTCCCAACATATCAAAGCTTCTAATTTCCTGTGGTAATGAATTCCACAGTTTTGGTGCCGAAACCGAGAACGCTCTGTCTCCATAAGTCGTTTTGGATTTTGGCTAAAAGTAGCAGATTACGGTCTGATGATCTCAAAGCACGAGTAGGTTTATATTTATTTGGCAAATCAGTAATATAAACAGGTGCCTGGCCATGCAAAGCCTTGAAAGTAATTATTAGTATCTTAAATACAATCCTTGATCTCACCGGCAACCAGTGAAGATTGCGAAGCACAGGGGAGATATGCTCCGATTTTTAACCCCTGTTACAAGTCTTGCAGCTGTATTTTGAATTCGCTGTAACTTGCTCAATTCTGCTTCTGGTAAGCCATATAGGATGCTATTACAGCTGTCAAGTTTTGATGTTATGAATGCATGCACCAACTTCTCACAGTCCTTTTTACTCAAATATTTCGTGATCTTGCCGATTTTTCTGACAGCAAAAGTGGCCGATTTACAGATGTTATTTACACGAGTATTTAATTTTAGATGTCTATCTACAGCAACACCGAGATCACGTGCAACCGGAGCCGGTTGGATTTTCACATCATTGACACATATTTCTGGCATTGGTTCACGATGCATAAAACGTGATGATAGAGGGACAATCTCGGTTTTACTCGGATTGCATATAAGACCATTCATAGTACACCAGTTGGTGATGTCCTTAATACATAACTCAAGTTTAGCAGGTCGATCACATGGAGATTTTATAGGCATATACAGCTGTGTGTCATCAGCGTACATTATGCAATCAAGGCCATGGGCTTTGATCACATCTTCCAATGGCGCAAATACCCTGAGGTACACCATATTGGAATGGTTTGTTTGAGGAATGTGTATTCTTCACCATAACTGACAATAACTTGGCAGATCAACCACTGACAATATTTTGACAAATAAGTTCCTTGAAAAATCGGAACTTGGAAAAATCGGAGTTACGGCCGAAACTAACCAGCCGGAACCAAGTTCCGGTGCATCCCTAATAGTCAGGTCGCTTAGCGCAAAATTTAGGCCTTATCGTTACAGGAGTGACAAAAGTACCAAAATTGGTATGAAGATTCCTTAGGGTCTACTTAACAAAGTTAGCCTGGGTGCCCACAAAAATTCTACGTTCTTCTTGGTAAACGGGGGATTTAAAAAAATGACGTATTGCCGAAGTGCCTGGTTACCAAGCCAATTCATAAAATGCGCTTTCTGTGCAGTTTTAGTATAAACTGGTAAAATAATAGCAGAAACTTAACAGATATTGTATTGGAGTCGGTTGCTACTGTTTTGGAAATGTTAAAAGATATTTTGAATTACCCATCATGCATTTCGCGCTCAGCCTGCAATATTAGAGTGTTCCAGAACTTCGACAAACAAAGAAAAGTTCCGTTCTCTGTGGGCACGAACAAAAATGAGTATAAGAGTCTCATATCTCATGATTGTCTCCCAGAACAGAAATGTAGGACTCCTATGTCGCATTTCGTCAGCCCATGTGCAGGGTTCTGCCCAGGAGCGTGTGAGTGCCGGGTACCTACAGGCCCAAGGGCTCATCCCCCCCCCCCCCCCCCCGAGAATGTGTGAAAATTAGTAATCTGAAAATTATATTTACAAAATTGTGTACAGGTGAAATTCATAATCCTTGCCATTATGTGTCAGACTAAATATTACAGTACTACCATTTATATAGGACCTTGGTGAAATACTCGTATATAAGTTGACCGAAAAAATCGTGATTTTGACGATACCCAAAGTATAAGTCGAGTCCTTGAAATTAAATTACGAGACACAGAGTAGTATCCACAGAAACTTTAGTAATATCTTCTGTCTCTGAGTGTGAGTTTGTGTCTTTTCATAAAGTGACTGTACCAACTTTTCTGCCCTATGAAGCCAACGATCTTGCTTTTTTTAGCCATGCTTTGGCTTGAAACATTTGGTTTCTTGTACCCATTTTTCAAACGGTTTTTTGAGTTCAGGCCGAAGATTTGTTTACACCAAAAGCAAGAGGTTTAGAATAAAATGCGTCGAATTAATGCGTCAACGACTTGTCAATTAGTTAGCAATAAGCTGATTGGTCCATTTCCTGACGCATAGAGAGCACTGGTTACTAGTATATCCGATCTATGATTTCGCGCATCATTTTATGACCCTTTGTATAAGGCTACGTTTAAATTGTATCGGATAGGTTTATGCTTCAAAATGCTGTCGGTGCAAATGTAAACATGAGTTTCCGTCTGCAGCAGGCCGAAGGATATGTTAGTTAGTGTACAAACTACTACAACGCGAGTTTTTTCTGCATGACTCAATTTTGAATAAACGTGATCGAAATGTCGCAATGATTCACCGTTTTTGCTGTTTACATTATAATCGGAGCGTCGCAATAATCGATGCGACACGGCACGTACCAATTCGGACAGCGGACCGCCGCGCCGCTGCTTCGTTGCAAAAGTCGGTACGATACCATCGTTTCATGTGTAAACAGAAGACTTTCTGTGACGCAACAATAGGATCGATCCGATACAATGTAAACGCCGCCTAAGTCCAGATCAGTATATGACAGTTTTTTATGTGAATTTTGGGTCCTAGAAAATCCACTTGTTAAGAGCACATGTTGGAGTTTTCTTGGGAAAATTTCTTTGTCTAATGACTCACGCGTACAACTGCGTGTTTTCAACACACAACCACACTCTTACGCCGATATATCATCTTACAGGCTCACCAAATCACCAATGCGGTAGCTAATATTGTTTGCGTTGTGGTGCTGAAGTTCACCGAATAATATTGTTTAAATTAAAAGACAAAAAAAGACAAAATGATGTATATAAATTACAAGATATGTCAAAAATGCAATGCAGGAGGTTTTCTTATTACATATTTCGAGTGCCGGGCGGAAGGCTCCGTTTTGGCGCGAGTGCCGGGCGGCACTGCGGAGTGCCGGGCGGCGCCGCCCACCGTGGGCAGAACCCTGCATGTGGCCATCGTAACGTCATCTCCAGCATAATGAGAGAAGGCCTCTTGCTTTAGGTTGTGAAGTGCCATAAGTGTGACTTGATGTAAGGGGTTCGACGAATAAAAGGAGGAAATACACAAATATATTCAATACTTTATTCACAAAAACATACACAAAAACCATGCTCTTTTCTGAGCCCGCGTAAAATAGGAATACCGGTGATGCGGGTTTATGTGTCATTACACGAAGTTCTCCACATCCTCCGGGGGCGCGGCTAGAACTCTTGCCCACTTAGACAGCGGTGTAGTTGCTCTTCTAGCACAGCTACTCTCTTGGGTCGTTGTTCAATTTCAACTGTTCTTGGCTGATATGGAGTTGCTTCTTGAGGTTCGATGGCTGCAGTAGATCCGGCTGAAGTATCGGCAGTAATTTCAAGAGGACAGCACGATGTCTTCTATTAGAGCGAGTTTCCAGTTCATTATTGGACAATCGTCATGGACCAACACTATCTCACCGCTACGTATTGTTTGACCTGTTGTCGCCTGTCGTTTTATGAAATTCTCTGAGAGATGTCAGGTAGTCCTCCCATCGAGACCAAAAATGTTGGAGTAATAGTGCTTGAGTTTTGGCAAGCCCTTTCAATTGTGAGGGGATCCGAAGTGAGGATCGCTAATCTCGTAGTCATCTACATGTGCGTAAGGAAGGGAGGTGATGCGTCGTCCATAAATTAGCTGGGAATGACTACGAGACTATACGAGATGTCGGAAGATAGGTAGGTGAGGGGTCGATCATTCAACATGGCTTCAATTTCGACGATGATTGTCTGGAGACTCGAAAGGCTGACGTGAGACGTCCTAATACCTTCTTGAGGGCTCTCTTTGTAAGACCAATAAGTCTCTCTACTTTATGTTGGCGAATATGAGGAAGGCTTGAAGAAAGGTATCTTCGCTGAGATCTTGAACTACTTCGAAATGTACAGCTCGGGTAGCTGTGCACGTAAATAAGCAAATGTAAATTGTGTTCTCCTTTGTAGTTGTTTGTACGTAAAGTGAACCGGTGAAGTCTACTCCGGTGACTGTAAACAGTGTAGTTTCTTGTAGATGTAACTTCGGTAAGGGTGCAGGATCTGGAATAGTGTACGGTTTTCCGCCATGTTTTCGACAGGTGACACATTTGTGCAGTAATTTCTTTGTGACTTGTCTACCAGTCGGTATCCAAAATTTCTGACGAATGGTTGTTAGCTTCAAATTCACGCCAGAATGAAGTTGATTGATGTGGGCGACTGGGCGGAGTGAACAACGAGCTTGGTAAATGGGTGGTTCGCTGGTAGGAGTGGAAATTTTGCGGATTCATTGATAGGGGTATTGGCGTTTGGCGGCGGTGTCTCTACTTCCTCAGTTAGCTGATGAAACTGGGTTAGCAGAGCTGCACTTGGCGACCAAATACATGTAGGCCAGTGGTCGTTAGGTAACGTAAGCCATGGTGAGCTATTGTTCCACAGAGTTGACGATTGCATCTAGGAGCACCTGCACCGCGTGTTAATACGTCAGCTGGATTCTCGTTTGTGGGGCAGTATTGCCAGGCGTTGGAAGGAAACAGAGCTTTGATGCGGTTGGCAACAAATCATTTGAGTTGTTTGTTACTGTGAAGCCAGTGTAAGACGATTTGGCTGTCGGACCAGAGGTGGACCTCGAGATCTTCGAAGCGTGTCTTGATTGCGTTGTGGACAAACGAAGCTAATCTGGCACCTATTAGTGCTGCCATTAGCTCCAGTTGGGGTAGAGTTAATTTCTTGACAGGGGGACACGTGTTTTCGCTATGACGTGAGGTTATGCCACTGCGTCATATGCCTTGGTACTTGCAGAAAATCGTTTACAAAACATAAAATAAAGTTAAAAGTTTTGTTTCTAAGTATTATTCTAAATTACATATGTTTCTTTCTAGCTTTTTATGCCTAAATCAAGTTACATTATTGTACTTACAGTTTTAATAACGCTGAATTCTCACAACCAGCTTTGACGATCGTGGCCGCCATCTTGGAATTGACCGAGTGGAGACTGGACACTAGAACTCTAATAAATTCTGCATTTCTTGGCCATTATAATGATCATTTTATATATTTTTAACGATAACAATTGAAAACATCACGGAGAACGTTATTATAAGTTGAAAACATCACGTTACAATTGACTTAATCTAGCAAACTATCGAACAACAAACCACACCACAGGTAGCCCAATTTGTGAGTTTTATTCAAACTTCAACCTACCCTAAAAGTGGGTACCCGATAAAATTTCCGTGGGCACCCAGGCTAACTTTGTTAAGTAGACCCTAAGGAAGTTTCATACTAATTTTGGTGCTTGTCGCTCCTGTCACGATAATTTCCATAGACGGATTTTCATATTTTTTACTGGGGTGGTGCCATAAATTTTAGGGGGGTGAGCAGGTGAGGTAACACAAAGCGTCACCAAACCAAGGTGAGGTCTAGACAGTTAGACTCTAGGGGTAGAGCCGCGAGAAGGAGGCTAGAGAGTAGAAAACAAAGTACCCCAGGAAAAATCAAGATTTCTAGCCTCGCAAAAAACTAAGTTTTTTTGAAGTTGTCAAATCAATGAATTTGGCATTTCCGTTGAGAGAGTTAAAATTAAATGAACCTGTAAAGTGTAAAGTGTAAACCCAACACAAAATACGGGTTTAGTGGTTTACTTTTATAAAATCATTGTGTTGTACTGTTGTTTGAATCCGAGTACAATTTATGGCGCGCTACTCGAATACTAATTCTAAAGACCTTCAAAAGGTTTCTAAGATCAATAATCAAGTTTTCGTCCATTTTTTACTTTATCTTAAATGCAGTCTCAATTCTCAAAGCGTCTCTTGGTTATCAGCTATATTGTGAGGCGAGTACAACATCATTCGATCCCGCATAAAAAGCTAGTAAAAATCTCTATTCAGAGGAGAAATTTCACGAGGCTGCGAAAAATCGAAAATATCTATTGGCAATTGAAATTCATAAATTTTACATGTGTTAAACGGCTTAAACCACGGGTTACGTCGAGGGTTACTTAAAACGCGCATGATTTTCATTGACCAAATGACCATAGGGCAAAGGTCGAAGTCTGCCTTGTGCGCATCTTCTTTGCGCATAACAAAAACGTGTCGGAAATCGCTCGGTTGCTATAATCCGCCATTACGAGAGGAGATCGTATCGTTAAAGTGTCACTAAGACGAAAAAATCGTCTACCAATTTTGATCTTAGTTTATCACTAATTACGAAATGAGGAAGAAAGGCGTTCTCAGTTTCTCAATATCTTATCCCGTTCTCGAGATATTTAGGTTTTTGACATATGCAAATTAGACAGTGTATGACGTCATTTTCTCACATAGACGTAAATAAAATACACAAAATGAGGATTATCTCTGCAAATAATAGGTAGAAAGTTTTTAAACTTTGGACATTTATGGTAAGGTGGAATGTACACTCTACCGTACATATTATATAGTTGCCATGGAGATCGTTTGAAAATAAGCGTCTTTCGCATAATAAAATTAAATCGTAATTTTTGTCACTTTTTAAAAAGAATAAGGTGATTTAAACCTCCGAAGTACAATATTTACGTGTCTACAAATATTCGTGTGTATGCATTACAATAAATGTTGTTTGATAAAGAAGAAATAAACACTTTTTGTTTTATAAACGACAGGTGCCTATTTCCAAACGATCTTCGTGGCAACAATATAATTTGTGCAGTACGGTGCACATTTCACCTTACCACATATGTGTAAAGTTTGAAAACTTTCTACCTATTATTTGCAGAGATATTCCTCATTTTGTGAATTTTATTTTAGTCTATGTGAGAAAATGACGTCATACACTATCTAATTTGCATATGTCAAAACCTAAATATCTCGAGAACGGGATAAGATATTGAGGAACCGATAACGCCTTTCTTCTTCATTTTGTTATTATAATTTACTAAGATCAAAATTGGATACACGATTTTTTTCGTCTTAGTGGCACTTTAAGAATTCTTTAATTTTCTCGTTTCTTTACGTTATATTTTGTGTTAAACTTTGTAAAGCAATACTTATTATCAACTTCAAAAGCAAAGGGCCATGCGAAGGATGATCTAAGCTGAGGTAATAGAGTTTTAAAGCTTTATATTGCTCCAATAAACCAGGAGCGATTAGTTTCAGAGTGTTACGTTTATTTTTTATCATCAACACTCTGCACGTTCGAGTGGACTATTTAGTTATGCCGAAAATTGGGGGGGTTGAAAATCTTTTTTGGAGGGGTGAACAGTTTGTTTGGGGGGGTGAAAACTGATATTTGGGGGGGTGGCACCCCCCTGCACCCCCCAGAAAATCCGTCTATGATAATTTCGCTAAGCGACCTGACTATAATGCTGATTCGTAAGCACAAAGTTATTGGCGATTATAAACGTTGCGTTATAAACAAAGATGGCAGATACGAAAATATAATTTACGAACCTCACCTGCTGAACATTTTCAAGCGTTGTACTAAACGTAAAAGCTCATACGATATATTAAATCAAAGATCGTTTAATGGTCTACAACATACGTAAACCATGTTAAGCTTGATGTTGTATTAGCAAAGTTATTTGCGATCTCGCACAACAAAGTTCAGGGTTCGAATTAACGCATCGCGATTCGCAAAACGTGATGCACTTTTTATAATTTGCGATGCAAAAAAGGGCAAAAACTAGTAAAATCGCGATGCAACAACTCAAAACGGAGGAACGGAGTTTTGTTTACTGGCTGTTTGTAAATTCCCAATATAGTACGTAAGGAACGCGCGCGCATATTCCTTGTCCTGTAGTTTTTCATCCCCTAGAGCCGATCGTCGTGTTCTTTACTCGTGGAACAGCGAATATTTCCAACATGTTTTCCACCAGGTTGCACATCCCATTCGAGCTTGATGTTGTACTCTTTCTCCCAGGTCTTTACCGTTTTCAGTTTAGGCATGTTTTCAGTTTAGACATGTCATATTCAGCTGCTTTTACATGTTTTATCACGTTGCTTTGCGTTTTTTGGGTAACCAGTATGGCGGGAACAATTCAGTCGTCGAACTTTGGCATCAAACCATAATTCGATCGCTGCATGTGCATATCAGTGTTGACATGCTTTTTGACGGAATCAGACATCGCATTTTTAGAGTCGAAAGATTGCGTGATCGAAGTATACTGAAATGACGATGTCAGATTTGGAAAATGATGAAGCTGACCACTGACGATGAAACCGAATAACTTTTTATATATCTACATCGCTTTAATAAATATAGAAGTTTTTGTTCGTTGTTCGTTTTTATACGAATTTGATTGGGGGGGATTTTTCGAACAAATATTTTTGCGATGCACTTTTGAAACGTTAATTCGAACCCTGAAGTTTAACCCTGACAAGATGGCGGTAACAAACAAATATTAGTCCGACCTTTTCGTCAGTGTAGAAACGTTTCCTTCAACAATGTTAATGGTTTAAGGGCTTGGGATTGTCGCTAAATAAGGATATTTGTTATGCACTCTCAAAATTCGGTCGCTTATGATGAAACTGAAAGTAAGCAAAACAATGCTTAAAAAGCAACAATTACGTCTTCTTGTTCCCTCATTGCACATGGTCAAAATTCTTGCTTGTTGATTGTAACATATTTCGTTTACATAGTGGCAGTTTTAAGTTGAAAAAGTCGCTCAAATTTCACGTTTGGGACACTAAAAAGTGGTCGCTGATGCGCTGTCAAAAAAAGATGACCGCTTATCTCGTAAAATGTCGCTCGTGACAGGTTAAATTTCGGGTTTGGGATGCTAAAAAGTAGTAGCTGGTCGCGTTTGGCAGGTGGTCGCTAAATGCAGGTACATTTTAACTACAAATCGTCCGTGCCAGAAAAAGTGGTCGTAAACGGCAGGTGGTCGTATAACACGGGGTCGTAAAACTCAGGTTTTACTGTAATCGGCTCATCTCTAATCATTTGTTATTTTTACTGTTTATATTTTACATTTGTTATTTTTACAGTTTATTTGATCAGCAAACAGATTGAGGGGAGGGAGATCTAGTCAAGGGTGTAATGACAGGTTTAATACTCGAGGTATAATTGGTACGACACAAAAACTTGAAAAGGAATGAATGTCATGAGCTAATAATAAAGTTACTTCGTTGAAACGTCAGTATTTCATCAATTGAAGAAAAAAGAACAATTCAACATTGCAATATTTTATGTTTTTATTTTTAGGTCGCCATCACCATCACCTCCCAAACGAAAAAGGTAAAAATGTGAAAATACTGACCCAGTTATTTCTGGCAGCTTTCACTTTATTGTGTTCTATAATTCTATTATTTAGAATAAATTCGTTATGGGATATTCCCCCACCTGGATTTGAACATATGGATTCTGTAGCCTATAAGGCAATGAGAGGTAAGAGTTACTGATAGATTATAAGAATAAATATGAAAGCTGCCAAGTTCTCAAAAGAACTGGATATACCTGTAATATGAAAAGGAGAAATAAGAGAACTTCAATGTGTTGAAAAAAAAGTACTTACATATATTAAGGTTACTGGATACCCTACGGACGCATTTTAGGAGATCTGCTATTTCTCGGCTAATGTTTGTCCAATTTCTCTCAAATTTTCGGTGAATGTAGCCAGGTAGACGAAGCATAACATGGTGTTATCAAATACAACAAGAAAGAAGAACGTTTCTAGATATCCCCGCAAGTTTAAAATTTTCGAACCTTCGCGCCGCGATCAACGTTGAGCGTAGGTTTCACTAAAGACCTGTGAAACTATCATTTTTACACTTCTCGAAGATTGTTCTCAAAAACGGTGTTCGCATTTTTTTGTTGCTTTAGGGGTTACATTTTTAGAGCATAATCTTTCCCGACGTGTGTTGTATTGCAACTAATGGACAACAAAAAGCTCATAACTTATAATTTTGCAGTAAAAATTTCGCGCGAACACCGTTTTATAGCCAAGAGATACACCTACACCGTGTGCAAGTTTGAGGAAATTCGGTCAAAACGCGCGCGTAACGTTCTCTTTTTAATGCGTGTATATGGCTCAAAATTCATGTGCCTGAAAATGGATTTTGAAAGTTTTGCGCGGTGCTATCCGATTCTCCGCCCACTGCTACTTTCTACCAATCACAGCATGCGGCGAACGTGTTATCTAATTGAAAGAGATTGCTCCGGTAATTGCACGTCATCGATCAAACACGTAGCAGTCATGCGAAAGCAAAAAGCTGCGGGCCAAAACAAAAGGAAGGAACGCTCGCCAAAAAAGCTAACCTCGGTCATTTCTTTTGACTTAGTTTCTAGTTCTTTAGTGTATTTACTCCAGGTGAATATTGGCGAAGAAAGATCCATCATACTAAGACATTTCTCTGCTGCAGCTCTTCCTTTCCCGATTGTTCGGAAAGCTGCAACAGAATATTTTTGTCCAGAACATTCTGAAACTGGCACTGAAGCGCACATTTTATGTGAAACGCAAGTCTCGCTTGTACAACAAAAAATCCATTTTGCTCCTAATCCTTGCCTCGATTTCGCTTTTTCGAGTATGTGTAGTGGGCTATGACAAAACTTACACACTGCTGAGTTGTCAAACATGACTTGTACACATTCAGGATCAACAATATAATGTCCAACAGTTGGTTGAAAGGTGATACTCTCATCCTCACTGCCACTTGATGAGTCCGGAGTCGCTAAACAATTCTGAATCAGGTTCCGCAGCTTTTCTTTTCCTCAATTTTTATTCGCTTTGCGAACAACTTTCATCGTTGTTGTCTGGAAAAAGCTCGGGCCATTGTGCATCCTGTTGGAAATACGAGCCCAAGTCACTTTGGGCTAAACAATTCTTTCTCTCATCTGGAAAAACACGTCCTTCATTGGTTTTCTTGCAGGTTTTGAGTTTCTTTCGACCTCGGCAAAAAGGACTTTGATTCTTTTTACCACTGTTAGACTTATGATGCGGCATTTTAACGATGAAGATATTGAGAGTTCAGAAAGCAAGACGTGTCGAAAATCGCATGTTATGATATAAAATTAACAAACTGTCGGCTGACTCGACTTCCGGCTGAGCTGTCAAATTTTCCCGCAAAACTTATAGACCTCGGAAAGTGTTTTCCTTGATAACTCGTTCAATTTTAAAGTTATTTGTTTAAAATTTTTCCTGGTGATAGATATATTCTTATGGTACAAAAATATGTAAAAAAAGAAAAATGAAATTTTTAAAGTTTTAGGGTATCCTGTAACCTTAAACGTACTTACATATATTAATGAATGACGTTTTGGACAAACAAATCCTGGACTGATGCAAATTGTTATTTTTGTCTTTTCTAGCGGCTGGAGAAATACCAACAGCTGGGCCTGCTCTTCCTGGTGCAGTCACTGGCATTACTCAAGCAAGCAACATTAGTCGACAATCTCGACGTCTGTATGTTGGAAACATACCTTTTGGCATTACTGAAGTGAGTGACATAACTTTAAAGGTGGGTTACAGTCCCTTCTGCGCATGTGCGGGGTTTGTTTACGTTTTGCTTGTTTTGTTTATGTTGGGAGACTCCACACCAGAAATGGCTGCTATATAAGTGCGTGCAAGCGTGTAGAACAATATGGTGATTTTAATCCTTTGATTTCGAATTCCAATCTATTTTGCTACGCTGGTAGAGATGTCTCTAAACTGTATTTATTTCACACGCACGACATGGAAGAAATTCAAAAAAGAAAATAATTTATTAAATACGAACAATGAAGTGGCGAGACACCAAGACTACAATGCCGTGAAATACGAGTGAATACTCGGGGGTACCAAAGAATGAATTTATTCTGGTAAGCATTTTTTTAAATACAACAAATCTTTGACCCTTTAAAGGCCTTCCATGTTCTTTAATACATGCTCTGATGTCGATTTTTTAGCCGTGTGTAAACATTAAACTCTAACAACACCGGAGGCAATGTCAAGCATATTTTTATAAAATGCAAACAAGCGCTCTCTTTCAGTAGTAAAAGTCTCAAGCAATAAAAAAGAACTTCAGTTTATATATATATATATATATTACTTTATATATGTACCTTATTATAGTGTGGTGTATTTATTGCTGCCGTAGGCAGCACACTAATCTTGACTTGGGTTCTGTGTCTCGTGCCCAGACCTCTTCGCGGAACTATGTAAAGTCGATCGACTGTAAATTACGATCATGGATGTTTGTATGGATGTTTGTATGTCCACAGATTTATGACGTTTTATGACGTACTCGTAGATGTTCGTTTAATCGCCGGATGCGTCAGCGGAAACAAAATAAAATGTCTTTAGCTACGAGGGCCATCATGCTTTGTGAAGAGAGCTTCATTCGTCAATCGTCATATAACGTGTTCTGCTTTAGTGATGAACTTCTGGCAGCTGTGCTTTAGCCTGGTTGTGCTTGCGAATTTTAACTTTGACTCTTGTCAAGGTAAGGCAACTAGAATTTAACTCGCTATTAAATTTTAAGGAGATCAATTGTCCGGCATTGACATTGTTTATAATATGCTACTCGTCATGGTTATCAATATCACAATTATCAAATTCTTTGTTTGTGAATAAGATTTACCTTCTATTTTAGGTGTATATTGGTGTGAGTTCATCGTTTCTCACGATATGAGCATGCAGATGCACATCCGTGTCCCTCATACACAGCTGTGAGATATATTGAACTGCATTTTTATACACATTTATCAACTGTTATAATGTCAACTTTTTGTGTTCATATTGAACTGTATTTTTATGCAAAACAAATTCTGATTAATTTAGTTTATCAACTGTTATAAGCGTCAACTTTTTGTTTTCATATTGAACTGCATTTTTATGCAAGAAACAAATTTTGATTAACTTAGTTTATCAGCTGTTATAATGTCAATGTTTTGTATTCATATTGAACTGCATTTTTATGCAAGCCTTGTACAGAGAACTATGTTACTGTATACTTGAACTATTTTATCTTTATGTTCGACTGCATTTTTATGCAACTGTTCAACTTACATCTGTTTAATATTACACATGTTCATGAACTACTATATATTGTGAATAGATGTTGAGAACGGTTACAACACAACAAGTGCCCTGGCTGTGCATAATGAATGTCTTACCCCAGATACAGTAGATGTCTAACGTATCCCAGAGTGCCCCAGAGTTAGTACGTACCAGGGCGCTTATATATATAAGCGCCCTGGTACGTACCTATGGTCCAGCAAGCTCATTGTGAACTCCATATATATATATATGTAGAACTCACTACTCTGGTATTACCTGAACCATAACCGCATGGGTACGAAGCTCTATTACCTCCGCTGCGACTTTGACTTCAATAAGCCCACCACTTATTTTTGCAATTTTGCAACTATCACAACTGCCTTGGATTTCGAGGCAGCACTTCCCTTGCGATAGTAACTTCTAGTAGTATGTTTAAAATCGAAGTCGCTCGTCGGATTATATGTATTGTGATGTCAGTAAAAAAAAACTTGAAAGCCGTGCGAGTTTACTGTATCTTAAAGAACACGGAAGGCCTTTAAATGGTCAAAGGTTTGTTGTATTTTATGAAATGCTTATCAAAATGAACTGATTCTTCGATTCGGCGGCGATTCCTCATTCCCCAGAGGTTTTCGAAGCATAGTAGCCGTAGAAATTGACCAGGATTTTCGCCATGTCTCGTGCGTGTGAAATAAATACAGTTTAGTCCAGGGCTGGTTTAGTCTTTAAAGGCATCTCTACCAGTCTAGTATTGTATCTTAACTTAGCTGGATCCAATAGCAAAGTAGATAAGGATTCGATATCAAAGGACTTCAATCCAGCTTGCGATAAAAACAATGTGCTTAATAATATAGCAGCCATTTCCGGTGTGGAGTCTCCTAACATAAACAAAACAAGCAAAACGTAAACAAACCCCAAGGGACTGTAACCAACTTTAAAGGAAAAATCTGTACTATTACTGTACAGGGGGGGGGGGGGGGTGATGTTTCCATGGCTCTATCACATCAGGTCATGTGTGTGTAGCATTGCTGAAGTGTAACAACTATTTTGTTTAGACCAAGTAAAAAATAGGTACACATGGAGTACATGCATCCACATCCACTGTTGCAAATTTAAATGTCAGCAATTAACCAGGGCGTTCCACAGCAAAATCATCCCGTGACCAAAAAGAATCGTATGCTGAAAGCAGCAACAGTTCAGAAATGGGTCAATGAAGATCTAGCAAAGGCCAATGCAATTTATTACAATTAAAGTTAAACACCAAAAGGAAGCAAGGATTTTCATTGTTTCCCAATTTTTCTAGTCTGCTTAGTGCAATAGTGGCATGATTTTGCATTTATACAGACTAATATATATAGCACAGGTACAAAATGCATAATTTGTGATGTCCGGTACAAAATGTCCAGTGTCAGCAGGCTTTTAGCCAGGATTTCAAAACTGGCCGTCCAAACATTTTGGCGGGCGTGGCCACCAAAAAAATTTGGTAGGCGTGGCTGTGATCAAGTGAGCTTATCAAATGTATTGAACAGCGGTTCTATTAAACTACGTTTTTGCTACTTTATGTTACAGCATATGTTAAATCGATCTTGCAATCAATCGTCATATCTGTATGTTCTTGACAAACATTAGTAACGAAACCTACACAATAGCTAAAATAAACAGCAGCTACATGTAACAGAAATAAAAAAAAAACATTAGAAAGGGGGAAACCTGTAAATTGTTGTTTGAGAAAAATATTTTGCTTAGGCTGTCCATGGCCGTCCATACCAAAAGTGGCCGTCCAAAAATCTGATTTTTCAGAAGTGGCCATCCATAAGACGGCTGGACGGCACCTGGCTAAAAGCCTGAGTGTTAGGCACCAATTGGTTGGTGCCTGACACTTTGTCAAAAACAAACATGCAACTTTAGTTTACCAAGGTAGTTTATTTTTCAAGTTCTTTCAAGTGGTATTCAGGCTGGTGTGTCTCTGTGGTATGAGGCTGAGGCCCTAGTCTAAATGCACTGTACCTGCACTACCCTGCAACAAACTCAGAGTGATTAAAGAGTTGAATAAAGTTGTTGGTCTTAATTTTTTAGGAGCTAATGGTGGAGTTCTTCAATGCAAAGATGCAAGAATGTGGTTTGTGTACTGCCAGTGGGCGACCTGTAATCACTGCTCAGATTGACATGGAGAAAAATTATGCTTTTCTTGAGGTTAGCATCATGTTGTAGTGAAGTTACACCTTAAGTAATATTAGATGTGTGATGTTGATATTAGATGTGTGAAGTTGATCGTCCAGGTTGTTGTAGTCTTGAGAAAGACTGTTGTTGGTGACTGACGTTTTGATGGACTCAGTGGTGGCGGTCATCTTCAGAGTCAACTTCACACATCTAATGATACTCCTAGGTTCAAACCATTTACTTTAAGTAATAATAGTTATCCAAAGCCTATTCAATGTAGCGTAATGCGGGGCAAAACGCGACAGTGGGGCTAAATGAGACAGTTATGCAATTATGCTAATTTTCGGCGTATTACCGCTCTATTTTAATCACAAGCATTACGGGCTCACAAACAAGCATTTTGCAAATGTTATTCAACGTGGTTTGAGGTTCGAAGCTGTTTCCAAGCGAAAAAAACTTACATTTTTGGGATAACACTCAAGTCTGCGTCGCGAAATTGAGGTATGTTATTACTCAGATTATTTAGATAGTTTTTTATTTTGTCTAAAACATCGCGGCTACGAATTATACTCCGTTTGTTTACTATACTTTAGCATGTGGCCTTTCATGTCATAAGTGTATTTTGCTCATGTTGGTCTTAGTTTTTAGGTTTTGGGCCTTTGAATTTACCAAAGTGCCGTGGGGCTAAATGAGACAGGCCAATTTACTTATAAAACTATACATTTCTGTTTGCTTCTGTGCATTATCGCTATTTGCTGTAGTGTTGTAATCAATATATATGGTATATATTACCAACATAGGGCAGCTGCTATTATAAATTTATACTATTTCCTACTACATTTGTTTTACAGCATGTATATTAGTGTCTTAAAAGAGTGTTTTAATGTGGTGAAAGTCTCTATTGCCATCTTTCTACCTTGGATATGTGCACCATTGCTCAAAATATTCATATTAGATAAATATTTGCTATAGATATTTATATCAATCTGAAAATAGTCTGTGTGAATACATTTGTTAAGTTTTGTCAGTCATTTCTGTGTGGCTATCAGTTGCCGAGATGCTTACATAGACCTGTTATTTTGTTTAGAATGGTTAGAAACTACAAGCGGAAGACTGACCGTGCAAATTGGTCAGAGGATCAGATGAAGCTTGCTATCTTGGCAGTAGAAAGCAAGGATCTGTCTATCAGAAAAGCTTCTGTTGTCTTTGGAGTTCCCAAGGATTCTCTTAATCGCAGAGTCAAAGGTAAGCTGAAAAGTTTATCGACGGATGAGAAACATAAAAATATTTTGGGGCGGTATCGTGCTATTCTCACGCATGACCAAGAGAAGCAGCTTGAAGACCACATAATCAGCATGGATCAAGCTTTTTATGGTCTTTCCATAAATGATATCAGGACCATTGTCTATGACTATTGTGAAAAAAACAATATTAAAAACAATTTTAATTCTGACAATAAAATGGCTGGTCGAGACTTTGTTGCCGGATTCATGAAGCGCCACCCAAAGTTGTCACTTCGCAGACCAGAATCTGTGTCTTTAAATCGGGTTTTTGGTTTGAACAAGACCTCTGTGAATTTGTACTTTAATAACCTGGAAACTGTGTTGAACAAACATAACTTTAAACCACATGAGATTTTTAATTGTGATGAAACTGGTTTGACATGTGTCCACAAACCAGTGAAAGTCATTGCACCAAAAGGAAAGAGATGTGTCTCCTCTGTCACAAGCGGTGAACGCGGTCAAACCACTACCATTTTAGTGGCATATAGTGCGTCAGGGACATACATCCCGCCAATGATGATATTTAAAAGAAAAAGAAACAAGCCAGAGTTGGTTGATCATGCTCCTGCTGGGACAGTTGGAAGCTGCTCTCCAAGTGGATGGATTGATGCTGATCTATTTCTGGCTTACTTGAAACATTTTGTAGCGTTTACGAAGTGTTCGAAAGATTCCCCAGTGTTGTTGATCCTGGATGGTCATAAAACACACACCAAGATTCTCTCCACCATTGAGTTTGCTAGTGATAATGGTGTTGTCATCCTGTCACTCCCTCCACACACCTCCCACAAGCTCCAACCACTGGATCGGAGTTTCTTCAAGACGCTCAAGAGTGGTTTCAATGCGGTATGCTCAACCTGGATGCGAAACCATCCTGGCCGCAGAATTACTGTGGACAAGCTTGGAGAGCTGTTCAATGCTGCCTATTTGAAATCTGCCACCATTGAGAATGCTGTTTCTGGATTCCGGTGCACTGGCATTGTTCCATTCAATAAAGAAATTTTGCCCTCATCTGATTTCTTAGAAGACCCCCGTGTTGTTGATCCACCATCCGACAAGACCTTGCTTTCCCCTGTTGACACAGCCAAGCAGAGTGCAAACCATGAAGAAACCACACCAGTGCCACCCGAAGAAACCACTCCAGTGCCACCCGAAGAAACCACACCTGTACCCTCACAAGAACCACCTGTACCAGAAGAACCACTTGCATACGAAGAACCACCAGTACCAGAAGAACCACCAGTCGACCACATCAGCTTCTCGATGATTATGAAGCTACCCTCCCTCACCGAGAAGAAGAAATCAAAGAGGTCTGAGGAGTCTAAGATTATTACTAGTTCTCCATACAAACAGTCTCTTGCTGAAAGCATAGCCCAGCAAAACCAGAAAATCCAGCAAAAACTTTTGGCCAAAGAAAAGAAGTTGAAGAAAGCTGAGGCGAAGGCCGCGAAGCAACCGAAAGCTAAGAAAGCTAAGAAAGCTAAGAATGTAAGCAAACATGTTGTGGAAGATTCACCATGTCCAATGTGTGATGGACTATGGTCCGAATCGTTGCCGGGAGAGGATTGGGTTCAATGTTGTGAGTGCAAAGAGTGGTTGCATGAAGAATGTTGTTGCTCTGTGACACCAACAAGTGTAATATGTGACATTTGCTATGACTGCTAATGAACTTTTATGAATTCTTTAAATGTATTTTAACTTAGTTTATATAATAATATAATTTTTTTTAAATGTTTCAGTATATATAATATCTGTCTCATTTTGCCCCATTTCATTGGGGCAAAATGAGACATTGACTTGCGGTCGTTTTTCGTTTATAAATGCGACTATATTTTCTAAAGAACATTTTTTTTGCACTGAATTAGTTAATTGGACTCTGCTAAATATGTTAATGTTGAAAAAAGTGTTTAAATATATTTCCTAGCTTTTTTATGACAGTTACATTGCTTAAGCGTCTCGTTTTGCCCCGCATTACGCTACTTTGGACCTTAATGTACAAACACAATGGAGATGTCAACAAACTATGCCTTTTGTGATAAATATTTTTACTACATAATAATTTTTACTACTTTTGTTTGAGGTTTTCCTCAATAATTATATATTGCCTTCATTTGTCTATGTAGTTTCGCTCGGTTGAAGAAACAACTCAAGCAATGGCTTTTGATGGAATCATATTACAGGTATGTGAATAACATTGAACTAAAGTATACTCTGACATGGATGTAATTAAAGATATCAAACATAATATAAAGTGATACAGGAGAAGGACTGGTAATGAAATCTGGAAAGTGGCCATGTGGTGTATGCAAGAAAGGAGTTGGTGTGTGAATTCAATATTGTGCAGCTGTTGGATTCACAAAAAAGAAGTAGTGGTGTTGCTGGTAGAATTGTGAATTTTGAATGTGTTAGTTGTACGAAAGGTGGAGACAGCACGAATAGAGTTTAGAGAATGTTAGCATTGGTGCAGACTTGTTAAAATGTGTGAACAAGTTTTGCTATCTTGGTGATATGATAAGTGCAGGTAGTAGCAGTCCTGGTCGTTTGAGGCGAGCGGTCGCTCGCGCACGCCTTCACACGCGCCACAACACTCCAAGGAGAGCTTTCTACCGCTCGCCTGTATTGTTTCAGAGGAGCAGAAAACTTTAGAAATAACAAACATTATGTCAACCATCGTGTCTTCGACGAAGACACGAAAGTTCAGTTTAAAACAACAAACAAATACCGTATTTTCCGGGCGATTACGCGCACCGCGTATTACGCGCAGTTGCCAATTTTGGCATCAAAATAATTTTTTTACGACACATTAGACGCACCGGAAGATAACGCGCATAGCAGTTTTATATTTTGAAAGTGAAAAAAATGTTAAACCACAGTCAGGCAGTCGACTTAATAAAAATAGTTGTTGTATAAATCTATTTTTTATTGAATGCCGTTTTATTATACGTTTCGAAGTATTATGGTTTGATCTTTCGTAAATTTGGTGGCTCTAAAAACAGCCGTTTTTTGGTTAAAATCTTTTAGAAGTCGTCTTCTTCGAAGCCTTCAAAATCTTCGTCTTCTGTGTCGCTGTGGAGCAAGGCCAACGGGTCGTCTTTCTTATTTTATTGAGCTATTTCGAGAGCAAATGCCAATGTTGCAAAACACCAGTGCGAAGTGTGCAATCCGCGTGAACCTGACTGACGTTTGGGCAGACGATACGCTTAGAATTTCATATTTCCGACTAACTCAGATAAAAGTACTATTTTTAAAAGTACTATTTTTAAAAGTACTAGTTCTAAGATTGTGGGTGAATTTTACGCAATTTGACACCATTGAACACTATCTCCCCTTTGGAAAAACCCATTCAGTTTCTTGTGAAACCTATTTAACCAATTTTTGTGAAACTGTAAACTGAATTTTTTGCTAACGCATTACGCGCACCGTCCTATAACGTACAGCAACTTTAAAAAAAGAAAAATCAATAGATAACGCGCACTGGACTTCTCCACATGCAAAATGTCGAATATATTAAACGAGAGAGGTCTAAATGCAAGACTGGTTAAAGCAGTAAAAACGAGCAAAAATGGCTTGCCTAGACCCACTGAGGAGAGTGATTGCCCGCTCACCTACCGAAAATCAGACGGCCAGGCCTGGTGGTGGTGCAGAGAAGAGCTTGATTTGTAGAGTCAGGTGTACTTGGAAGAAATTTAGGGATCAATGTCGACCTGCAGAGGAATATCACTGAACGTGAAAGGAAAGTTGTACTAAGTGCAATGACTGCCTGAGGAGCGGGGCGAGCTGGTAGAAATGGGCAGTCAAGGAAAATGATGTTAGAAGACTTGAACACAGTCTGATTTGAGGATGATTAGATCGATGTTTAATGCAACATTGAAACTGACAGGGAGACATCACAAGAGCAGTGTTATCTGTAGGAAGGAGTAGGCTGGGTTAGTCATGTGTAGAGGATGCGTCGTCAGTCGGTCTATCTTTATATAATAATAAAATAATCATGGCTACCTCGTAATCCTTTGTTTTTCAACAGTTGTTTAATCTCAAATGTCCCTCATAGTTATCTGTCTTGAATGGTGATGAAGGATGATTAGAACTAAACAATAATTTCTTGTGTAGGGGCAGTCCTTAAAAATACGACGTCCAAAAGATTATCAACCAATATCTGGAGGTAGAAGGGCTTTAATTGTTACAATAAATATAGTCTTGATGGAGTACCGTATGTGAAACATAGTTTTGCTTAGTTTATATGTGGTACTGTACTTAGGGCCATTTACAAAAATGTTACGCTTTGGGAGGGATGAGCTGATGGAGAAAAATCCAATTTACTGAGACAAGAAATTCCTATAAAATATACAGGCTTATTGGCTGATATATCACGGGTGGTTACCGATATTGGCCAAAACGTTAGTAACGTTAAAGGGACACTTCGGCCCAAATACAAATGCAGTTCATATGAAAGATCTTACTGACTTTAGTTTATTTCCAAAGTTTCAGCATTCCTATCAATTTAGTTGAGAAGATATTGCTAGTTGAAGTTGAAAATTTGTGGATTTTGACGCCATATTGGTTTTGAAAATATGACGTCATTGAGTGATTCTTTATCGTCAGTGGAGTTGTTTTGATGGCGATCACATAGTGATAGTTATTGTGAATGGTCTTTGGACGAAAATTATTAAATTAGTCGAAATAAACTATTTAGTTCATCATGCAGGAAAGTAGAGGAGCTTCTTAGGCATAATACGAGATCACGTCACTCAGTGACGTCATATTTGAGAAACAAAATGGCGTCGAAATTGGACAAACTCTCCAACTTCAACTAGCCATATCTTCTTAACTAAATTGATAGGAATGCTGAAACTTTGGAAATAATCTAAAGGCAGTAAGATCTTTCGTATGAACTACATTTGTATTTGGGCCGGAGTGTCCCTTTAAGGTAAATGTCACTAGTAGACAAATAATAGTCTCATAGAAATGTCTTTATGATATAGATGAAAATTGAATTTAGTATAGTAATAAATATATTTTGAAAAGTATCAGTAAGTGGCTAACGATGTAAATATTCATCTTTTACAGAAAGAGAAGTAAAAATTATTGTATTATATATTACATATATACATTCTGATCTCGCTTAACAGTTAATAAATGGCTGAATCTAACTCATAAAAGTCGTAACATTGCATAAATAAATAAATAATTGTTTAATGTTGAAACTTTGTGATGTAAAAGCAGAAACGATTCTGACTTATGAGGAGTCAAACAATTGCGTTTGGCCTCCGAAATATTTCCTGCTTCGCGAAAGAGTCACTCTCAATTAGGCTTTGGCGGTTTTTTGGTAAACCGGAAAAAAACGTTTTTTTCTCAAAACCGGTTTTACGGTTTCGCTTTTATAAGAAAAACGGAAAACCGAGAAAACTCGACCGAAGAAGATCGCCGTCCATCGCTGTAATATACGAGGCCTACACGTGTTTGAAATACAACGAAGCTTGACATGCAGCGAAGACAGTCCTAAAAATAAGTTAAATTAAAAGTCTAACTCGAAGGTTTGGCCCAGCGAAAGTATAAAATCATCTACATCGTCGCAGCTTTCTATCAAGAATGCTTTCGCGAAAGCAACGCCGCCGCTGTGCATTTGGAAAGCAACGCCGCTGAAGTCATTACTGACGCCAAAACACATTTCTTGTGTAAAGACAATGTCGTATTCAACGCTGTGTCTAAACAGGTTTTTAGCTACATGCAGTGTTGGAACCACGATACCAGATCCCAAGTACGCTACGTTTTCGAAAAATAAAGTATTCAAACATTACGATGCTACAATTAAAATTACAGAAATTACAAAATCGAGCAGCCAGAGTAATAAGTGGAGATAATTATGAAATTCGTTCGACAGATATTAAAAAAAAATTGAATTGGTATCCACTAAATTATTACCGACTTGAGCAGTTGCTGGTGTTAATGCACAAAATACTCAACAATGATGCGCCTAAAGCTATTATGGAGCTGTATCAAATTTCAGAAAACCAGGTTTACAATCTTCGAAGTAATAATAATATGCTAATGTTGTCAAAACCCAGGTCAAATGCAATGAAACGCAGCTTTAGTTATGAAGCTGCCAAGATCTGGAATACTCTGCCATTACATCTTAAGAACACTTCCCTTACCATGACTGAGTTTAAAACTAAACTCAGAAGGGAGGTTTTCGAAGATGAAAACTGTACTATTTTAAATAACTTGAAGTACTAGCAATGATTTTTTCCCTTCCATTTTAATAATTTTAACAATTTTTAATAATTTTAACAATGTTGGAATGTAAATAGTCTTTTATTTAGATAATTTTAGTCGTAATTAAGCAAACTGTTTGTAAGTCTTATAATAGTTAGTTCTACACGGCCCTATGAAAATCAACGTTTTATAGTTTCTTTTTACTCTTTTATTGTATTTGTAATTTACTTAAGTTGATAGGCTACCGTGTTTAAATATAGTTCAATAAATAAATAATAAATAAATAAATAGAAAAACTTGAACCGTACCATACACCGTGCACATCCTTTGTTTTATTTATTCGCGTCGGTTTTCGGTTTCGTTTTTTAAATCACCCAAGCCTACTCTGAATAGACAGTACTACTACTGTAGTAATACCATGGTTGTCTCAATTTCTTTTGTCTTTTCAGGTTGAATTAATAACTAAATTACCTCATTTGGATTAATTTATACAATCTAGAGGTCGTATTAGAACTAATACAACCTTGAATGACGTCATGAGAGGTAGTATTAGCTGCCTTCTTCTCATCTGGCATGCAAAGACATGAAATTTCGACAACCATGGTATTACAAAGTAATATCATGGTAGTGAGGTGTATTAGCTGTTAAACCGCCCGCTCGATTCGGGTCATTACTTAATTTACTTAATGACCCTCATCGAGCGGGCGGTTTAACAGCTAATACACCTCACTACCATGGTATTACTTATAAGTGTAACATGTCACTTAGCAATAGAAAAATATTCCGATATGAAGTTCTTTTTGTTGACAAGAGAAAAGTCAGCATACTATTTAGGCCTGCATATAGAAAACCCTGCATATTATCGGTTTATACCACAGGGAGCCGTAACGTCTATTAGTGAAGCGAGTTTAACAGTAAATCGGGTTTATTTGGTATTTTTTACACAATAATTGTATTAAATCGCTATTAAAATGTTCTTACTTGTTAATTTTGTCGACAATCAGGACAAATTACAGGCAACCAGAAAGGCAACGAGTCAGTGTTTACATCAATTCGGAAGGCCGTTGACTGTGCTTGCCCCGCCCCCTTCGTTAGCGTCTCGCGCGCTTGTCACATTTAAATGCAGAAGGCCGTTAGACCGCAACTTCGTGGGCGTCTCGCGATTTTCGGTATATTGTATACGCGCACGAGACGCTAACGAAGGGGGCGGGGCAAGCACAGTCAACGGCCTTCCGAATTGATGTAAACACTGACTCGTTGCCTTTCTGGTTGCCTGTAATTTGTCCTGATTGTCGACAAAATTAACAAGTAAGAACATTTTAATAGCGATTTAATACAATTATTGTGTAAAAAATACCAAATTAACCCGCTTTACTGTTAAACTCGCTTCACTAATAGACGTTAGGGCTCCCTGTGGTTTATACTGATTAATTTCCGATTATCAGCTCATCCCTACTTTGGGGTGGGGTGTCAGGTGTGTTATTGCTAGCGTCACATAACGTCATAAATGAGAGGGAGAAGGTAATGAAAAGTGTCAAAAATAATGACGGGGTGTAAAAACCAGCGAAAAAAGCGTCAGATATTTTTTTGAACTGTTCTTTACACTGGTGTTTTTTTTTTGTTATTTAGAGTCGTCTACAGTTCATGTTCCAGGTACTAAAATTGGGTTTTGTATCTGTTTTTCAAATATTGTTTCGTTCACCCCTTTTCCCCTCATTCCTTTTACGTTATTCCTCCTCCCCCCTGTTCATTCATTCAAAACTTCGTCTGACTTGCTCATTTTCTTAGTTCTGATATAAAAGTGTTGTGCTGCGTATAGTCAGTGTCGAATTAACAAATAGATTCCATTTTGCCATTGTCTGTTCAGTTATAGATGCACAGATGACTGCAGAACGTGGTAAGAACAAAAAAGTGGCCCATAGACGATAGTTGAGTGGGTTACTGATGTTCTTACCACGTTCTGACGTCTTCTGTGTATCTATAACTGAACAGACAACGGCAAAATGGAATCTATTTGTTTTATACAATAAAAATTGAAGACAAACCGTTCAAAATGTTTATTGAAGTTCTTTGGAGATTTCTGGGGCATGGAAAAAGACAACCAATGAGAATGCGCATAGTAAACAGGTTATTGTATTTACAAAACAGGTTATTGTATTTACAAAACAGGTTATTGTATTTACAAAACAGGTTATTGTATTTACAAAACAGGTTATTGTATTTACAAATAGAATGCTCTAAAATTTGATGTACTGTCTGACGAAATAGTGTGTAGAATAGAGATGAGCCGATCAGCATAAAAATTACCGATTAATTACTCGATTAATTGGTGGTCGATCATGACGCATAATCGGCCGATTAATTCCACGTCAAAAATAACCAACTTGGCTGCTGCTCGACTCCGTAATTTTCCGATTTATGCAAGAATATGATATTAATTCCTCAGTGTCACGCTTCAAATTTTGGCTGCCATTTTGTTTGCGACAATTGGGTGGTTCGTGCGTGGAAATTACTCGTTTCCAGACTAGACTCGGAAATTTAAACCTCCTCGGAGACACACTATTAGACCTCCTGTAAGAAACAACATATTTTATAATTTATTGCACGTTTTTCTTTACCTTATCATTATTATCTTTTTTCAGGTGTTGTATCCACTGTTGTCCCAGACTCACCACACAAAGTATTCATTGGTGGATTACCAAACTATCTCAATGAAGACCAGGTCTGTTCTCTAAAACATAGCCATTGCATCATGCTATTTTGCTTGCTTCAACTAGACACCAAAGACAAGGCAACCTCACCAAGTAAATTCTGATTACATCTAAAATGAAGGTCACAAAATTGACTTTAGTTTCAGCCTCTCCTAAACTGGCATTGAAAATGACTTGTTATCCTTACACTTTTCAGTGTCAATTTCCTCTAATTACATTATAATATTCCTAAATTATGGACAAGGTTTGACACACATTGGGTTAAGTTTTTTAGTTTTGTTTCGAGGTCTTTCTCTCTCTTGCAGCTTCATTTTCAGGTGTTTTTAGATTTCTTGTCGTTGGATGAATTATTTTGCAGAAAAAAAATCGGAGTTTTTATTTTAGGGCCAAGGCCACCACAGAAGAATGATTTTTTTCAGGTTTTCCTTTTCAGGAATTATTTAATCACATCCCATAGTTTTTGGAAAATTTAGCAGTCTTCTGGATATTCCTCTAGGCTGTTTTATTAGATTGTTGTTTTTCAGGAATTTCTTTTGCAGCATTCTATTTCAGGCATTCTATTTCAGGGAGTCGTCTTTACTTAGCAGTTATAGTTTCATAATCGGTTTGTGATTTAAATACCATATATACATATGTATAATATGTAGATATATGTGTATATATATATATATATATACATTTGTATACATCTAGATATTTTACATCTGCCGTGCAGTAAGGATATAGGTGGTATTGTGTACATTCCTTGTCCATAATGTCAGAGGAAATTTTTTATAGTTAAAATGCCTATCTCATGTCTAAGTTTTTTTTATATATTAATATCATTAGCACTTTCTCATAATAAATGCCTAATATTATCATCAGCTAAAGTTTCATTTTCATGCGCCTTCTCCCTGCTAAAGTCGGTTCACTATTCACAGCAAGTGACGTCACCAAAGGACATGGTGTGGTAAGCTGTATTCATCTGAAATGGCTTAAATGAAGTCAAATATTTCTCAAATTGCTCATCCTGTTCACTTGATCAAGTAAAACGCACGTTGAATGAACCAGTGTCAAACGCATCAAACTCATCTTCCATGTTGAAAAATTTCATGTCCCAAGTTTCTGGTTATGTTTACTAACTATGATTCTGAAATAGAATCGAAACGTTTCACATCCTTACAAATGATCATAAGCGCAAATTAAATGGTTAAAATTAGCATACTGTTCCTAGTTGGCGCGGTAGCTCAACTGGTAGAGCAGTGGACTGGAATCCCGATGATGAGAGTTCAAACCCGCTCGAGTAGACAATTTTCTGTCTACATTGCCATGCAAAGACGATTGCAAGGTCGTGAAGCTCTGGTGCTTTTTTGCAGCGACGATGTAGTTACGTTTTCGGTTTTTCAGTTTTTGGCTCGAAGTAACGTTTCGTTTTTCACTGTTGAATCACTGCGCAACGTCGGCTTTGCATGTCGCTGGATGGATGTCACTTGTCAAAAATAGTAAACAACTTTCGCAGGAGAAAGAGACATCAAGACGAAACCTTAGCTGTACTTGATAATATCAAGTACTTTTTATCAGAAAGTGCCAAAGATTATATATATACAAAATGCTCAAACATGAGATAGGTACTTCGTAGCCTAGCGAAGGTGTCTAATTGAAGCAAGTAAGCTGTTCGGCTAGACAACGGTCGGGCTTATGCTAAACTAAAGACTCCGGTGAGCGTTACCAGCTATTCCATAGCTGTGACAAAAAGGTATACCTGGGTATATAAATTAGCTCTGGAAGTAGAGAGTTTGACATGTTACAGCTAAACATGTTCTGTATAGTGTATTTCACACATGTTCACTGACGTGTTTTTTTCTTCGATTTTTTCCCAAATTTTACTCCCTAGCTTAGGGGAGCCTAAAAACCGCCTATCCAATGGTTGAAAGGCAAGTTATAACATTCTGAACGACACACTGGACTATATACACCATGTTGGCAAGATGGCGTCGAGCTACTGCGTTTAAATAACTTTGCTTTGGCCTCATGAGTGTCAAAGAGTCGCTTGGGTAGTTCACCCTTGAGTTATTCGCAACGAAGCAAACTGCGTCGTGTAGTGAATTTCTCTCCCGTGCAATTGATTTGACAATAGAGGGTTTTCACATGTTCCCCTTGTTCGTGGATAAATGTTTATAATCAAAAGAATTTACATGAATTGCTCGATTTAGTTAAGTTAGGTAGTTACAACTTGAAGTTAGTAAAGTTGTAAAGGTTTTGCTGTGCAAACTGTATTAAGTTGTCAATACTTAGAAAAACTCTGAGCTCAATACAGGACTCGAACCCCCGTAACCTTCTGAATGCTAGCATGACACTCTAACCATTGAGTCACTAGAACTCAGATGGCAAGACAAGGTTAATTACGGTATTTAAACCTGGGACGAGTCTTGTACTTATTTATTTATTTTATTTTATTAGCTTCACCATTGTGCAAAAAAAAACCACCAAAAAAACAAAACCTAACATAGATTACATTATATAGTAATAAAACAATGGCAGGGTGACCGCAACAGCATAGCCAATTACTGCGGACCCAGAATTTAAAAGTATATTTACAAATAATAATAATAAATAATTACTGTTAATTTAATAATAATACACAACAACTGTAGCTCAGGAGGGCCGCAATACTCCATTTCTACACCACGCCAAGATTATGATCAATAATTCATCATCAGATGGTAAGGATCGAGATAACCAAAGCCAAGCGTAGAAACACACCATTGCCGCCCCCCGGATCCACAGCCGTTCTGTATTTGATTAGTCTAATATTAAGAACAACAAGTGATGGTACGGGTAATGCTACGAGACGAATTACACTTCAAGCAGATAGTTTTAAAGGATCTAGGATTATCACAGTTATAGGTGTTTGCCAGGGATTTAAAGTAGTATCTGAGCTAGTACTTGTTGAACTACAAGTCGTGTTGTCCCAGGTTTAAATATCGTAATTAACGTTGCCCTGCCATCTGAGTTTTAGTGGCCTAATGGTTAGAGCATTTCATTGCTAGCATTCAGCGGGTTGTGGTTTCGAGTCCTGTCTGGAGCTCAGAGTTTTTTCTGAGTATTAATAACTTAACACAGCTTGTACAGCAAAACCTTAACAAAGTCGCTACTTTGAAGTTGCTCTACAAGATGGCATCATTGATGTCATGAAAACCCTCTACACAAATACAAAAGATAAATACTATATAGAATCGGGTTTTTAGGGTGGAACGTGGAATCACTGGGAAAACTTACACGGGTATTGTATGTTTGATGCATGATAGCGTTATTCCCGCGTGTTATTTAAGAAATAGAAAATGGCCGCCCGTGTTTACATAGTCTAATGCAAACCCGAGAGGGAGTTTGGGAGAATTCAAAACTTTATTCCAAACCCCGTCGAGTGTTTGCATCAGGTTAATATATAAACACAAGGCGTCCATTTTATGTGCCGTGACGTCATACCGTGTTTACATAGCCTGATGTGAACACGGAAGCTGACCAATCACTGCGTGCCTAAAGCACAATCTATTTTATAAACGTGCCTGGTACACTATGGTTATGAGCATTGTGGCTGGTGGGTCGTATTTAGCGAGATTCTGCATTCTGAGTTACGTGAAGATGAACAAGAAAACCTGGTTTAAAACTTCAAAACACCGCTAAGTAAAGTTGAAGTCCTGAGCTCAACCTTTTATAATCGTTGTTATTGGTGCTAAAACAATTTTTGTGCTGAAATGCTTCGTTAAAAACTTATTGGTTTGTATAAAGAGTAGCGGTGCGCCAAACGCTAGTTTGTCGTTCTGGCGTATCCGATTCACTCACCTGATCTCAAATGTGGCAAGCTCCTTGAAAAGTCGTGATTTTCTTTTAAGATGTGAAAAAGACAAAAACAGTCTGCTAGTTCGCCGTGTGTCTATTGATCTATACAGAACAAACATCCTGATTGGCTTGTTTTGTTAAATAGAGAATTGTGATTGGTTCACAAAGATTAGATCGTCCATGTGTCGGTCCTCTAAATAGGTCATGGGTGACAGAACAATGAAAATTCACATAGAAGATAAAGATACATTATTTTGGATGAAAACCAATGAAAATGCACATAGAAGATATATTGTTGTATATATTAGACGTATGTACGCATTGCGTATCTAAATTTGTTAAGGTTTAGTGTAGGTTTTGATTGGGTTTCTTCGGGTAGATAAATTTGTTTCTGCCTACAGGGATGTCGATGGCTTGAATGGTCGCGTGAGGAGTTCCGAACTTCGCTTGTTTAGCACACAAGATATTTCAAAGATGTTTATTTCAAGTCGATAGAGTAGCAAATATAGAGTTCAATACAAGTTCATCAATTCGTGCGAGTTCGAACTAAAAATAGGAGCAAATAAACTATACTAAGACTAAATTAACCTATGCGTGCATAACTACATTACATAACATAACAATTAAACTATTCGATCATGAGTACAATAACAAAAGATAATCGTTCTTACTTTGGTCTCCTCTCGTCCTTCAAGTTCAATGGGTAGAAAAGGTAGAGTTCTTTTAGTTCGTCCTTTCAATTCATATATAGATATCCTTTCTGATCTCCTCTGAGACAATCCCGTGATCCTAATAATTTGCGTCACTAGCAGATATATCCGAATATCTATTTGATAATTGGCTTAATTATTAATTAACAATACAAAGGCCGTTTCAAACTTACATTCCGGCCCCTTAAAGGCGGAATATTATACTAGAGCCTTTACAAAGAAATATAAACTATAGGTGTTTGAAACGTATAATGTTCGGTAAAATTAAACAGAGTTCGAAACTAAATCTTAAATAACATAGACAAATAAAGTTTTACTCAGCTTGCTTCACAGGATGGCTGTTCTCCCTTTCTTGAGTTGCTTCCAATAATACGATCTTGTTGATCGGTCTTTCCAAGAGCGATGTGCTCGTTTTCAACTTCACGCTTCGCACGTTGCCGTCGCTGGAGTTGCGATGTACTTCGACAATTCTGGCTAGGGGCCAGGAACTGCGCGGGCAGTTGTCTTGAAGTACCAGGACGATGTCATCAACTTCGAAGTTCCTCTTTGTCTGGTTCCACTTCTCTCGTCGTTGCAGCGATGGAAGATATTCCTTGAGCCATCTGCGCCAAAACATGTCGGCCAGGTACTGAACTTGACGCCATCTCCGCCTGGAGTACAAATCTTCCTTCTGGAATCTGCCTGGTGGGAGTATCGAGCCGGATCGCAGCAACAAGAGATGATTCGGTGTCAGTGCTTCACTGTCCTTTGGATCATCGGATACCTTGGTGATCGGTCTTCCGTTAATAATGGCTTCTACTTCGCACATAAGGGTAAGGAGTCCTTCGTCGTCTAGGGTCTGTTCTTTCAGCAGGGCCTTCATGACCTTTCTTGCCGTTCTTATGCAGCGTTCCCAAACACCGCCGTGGTGCGATGCTGCAGGTGGGTTGAAAATCCACTTGATCTCCCTTTGCAACAGGAATTCGTGGATTTTCTGCTGGTTCCAATCCTTAACGCAAAGACGCAGTTCCTTTTCTCCACTCACGAAGTTTCCTCCATTATCGGATCTCATCTCTGCTGGGCTGCCTCTTCTCGCGGTGAATCTTCTCATGGCGTTGATAAAGGAATCGGTATCAAGACTTGATGCGACTTCTATATGGATGGCACGGACTGTCAAGCAAGTGAAAATCACACCATATCTTTTCACTTGACTTCTTCCACGCCGCACGTTGAAAGGTCCAAAACAGTCCACGCCGGTGTACGTGAATGGTGGTTTGAAGGGTGTCACACGACTTTCTGGCAAGTCTGCCATTCTTTGTTCTCCAACTGGAGATTGTCTTTTTCTGCAGTCGAAGCAGCTGTTTAAGGTTTTACGGATGAGCACTCTTGCCTTGATGATCCAATATTTCTGTCGAGTTAAAGATAAAACGTACTCGGTTCCTGAGTGCCCAGATATCTGATGGTAGTGTAAAACAATGAGGTTCGCGACATGATGTTGCTTAGGCAAGATTATTGGGTGCTTGGCGTCGTTCTCGATGGGTGCATGTTTCAGCCGTCCTCCGACACATAACAAACCGTTGACTAGCTTTGGATTCAGTTTATAAATAGGACTTGATTTCTTTGGGTTTCGTTTTGTTGACTTCAATGATTCGCCGCTACTCTTCGTCGATTGCTGCGTTTCAAGGGAGTTGATCTCATCCTGGAAATGGGAGCGTTGTATAATCTCGAGGACTGTTCTTTCGGCGTTATTTAATTCGTCAACGGTTATCGGGTTAACCGTATTTCTTTGCTGACCATAGTGCTGCACCTCTCGATCATTCTTGCGTCCTTTAGCCATTTCTCGAAGCCGTTGTTTGCACCGAATTATCCATGCTATGGCTTTCTTCAATCCCTTCCACGTTGAAAATCTCTCGAAACGTTTGCATATGGGGTTGGCGGTGTCGTTCTTATTAGTAGCTGTGGCTAAGGCGATAGATTCCTTCTTCAACTCTGGGTCGTTGTCTGGGATCTTGGAGGTAAGCTGGTGATGACTTGGCCAATGCTCGCTCGATTTCCACAGGAACGCTGGACCCGTCAACCATCGTTCGTTCTCGATAATCTCTGGAACCGTCAATCCTCTCGAGGTGTCGTCTGCGGGATTCAGCTTGGTGTTCACGTATCTCCATTGCGAAGGTTCGGATGCGTCGTGGATCTTCGAGATTCTGTTGGCCACGAAAGTCTGGAATCTTCGGCTTTCGTTTTGGATGTAGCTCAAGACGCAGGTGCTATCTGTCCAGAACGTGGACTCGTCTACCGATATGTCTAGCTCTTGTCGCATCATATTGTCCAATCTAGTTGCCACCACAGCTGCGGAAAGTTCCATTCTAGGAATTGTAATTGCTTTCAATGGTGCCAGTCTAGATTTTCCAATTAAGAAGGAGCAATGGACGTCTCCTTTCCGGTTGACTATTCGCAGGTATGACACAGCTCCATAACCTTGTTGAGATGCGTCGGAAAAATGGTGGATTTGGCTTGACACGATGTCACCAAAATTCGCTGGTTTGAAGCAACGATCGACAACGAGTTCTTCAAGTTTTGGTAGCATTGCGAGCCAATTCCGCCAACGCTGCAGGGATTCCTCGGGAATTTGTTCGTCCCAGCCTAACCGCTTGCGGCACAGGTCTTGCAATATCATCTTTGCCATGAAAATAAAAGGAGCTACGAATCCTAAGGGGTCGTAGATGGAGCTAACCACCGATAGTATTCCTCTTCTCGTTGCTGGTCTTTCTTTGATGACGATCTTGTAACCAAACTTGTCGGAGGTAACATTCCAGCGGACTCCGAGGGCTCTCTCAACGGGTGAACTGGCAAAATCAAGGCTCTTCACTGAAGCTGCTCGTTCGCTTTCGGGTAAGGACTCCAGGACTTTCTGAGAATTGGATGTCCATTTCGTAAGTCGAAAACCACCTTTAGATAGGAGTTTACGAAGATCTCCGACGAGTGGAATGGCTATTTGGTCTGATTCTACTGACTTCAGGCAATCGTCCACATAGAAATCGTTTTCTACGGTGCTGACTGTAAGGGCGTTGAAATAATCTCTGTTATCTTCGGCGGTCTTCTTTAAGGCAAAGTTTGCGCAACTCGGGGAGGATATGCTACCGAAGAGATGTACCATCATCTGAAATTCTTCTGGGATAGCAGTTGTATCGCCGTTCGGCCACCACAGGAATCGTAGGGAATCGCAATCTTTCAGAGGGACACGAACTTGGTGAAACATGGCTTCTACGTCAGCCATGAGTGCGGTGGGGCCTTGTCGAAATCTGGTAAGAACTCCGATTAGGGAATTAGTGAGATCCGGCCCCTGTAAGAGCTGGTCATTCAAAGAGATTCCTCGATATTTGGCGGAGCAGTCGAACACTACTCTAATCTTTTCAGGCTTTTGCGGGTGGAAAACTGGATGGTGTGGCAAGTACCAAGTATTTCCGTCGTTGTTAAGCCGTTCTCTTGGCACCTTTCTTGCGTAGTCTTTCTTCAGCAAATCTTCAATGAACTCTGAATAATTCTTTATCAAATCCGGATCCTTATCCAGTCGTTTCTTTAACAGATCAAGTCGACGTTCTGCGATAGATCTGTTATTCGGCATGTCTGGCGGAACTTTCTTCCAAGGTAACGCGATTTCGTAGTGTCCGTTCTCCAATTTGGCGGATCTATTCATGATATCTAGCGCTCGCTGGTCTTCTCGTGACAATGAAGATTTGTTGCTCTGGTTGACGTCGTTAAATTCCAAGTTGCAAAAATTTTGAAATTGTTCATCAAGATTGGCGTCTGTAGCTTTGATGAGATTTGCAGTGCGTGTAGTTGAACTTGGTCTCCCAAGTGGACCGTTGATGACCCAACCAAAGATCGTTCTTGTTGCATATGGGCCTCCATCTTGACTCATTCTGATCTCCTTTGGTTCGAGCACTTCTGGTACGTCGCTTCCAATTAGTAAACCAACTTCTGCGTCGATTTGATCTATTTGGATGTTGGATAAGTGTGGCCATCTACTTATATCTTGCTGGGTAGCAATGTTTCTCGTTGTCACTGGTAACTCTGGAGTCGAGTATACTGTTTCCACGGAGACATGGTTTTCGCCTTTTAAATCGGAGAGTTCCAAACTCACGATCGAGCTTTCGATCTTGCTGTTTGCTTTCTCCATCGTTGTCAGCGACAGGGTCGTCTTCTTCCCTTTTATATTGAGTTGTCTCATCAGCTTTTGCGAGCAGAAGGAGGTGTTGGATCCTCCATCGAGAAATGCGTACGTCTGGACGATTCTTTCGCTTCCGATTGCTCTGACTTTTACAGGTACGACTGCTAGGCCGATTGCTGGACAGCTGGGCGTGGCTGTTCCACTTGAATGTTGTGTTAGTTTGACGTAACCATTCTGAGCTTTGGTTTCGATTTCCTCGTCCATTTTGCTTTCGCGATGCACTTGGTTATTCTCCTTATCGCGTTTCGACCTCTCCTTATCGCTAGGGTTTTCGTGAAGGTATGTGGAGTGTACTTCATTGCAATCTTCCACTTTGCAAAAGCTTTTCTTTGGGCAATCTCTGGCCATGTGACCACGTGTGAGGCAGTTATCGCAAAGTCCCTTTTTGCGTACGATCTTGAATCTTTCGACTAAGGACATTTTCTTGAATTGAAGACACTGGGAGAGCCAGTGCTTTTCATCACAGTTAGGGCACTTGATGGTAAATAGCGGTGGACGAGCTGGTGGATTTCGGTTGCTGTCAATTGCAAAATTGTTCCTCGGATTAACGCCGTGCTTGTGTCTTGGTCGATTTTGATCGTTACCAAGTTTTTCGTTTTTGGAATCGCCAACTAGACTGCCAAAGATTGGGTGGGTAGCTGCTCTTGCCGTCCTTTCAACGAAGGTGGCTATATCCTCGATTGTAATTTCCCTTTCGTCCTTCTCGGTGATGCTGTCAGCGACATCTCGCCATTTTCGCCGTAGACCAAATGGTAGTCGGTTGACAATCTTTCTTAGGCTGTCTGGATTCTCTATCTTATTCAGGTAACCAATATCTTTCAGGGCGTTCTTGCAACTTGTCAGAAAGGTAGATAATTTCTGAAGGGCTTCTCCATCTTCAGATTTTATAGAAGGGCCGTTCGTCACTCGATCCACGTATGCAGTGGCGATCTTGTAATTCTGCCCATATTTTTTCTTTAGTAATCGTCTTGCTTCAACGTACCCGTCATGTGCGTTCATCGATAAGCAGCTTCTCATCAATTCTCGAACGTCGCCAGTCGTATACTGGACGAGGTAGTATAATCTTGCACTATCGCTTTCGGTCTTGAACTCGATCAGGGTTTCGAAGGCACGGATAAAGTTCTGAAACTCAATCGGATCACCATTGAAAGTTGGGATTTCGGGTTGTGGTAACATCAGCGCTAGAGTATGGCGTTGTTGTTGCAATAAAAATTGCTCCATCGCGTTCTCTGCATCTCGTTGGTTCGTTTCCACTTCCCTCGACTTTCCAACCGTGATCGTGGGCCGTGACATTCTGCGGAATGGGGGCGTTTTTTGGTCCCTTTGATGGAGTGATTCTTGGAAAGCACTTGTATAATCTATTGTGTTATGCTTGATGGGATGTGGATGAACCTCTTTTGGCAACGAAGGTCTGGTACTCTTTTCATCGTCCTTGGGGGAACTCGCGTATTTTTCTTCTCTCTCAGCCTCTAAATAAGCTTGCTCCTCCGCGGCTGCCTTTGCCAATTCGGTTTGGAGTTCTAATTCATCCGACATTTGTTTAAGGCGCAATTGTTCTTCTTCCAAGGCCTGTCGTCTTGCGAATGAAGCTGCTTGCGCTCCTAAAATGGCCTTTTTGGCCGCTGCTCTCGCTCTCGAGACCGAAATAGAACTGCTATCGTTTGAGTTAGAGCTTGACTTCGATCCTTTCGACACGTTTGACACCTTCGAACAGGCTCTCGACCCTGCGTTGCTCACGGAATCTTCCGGACGTATTTGGGGGTGAATACTGCCTTGTCTCCAATCTATTTCTATAGCCCTTTGTTTCAGATCGGAAATTCTTTCTATGACGCTATCGTAGTAATCGTTTGATTCTAGAATGTCGTCTTCGTCGCGTAAATTGCTGTGAAATGATTTGTGAGCGATCTGAAATTTCTCCAGAGCTTTCTCTAATTCCGTAAGCTTTTTGCTTAGTTCTGGCAGATTGTTCGTGTCTGTTTTAGCTATAATCTTATTATAATCTTAGTTGGTATAATGTTACTTAGTTAGAGTGTTGAGTGATACATAAGTGTGTAAAAATGTCAGGAAATTAGATAAGCAAGAGAGAGAGAAAACGAGAGAGAGCGGTGATGTGAGTGCGAGACAACGAAAGAGACTTGGAAAGTCAGACGGTATTTTTGCTACTTGTGGTGAGCGCATAATAAAGAATCAAAACGTGAAAGCTGTGCTTGTGATACTATTATTCATTTCTATTAAAGTGATCTTAACCAATCACAGTAAGGTAGACGTCCGGGTCACGTGGGGGTGAACCCCCATTTGTTCTCGATAGAAACTTCTTGAATTTCGTTCACTGTCCACGAAGCAATGGCTTCAAGTCGAGGTTAAGTTCGGAAAAGGACTTGATATAGTATAAAACGAACTTCAACCACTGATCTTCCTAAGAGACTGGATCGAGTAACGCATTGTTGAATGCTGTGAAAAACGAAACCAAAATATTTCTCGGCGGCCATCTTGAAGAGACCACCTGCACTCTGTAGTTTCTGTCGCAGAGCTGTATAGTTTGTGTCCTAAAGTACATGAAAAACCTTGGACAACGGATTCATTAGCGTGGTGCCAAAAACTGATTCCAAAGGTGGTCTCTCTAATATGGCGCTCATGAGTTACTTCCGCCTTCAATTTCGGAACAAAGATGCTCTATCCAGTGAGAAACTGGATATCTTGTGCAGATCAGTGACTTTTCCATTGACGATGTTTAGGATGAGTATCGTCCGATACGTTGTCAATATATGTTGGTTCGAGTGTATTTTCTTCGGACGATTTCAAGTTGTTCATGTTCATTGAAATAAATTCAAGAAGTGTCCATCGACGGTTGATACAAAACGTAAATTATTATTATTTGGTTTCTTTTCTTTTCGCGTCCATTGGCCGAGAGACGGTTACGTCACATGCATGTAGTGTTCTGCTCATGCGCTGTGTAATTTTGTCGGTCATGTTGAATGGAAGATTAATGGAACTGATAATAATAACACGATTATATTTCTTGAGTAAAATAGTAAATATCGTCGATTGTTTTTTTCGAACATGGCGGTGAACAATTTAGTTACAAGTAATATTTGGCATTTCACTCGATTAAACTACATGTTCTAGGATTTATGGTGAAGGAAAATTTCGAGTATTGGAATATTTCGAGTATTGGAATATTTCGAGTATTGGAATATTTCGAGTATTGGAATATACATTTTAAGACCAAACCGGAACCAGTTGCGAAAAATGCAACTTCAAGGCTTTTCGACTGGAATTGAACCTGTGTTGCTAGTGCAGTGCTCTGACCACTGAGCTATGGAAGCCGTTGCCGAGAGCCTAGTCACGAGTTCTGTGTAGTGGTGGTAATGCCGGATAAGATTCTAGGTATATTACAAGTAATATTTGGCATTTCACTCGATTAAACTACATGTTTTAAGGATTTAGAACATGTAGTTTAATCGAGTGACATGAAAAGTTGGATTTTTGGCTAACTCATGATCGCATAAAAATTCGCTCAATGTTCCATATATTTTTCTCCAATGAAAGTTGTCACAGCCTCTACAAGGCACTTTTCCAAATCACGATATCACACTCTCAACCTTGTCTAATAATTGTTGCGTATTTCGCGATCTCTCGTTTTCTTATGGCCAATTTTGATTTCTTTTCAGGTGAAAGAATTGTTGGCGTCGTTTGGCGAACTGAAAGCGTTCAATTTGGTCAAAGACAGTGCCACTGGTCTATCCAAAGGATACGCCTTTTGTGAATATGTTGATATGTCAATTACGGATGTGGTGAGTGGAGATGTTTAATAATAGACCTTATAAGACCGTTACGGCGACGGCAGTGAAAGCAATTAAATTTCAGTATTTGAATGAAACTCCGAAACGCTTCAATATTTCTAAAACGATGGTAGTGTCTGTGTTTAAGTCAGTCTTAAGGAACAGCTCTCATCTCTCCGTGAGTTACCGTCGAAGTCGTCATAAAGACATGAAAATGTTCTCAATGGCGTTGTAAACAGAACAAGGACGACGTTGAGATTACTCTTGGGAATAAAAATTATTCATTCTTTTTGTTTCGCATAAAGATTCTTTTGTTTGAACGACGTCGCCGTCCTAGGTTGCCGTCGTAGATCTTAAGGTCCCTAATCTTTTAGTGACTATAATCAGTAGTAAGAGAAAGTCGATTGGGGGGGCCGGTAATGTTTTTCGTAGGCTGTGAAGACAGAACGACCGCTGATCATTTGAGCATGAGCAAATTATTGGGGGGCCCGGGGCCCCCCCGGCCCCACCCCCTGCTACGGCCCTGCTATAATAACAATAAATATGAAAGCTGCTAAGTTCTCAAAAGAACTGGATTTTGAATCAGTTGTCGAAGGTTTTCATGTACTTTAGTACACAAACTACAGCTCTATGACAGAAACTACAGAGAGCACGTGGTCTCTCCAAGATGGCCGCCACGACATGTTTTGGCTTCGTTTTTCGCAACGTCGAACAATGGGTTACTAGATCCAGTCTCTTATGACGATCAGGGGTAATAATAGGTATGGTTTATTATTGCACGAGATGGTTGAACATGCAGGAACTGAGAATTATGCTGGGGCGAATAACACAAAACGAGGCCTTAATCATTGTCGCTGCCATGCGAAAACCAGTCCGCTAATCAAACATATATTTACTTGTGCTTTTTCTAGGCCATTCAAGGTCTCAATGGTATGCAACTGGGCGAGAAGAAACTGATTGTGCAACGAGCCAGTGTCGGTGCGAAACAAAACATGAACAACGTAAGTAATTACTGTATGACTAGACGATCGTCAAGCTCAAATCCTTAGATAATGTTTCTGAGTCGCAGACAGGAATCAAACCTGTAACCGTCTGATTGCTGGTTAGATGCTGTAACCATTGGGCTAACGAGACTCGAAGGTTACAGTGATCGATTGATATATGTACTGCCTATGCGGCAGTCACTATATATCAGTAATGCTTGGGTGTGTTGTTTACATTGATATCTGTAAATCATGGATCTGTATATCAATTGGACCACTACATCATTGTAACCTTCGCTCTCCATCTAAATATTGGTAGCTCAATGGTTAGAGCGTCTCATCGGGAATCAGAAGGTTACAGGTTCGATTCCTGTCCGGGATTCGGAAACATTTTCTGAAGATTTGGGCTTGACAATCGTCCATGTATCAACTAGACATTATTTCCCCTTTATGTGATGCAGCATTGTAATAGTGTCAAATTCGCTCGCGAATTGCTGGAACAGCATTAATACACAGTACACAGTCGCATCACCACACACACGAAAAGTAGGTAAGCACTGTTTCTTTAATATGCTTTCTATTTTTCTTTTTAGCCTGATGCCATCAATATGGTGCCAGTGCAACTTCAAATTCCTGGTCTGGAGTTAAATAAGGCTACGAGTGAAATGCCAACAGAAGTCTTATGCTTATTGAATATGGTGCTGAAGGACGAATTATTTGACGATGAAGAATTCGAAGGTAAATTAACAGTCGTTAATGAGCAAGTAATTGTCCAGTTAATATATCTGATTTTGTTTCATTTCGTTCCTGTGGTAAACCATTACGTAATGTTGATCATCTAACTCTTAGCATCCCTTTTAGTAGAACAGAATCATTTAAGAATTCTTACTTTGTTCGTATATGTCGTCTTTGGAATGATCTACCGCTTGCCATAAGGGAATATGATACTTTACCAATTTTTCGTAATAAGTTACTTTATTTCTATCATGATAAATTTTGTACAACCTTATTATGTGTTTAATTCGCCATTGTACTTTTTAATTTATTATTAATTTTGTATTATTAGTTACTGTAACAATTTTAGAATTTTATATTATTTAGTCAATGTTATAGGTGGCTTATGATAGGGAATCATGTATTCTGTTTTGAGCCTACCTCAAATTGCATTATAATTAACTAATTGTATAATTTAATGTACATTTGGAAAATTGATTAAATAAATAAATTAATAAATAAAACATAGGTTTCAGCATCAACACTGACTATATCAGTTCTTGAGTCAAACAACGCGTTCTTTACTTAAAATATTCCAACTTTTGCGAGTCATTTGATGTATCGATGGTCTTCGTCCGATAAGTTAAATTAGATGTTACATGCGAAATTCAACGCCGCCATTTGTTTTTATTTGTGACGTCATAAGTATGACACATGGCACAGTTGACACAGAAAATTCCGTAAATTGATATCATGCTCAAGCCTCATCCAATCATTGTTTTATTATATTTTCAAAATACAATATGGCACAAAGAGAGCTCTTCGAGAAGAGCCGTCTCGTTTTCTTGCCTTAAAAAACCTTAAATGTTTTGAAATATTTAAAATTCAATTTTTGCCAATTCTGAGGTATTTTGGTGGATTCTCTTCTGCCGCGAAGATACTCCTTGAAGAGATTTTGGCACCCTTTGTGCATTCCTTCTAGTATTTTTACTGTCTTTGTAACGGCTTTCAACATTTTTTTGGATTGCTCCGTGCAGCAATTCTTCATATTCGGTAGAAATGACGTCACAGTCGCCGGACATTGAAAATTAACTGGAGAATGCTGACCAATGAAAAACGAGCACGAAGTTTGAATATACAATAATAGATAATGGCAACCAACCAATGAGAATGCGCATACTAAACAGGTTATTGTATCAAGTTTAATCTATTCGGCTAGAAATATACGAAAATCTTACTTTCAAAACCAATCTTAATAATATACGTCAACTTCAAATTCTTAGAAATCTACGAAGACGTGCGTGATGAATGTTCTAAATATGGTAACGTCGTAAGTGTTGAAATTCCAAGACCTACGCCAGAGTTCGAACCCCCCGGATGTGGCAAGGTAAGTTTTTATCGTGGAGCGATTTTTTTATTAGTATAAAAGTGTCGTGCTGCGCAATAATAACAAAGATGATTTAGGAACATTATTCAATAGTCTCAATGCTCTTGCAACAATACATTCTTAAAAAGCTGCTGTTCTTAATTTGTCCTATCATATGTAATTATTGTATTAGTCCTTGTCTTTAATTTGTATCTATTCCGTGATGTTTTGTCAGGTTGGTCTTCACATGGGACGCATGTCCTGTTGACCATACCTTGTTCAAGACTGTTCCGTTTTTATTTTTAACTTGTATCAAATATTAATTATTTTGCATTCTTGCTTAGTTGTAAAATAAATAAATAAATAACTAAAGTTACTTAAGTTACTTATAAAACTAATTACATTTCATTATAAAATCAAAGCTACTACATATATCGGGCTACCTGTCTGTGGTGGGACGAGTCTAGCTTTCGGCCTTGGTTTTTAGTCTATATCGAGAAATCGCAATTATTGCATCATCCCGTCAGGCTTTGCGAAACTGAGCGTTATAAATATACTAAATTTTCACGCGTGCTTTTCCTTCGCTTCCTGATCCATGTTATGTCAAACTGTTCAAGACAAATGTACAATATGTTTTCTCTTAGACAAGTTAACCATATGGCACAGACAAAGTTATTGGTAGTAATGTCGCCCTCACAAATAGTAATTGCAAATGTCGATCGCGGTATACCGACGACACTAAATGATGACGAGCGATTTTGAAATGGTTGGTCCGCGATCACAATGAATTTACAATAAAACTGAGTAAGCTAGCAAAATAAACTTTACGTATGTTGTAGACAGATAAATTAACTTTCTTTCAAGGTATAATAAAGCTTGTATGCTTCATTATTTCTCAAGAAACGGCATATTAACTATGATACGACTAGCGGCAATATTGTTTATTTTGGACATGTTCGTTTTTCAGCTTTTTTTAGGAAAACTAAGTAAGCTACAAGAATAAGTTATACTTATGCTTTAGACAGATAAATTATCTTTCTTTTAAAGTGCCCCTGTGATCAAATGTTTGGTATCCCGAATTTTTACATATTTGTAAAGAGCATGGTGTTCTTACTTAACTTGCCAAATTTCAAGCAATCGCGAGCACGGGAAGTCGCCTTTTCAGATTGTTTTTATACAAGATTATACGGCCGCCATTACTCGAACATGTTCCGGACGCTTAGGTTGCGATTAAAGAAAGTGACGTCAAAGACTCAACACGTGGCTCGTGTATGAATATAAAGCTACTTGGGGAAAACTTTCTATTGTATAATTTCCCCATAAAGCTTGTCACGTGTTGAGTCTTTGTGTCACAATCAGATACTCTGCTGTGGAATCGCGGGCTCGTCTGGAACAAGTTTTGAGCAATGGCGGACAAAATTTGGGCGACTTTGGAGGTTAAATTTCTTGTGTTAGAATATTTGTTGTTCATTTTTTTTGGCAAATGCGAACATTTATTAACCTAAAATGATGTTCTGTAACAAAAAATGCCAGGAAACGTAATGTGATATTTCGTCGCAAGGGCACTTTAAGGTATAATAGACCTTGTAAAGTTTACTTTTTCTCAACAAAACGTTCGAAGAGGAGCGCCTTATTATATATATGCAAAAATAGAATTTGGCCGCCATCTTCAAAAACAGCATCGTAATTTAACCCGAATACGTCGAACGTTTTCTTGACAAATAATCAACCCTACAAGTTCTCTTATACCATAAAGCGATATATCGAACATGCCTTGATGTTCGTGATATGTCATCGTGATCAAGCGCCAGAGATCAAGCGCGGGGTTTTCACGGAGCGCATCGAAAACATTCGTTATAATACATCATAAATTTAAATTTTAAAAGTACTTCTACATGCTCATACAATTCCATACTTTCCAAAAACATTCAGCCGACTCAACGCTTTCTACCAATACATATTTAATGTCTGTAGCTGCTGTATTTCAAAAGTTATACAAGTTAAAGTGGATGTGACAGTTTCTATTGAAACAAAGCTGCACAGTTCAACATAGTTCGCAGTTCGACATTGTTTACATTTAAACATTCGTTGGCTTTCAAATTGCGGTATATACATACGTTTTGCAATGCATACGTTGTGCTGCGTACTTTTACATACACAAGCCCGAGTTAACGCCTAGCAATCCATTTGAACGCATTCCACTGATATTTGGGCAATTATTTACAACTTTTAGAATGTTTACCCAGGTTTTGACGTCACTTAATTAGATCTAATTATAAAACAAGATGGCGGATTGCAGATATTTTTGTTCACACATATTTCAAAAATTAAGGAAGTTACGGGGAAATTTTAAAAGGTCTTCATATATTATTTTAAATGTTCTTTCAAATGAGACAAAACAAATTTTTATTGCCATTTCCCTTTAAACAGTCAGTTCTTCTAATTTGCTCTGGTAATGAATTTGAGAGTTTGGCAGCAACAACTGAGAATGTTCTGTCTCCATGTGTGGGTAATAGTATTCGATTTAGGAACAAATATCAGATTTCGGTTAGATGATCTTAAAGTAAAGAAGGGTTATGTATATATATATATATAGATAGGTAGCTGGCCATGTAAAGCTTAGGGGCTGTTTACATGATGCGGATTCAGTTTCATTCCGGATTGAACGTGAATTCAAATCGCGTTTACATAGGAATTCTATCACAGGATCGAAAATCGCGCGAAATCTGAAATTTAAAGATGGCGATCAACAACACTATATAGCGGGTATGTTTCTTTCAACGATTTCTTGCACTGCCTTTACATGACACAGGAATGAAATTTCAATGAAACTCAATCCGAAATGAAAACTTAATCCTGAATGAGTTGGGGAATGACCTCAATCCGGATTGAGCTGCATCTCATTCCGGATTCATGTAAACACCTAAAGGGATTTTAACAGAAGCGGTATGAGTTCAATCCGGAATGAAACTCAATCCGGATTCATGTAAACAGCCCCTTAGAAAATATTCAATAGTATCTTGAAAATAATCGTCAGAGAGTGAAACGTCTGACGAAGACACACTATTCTGGTAGTACACCACCAACCTTTTATAGTTTTTCTGTGTATTTGAATGCACTGCATATTTTCTCTCGCGTTCGTCTAGATTTTCGTGGAGTTTTCTTCAGCCGACGAAAGCAAACTTGCTTATCAAACGCTAACTGGACGAAAGTTTTCCAATCGTGTTGTCGTCGTGTCGTACTTCGAACCGGAGAAGTACCACAGAAAAGAGTTCCTGTAGAAAGATCCCAGCGTTCCTGGCTTGGTGGTTTACCAATAATTTTGTGCAAATAGTTTATAGTTTTTAACTTGGGACCGTTCACCTGTTTACCTGTTTCATTCATACCTTACCTCGCTGCATTAACCCTTTAAGGTAGCTCGATAGTCTAAATCATGAGAAATTGCATTTTTTCCCCATAAAAGCTTTTGTAATGCAAATCTGAACTTTATACCCCGTTTACACTGGCGAAACTAGCCCGGGCCGAGCACTTGTTTGGGCCCGGTCTGGGCTAGTTTTCTCAGTGTAAACACTTTAACCCAGCCTCGGCCTATGTTAAAAGTAGCCCTGGTCATTGGGTAGAAAAAGTAGCCCTCGCTCGGCCTCGTATTTTACAATGCAAACGCAAAACAGCGCTCGGCCAGCCCTAATTTTTGTAATGCCAATTGTAATGCCAATTGTAATGCCAATTGTAATGCGAATTATAATGCGAATTGTAATGCTAATTTTCGAACATGCGCAGCAATAGTTTACTATAACCCGGCCCCGGCTCGGCCAAAGTTTGCGTTTACACACGAAATATATAGACCCAATATGATTGCTTTGAAAATTGCGTGTAAACACTCGGCCTGGGCTAAACTGCTAGTGGAAACGGGGTATTATTTTGGTTCATTGCATAGCTCTAGCGGTGGTCTTGATTATTGAAACGTTTCACAATTTTAGCATTTGTATATCTAGAGATATTGTGTTTATGATAAGCAGCAGATTTTATTCAAATTAGTTTTGTGGATTTATTGGAAACACGATTTCTCCGCTCAGGTAAACGTTGAGACTAGAGCTATGCAATGAACCACGACGAAGCTCAGATCTGCATTACAAACATTTTTATGCGGAAAAATATAATTTCTCATGATTTAGACTATCGAGCCACCTTAAACCTCAGTATCAACATATAAATTCTCCTTATTGGTCTCCAAATATTTCTTATAGTACTAGTTGTGAGAAGTTGTTTTAAAAATATGTCAGTTTATCTTTGGTGATCATTTCCTTTATTCTCATTACCTCTATACTTGGTTAACCTTTGATATTATTAGGAGAAGTTAGATGTTGATCATTCCTGGGGCGTAAAAGAGTTAATAACTCTCCTTTTGTTGAGGAGTGATTGGTACAAATTCTGGGTTGTAATGAAATCTGTTATATTATTTTTGAGTAAGTTTTTGTTTTTCAATTAATAGCTGAACTTTTCGCAGGACAAACCCTTCTAAATTTTTACATCTGCTCCTTGGTGGCTGACAATTCTTTCGCGAACCTTTTCCCAATATAGGATTAAAGGGGTACTTCAGTGAAAATACAAAATGTAGTTCATATGAGAGATCTTACTGACTTCCAAAGTTTCAGTATTCAAATAAATTAAGTAAAGAAGATATGGCAAGTTGAAATTGGCGAGTTTGTCCAATCTCGACGCCATATTTATTTCTAAAATATGACATCACTGAACGCTTCACTGAGTCTTCTCGTATTATGCCTAATAATCTCCTCTAATTATCCGCATGCGAAACTAAATAGTTTATTTCGACTAATTTGCACTATGTGATCACCATCAAAACAACTCCGTGGCGCTAAAGAAGCACTTGATAATGGAAAGTACTAGATGTCATCGACCTAATTAGGAGGCGGGGGGTTAGGGTTAGAAAACCCATTAGGCGGGGGGTTAGGGTTAGGATCTAAGTTGTTTTGGGATTAGGAGTCTCGAAAACGACCGAAAATTTAATGTAACACTGACACATGGATGACAGATTGTTGGCGCACCTGGTTTAGGACGATGGCATCTAGTACTTTCCTTGATAATGTCGTGTTTTCAATACAAATATGGCGTCAAAATCCTCAAATTTTCAACTTCAACTATAGCCATATTAAGCTAAAATCAATAAGAACTTTCGTGTGAATAAGATCTTTCATATTTTGACTGGAGTACCGCGCTCTGTTTGATCTTTGGAGAGTTATTCCAGCTATTTTTTATTCTTGTCAACAGAACTTACATCAACTGTCCAACGGTATATTAGCAGTGGATATTAGTGATTAAATATGAAATAAACCTCCAGTTTCGGGAGGATTTGTGAAAGTCCACAAAGGGTTGACTCTGAATTCTCAAATATTTAATGAAAAAACCTACTTGTGTTTGGCGAAATATTTATAATATCACCAGTGCGCACCACGTGTCTAGCCTGCGCCGCAGACGACTAAAACAGTAATATATTACAGTGTAATACAGGGTGTCCCAAAAAAGGCTACCTTTTCAAATTCAAATTAGCATGTTAATACCATGATCGCCTCGGATTCTTTTGTTATCTCCGGGAATGTAAACCTCGTATTTTCCTCATTACCATGCATACGCCTTTGTCTTCTAAATTTCCCTGGGAAATTTAGTAGAAAACAAAAGATTTCTTTGTCTACTAATTTTCCCTCATCAACCATGCAGGGGAAAATTAGTAGACAAAGAAATCCTTTCTCTTTTACTAAATTGCAACAAGCGGTTGCATATCTATTATAGATATAATATTATAGATAGTCGTAGAACTTGCATATCTCACAAACACAAAGCATCTCCCAAAGGTATAATTACTTCAATCAATAGTAATAAAACTCGTAAACAACTTCACTGAACCATACAAAATCAAACACCTAAACTTATCTCAGCATACTTTCCTGAGTTTTCCTCGGCGATTATAATATTACAAACTGATACCATGACTTGTCGGGAAATTAGCGATTAAATTGCCCTTCGCCTCGGGAAGATTTGTAAAAGTCCTCGGGCTTCGCCCTCGGACTTTCACAAATCTTCCCTCGGCGGCGGGCAATTTAATCGCTAATTTCCCTCAAGTCATGGTATTACTTATAATAATTCGCAACCTATTGTAGTTCTTTGAAATTCATTATCGCTTTTGAACTACGAATGCGTAAAAACACACAGTTTTATACACATGCGATATTAAACACAATAGGTTGTTTGAATTAACACGCTCATTTGAATTTGAAAAGGTAGCCTTTTTTTTGGGACACTGTGTATAACACTGTTTTAGTCGTCTGCGGCGCAGACTACACGAGTCTTACTATGATATTTCACCCCATACACAAGTGCAATTCACAAATGCACGTATGACGTAAATTCTTACATTTGCATATCTCAAAAAGAAAGCGAAGAAACGAAAATCTTCAAAAAAAGTTACTTTATCATTTTAAAAGTTCTTCCAAATAAGACAATAAAAAATCTTGAGATTAGGGGCACTTTAAAAGTTTATTTTAAATGAAAGTTGTCTGAGTCCACCAATCGAAAGATGGTGAAGTTGGTTACGCCGTCGCCATCTTTCGATTGGTTCCCGGACAACTTTCATTTTACGCCATTTCGCGCCTGTGTTTTTGATTACATACGGGAATATCAGTCTCAAGAACTGATTATATATGCATTGTGCTGTATCACATATTCCCTGCATTGAGTAGCTCTTTAGTTTGGAAAAGAAAAATATATTGAATGTCGGAAACGGAATCTGATTAAGACTTGACTGGAGAGTGCTACAATCCCGAGGACAATTTAAATGCAAAAACCGCAATGCATTCTGGTAGTTAGATATGTGAATCCAAGAACAGTTGGCCGATTTCGTCCTAGCAAAAGAAAAAGGCGTGTAAATCGGCCAATTCTTCGAAGTAAAGCGGCCATTTCACATCGAAGTGATATCGAACTACCAGAATGCATTGCGGTTTTTGCTATAAGGTTAAAGGTCGTTTGGTCGGAACCAGAGGGTCGGAACTGTGTCTGCAATCAGTAAAGGCTAGATAAATACTCTATTACATCGACCACCATGACATCGTTGCGATGGGCGAAACGGGAGAGCCCTTGCCAATCGAAGGGCCTGGGTCTAGGATAAACCGCTGGCTTCAAGTATGACCGTGCGTGCGATTTCGTGGCGGGAAATTTGTTTTGAAAGAAGAGTTTTGACTGATTTGCATTTTAGTCAACCGAAGACGAAAAAAGTAAAGTTTGGATGAATATTTGAGGTAATTACTTGTTTTTATTTGTTGCAGTTTATACCTTTATGGCTATAAGTAAGTACACAAAACATTTACTTATTTCTGTAAACAGAAATAACGTTGAAACTCAAAGTGAAAGTACAACGTCGTACTAGTATTACAGTACAGGCACAGGTAGTAAGGTACTGACAGTAACAAATCTTTATTCGGTAAAATTCATCAGGTTAAAACTACATACAATCAAACTAAGAAGAATATAATGCATAAATTAAAATTATATTTGAAAATCTATAACTATATAACTTACATTTATTACTATATTTATAAAATGTATCATATAAATTAAACTAACAAAACAGTTGCTTTCCATGAATGCCGTGTTTCTAACTAAATGAAATGCGAGTGCAATAATTAATTGGCAAAAGTTGCTAAACCTATTTTTTAAATAGTTGGTATATTGTTATACAACGGATTTCTTATCAAACCAGGGGGGGGGCGAAATTGTAAAAATTCCGTTGTAACAATATCACAGAATAAGTTATTCTGTGACAATATATTAAAAATAATTGAGACAAAATAATAGGCATACATGAAGTAGGTCCCTGTAGAAATGTGTGTGCATTCCCTGTAATTCCTGCCAAATACAATAGTGACGTCATGGCTATTGTGACGTCATGGCTCCGACAAGGTTAGCCTGAAAACCCGTTAATTTCCTATTTCATGTTCGAAATTAGCGGGTTTTGCAGGCTAGACAGTTTCATTCATCGTTCATCGCAGGCTTTTAGCATCTCTATTGCACAAGAGAACATTCAAACACGAATTTTTACCAAAAAAATTACTGAATAATTAATTACTAAAATTTTTCAGTTTTACCAAAAGTAAAATATTTTACCAAATCTGGTCACACTGCCCCACTCCTACCTTTGGGTAACAGCTAGAGAGAGGAGCCCATGGGTATACTAACTCCTAAAGTTGAGTGCATGACAACCATACTCTATTTATACTCTATTCTACTCTATTCATTTAATTGGTTCAGCATGTAATGTATGTTTTAAGTTTTAACTGAACCATGTGACTGAGTAATGTTCTACTCCCCTGGCATTGACAAAATCCTGGAGAGAAGACTCATCTGATTTTTGGTGTTGGAGTCAAGACACTGTAATATTTGATGGTCTTCCACTCTCATTAAGAATAGATAGAGCTTATTGGTTGGGTCTTCCTGAGCAAAATCATAATATATATTGTCAGCCAAAAATTTCATCTTCATGGAGTTTTTTTACTGTCAAAGTTACTGGATGTGATGTTCACAAGAGGCATATTCCAAACCAGTTTTCTTTTGTTACATACCACAAAAATACCTCTTGTGACATCACATTCGGTAACTTTCACAGCAAAAAAATCCATGAGGATGACATTTTCGACTTGACAAGATTTACTATGATTTTGCTCAGGAAGACCCAAATATTACGAAATCCCCAAATGTGAGATCAACCAAAGAATCAACCATACATCGCTTGAGAGTTAATGACTCACAGCGAAATTCATATTATAATTGCTTGTAAAATTCATTAACAATTCATGAAGAAAATTCAAAAGAAATTAATATTTAATCAGCATCTTTAACTCCGGATAAAACATTGATTAATAAAACATCAATGTTTCATCAAAGTTAACTTGCTCAAATTGAGCTTTTTCGGAGTTAAAATAATTTGTTTGTACCGTACTTTCTACAACTTCCAAACAAAGCATGTATTATATATTCTATTCATTTTACAAGTTTGTTAAAACATTTGTGGCCGATGTTAATGGCAGTTACAACGGCTCGCCATTGTAGCTGCCCATAAACATCGGCCGCTCATGTTTTTTTTAATTGCCAATGATTTTCAACAACAAAATTACAGAAATGATGAAGCAAGAGCCTATAATATATTTTAGACAATGCTAAGTAATATGTACATGGGGATCTGGAAGGAAATTTATGATGGGGGGGGGGGGGGAGTTGGGTGGTTGTGGCAAGATTGGATATTTGCAGTTGAGGTGACCATGAGGTCCGAATTGTCTTCTGGACGATAATTTCTAATAAAGATGGTCACCAATATTAAGATTAATGTTAGTATTAAGGGTTAGGGTTAATATTAAGGTTAGTATTAGGGTTAGTATTACAGGGTTCTCATTAGGAGCCGGTGGCCGGCGAAGTTCGCCGTCTACTTCCTAAATGTTCGCCGTCTACTTTTCTTTGTTTAAGAAAAAATTAAGTCGTTCTATCGCGTTCTTAAACACTTGAAAATGAGTTGAAATACCAGCGCATCGACAGATCGTGCTTTGTCAACATCATCCTCCATTTTTTTCAAAAAGCAAAATGGCATTGCATTTAATTTTAAGATAATTCATCTTCTGTTCTTAGCTTTCCTGTACTTAGCCCTTTACCCTGATATCTTAATCTTAATATTGGTGAACTCAATCTCGTTCCCATGGTGAACTAAAAAAAATCGTCCCGTAAGACGTCTCAGACCTAGTCCCTCACGGTCACCTCGACCCTCTAACCACGACTTTGTTGCATCAGTTCTTTCAAAGCCAAAGGCTCCGTCCTGATCTCTTTCGTCCACGACTGATGCCAGATATTTGACCAACTGCGTTACCAGGTATACTTCGTAGCTGTCCAAACGCGTTAGACGAAAGTCGTTTCAGGTCGGGCGCGGCTAAGTGAAAAGGAAACATGGCTCCTAGAGCAGCGTGCTCAGCATTTCTTTCTGGGTTTTCTTTCATCAAATTCTCCAACTTGTCGCGACATTCTTGGCAAAGCATTTCCAACTCCTGCTTAAAAACAATAAATTTTTCGACTTCTTCTTTGTTGCCAGCTTCAAGTTCAACGGCTTCTGAAAACGATAAATGAGTATTCTTAGATCAACTCAGGTGCATATGTTGCCGTCATTTTTGGAAAATCTTTTGGAAAATCTTTTGGTGATCAGATGCGTATATATAGAAACAAAAACAACTGGTGTTAACAACTTACATAAGTAAGTAAGTAAGTAAGCGACTTTATTTAAAGAGGGTGACACATGACATTATTTCAAAATACTGATAACCTAGTGGCCCTCGTTTAGGATAAAATACAGATTATATCTAATATTACAAAGAATGTAAAATCATGCAACTACTTACATTAATAAAACTTTTAAAACTAAATAATGATATCAAAGATAGTATTTATGTTGATTATAATATTAATTTAACGTTCTACTAATCTAGTTTAAAGTGCCCATAACCTCAACAAATTTTATTGTCTTGTTTGGAAGAACTTTTAAAATGATAATGTGACTTCTTTTGAAGATTTTCGTTTCTTTGCTTTCTTTTTGAGATATATCAGTTTGTTTGATATGCAAATGTCTGGAATTTCGTCAACATGCATAATGACTTATTGGAGAAATGTGTGTATCTCTCTTTCATTCTCGAACGAAATCCTTTAAAATCAAGAAGTTTGGTGTTGTGGGAGAAACGCACACACGTGTTATTCACACTTTAGGGACCGTTCATTTAATATGTCGGAGGGGGGGCTGGTAAACCAAAATAAATTTGAGTAAATTCATATAACCCCCCCCCTACACATGTGATAAAATTCTTAGAGCCCCCCCCCCCCCCCCAAAGAAGCATGTAAATTTTGTGACCCCCCCTACCCAATTTCTTTTTATTACAGCATATTCGTAGGTTCACGATATTCAACTTCAATAGGTGACAAAGTCCTCTAAAGTTCGACTTGAAATTCTCCCAGAGCGTGTTTGTCGAGCGTTTGTTTCCATGCCCTCAACCACTGGAACTACTGTTATTCAAAATGTTTGTGTTTAATATATTTATAATTAAAATATTTAAAAATTTCAATTATAAAATTGTTGGAAATGTAGGATTGTGAGCAATGTTGCAGTAATATACATGACAAAACAGAAACAAAATGCTTGGCACAAGCAGTAATGAAACTAGCTGTATTGGTTGACTTTTCATTTCAATTTATTTCCGATTACCCAAGACATTGTTTTGTGCAAAAATAAAAAACACTACAGATGTATTTCAAAAATTTATATGACCCCCCCCCCCCCCCCTCTTCACCTTGTATTTTCTTATAACCCCCTCTTTGCCTTCAAAAATCTTATCTTTTACCGGCCCCCCCTCCGACATATTAAATGAACGGTCCCTTATAATAATAATAATAAAACTTTATTTAATGAGGCTAACACATGACAGCAAAATGCTGATAAACTTGTGGCCCCTCCTACAATTTCTAATTACAATTATAATAGAATGATAATTAAACTAACTATGATAAATATTAAAACTAAATATTAAAAATACTATTTTACATATATAGGTTAGGTATTAAAAATTAGTGTTTCAAAGTTATCAATATATTCATATTTAGTTAAAAAGTAAGAGCGTATTGCTTTATTAAAACTATTAAAAGACTCAGACTTCTTAATTGAGTTCGGCAGGCTGTTCCACAATTTAACACTTGACACAGTGAAAGATCTACCACCTTCAGTCTATCGTTTGTACCGTGGACAAACGAGATTTGATTTACCGTGTCTAGTTTGACGTACATGAATGTCAGAATTTCGTGTCAATAACTGTTCGATATATGATGGAGTAAAATCATTCAGTCTTTTATAAATTAATTTACATTTATTAATTTTTATCTCATCGAAAAATGGTATCCAGCCCAATTTGGAAATAGATCAACACTTCTGGCAGTTTTGTCAGCATTTAGGATTGTCCTTGCAGCTCTTTTGTAACCTGAAAATTCTCTGCAACTTTTCACTAGAACAAGAACTCCATATAGTACTACCATACATCATATTTGGTTTTATCATGCAATTGTAGTAAAGCATTCTTTCGCGAATGGGAAGTCATCTCCGAATTTTACGCAAAACACCAATTTTCTGCGCTAACTTTGTACTCAATTTATCAACATGTTCATTAAAGGACATTTCTTTATCAATAATGAGTCCAAGTAGTTTCTGTGTTTGGGACTTTTTTTGATAATCGTTTTCCAGTCACAAGCATTGTTTTTGTTTTAGTTGGATTTAAAACCATATGATTTTTTCCTGACCATGTTTTCATATTGTCGACATCTTTTTGAAGTCTTTTGAAGAAAAATTTATATGACCCCCCCCCCCCCCCTCTTCACCTTGTATTTTCTTATAACCCCCTCTTTGCCTTCAAAAATCTTATCTTTTACCGGCCCCCCCTCCGACATATTAAATGAACGGTCCCTTATAATAATAATAATAAAACTTTATTTAATGAGGCTAACACATGACAGCAAAATGCTGATAAACTTGTGGCCCCTCCTACAATTTCTAATTACAATTATAATAGAATGATAATTAAACTAACTATGATAAATATTAAAACTAAATATTAAAAATACTATTTTACATATATAGGTTAGGTATTAAAAATTAGTGTTTCAAAGTTATCAATATATTCATATTTAGTTAAAAAGTAAGAGCGTATTGCTTTATTAAAACTATTAAAAGACTCAGACTTCTTAATTGAGTTCGGCAGGCTGTTCCACAATTTAACACTTGACACAGTGAAAGATCTACCACCTTCAGTCTATCGTTTGTACCGTGGACAAACGAGATTTGATTTACCGTGTCTAGTTTGACGTACATGAATGTCAGAATTTCGTGTCAATAACTGTTCGATATATGATGGAGTAAAATCATTCAGTCTTTTATAAATTAATTTACATTTATTAATTTTTATCTCATCGAAAAATGGTATCCAGCCCAATTTGGAAAATAGATCAACACTTCTGGCAGTTTTGTCAGCATTTAGGATTGTCCTTGCAGCTCTTTTGTAACCTGAAAATTCTCTGCAACTTTTCACTAGAACAAGAACTCCATATAGTACTACCATACATCATATTTGGTTTTATCATGCAATTGTAGTAAAGCATTCTTTCGCGAATGGGAAGTCATCTCCGAATTTTACGCAAAACACCAATTTTCTGCGCTAACTTTGTACTCAATTTATCAACATGTTCATTAAAGGACATTTCTTTATCAATAATGAGTCCAAGTAGTTTCTGTGTTTGGGACTTTTTTTGATAATCGTTTTCCAGTCACAAGCATTGTTTTTGTTTTAGTTGGATTTAAAACCATATGATTTTTTCCTGACCATGTTTTCATATTGTCGACATCTTTTTGAAGTCTCTCCTGCACTTGCACTTGATCATTAGGAGTACCTGATGTGCTCAGGGTGGTATCATCAGCATAGATAGTCATACATTCTTGGATTTCTGTTGGCAAATCGTTAATGAATATCAAAAAAAGCAAAGGTCCCAATATCGAGTCTTGTGGAACACCATTTGTTATCAGCTTGAGAGACGATTTATTACCATCAATTTGAACGTACTGCTTTCGGTTTGACAGATAGTTCTTAAAGAGTTGAACTTCGCTTGATTCTAAACCGTATTCCTTGAGTTTTGCAAGCAGGATTTAGTGATCAATTAGGTCGAAGGCCTTCTTGTAATCAACAAAAACGAGACCACTGATTTTATTACTATCCAAATCAAATAAAATTTGATCGATTATACGAATAAGCGCCGACTCTGTTGAGTAACCTTTGCGGAATCCCGACTGAAGGTTATGCAAAATGTTATTTTTATTGCAATATTCATAAAGTGACTCATGATGTTTTTAGTGTTTTATTTCATGAACGCAAAGATATATAACATTTATCATTTATAGACCCGGAGCGAGGGGGATTCGGCAAAATATTACCCTCAGCGATGATATTTCCCGAGGGGCTTAGGGAAATATCATCGCTGAGGGTAATATTTTGCCGAATCCCCCGAGCGGAGGGTCTATAAATGATATATTATACCGAAAAAATAGGCCACAGAAAAAATAGAAATACATTTTATACCGTCTTTCTTTTTGGCGTTAGCGAAAAACTTCGCCAGACTTTTGTCGAGCATTTTTTTATCTGCGAGTCCTTCGACATCCCCGACTGCGTCTGAAAATGTTTTTAGAGCATTTTTTGTTGCCTTTATTGTATTTTTTGCGTGTCTGCCGTCTAATATACGTGCAATACTGCAATTTCTTCGTCTTCTGACTCAATATTTGACAGGTTGTCTTCACTCTCGGCCATTTTAAGTGGGCATGAAATTTTCCCGCCATTTTCACGCATTGAGTCGTGCGTGTTGTCTCGCGTGGTCTACGCGAATAATGTTCCACCCCATGTTCCCCGGGGAACATGGGTGGAACATTGTCAAAAGGAACGCAGGCTCGCTAAGTGATGACGTAAGGCGTGATATCGCGATTAATTTCCTGCTCACGTGGCACAAACTGAGCTTTCTGATTGGACAATTTGAAGTTGAGGTATAATATTCTCTGATAACTCATTATACATGTGTGACGAAATTCCAGATATTTGCATATCAAACAAACTGATATATCTCAAAAAGAAAGCGAAGAAGTGAAAATCTTCAAAAGAAGTTACTTTATCATTTTAAAAGTTCTTCCAAATAAGACAATAAAAATTTTTGAGGTTAGGGGCACTTTAAATTGACATAAAATATATACAATATCATAATTAAATCTATCTATTTTGTAGCGTTAAAATAACCGTTCACTTTCTGAGCGTCAAGATTATTCTTAAATAGTGTTCTTTTAAAACGTTTAATTGTTTTTAAATTTTTTAACATTTGGACCGAGATTGTTCCAGTCTTTAATTGTCCTTATAGTAAACGTGCGGCCCCCATCTGAAATATTATTGTAGTGAGGGCAGATAAAATTTAAGTATCTAGTGTTTCTTGTATGAACATGAGAAAAACATTTTTGTGAAAAAGCATTTTTCACATGTGAAATACCTGATTTCACATGTGAAAGCTATAGGAAATATGTTTTTTCGTTAGAAATCGTTGTTAAAACTTTTCGTTAGTTATAGAAATACGGCTTTTAGCCAATCAGAAAACGTTTTTCAAAAAAAATGAAACGAAAAATGAAATGAAATGAAATATGAAATGAAAAACGAAATGAAAAATGAAATAAAAAAATGAAATGAAAAATAAAATGGAAATGAATAAAAAATGAAGTGAAAAATAAAATGAAACAAAAAAATGAAATGAAAAATGAAATAAAAAATAAAATTAAAAATTAAAAAAATAAATGAAATGGAAATGAAATGAAAAATGAAACAAAAAAATAAAACAAAAAAATGAAATGAAAAATGAAATGAAATGGAAAATGAAATAAAAAATGAAATGTAAAATGAAATAAAAAATGAAATGAAAAATTAAAAAAAAAAGAAATGGAAATGAAATAAAAAATGAAATGAAAAATGAAATGAAAAATTTAAAAAAGATTAAATGGAAATGAAATAAAAAATGAAATGAAAAATGAAATGAAAAATTTCATATGTGAGTTACAATTTCATATGCGATATTTTCATATGAAATTTTCGTAAGGGGGAAAGCCTTATAAGCTTTTCTAATTTGAGGGTAGGAAATGTTACCTTTCTCTTGTGTTTCTCTCACACTGGGAAGGTAAACGAAGTAATGCCATAGAGCACCTGCCCCACATAGGGCGAAGAAGAACGCAATAAGGATGTAGAAAAACGATTCATCTTCGAAAAGTGATGTGGAATCCGACTTATCTAAATTGCGCCATTTCTTGGAGTAATCGCTCAGAATTTTCTAGGAAACGAAATTTGGGATGAAGTTTCAGGAAACGGAAGTTAGTGTGAAGTTTCTGGAAACGAAATTTGAGGTGACGTTTCAGGAAACGAAATTTAGTGTGAAGTTTCAGGAAACGCAATTTGGGGTGAACTGCGTGAGGACATGTGTGGGGATGGAGATGGAAGAGTCAGCTCCGAGAGAACGACCAAAGATGACATGAAGAAGATTGTGGATGAGGACATGCGGATACTAAGGTTAAGGAAGACAGATGCGAGACGATGGAAGCAGAAGACATGGCAAGTGAAACCCCCGCGTAAGCAGGGAAAGCTGCCTTTATTTAAAATAAAACGAATATGATTTTGATGGTGGTGATGATGGTGATAATGATGGTGGTGATGATCGTGGTGATGGTGATAATGATGGTGGTGATGATCGTGGTGGTGATGATGGTGGGGTGATAGTGGTGGTGATGATGGTGGTGGTGATGATGGTGGTGGTGAATGATGATGGTGGTAGTAATGATGGTGGTGATGATGATGGCGATGATGGTGATAGTAATGATGATGATGGTAATGGTGGTGGTGATGATGATGGTGATGATAATGGTGATAGTAATGATGGTGGTGGTGGTGGCGATGACTGGGGGCGCAACTATAATTTTGAAAAACGGGGTCTCTTTTTCGTCCAAAACCCTCCCGCAACAATAATAATCTACCAGACTGTATGTTTCAGATATTGCTGCAAATACTATAAATTTGAAATCTGAGATTGTCCTCCCAAAACTCCCTTTCAGGGCTCAAAATAATGGCCGGTCAACGGACAATGACCGGCCAAAAATGCCTCTTGACCGGCCACTTTTTTACCTCACCGGTCATTTTGACCGGTCGACACATTTGTATGCCTTCCGATAGAATTTGAAATCGTTTTTTCTCTTCGGCATATCTGCTGAAATCTTGTCAGAGAAAGACTGTATATTTCGAGGTATATTTCATGGCGAGTACGCAATTTTACTGTAAGTACGTTAAGTTTCGTACGATAAAAACAATGTTTGTTCTTGTCCAAAACGTAAATATATGCTGGTTGCACTTGAAAGGTTTCGATTTTGTTTCGGAGGAAGGAGGTGAGCAGAGTGACGACGAGGAAGCAATGGAGGGGGTAGTGACGTCGAGGGTACAGACTCAGTCAAGCAAGATAACACTTTGATAAGAGAGCTGGCTGAGTTGGAATGAAGAGTTTGTGCTGCTCTTGACTTAACTTTGAAAGTTAACATGTGTTCAATTTATACACAATTGACAAGAATAACGCTTTGGTTTCTTTTGCGTTTTTGTTTTTGGTATTTGTTAATTGGTAATAATTATTTAGGTAGGCGAGTCGTTTTATAGGCTAAATATAGTAAGTGGGATGAAAATTTTAACTCCGTCAAAGACTATCTGTATAATGAGTAAAGTTTATTACTCAATATTAAGATTATATCTAGAAAACAATAAAATTTTATTTACTTTAGACAACCACCTAATCTGCAACGATGATAACGTTGCCTGTTAACTTTTACAATGTGATTGCTAACGTCTTGAGCGTTTAAAACATGAAACAATAAAAGCGATGTCTCGAAACAAATTCGTTATCATTTGTTTCACTGTAAGTGTATGCGTATTAATGACCGGTCAAAAACAGATTTTGACCGAGCTAAAATCAAGGTAGGCCGTTATTTTGAGCCCTGCCCTTTCACCTCAAATAAAATAATAGGGGGCGATCGGCCTCCCGACTTCTAACCGCCCCACCCCACCTCGTGGCGCTGTACTTACCGTTATAATTTGATCCTTCTTGAGAATATCCTGCACACATGTCTTGATAATACTACATGCAGCTGTTGATCCCGTCTGTGCTGGAATATAGGATGGTACTTGTATACCAAGGTAGTAAGGAAATGTGAGCATTGTACCTAGCTCTAGTCCTTGTTCTTTATAGATATTATAATAAGCTCCTGCGGTGTATCTCTCCAGTAAAATACCATCCACGTTTCCTGCTGTCATACTTGCTAGTAGTTCCGTCATACTGTTATAATCTGTATTATAAAATAATTTTACTCTACGCACGCTGTGATTGGTCAGCTTGTCGGTCTCGATCAGGCTCGCAGACCGGAATGACGTCAGTATAATGAGAATTTGCATTAAATCAAAAGCGTTATATATCCAAGGGCGGATACAGCAGGGGTGACTGGTGTTACTAGTCACCCCCTTCCCTGTCCCAATCACCGATATAATTGATAGGCTTCGATTCGGAAACTAGTTGAATATCATGAGCAGAGGTTTTTTTATTTCTACATTCTTCCATTTTCTTATTTCTTGTTTTGAAATCTTGCCTTGGCCCTTGTTAATAGTGTATCATTTAACTTAGTGGTTGGCTTATTAAAGCGCTATGTCACGCAAACATCGCTGAAAATGTGATTGTAGATCTTGAAAATATCAAAATGTTCTGGATCTAGATCGTTGTGGTTCGCCCCACGAACGTACACCACAAGTAACAAGTGTTGCTTGCCTTACAATTATAGTTACCATATACCACAAAATGCCTCATTCAAAATGCCTCATTCCGTAACTAGAGAATGTGGTGAAGTTTACGACTTCCATGTTTGAGCATCTTATAGTCACTAAGTCACCCCCTTGAAAAAATGCTGTATCCGCCCCTGATATCGTATTTATTTAAAGTACAAGCAATTGTTTCTGAATTATTTTATATAAATAATACCTTTTCCCGGGTCTCTATTTAACAATTAGACAACGAGCCCGCGCGTTTTCTATGAGCAGCTCAGCTCGGCTCCGCCTCGTTGATTATCGGTTTCTAACCTAAGAAATAACTTTTAGTTAACATTTTTCATGAAAAAAAGGAAATATTCTTTTGAAATCACGCGACTTTTAACTCAGAGGTTTCTATCAGCGGACGGTAACTCCTGCGATAGCCAATGAAAATTGAGGATTTGTGATAGAAACTTGTCAATTTATACTAAAACGTTATAGAAACCCTCGTGAAGTAATAAAAACACTCGAGAAGTTGGGAAAGTACTCGCATCTGCGGCTAGTGCTTCTCCCTACACTTCTCTCCTGTTTTTATTACGTCACTTGGGTTTCGATCACGTTATAGAGACCCGGGCAAACGTATTCTATTATTTAAAGGGATATGGCAATATAAATTAACTTTGTCTCATTTGAAAAACTCGTGAAATGGTATAACAAGACCTTTTACAATTTTCCCTTATCTTTTTTGGTTTTCGAAATAATTTGACGAAAGACAGCGTGCTGTCCGCCATCTTGGAATTATTTTCGATATGCATGTGACGTCATAAATAGGGTAAAGTGAAATTTTCATTTTGCCAACCTTACGACATTATGAGCCAGAAACTCGATTATGTTGCACTATTTCCATTTTCAATTGGCCCACGACATTTTAAGAAGCCGGCCTTCCGCGGAAATTCGGTCATCAGGTTTACCCTGCTTGTGACGTCACCAATTTCCTAGTTAATATTACAACAAGATGGCGGATTGTAGACTTTTTTTGTCATAATTATCTGAAATATTTCAAAAACCAAGAAAGATACAGAAAAATTGTAAAAGGTCTTCTTATACCATTTTACTAGTTCTTTCAAATGAGACAAAGTTAATTTATATTGCCATGTTCCTTTAAGGGAGTACCGGTAATGATGTAAGTGATGAAAAAAACACGTACTAATAATGTTAGCATTTTCCATTAGTGCTGCTTTGGCATCCATAGTTCCTTCCAATACACCGACCTAAAAATGAAATGATGAAAAGGCAAAGGAATTCGTGGAGGAATAAGATTATTTTTTGCTCGCATTTCAGATTTGATATTTGTTCTTATCCGTATATGGGTAAAATATCTGGTGCCGTACCACTGTCTGTGGACTTTGGATGGAGAATTCGTACTGACTTGCGATGCAATTTTACCCAAGGTAACGCTTGATGTGATATATAACGTATGACATATGATGTGTGATTTATCATATATATCATATACAATATTCGATATACGACCTACATATGGTATATTACAGGTATATATGATATATGGTAATAGATGATATTACATGCGGAGATACGAATTTTATCTTTGGTTGGTAATATCTCTAACGAGCGGTGAGCGAAGTGAACTAGTGAGAAATATTATCACGACAAGATAAAATTCGCATCTCCAAGCGGTCATGCATTAATTATATTCTGTTTATTGTATTGAAATCGATGAAACTTCCCTTGAAAATTCACCGCATAAATTCGCTCACAGTGAATATATTTTTATCTTTGCATGTGAAGATATTTATTCTGAATAGGAGAAAAACTAGTAGCGAAAATTCAAGATTTTTCGATAATCTTCGAAGTCAAAATGGTCATTTAATAATAATAATAATAATAATAATAATAATAATAATTTTTTTTAAATTTTTTTTAGGGTTAGGGTTAGGGTTAATAATAATGATAATAATAATAATAATAATAATAATAATAATAATAATAATAATAATAATAATAATAATAATAATAATAATAATAAAGACGTATTAGGAGCATTATACAATAGTCTCAATGCTCTTACAACAATATATTCTTAATTACAGTTTCATTATAAGATAAAGCCTACTACATATAGTACCACTATGAACAAAAAACTATTAATTTAAAAAAAAAAGTCTTATGTGCTGACTTAAAACTCCCTAAAATATCAATGCTTCTAATTTCCTGTGGTAATGAATTCCATAGTTTTGGTGCGGCAACTGAGAATGTTCTGTCTGCATGAGTCACCGTTTTGGATTTTGGCTCAAGTGGCAGATTTCATTTCGGTTTGATGATTTTAAAGTACGAGTAGGTTTATATTTAGTAGTAAATCAGTAATATAAATAGGTGCCTCGCCACGTAAAGCTTTGAAAGTAATTATCAGTATAGTTAAGTTAGGTAGTTGCAGCTTGATGATTGTAAAGTTATAAAGGTTTTGCTGTTCAAGCTGTGTTAAGTTGTAAATACTCAGAAAAACTCTGAGCTCCAGACAGGATTGAGGGCTCGAGTCCTGTCTGGAGCTCAGAGTTTTTCTGAGTATTTACAACTTAACACAGCTTGCACAGCAAAACCTTTACAACTTTAATTATCAGTATCTTAAAAACAATCCTTGATCTCACTGGCAACCAGTGAAGATTACGAAGCACAGGGGAGATATGATCTGATTTTTTAACTCTTGCAACTGTATTTTGTAATTATTAAAAGTACGGTATTCTCAACCTCGTACCGGGACGCTGGTCACGTGAACTGCTAAAATCTAGCAGATTTTTAATTAGCGTTGCTATGTTAGTTTAGGGAGGCGTGACAAAGTGTTTGTTGACGTTAGTTCGAACGCGCGTGTACGATTATTGGAATATGTCGATTAACATTATATCAATTCTCCTAAAAAAAATTTACAAGTCTTCTAGCGACTTTTCCAACGCTTGTCGCCTTTGTCCCAGCGTTGGCGATGCAAAGTTTTCAAAAAATATTTAACTGTAGAAATACGGGTTTACTTGTCATAGCAGAAGACATTTATGGCAGCAAACGTTCTAGCGACGACTTATTCCCGCATCTTATATGAGCTTCGTCGATCACTATGGCACACACTCTTTCTTGATACAGCTTGCTGTGTAATTTAAATTCTCGACCAAATTTGCAAGACAAGAATGATTCCGTGTGAGTAAACGCAAAGTTGTATTGAGCGCTATTATCCTTATAAAAAATCAGTGACATTGAAGCTCTTCAACTTCGTTTATATTGCCAATATTTCCTTGGCTTTTTACGTTGAAAATTGGGTTACATCACCGTGTACCGGTAAACAATGGACACAGACTACGTCATACGCCTCATCAAAGTTATTTTTTCAGGATTCAGAAGCAGAACAGGATCCAAAAAAACTCTAACCATAACTCAAATAAAACTCTAGTCCTAACCCTGAAATAAAGAAATACTAACCCTACTTCTAAACCCAACATTTCAATGATATGCAATATGCTGTGTTCCGGTACGGCACCGTGAGCTGACCGAAAATTGATGCTCTAAATCCCGCCGACGATAACCGTCTGATCTGGTTATTAAATAATTTTACAATAACTAAAACAGGAGAAAACGAATCGCTTTCCATACAATTACTTGAGTCGCGATTCCTCGGCGATTGTATTGATCTTTGGCGAACAACAACATTGGCAACACATGGAAAATTAAAGATTTGCAATAGCCCATATGGAGAACTGCAAAAACATCTCGACCCAAAAATAAACTTTCCAGGTTAATCACTTGCTTAGGCCGTAAAATAATATTACAATACACACTTGTGGTAAGAGCAACGTGAAGACTTCGAAGGAAAACCATCTGCTCGAACGCACATCTCGATTGATCCGCTATTGTTTATTTAGAATTTGTTGGCTTCAACTCAACGTGTTCAAGACCACCCCTCCCCTGACACAAAATCGTTTAGCAGATCACGTGACCAGCGTCTACTTTCGCTCCGGCGAGTCCGCCGAGCGAGTGAAAAGCCTGGGTACGAGGTTGGGTATTCTGTTCCTGTCTATCAAACTCAGATTTTGATCGTTTAAAGGCGCATGCGCCGTTATCCGGATATTAGTGCATGCGCCTTTATCCAGGGTGCGCTTATATGCGGGGGAATAGGATATGTATATATGGTGTATGGTATATGATGTATGATATATATATATATATATAATAATATGATGTAGGGTAGGATAATTCTGAAGTTAATTGTTTATTTGCGTGAAGAGTCGAACCTCGTTCAAAATGCTCAAAACCTGAACCGCGTGGTGATCGACGTCCTAACCACGGCCTAGCTGTTTACAACATTGCGTCCCTTTTTGTGCAATTTCTTGCAACCTTGTACTATAATACTGTCAATTGAACTCAAATTGTCGTCAGAATTGACTTCCTTCTTATGAAAGGAAGTCGAAGTATTGACGAAGTATTTGAGTCTCACTCAAATCACCGCAAACGCCCCTGTGTTACTTGCAAAACCTTGTCCTACATACTAACCAGCTGTTGCGGTCTAGTGGTTACTACACATTTCTTATGAGCTGGGAGTTCAAATCCTGGGTCAGACCGCCATTCAGGGTCTTAAAAATAATTGAGGAGAAAGTGCTGTCTTTGCAATAATACCAGCAAATGGTAAGACTTTCGGCTCTTCTCAGATAACGACCTTAAATCATAGGCCGTCGGTACCCCTGTCAATTGGGCTTCTAGTCTGTTGGGGTTTCTAGTCTGTTCACCTAAAAGAGTGATAAAATATAATAAACTAAACTACAGCTGCAGTTCAACGGATCAATTTACCTTCTTTCCAAACAGTTTTTCTTCCGCGTCATACGATCTCTGGGTTAAGGAACTTGTTATGTTAGCAGTAAGCACTGAGAAGGCAATCATACCAATGATCATCCACAGTATACTAAATAGTCGAGCTGGTATCGAACGAGGGGCTGTGTCACCATATCTTTATAAGAAAAAATATATGTCGCTTTTTATATAATATATATATATATTATATAACCTAACCTAACCTAATTTAAATTTTATCCACTGAATAGTGACTTATCTATGTGATATTGCTGTTGAGCTGTTCAGTGCATCAAAGTTAAATTGGGTTGTTCAAAGCACCACTAGAGTTGTTCTCTAGCTAGGTTGCTCTAAAATGCGCAACGACGATACGTGGACTTATCCACCGGAGAAGTTATCAAGGCTTCGTATAACCAGCCTCAGATAATGTGCAATAATCTGAACTTTACAAGTTCACTTTCAAATGTATAGTATATTATCATATATAGTATATTATAGCTTTTCACGCATTTTCATTTTCACTACATGTTCTGTCCTTATGTACGCATTGCGTAGCTATTTTTTATTGTGTTCTCGTTTCCTCGTGTAAAGAAACTGTAAAACGGTATTTTTTATTGTGTCCTTGTTTTGCTGCTCAGCGTGTTGTTTTTCTTACCTCTGCTGCACGGATAATGGTTAGAGAGTGGCGATAATACAAAACGTAGTTATATAGGGTTTCGATCAGAAAATATATTAACAAGAGGGGGCAAAACACCCCATAATGAAAATGGGGGGCGGGGGGAGGATTGGGCGCCTTGGTAATCTACAAGAGGGGGTTATATACTAAATAGTTCTGAAGATTTAAGTTACGAAGATAATTGTACATTTTTTCGCATAGTTCAACAATTTATACTGAGTACAGAAAACCTCCCATCACCGAGTCAACACTCGTGTCAACACTCGAACTATCGTATGGAAATGGCGACTATAATTGTAATGTCATCTGTACACTCACACAGATCTAATGATACTTTATTCAAATCTATATACGAGTATTTATATTACACAAACTAATATCATATGCGTAAATCACGCATGCATTCTATAACACCACAATAATTATCTGCACACCGCTACAATTCAAAGGAAAAGACCCCAGCTGACGCCATCCTTTTACGACACTTTAGTTTTTGGGGAGAGCCCACAGTCGAGTTATATATAGAGAGAGGTCAGTGACTTACCCTACTGTCGTCATGGTAACGAATGCCCACCAAAACCCCTGCCAAACACCAGGAAAGAACGCTTGTGGAAAGTCTTCGGGATTGGAATCTTTATCCTATTCAAAGAAATGATGCGTGATACTTATATAAGATAATCATGGATGTATTATACTTTAATTGTTTTAGGATGAATGCATACAGTATATGCTTTACATGGCGTTGCATATTTCTCATCCTTATATTCACGTAAACAAAGTAAACAAAAACAAATAACCACATAAATTATCTTATTATACCCTCACATATAATCCACCAATCAACTGTCTCTATTAGCATCACGTGGCGGTCAATTATTTTACGATGTAGGACAACTACATATTGGGCAGTAACATTTGGACTGTTTACGTGCGAAGAAACATCTTTATGTTAAGATATTTTGTTCGATATAATATAACACCTATTGGATTCATCCTCGCCCAATATTACAAAATATTTAAGTCTCGATTTGCAATATTAGGCTCGACCTTCGGTCTCTCCCAATATTGAATTTTCGACTTAAATATTTTGTAATATTAGGGTTAGAGGAATCCAATAAGTAAAACTATTATGTGACCGGTCGATCCCAGGGCCATTTTCGCCGACCTTCCACTGTGGATGCAAAATTCCCTGGGTACGAGGTTGCCTAATATCGTTTCAAAATTTGGGCTCTCGTGTATATTTTGAATATTAAACTAAAGAACAGTAACAAGAACAATCTCGTACCCAGGGTGTTATCTCCGCGAGGTATTTGCCTATTACTAACCATAAACCATATGAATATGCCAGAAATAGCAGCCAGAACCAGAGTCAGTGCAATCACTTGCCATCCTTGGAGGAGACCTTTCCCGAGAAGTACCAGCGGCACAATCTCTTCAATGCGGATAAAATATGCCGGGCCGTTGGTCTGCATTACCGGAACAAAGCAATCTTCACCGTCATCCTCTTTCATGACCGGGAAGAAGAGCGTTTGATTGTTGTCGTTCCCTGTCTTGGTAAAGTTCAGATAATTCGGCAAAGCTTCGCCATATTTAATCTTGAGTCCAGTTCTGTTCTGCAGTACTTTTAAAAGCTCGGGAAAAATTCCTATTATCGAAATTAAAATATCATTAATAATTCATGACTGAAAAATACAAACGAATTGGCTGCCTAATTGGTAGACCACTGATCTCTAAATAAAAACTGGATGGAGCTACTATTGTTCAGAAAATGAAGTAGCTCATGGCGGCCATCTTGAAGGGAACAGGCTGTCTCCTTCAGTAACTCTCGCAGTCGTTGTATAGTGTTACTATATATAGACGACTATCTGTCTCATCTTTTAAGATGCTAAAATGAATCAGTTGTCCAAGGTTTTCCCACAATATAGAACACAAACTACGGTTGATCCATAACAGTGGCGGCCATATTGGAATGACCACGGGTCGCTCCAATATGACTGTTCGCGAAATATTCCCGGCTTCACAGTTACTGTAATGAGGCCGTAATTTGTGTTCTAAATTACAGGAAAACCTTCGATAACTGATTCATTTTTGATCTTAAAAGATCAGAGACAGATAGTCTCTGTCGCCTATACAGTACAGTAAAACTATATAGCGTGGTCCATCAAGATATTCCCAGCTTCATTTTTTCGCAGCTTCCAAACGTTGCTCGATCCAGTCTTTATTTAGAGATCAGTGTTGGCAGACGTATTGACCCACTGATTTCTCAAATAGGACTGGATCGAGTAATCGGCACCGCTATTTTCCATAACAACACGATCTCTTCCTTAAATTAACCATTATCCTTAATTCACAAATCGCTCTAAATTAAGGATAATGGTTAATTTAGAGGCGATCGTGAAAGTCGCGCATGCGTATGTTAGTCAATTACTATCCCACAAGCTTAGTATCTCTCACTTGTTTATAAGTTTAGCTAGCCAAGTAAGGAAATATTGGGCTCTGGCAGGAAATATAATGAATTGCCAGGATGATGGCAGGAAATTCTGAGATTCCAACCATTGGGGCTTTAAAATAGTCTATGTGTGGCGTAGTAACTAGTAAAATGTTGAATATACAAGAAAGCTACCTATCATAGAGTTTTCAAACGCTGGCAATTTGATTTGGGTCTTCAATTGGCGGCGTTTTCGCCTTGGCAAATCGCATCAACTTCGAAAATCGCTCGGTACGATTCGGAAATTGCTCGGGAATCGCTCGCAGGCTCAACTCAAATGGGCAGCGGTTGAAAAAAATAATTTGTTTAAAAAAATGACAAATGTTCGAAAATCTCAAGAATAAAGACTGTTTGCTGAGATTTTTAAGTCATATTTTAGTAGGATTTGCCAGGAAATTTTGCAATTTCTGGCAGGAAATATTGCAATAAATAAGGATGAAAACAGGAAATCCAGTTTTATGAAAGTGGAAGCACTGCAAGTAGGGCAGTGGATGGTCCGGCGCTAGGGATGGGGAAAATTTTGACGGGGGGTTAGGGCCTAGATACTAGGCCTTCTATTTTGATTTTTTTTTTGCAGAGAATTCGGAGCAGAATTATACTACAGGAGCCTGGGGACTAAAAAGGGGGCAGGCTTCCAGCGGTTTGCGCATGGAAAAGGGTTGCTACTTCATGTTAAGATCACAAAATGGTTTTGGACAAAATTTTGGTTAGGATTATAGTTGTGTTGGGGACAGGCTTACGTGAAGTAACAGGCTTTAGCCATACATGAAGTACCTACCCGGAAAAGCCTATTCCAGGCTGGGTCGTTGCAAACGCTGACGGTGTTAACCTGGATCCGAGTAAGAATGCCTTAAGTAACGTTGTTCCCTTCGTAGTGTGGTGGCTAGTATGTTGGGTTGTGCAGCGGACGATCTAGAGTTCGATTCCCGCCCAGCGACTTTCTTTCTTTTAGGACTAGTATTAAAATTAGGATAGAATGGACACTGGACAAACATCTGTTTGCGAATATCCTGAAACGTTACTACACGCGCCTCAAGTAGATTTATTTGCCTCCTAACTGAACCACCAACTACCATGGTATGTAGCATGACCCCCGGATCCCGGGGCAATGGCTGTGGATGTGTTCATATTGGATTGGAGTCCGTGGACATCATTCATACACCCTCCGATTATACTGTTGCCCAGAGTTCTACTCAAACTCCACCTGGACAAGACAACAGCATTAGTGCTACCAAGAAACGGCACGAGCTGGGCCCTTGGAGAACATGGGTTGACTGGTGTGTTGAACGGAACATATGTCCATTTTCAGCGCCTATGAAGGATATCCTAGAGCTTCTTACCTACCAGGTACAAGAAAGAAACCTGGCATACCGAAAAAAATCACACCGGGGTAGGTGGGAGGACAACGTGGAACTGGCTCCCGAGAATCTCGATGTTTCCCGAGATCAAATCAAGAGATCGCGATGTTTCCCGAGACCAAATCAGGAGATCGCGATGTTTCCCGAGATCAAATCAAGAGATCGCGATGTTTCCCGAGATCAAATCGATGGATCTCGATGTTTCCCGTGATCAAATCGAGGGATCTCGATGTTTCCCGAGATCAAATCGATGGATCTCGATGTTTCCCGAGATCAAATCGATGGATCTCGATGTTTCCCCGCGAGTGTGAACAGGCCTTCGATATATACATCGTTAAACCTTGTGAAAGTTCTCAGACGAGAGTTCAGTTCAGATTGACTTTAGAATGTAGTTCCGAGATTCAGTTCGCGTGGGCCTAATTTTGCTAGAGGTACAGTTCAAGTCGGATTGACTTTAGGTTGGATGTAGTGTTTTTCCTGTAAGTTGTTATTGATCATCAATTCTCGAAAACGATGTAAACAAGCCATGAATAAGTTATGAAACCCTTGTGAAGATGACCTTGGAATTCTCTCATAAACTCGGTTGCTATAGACTGCGCGTTGCTTAACTTTATGTATAGTGTTTTTCCTATAACTGTTGTTTCACCATGGACACGACCTGTACTTCACACTGATCTAAACAATCTGAACACTCCCGACCCGTGAGATTCAGTTCAGCGGGCCTAAACTGGCCTAAACTGGTTGCTGCTTGACTTTAGGTTGAAAGTTCAGGTCAGATTAACTTTATAGGTTGCAAATGTAGTGTTTTTCCTGTAAGTTTGTTTCCAGGCATGCCTGGGCTCAACCTAAGATTCAGTTCACGTGGGCATAAACTCGGTTGCTATACCCAATGGCGCGGACATGAAGAATCAGCACGTTGTGGTGTATGGGGCGGGCCCACAGGAAACGTTTTAATTTTGCAAAGCCCTGCAGAAGTGCTTTTCCAGCGATTTCTGATAAGAATTTTTCCGAAATTAGGGCACCACGCCGTTGCTAAAAATGCATGATTACAAAGGGCATCAAGATTATGAAACACTTTAATATAAACTCAGAAGTAGTACGGACCAATATATACACTTTAGCCTTTAGGCATCTTCATAAGCTACCAAAACATTGTGCTTAAAAATAATCGGTCATATAATCTTGCGTTTATCACTTCGACTTCTTCGTCTAATTGACATGGTAAAAAACAGAAAACACTTGTTTGCGGGACTTCAATTTTCAAGTTTGTATCATTGCTGATACAACGTTGTTTCTGAGTGACAACATAAATTATCATTACCGGCTTGCAGGTTGTTTTGCCACCCGCAAATGAGTTAGGTGGAAGAACAAAATATGCAGCAACAAAATAATAAGTATTTAGTCCGCCTTAACATAAAAAGCCGCATTTTACACGATAACAATTTTCGTGCAACATGTTGCCGAAACAGGGTTGTTACATGGGAGGATTTTTAGTGCACTGATGTTGCAACATTTAGTCCCCAATCTTCCGCTATTATAGCTAATCTACGCGCTATTACATATATTAACGTTTAGCTTAAATAACTTTGGTTAGCAATGTGTGTCTGCTATGTTTTAGCAACAATTTTTATAAATATTGATAAATCTTGATAAACTATTTATTTCTCTCACATCTTCTAAATCTTTACCCCCGATGATGGAATCGATCACACTGAAGAATGAGTTCTTCGTCGAATTCACGTTAAAATGATTTGTTTCTTGTCCGATACTATAGTACTAAATGGCATGTCAAGATGAATTGGTTGCTATGGAGCTGAAAGGCCTAGTTGTAATCTGACATTTGGTTAAATCCGGTATCGTGTAACTGCAATGAAAATGGTATGATTTGTATACCGGATTGGGCAAGGTAATCAGATATGGAAAGCAATCTGGTATAGTGTAACTGGGGCCTTAGGCACCGATTATACATGAGGAGAGTTGGCTCGGTTAACCGACTTGACCTGCTTCGTATATTTATCATCTCTTGTTTCAAAATTTCGATTGCCAGCCTTGCCAGGATCCCTGTTGCTGCTTGCCGGGCCAACCGTTTTGAGACGTAACGAAGACTTAATCAATTAATTAGTCTTCGTGAAGACGTTTTCAGCATAAATAATAATGTAAAACTGCAGTAAAACTAACGTAACTTTGCCCAAGTGAAGCAACATTTGCTTGGTAATTGCGAATTTTGGGTTGAAATCATTGTCGTAGCCCGCTCAAGTCATGTAATCGCAATATGAATCTCACCCCGGCTTACCGGGTCTACTCTGTTAATCGGTCCAACTCGCCTCATGTAATCGGCCCAACTCGCCTCTTCCGAAATAGGAGGTCTAACCCTAACCCCTAACGTTTCGATCGAAGGCCTTCCTGAGAGAATGAAACCTCCTACACACTATTGCGATTGTAGTACACCAGCCTTTTAGAAAATTCGAGAGTAGTATATAGAGTGCTGTATAGAGTGCTGCGTAGGTATAGTGTTTTGGATATATAGTAAAGGGAAAAGGTGGTAAACTGCCAAGATTTTTAGGAACGAATTAAGACGTTTCGAAAAATTCGATTTGTTTTAAATTGCATGGACAAATTTTTAGTTACTTGACAAGTAGACATTGGAAAGCTCATGTTTAGTCCTGTAAACTTTCGAACTTTCGACTCTAAGAACTGGACAAGAAAACTTGACAAGAAACAGTCCGCGAGAGGCGCATATCTCGTCTAGGAGCAATGCCGAACAAGGAAAGTGGTTATTTCACTACGTGCACGGGGGCAAATAAATCCCCGTCGGTGAATGTTTCAGTTTGTTCGTCCAACGCCTGTCTTTCTTAAGTTGTGTCATGTTTACGGGTGTTAATTATGTCGGCCGCTGTCAAAATGTGTATGGTGAGAATATTCTTGTTATCTGAAATCGACCGGTTTATTAACTGAACAAGTCGATCAAGTACATACTACAGATAAACAAACTTGTAACATAATTTAGGCGGTGATACACCGATATCACTTAGAACTGAACGACACGACTTGAAAAAAAGCAGTACGTCGTTACGTCAAAGGACCTGACTCATTAAGTGAGATATATTACTCAAAGGCAAAGCATCACGCTTTTAGGTAAGCTCCGTCCATTGTTCCCCATATCAATTCATGACTACAAAGGAATTTAATTTGATTCACCTAACCAGTTTAGATTACTATAGTTTATATTACCTTCAATGTTTGCGTTGTTGCCATCAGTATTATCAGTTGGTTTGCTAGCGTACGGCAATATGCTCCACCATTCTGCTTCAATTTCGATACCTGGAGTAAGACCTGAACATTTATCTGCAGAAATCCCTGGTGTTCGACATAAACTTATCCATACAACAACGATGAAGATGCAACGTTGCCAGGAAAACGTTATACGGGTGACCATTATCGCGTGAGATCTAAAATGCCCGATCTCTCAATAACGCCATTCCTATTCAGGCATTGTTCTCAGAATTGTTCTCGGACATCAGAATTCGGACATCGACGATTCCTTGCTGTCATATCATGCAAAAGCTTCTCTCTAAGTCCCTGCAAGGTCGTCGGTTTAAATATTCATTCGTTGCTACTGCCAAGAGCCTGCCAGAATAGGTAAGCTGATTAATTTTTAATCAGTGGGTTAGGAATAATAGTTACGAAATTAATGATATTATTCTTCTAGTTCTTTGGTCTTTGAAAAATGCATGTTTAGCTGTATTTAAGAGCTTGTGATCAAAGCATGAAGGTTTAATCTGCATTAAAAAATTTGTTTGCGACACCCTCTACACTTGTTTACCATCAATTTTTAAATGCTCAAAACATATAGATATGCTCTTTCGTTGACGGGTTTTAAACACCATAAAGTTTGTCTTTTTAATATTTAACGAAAGTTTATTTGCTCTAAACCAATTTGAAATTTTTGTGAGCTCGGTATTTGCTATGTTAAGCAGACAGTTTGGATCTTTATGAGATATAAAAATATTAGGTCATCTGCAAACATTAAGAATTTGGATACAGAAGAAACGTTGCATAAATCATTTATGTAAATTAAGAAAAATAGCGGACCTAAAATAGAACCTTGAAGGACCCCACATGTAACGCCCTGGTAGGAGGAGCAAATATCATTATATTGAACGAATTGAGTTCTGTTGTGTAAGTAACTTTTTACCTAGTCTAAAGCAATACCACGGATATACCATAATAGTATAACTTGTCTAATAGAATTTGATGATTTACGGTATCGAAAGCTTTTGATAAATCAAGAAAAATTCCAATTGCCAGTTCCTTACGATCAAAAGCAGTAGTAATACTTTCAATTAAGTGTAACATTGCCAAACATGTAGAATGATTTTTTCTAAAACCATATTGATGCAGATATAAAATATTTTTTTGTTTATGAAGTCGAAAAGTCGATTATAGAACATTTTTTCTAAAAATTTAGAGAAACATGGCAAAATTGAAATTGGTCTATAATTGGAAAATTGAGCTGGGTTATCTTTTTTAAACACAGGTATTATTCTAGCAATTTTCATTTTCTCAGGAAAAACACCAGTCGAAAGTGACAGGTTAATTATGTGAGTAAGGGGCTCACAAATAAAGAATTTTGACAATTTAATTACTGACATTTTTACTCCATCGTAGGATCAGGGTTAGGGTGAACAACACTTCTATTTTGATTACGCAAGGGTATCTAGGATACTGCAGCGAAATGCCAGGTGACGAGTAGACTTAGGCCATGTGCACACGGTGTCGTTTTCCTAGCGTTTTTATATTGTTCTCCGTCCTCAAGGGAGTAGAAAACAATGGTCTCATTACCTGAAACAATATGAAAACGCTAGGAAAACGACACCGCATGCACAAGGCCTTAGTCGATTGCCGAAGACGAGACTGCCTCGTCCCCGCGCGGAAATTTGTGAGGAGGGGCGGGCGCGCGAGATCCTTTACCGCCCCGCCAGCGCACTCGCGATTATTAGCCTGCGGAGGAGGCAGGAAGACGAGATATAATATGTGAAGTAGATGATGTTATGTGAAGCCGAATATAAGACGAATGTATAGTTGTTAATTGTCAAATAATGAAGTATAAGCCGAGCTGTATATAATCATAGTTGAAGAATAAAGCGAATCTAGATTACGCACTACTTTGTGGCGTAACATTAGGATTAGACTAGTTCTTAAAAATGGAAAGGTCTTTTTGAGTCATCACTTTTAGCCTTCTCCCCTAGCCTCCACAGGCAACTCCCCGCAATTTTTCCCGCCCGCATTAGATCCGCCCGCATGAGAGAGATGCCTGCGTCCTCCTGGACGAGACAACCTTAAACACTGGAATGCGAAGGAATTCTCCTGTGGAATAAACAAAATGTTGGTGTCTTTATATGTGAATCCATGCACTACCCCGAATCTCGCAAAATCTTTGAGACCCAATCTCTGCTCCATAAGTAGAGGCGGGAGAAAAACTTAATTTGCATTTTGATCAATCAAAATATTTATTCACGATACCTTAAAATTAATAATACATAATAGGCCCCTGCAGGAGGATCTAAAGGTTAGCCCTATTATTGATCCCCCTAAAATTATTATTGATCCCCCTATTAAAGGTTAGCCCTATTATTGATCCCCCTTAATTTGCATTTTGATGGCAAAGATGTGAATAAAACAAAGCGTATGTTCTGTCTGGAAATCTGTGGCGATATAGTTGATAACAAATGAATTGTGGAATATCTACTCAAAAATACTAAAGGACTGCCGAAATAGTAAATAGGAGGTTCAAGTAGTATACATGACACCACAACCTTAAAGGTGCCGTCCAGTCCGTTCTGCGCATGTGTGATATTTCAAACGTGCGGGACCCCATATGTTCAACAAACTTCAACGGAATAGATTTGTGACAGTTCGAAAGCGAGTATTCGTCAAAGGTGCGAGTGGTAGTTTGATAATCATCCACAGTTAGAAACAGAACAGCTTCTTATAACATGCTTTTTAGGCGGAAAAACTCAAGCGTGGAAATGAACAAATCTGCAATACTTCATTAATACAATGTGAACAAACGATGTAAACAGAAACGTGGACATGCGCAGAACGGACTGGACGGCACCTTTAAACACTTATGTTGATGAGCTTATCTCAACAGGTGATTAACAATGTTATTCTACAGAATGTGGACAAATAGTTGATTTGTGTCTAATTTTTGTGGTTGGTTTGCCACACGGGACGGAGCGGTTAGCAGGCTATACATATCAAACAAACGAAGCCAAACAATACAAAGTATAAAATACATGCTTAGCGAAAAATGATCCAGAACAGTAAGATCCCGTAGATAACATTGTTTGAACACAAGTGTAAACACGACTCGTATTATTTTTATCTTTTGTGAAATTTAGCACCACGATGCCACAATAGTACCATATGAAATATAATATCCGGTGGAATAAAATATCCCTCCAAAGCCATCGGATTAGCTAAGACCAGCTAACCAGCTAACAACTTCGGGAAAGCATCAATAACTTCGCTCTTTGTTCATTGATGCCGCATGTGCGTGTAATTCTGTCAGATACCGCGACTGCAGGGACGTGAAAACATTTGTGCAGCTGAAACTTTGTTATTGTTCAGCTGAGTCTTTATATAGTTCAGATCGTCCCGCGAAACAACCAAAGCTTCAGAACTGCAAGTCAACTGACCACTGACAACATCGTTTTTCGCCAAGCAGCATCCAGTGATTTAAATGTATAGTATTCTGAAACACGTGTCTCATTTCAGCTACTGATTACAATTAAGATTTAGCCATGCATAACTTGCATGCACCCGACACTCACATGTTCCTGTGAACAATGTTATGGCTTATGCTCATGCCAACTGTGAACAATGTTGTGCTGCCATGCAACTGTGAACAATGTTGTACTGCCAACTGTGAACAATGTTGTGCTGTCAACTGTGAACAGCAACCTGTGAACAATGTTGTGCTGCCATGCAACTGTGAAGTTGAACAATGTTGTACTGCCAACTGTGAACAATGTTGTGCTGTCAACTGTGACAATGTTGTGCTGCCAATTATTTGTTGGATACGATTTCTGGAAAAGTGGAAAAAATGCGAACCACCAACCACGCAAAATGTGCACGAATGTTTCCATGAAAAAATATTCAGGGTATACAAATAAAGTGTTTCACGTATTTTTTATTAAAACATTTCTTCACGCTTGAGTAATCAAACAGTGCCTATGCAATGAAACATTCAGTTATAAAATAACTCTCTTATTTGAAAGAACTCTTGAAATTTGCAACTTTTCCATATCTCACTTCACTCTTGAGATATTAATATTTGTTTAATGTAATGTAAATGATCATACTTATGACATCACACTGCATAATAACTTATTGAAAACGCTTATATATCCTTGAGATTATGTAATGAAATCACCTGAAATGCAGGTGCATGTGCGTGGAAGTATCCAATGACATCAAATATGCAAATCATCAAACGATTCCATGTGATAATGGTAAAGTCATTATGCATTGTGATGTCATCAGTATGATCATTTACATATTAAACAAATCTTAATATGAGTGACGTGGATATGAAAAAGTTGTAAATGGTTAGTCTTTATAGTTTCAAGAGTTCTTTCAAACAAGAGTTATTTTACAACTGAATTTTTCATTGCATAGACACTTTAAAAAATTCCGTGTATTCATTTCCCCCAAAATATATCGTGATTGTTTAATTTTTACCTTACGACGTTTACATATATTTTGTCACATGGATAACACACTTACACACTTGATTATAAAACTACTTTTTTTATTAAAATGTCGGAGACGATGTTGCGAACGATTAGCGACGAAATTTCAATTTCTTCATTTTGCGTATAGCTATGTTGTGAGTTAAACCTGACGTTTTTAATACATTGTCAGATTGTAAATATGTGTCGATGAAAAAATATAGTCATATTGGGTTGACGAAAAATGGATCGTGGATTTGGATAAATTGGCCATAACTCTAATTTAATAAAGCTAAATTGCTCAAATATTAACCCAGGGGGAGAGAGCTTCAAAGAAATATGGTGGTAGTTATGAGTTCAACAGTCTTTTCTTGTCAATTTAACTACAAACTGTTTACGATGAAATGAATTCGACCCACGTATACCACAAGGTATGTTTACATACGCTTAATCAGGCCGATTTATGGCTAGATGCATGTTAAAGTGTCCCCTGCGACGAAATATCACATTACGTTTCCTGGCATTGTTTGTAACATCATTTTAGGTTAATAAATGTTAGCATTTGCCAAAAAAATGAACAACAAACATTCTAGCACAAGAAATTTAACCTCCAAAGTCGCCCAAATTTTATCCGCCATTGCTCAAAACTTGTTCCAGATGAGCCACCGATTCCACAGTAGAGTATGTGATTGTGACGTCAGAGACTCAACACGTGAAGTTACAATAGAACGTTTAGTAGCTTTATATTCATACACAACTAGCCACGTGTTGAGTCTTTGACGTCACTTCCTCTAATCGCAACCTAAGCGTCCGGAACATGTTCGCGTAATGGAAGCCGTATAATCTCGTATAAAAACAGTCTGAAAAGGCGACTTCCCATGCTCCTAATTGCTTGAAACTTGGTTAAGTAAGAACACCATGCTTTTTACAAATATGTAAAAATTCGGGATACCAAAAATTTGATCACAGGGGCACTTTAAGTATGGCGAAATAGGAAGAGTAAGGATTATGAGCCCACAAATCATTCCGCTGACAGTTTCTCGTCCTTAATCGAAGGGTGTTAACTTATATGGTTAAATATAACCATATAACATTCGTCGAATATTTCACAGGATAACCGGGGTTGTATCCCCCCACGACTGCTCAAGCATATCCCTCAGAGATACGTCATCGCAGAGTTCCATTGATATTCACGTGACCTATCTCAGATTTCGGATCTGGCGAACGAGAACTCCATGACGTCATCTCACACTGCGCTATACCATCACACTGTTCATGTTCAGTACCCACTGCGCATGCTTCTTCTACAACCCAGTTCTCCTTCACTAAACCATCAATCCATCCATTGAGTTCCTCCCCAGTCTTCTTGGAGTTCAGTGACGCGTCTTTCGCTATCTCCTCGATGTTGTTCGCCTCGCGATCGAATTCGATCGTGAACTGTGGCGTATACCTGCCTGCGGGTGGGCCACTGTTGGAGCTGAATGCCTGATCGGAGTTGATTGGAATGCCTTGTTTATAAGCTAGTGGTATAATAAGAAAGGTGGTTTGACCAATCACCAAGTCCGTCCCACCTTGCTCTCGATAGACTATCTTGATGGTCCACGTACCAGGCCGAAGTGGCTTCGTGTATGTCGGCTTATGAAACGACACGACCCAGTCTTCATTCACACGCATCTCGTAGACACCGGTGATGATGTTAATAGGATCAACCCACATTAGTTTCACGTTAAACGCTTCTCCTTTGTTCCAGCTGTGTACAAGAACAGGATCGTCGTAAGGACCCATCAGTCGTGCGTAGTTCCTAAACATTCTTTCTTTCTGGTCCCAACTCGTTCCAACCTGCAAAACCAGGAATATATTTCGTTATATAAAATAACATTTTGAAAAGGTGTGTTCTGATTGGCTAAAAGCTGTGTTTCTATTTGAGAAATAGAAAATGGCTGCCCGTCTTTACATAGTCTGATCTAAACATGAGAGGGTGTAACGGCTCTCGTTGTCACCACATGTCTGGGAGACCAGCGTTCAATTGGGACTTCTCGAAAAAACGACCTTAAATCGTAGGCCCTCGGAACCCCTATCAGTTGGGTTTTCCGTTCACCTAAGAGTTATTAACTGAATATTGGAGCGCTTAAAACATAAGCCTAATATGGTAACCTTATCCAGCGTGATCGACGTCAAAAAAACTATAAAAAAACACTAAAATAAATCATGATTAGGCAAAACTCCATTTGTGTTGGTCCATTCTTTTATAAAATTCGACTAAAAACTAGGAGTTCTTATCAGAAGTGAAACGCTGCCTCGGGTCGACTGACACAGGAGCAGTGGATACGAGGTTAGAGAATGTAGAATCTAAACCATGTATCAAGGCGATCATATAGCCTTGTAATATTAAAATAACATACGGCAATCATATGGCGCGTTTATAAATGTCAAAATTCAATATGACCATTTGAACGCTATACATCTAATTCACTGGTTGCCAGTGAGATCAAGGATTGTTTTAAATATACTGATAATTACTTTCAAAGCTTTACATGGCCAGGCACCTATTTATATTACTGATTTACTGACTAAATATAAACCTACTCGTACTATAAGATCATCTAACCGAAATCTGCTACTTGAGCCAAAATCCAAAACGGTGACTCATGGAGACAGAACATTTGCAGCACCAAAACTGTGGAATTCGTTACCACAGGAAATTAGAAGCATTGATATTTTAAGTAGTTTTAAGTCAGCACTTAATTATTTTAATAGTTTTTTGTTCATAGTGGTAATATATGTAATAGGCTTTATCTTATAATGAAACTGTAATTTTGCAAGTAAGCACCGGAAAGGAAAGTTTCATCATGTTTACCCTACCTGAATTTATGTGCATTGGTATACTTTTAAAAGTGTTGTGGATCAATTGAGAAAGAAAAACATTCACAAAAATCAAGTTTTAGACCTATATACGTGAAATTATGGCTGACTAAAGTTTTCACTTTACCCTGCTTGTGACGTTACACGCATATCGAAAAATTATCCAAGATGGCGGATCATGATGGTCTTTTGTCGAAATTAGTGATGTTGTTTTGCAGAAAAGTCGTGTACATAAATATTCATTTTGAAATCAAAAATTTCAAATTTTTATTACGAATACCAAAGTCAAGCCGAGTCAAAATGGTACATTTTTTGTAAAAACAAATTGTAGAATTAACACAAAATGACGAAAGAAGCCCTCAAAATTTCTTGATAAAAACAGTTTAACGAACGATTTACCGTTCCCTATTTTCACACAACTGATGTGAGCAGGTCAAAGTACATTACACTAAGTACTCCTGGTTACTGAAAGTATACACTTTTGACTTTAGACGCATGTACTATACACATAAATGCCACCGTGCTCGTACGTGGCACGGGCGCGCTGTCGGTAATTATTCAAGGTGGCCGTCCGTTTCACTTCGTTCGAGGACTTCTTTCGTTCTTGTAAATGATTCAGCCCAGTCTCTTTCTCAAATTGACTGTATACGCTAATTTGGTAAATTGACTGTATCAGTCCATTTCAAGGTCCTAAAAAGACCCTAATTAACCCTAACCGCTAATCTTAACCTCTTAAACCCTAACCCCCGCCCGGGATGAAAAGCAACAGTTTAATACACTGATCTCTAAAGAAGACTGGATTGAGCTTTCTATTGTATCTGAGGGGCTGATTTTGAAGCCTGAATATTTGCATAATGTAAATTGACGAGAGATCATTAGAAGCTCCGAGTTTGCAAGCAAATCAAACTGTGACGCTCGCGAAATAGGTTTAGTGTTTGGCCAATATAGTTTCTTTGTTAACATTAAATGCATAAAATCTTGAACCTAATTTGACGTCTCATATTAGGCTTATCTCACTGGATAATTAGAACCAACGGCGGCCATTACTAAGGGACCAAAGTCGCAGTAAATCTGTTTGTAGGCCATGAATCATTTTACACTGGGTAATTTGAAAAATGTATTCTGGTCCTTTTATAGTAAAATTATTTTATTTTATCGATGGTAAGAGCACATAATCCAACAAAAAACCTGGTAGGATCCTCAGTTGGTCCCTTAGTAATGGCGGACTTCCGGCTTCATTTTCTGAATAATAGTTGCTCGATCCAGTCTTCTTTAGAGATCAGTGGTTTAATAGCGTAGCGTCTGGCTGCTATTAATAGCTCAAAAATGCGGACAAACAAACTTAATTTGACTCACAAATTATTGCAAATGAGCTATTTTCTTTTGTTCTGGCCGCAATAATTATGGGTAAATGCGGACAAACATGGGACGTCATCTCGACAGAGTGCTATTCTGGATTCTTATCTTTTATATTGTTGATATGCATATTTACCTGCAATCCCGCTAGACGTGCTGGTCCCTTTGTCATATTTAAATTCATCAATTGTTCCTGATCTATCCTTCTTAACCACGTTTCTAAAGCCACCTTTGCTCTACTTTCCTTCAAACCAATGTTCTGCAAAACTAAAACTCCAGAAAATTCATCATCCTGATTCAGGTACGTAACTTCCTGAACTCCACCCATGGGAAGATTCTTGCAATGCTTTGAGCTCACGTGTCTTGTTGCAATACGACCGAACGACGCAAAATAAGTTCGCAATGCATCGTTGAGTCTCCGGTCATCATCCACGTGGTGGTAGAGGTTTTCCCAGTAGGTGTTAATCGCCGGGGTTTCGGAGGTAAATTTCCCGTATAACATCTCGTCCACAAGGTTGATCACTTTTTGGTTCACAATGGCTTCGAATTTCCGAGCGAATAAGTCGTGCTTGGATTTCTAAAAACATCAAAGATTTTCTATTATTATTAATGGAATAATGATAGAAAAATAAATGTATTTTTCTATCATTTGATTGGCTGTGAAATCTCTACGTCAGTGCATATAGTCAATCAAGATATGGTCTGGAAAATCGGTAAACTTCAAAGTGGTTAACATTGTTAAACAAATGGTTTGAGATTTATGTTGAACAGTACCTCACTGTGCACAAACCCTTTGTTTTAGGTTTATTAATATTTAAATATTACGGTTGAACGATTGAACCCAAACGTTGCTATTGGATGATTGCTTTATTATACCAAACAATGTGTTCACTAGATAGATAGATAGATAGATAGATAGATAGATGGTTTATTCAAATTTTCTTTGCAACCATAAGGTTGAATTACAAAATTTTTTACAAAATAACAAATTCCTAAATAGAAATTCAAAATAAAAAAAATAGTTAAAACAATATAGTAACTAGGCCTTAAGGCATTAAAAGTTATAAAACTGTTGCGAAAACGATTTGTTTTGAAAACAGGTCTAAATTCACTCTGTTGCCTAAGATTCCGAGTTCGTTGGTTTCGTGCTGGAAGCAAGCAGTGAAGTTTGTTCCGATTGTTTTCGACAATTTCCGTGAACAAACTATCCACAAGGGTTTAGCGCCTGTTGGATAGTTTAACAAGACCAGCCTCGCGTAACACTTCATCGTATGAGCGGAAAGGAAAAATTATCTTCATGGCACGCTTTTGAACTCCCTCAAGGTCATAAGAGAGATAGGCCGGGATGCTGCCATGAAAAACAGGACATACATATTCGGTAATGGGACGAATACAGGCAAGATAAAAGTGAATAAGCTCAGTAGACACCAGGCCCGACCGTTTAAGCTGTGATAGACTATAGAGACGTTTCCGAGATTTTTTTACAATTGTGTCAATGTGACCATTCACTAACAGTCACCATGCACAAATTTACATAAAGGAGAACAAAAAGATAGAACAAAGACTTTCGTTGAGTTTCCACACCATACCTCCATTGACTATGATCAGCTGAAAATAACTGCCTACAAATAATAGTCTGAGCAAATGTTGTTTTGCCACATATAATATTCTGCCCATGCGCAGTAACCTCCATTTCTGGAAATTATTTTCTTATACAAAGTGACTTGGAATCAAAAGAACGACGAAAACGCAGAAAAGGTAAAATAATGCTTAAAAATTTCAATTTAACGTTGTTTTGATGATCATCCCAGAAGAAGAATAATAAGAGATGGATCATAGAAAATAAATATTAGAAAGAAGCACTATGCATTTCGGCAGACCGAAAACGGAAAATTGGACATATATTTATCCTAAAACTAAATACGATGATGTCATCCTGTGGCAACCTCGTACCCAGGCTCTTTTCTTCGCTCGCTACTGGGGGAGGGGTGTGGAGGGGGGCGTGGAGCGGTTATATGAACCCGGTACTACGTTTCTAACAGTTCTTTGCAGAATTTCAATTTCAATGTAACACTCGAAATTTTCCTTCACCATAAATCCTTAGAACATGCAGTTTAATCGAGTGAAATGCCAAATATTACTTCTACAGAAAATATTACACATACAGAAAATGTTAATCCCCTCGCAAGCGAGGTCGCGAAGCGAGGGTGATAATCTCGCCGCAGCAGGGATCCATTTCTCACGAAAGGTTTGTATATATATTTACATATTTAAACACGGAGTGCTTGCATATATTGGTGGTGAGATGCTCACAGTGTCAATCATAATTAGTTCAATTACTGTGATTGCTCAGGAAACATGGAGAAATGAGAAGTAATCAAAACTACAAAATGTCCATTATTTCGAGACTCCATTGTTTGAATTGATTTTTAAAATTTCAAAGACTCCATTGTTTCGAGGGGAGGGGCTTCCCCTTTTATGCGAGCATTCCGTGTTTAAGCGGAGCATGGTAGGACCAACTCCTTATAAGGAAGTAAAAGGTCGTTTTGGGTGATCCGTCTGAATCGGACAATATTTTTGCAACGCGCAAAGGGCGGCCATTGGTGATCTGACAAACTATATAAAGAGGTTTTACAAGAAGGGTATACATGTTTGCGTAACATAATAGGAACGTGTGTTATGTATTTAGACTCGCTAATTCCAAATCTGTTTTCAGAATTGAAATCGAGTAAATATTGGCCGAGATAACGTTCAAAATCATATCGACAGAGACTACAAATATAAATACGCGGTCTGGGCACTGGGGACCATGGATGGGGAAAAGAAACTCTAGGGGTGGGGTGTAGTGTTTGAAAAGGCGAGCGAGGGGATGCGTATTTCTAGTTCTATTTAAATTGTTAATTCTAAGCTTCCTTAGCAACGGATATATTGTCAGCAAATCTAAATACGTCCGAACACCAGTAAGAAAAAATCGTAGCGCGTAACCCCATACTACGTCAGTGCAACCACCCCCCCCCCCCCCTCGCTAAGCCCCCTTTACCTTAAGTCTCGGCAAATCCTCAGGTTTAAAATCATTCGGAGAACATCCACACCAATCTACCACGTTCTTATACTGACAACGACAACCAAGTTTCCTCTTCCAATTAGTGACACGTAAATTAGTCTTTACAAAAGACTTGCAGAGTGGACCATTTTTCAATACTGTGTGGAAGAATGACTAGAAAAAGGGAAATAAGCGTGCGCTGTTTGAAAAGTCGACTTTTTGAGTTTCAGAGAAATATGATACGCATGAGGAACGAAAGTGCCTATCTCACGTTTGGGGCTACATATTCGTGATATTTGGGTCTTCCTGTGCAAAATCATAATATATATAGCTAAATGAATTAATGTTGTCCTCGACAAAGCTAAAAGGTCAGACCGTCAAAGCCAAGCGCGAAACGTACGATTTCCTTCAAACTTTTAGCTCTTGGCTGCAAGATTCCCCCGTATTTCAATTGAGAATTTCGACACAACTAAATTAAAACTTGTCGCTATTATCGTACTTTTCGCGCTTGGCTTTGACCTTTTAGCTTTGGCTTTTTAGCTTTGTCGAGGACAACGTTAATTCATTTAGCTGTATATTGTCAGCCGAAAATGTCATCTTCGTGGAGTTTTTTGCTGTCAAAGTTACCGGATGTGATGTCACAAGAGGCATTCCAAACCAGTTTTCTTTTGTTACTTGCCACAAAAATGCCTCTTGTGACATCACATCTGACAACTTTAAAGGGACACTCCGGCCCAAATACAAATGCAGTTCATATGAAAGATCTTACTGACTTTAGTTTATTTCCAAAGTTTCAGCATTCCTATCAATTTAGTTGAGAAGATATTGCTAGTTGAAGTTGAAAATTTGTGGATTTTGACGCCATATTGGTTTTGAAAATATGACGTCATTGAGTGATTCTTTATCGTCAGTGGAGTTGTTTTGATGGCGATCACATAGTGATAGTTATTGTGAATGGTCTTTGGACGCAAATTAGTCGAAATAAACTATTTAGTTCATCATGCAGGAAAGTAGAGGAGCTTCTTAGGCATAATACGAGATCACGTCACTCAGTGACGTCATATTTGAGAAACAAAATGGCGTCGAAATTGGACAAACTCTCCAACTTCAACTAGCCACATCTTCTTAACTAAATTGATAGGAATGCTGAAACTTTGGAAATAATCTAAAGTCAGTAAGATCTTTCATATGAACTACATTTGTATTTGGGCCGGAGTGTCCCTTTAACAGCGAAAAAAACTCCATGAAATTTTCGGCTGACAAGATATATTATGATTTTGCTCAGGAAGACCCAAATATTACGAATATGTAAAATTCCAAACGTGAGATAGGCCGTTAAGCTTTTTTCACTAGAATCGAAGTACACCAACAAATAACTACGTCATTTAAAGTGCTACGTCACATAAACTACGTCACATAAACGTTTAGGCCAGCGAACTTTAAAGTGCCTATAACGTCAAAAAATTTTATTGTTTTATTTGAAAGAACTTTTAAAATGATTAATTTCTTTTGAAGATTATCGTTTCTTCGCTTTGTTTTTGATATATTTCAGTTTGTTTGATATGCACATGCATGGAATTTCGTCACACATGCATAATGACTTATCAGAGAATGTTATATACCAAGCACTAAAGTGTTGAATAACATGTGCGCGGGTTTCTCCCACAACACCAAACTTCTTGATTTTAAAGTATTTCTTTTGAGAATGAAATTGATACACAAACTTCTCCGGTAAGTCATTATGCATGTCTGACGAATTTCCAGACATTTGCATATCAAACAAATTGAAATATATCAAAAACAATGCGAAGAAGCAAAAATATTCAAAAGAAGTTACTTTATCATTTTAAAAGTTCTTCCAAATAAGACAATACATTTTTTTTGATGTTATAGGCACTTTAAAGGGACACTGTATTTCCAAAACATGTTGCTTCTAGTTAAACGGTGTTTAAAGAAACGCTGTCCACAATTTTTTTATAATTATTTTAAATTTAATAGAGAAGCTATTAGCAGGGTTATCAGACAGAGCCATCATATTAGGCTGCCCTCTGTTAGACTTGAATGTACTAAACAAATCGTTTTTTATCATGGATCCTTAGTTTTTAACCGTAACTTAGATTTGTGATTTGTTTGTTATATTTTAGTTATACTATTTTGTTTTCTTAAAGAGTGAGTGTCAACCATCGTGCATTGCGCGTTTGTGTTTATCTTTTCGTACGATAACAAAGTGTTTTGAAGTGCTTCGTTGCCAACTTGACGTGGTAAATACTCCGGAAATTCGCCGAGTCTTCTCAGAAAACCCTATAGAGGCTTTCTTATTCATCTACAATCCAAATACGTCGACTCGGAACCTGATTTTTTGGTTTGAACCTCGTCGCTTGGTCTTGCACGCTTCGTTGATATAAATTATTCATTTTGTCTTTTAATTGAAAGAAGACATACCTTAGAAAGTAATTATTTCTATATTTTTCACAAAACTCGACGTTTTCTTGACTTTCGTTTCGAATTATGTCAGCCTTGACAAGATATTTACGGATGCAGTTCACTAACGGAATTTCGTGCTTCAAAAAATGGCCGACCGAGCATGCAATGCGTCACGGTTGACACTCACTCTTTAACATATACTGGATTTTTTGTAGTTATCATATTTATATAGGGCCTCTGTTGATAGCAGTGCTGAAAGAGCTAGCCTATTAAAATAAAGGTATCCTATCCTAAATGAAAGTTGTTTGGACGATACATGGACGATCGTCAAGCTCAAATCCTCAGAAAATGTTTCTGGGAAAAGTTGATAAAATCTCTAGTATAGCGTTCAAGTCTATTATCAACATTTGAATTTGGGCTTACTGCTTTGACGTCACAATCATTAGCATTTCAGACAAACAAACCTTTCTAGAACATCAACACAAAGCTCAAATTATAAAACATTATTTTAAACATTCAACTATTTACTTCATGTAGAATATATATCAGTAATATCATATTTGAGGTGATAGACAGTTTAGAAAAACACGGCTTTGCCTCGTCTTTTTAACAAATTTCAAACTTTTAAACACTTTGCATTTCAGACAAACAAACCTTTCTAGAACATCAACACAAAGCTCAAATTATAAAACATTATTTTAAACATTCAACTATTTACTTCATGTAGAATATATATCAGTAATATCATATTTGAGGTGATAGACAAGAAAAACACGGCTTTGCCTCGTCTTTTTAACAAATTTCAAACTTTTAAACACTTTGCATTTCAGACAAACAAACCTTTCTAGAACATCAACACAAAGTTCAAATTATAAAACATTATTTTAAACATTCAACTATTTACTTCATGTAGAATATATATCAGTAATATCATATTTGAGGTGATAGACAGTTTAGAAAAACACGGCTTTGCCTCGTCTTTTTAACAAATTTCAAACTTTTAAACACTTTGCATTTCAGACAAACAAACCTTTCTAGAACATCAACACAAAGCTCAAATTATAAAACATTATTTTAAACATTCAACTATTTACTTCATGTAGAATATATATCAGTAATATCATATTTGAGGTGATAGACAGTTTAGAAAAACACGGCTTTGCCTCGTCTTTTTAACAAATTTCAAACTTTTAAACACTTTGCATTTCAGACAAACAAACCTTTCTAGAACATCAACACAAAGCTCAAATTATAAAACATTATTTTAAACATTCAACTATTTACTTCATGTAGAATATATATCAGTAATATCATATTTGAGGTGATAGACAGTTTAGAAAAACACGGCTTTGCCTCGTCTTTTTAACAAATTTCAAACTTTTAAACACTTTGCATTTCAGACAAACAAACCTTTCTAGAACATCAACACAAAGTTCAAATCATAAAATATTTTGACATTCAACTATTTACTTCATGTAGAATATACATGTATATTAGTAATATCGTATTTGGGGCACTTTAAGCTAAGACCTCTTTCACAGTCTAAATATTATTTTATATGCATGCAAATTAGCCTTTCTAGCCTCGTTAGAAAGCAAAGATTCTTTGGAATTACAGACACATGAACGAGGTCAGAAAGGCTAATTTAAATGAATATAAAAGAATATTTAATTGGGGTGCCATTATCAAAGAGGTCTATATCATGATGACTCATACCTCTAGGGCCGGATTAGCCTACCGGGCGATCGCCCGGTGGGCCCCCTCAGGGGGGCCATTTAAGTAACGGAAGCTTCATATATACTACAAATAGTCAAAACTATCATCTGAACAATATTGTCTGAAAGTCAAGATTTCGAAAGTCGAAAGCCTTTAATTCGTAGAATACTAAAATGCTGAACTCTGTAGCAAGTGGCATAGGGTATTACCAGTCAAAGTACTCCAAACAGATCGTCATGCCTCGCAAAAAGCAATTGAGCGGTGCTGCTAAACGAATATTAAAGCAACAACAAGAAGTTTTGAAGACTAGTGCGAAAATGCGGAAGATAGCAACGTGGATGCCAAGGAAAGCGATAGGCTTTTGATTTCGGAGACTGTTGTGTTAATAATTACCACTAACGCACGTTGATCAGCCTCAGTTGAATACGCGAGTTTTTATTTTGTAGTTTTATAGTATGTACTATGACTCATGTAAAATACATAATTATATACCATGAAACAAGTTGATTAAAACCTTGTGATGATGACGTCACAAAAGGGGCCCCTATGGTGTATATCCCGAGCCTAATTCAGCATGCTAATCCGCCCCTGCTTACCTCTGCAGGCAGTAAGGCAAACGCGTACATGTTCTTCAAGCCAATCACCAAGTTGTCGTTAGAATACACTATATACTCTGCAAATTTCCTGTTTAAACCAATCCAATCACTCCCTCCATCGATATCAATCCCTTTCGGTAAAACTCTGTCCCCAATTCTCCACAAGTGCTCATCGCACTCCACAAACGTTCTGTCTAGACCTTGTTTACGGATAAACCTGGTTAAAATGCAACAAATATTCACTCATTTTCAGATCTTTTAAGCTGTGCGCGTGCAGAGCAGAGTATTATGGACCTTTAAAAGGATTTTGCTATATCGCGTGCGAAAATCGGAGGGTGCAGAGAATGAAATACTTATGGCGCTGTCACACTGTGCAATATTTCATTCAACTGCTCAATCTGCTACGTTAATTAATATATCCACTGCACTGTAGTGAATGAAGGAGAACTTAGAGTAGACGATACATGGACGATCATCAAGCTCAAATCATCAGAAAATGTTTCTGGGTCCCGGACAGAAATGAAACCTGTAACCTTCTGATTGCTGGTGAGACACTCTAAACCATTGAGCTACCGAGACACAGATGGGGAGTGAATGTTACAATGATGTACTATAGTGGCTGCCACACAGGTAGTACATATATCAATCGAACCAGTACATCATTGTATAACCTTTGTTCTCCATCTGAGTCTCGGTAGCTCAATGGTTATAGAGCGTCTCACTGGTTATAGAGCGTCTCACTGGTAATCAGAATGTTACAGGTTCTTACAAATGTTTAGCTCGAACGTGGCCAGAGTCGAAGGTATGTCAAAGGCGCCGCAGGCTGCCACCATACGACCCATGTCTGACAACGGAGCACAGCTAAGATCTAAGTGTTGATTTTACTAAGGGAGGAAAACCCTCGAAGCACGTGAGACAGTAGCGAAGTTGGCCATAGCAACTGGTCATGCTATGCAAATTTTGAAACGATTTACATATTCAGATCTTTAGAAATGTATTGTTTTCAAAATATGCAGATGTTTATAAATTAGCATAGTATGACCAGTTGCTATGGCCAGCTTCGCCGGTGAGAGATCAACTAATAACCAGAAATACGTTCTGCAATAACCCCTCGCCCGCCATTTCTATCCCCCCACCACGCCTAGAGTTTCTTTTCCCCATCCATGGTCCCCACGGTTCTCTGTAGATAACGTTTCGTCGTACGTAGATTGTGAACGTTATCTCGGCCAATATTTTACCGTTTTCAATTTTGAAATCAGATTTGGAATTGGCGAGTCTATATACATAACATACGTGCCTATTAGGCTATTATATTACGAGAACCTGTATACCCTTCGTAAAACCTCCTGATGTAGTTCCTCAGTTCAAAAATCGCCAATGGCCGCTTCGCGTTGTCTGCCCAAATATTGTCCGATTCAAACGGATCACCCAAAACGATTTTTTACTTCCTTATAAGGAGTTGAACCTACCATTTTACACTTATATATACAAACTTTTCGTGAGAAATAGATTCCTGCCGCGGCGAGATTATCACCCTCGCTTGCGAGGGCCGAGGGGATAACTAATAAATCTACTCACATAGCCACATGCATCCCAAGATCGCGAATCAACACGAGGTTATTCCCAGATGGTCACCTATCCAAGTACTAACCCCGTCCGACCCACAGGCTTCCCAAGCTTGCGACACATTTATTATTATTGACTCTTTATTTACGATGTATTTTAATGGACTTACAACGGGAATTCATTCGACTTCGTTAAATCTGTGTAATTTAGTGTGAAATCTGACGCAGTTGAGGCATTTACAGCGATCGGTTGCGGCACTTTTATTATTATGATATTTGAGTACTTTATGTACGATCTATTTTAATGAACTTGCAACGGGAATCATTCGATTTCGTTAAAATGCTAGAATATTGCCATAAATTAAGAAATAAAGTTCACTTTATTTCTTATGAAGTCGTAGTTGTCGTTTCTGTGTAATTTGGTGTGAAATCTGGCGCAATTGAGGCATTGACAGCGAGTTCGGTATCTGGCCATGTTGTTCCTCACTATAAAATTAATTTGGTGTGAAATCTGGCGCAATTGAGGCATTGACAGCGAGTTCGGTATCTGGCCATGTTGTTCCTCACTATAAAATTGACAGCGAGTTCGGTATCTGGCCATGTTGTTCCTCACTATAAAATTCCCTATTTTATAGTGAGGAACAACATGGCCAGATACCGAACTCGTTGTAAATGCCTCAATTGCGCCAGATTTCACACCAAATTACACAGAAACGACAACTACGACTTCATAAGAAATAAAGTGAACTTTATTTCTTAATTTATGGCAATATTCTAGCATTTTAACGAAATCGAATGATTCCCGTTGCAAGTTCATTAAAATAGATCGTACATAAAGTACTCAAATATCATAATAATAAAAGTGCCGCAACCGATCGCTGTAAATCTGCGTCAGATTTCAACTAAATTACACAGATTTAACGAAGTCGAATGAATTCCCGTTGTAAGTCCATTAAAATACATCGTAAATAAAGAGTCAATAATAATAAATGTGTCGCAAGCTTGGGAAGCCTGTGTCCGACCGTGCTTCGCTTAGCGGTGAGTGGCAGTGCCCTAAGAGCACACGGAACCCGTGCTCCACCCTGATCCCGGGCCTAAAAATATTTTCTGAGGATTTGAGCTCGACTTATCGTCGTCTCTCTACTCCAAGCCATATTCACTACAGCAGTGTATATATTCAGTATACATATATATTGTCTGTTACGTTGCAGTTGCGTGAAAGGAGGTGATACACTAGGCAACCTCACTGCATGGCTCGTAGCACACACTAATTTCCCTCTCATACCTCATAGTTTCTCTGCCATGTGATTTCAAGAAATTATCCTCCCTGTGAGCTCTAAGAAAAGCTTGTAGCTGGGAAGTTGACCTGTGAACGGTAGAAGAATTAATATTGGAGCATAAAAATGACGTCACAGCTGCCGCACATTGAGAGTTCACTGGAGTATGTTGACAAAATAAGGAACGAGAATGAAGTTTGATAATTGTTCATAGTGAGGCTATAGTGACATGATAAGGCTGAGTTTTTTTGAAAAAGCTGAATTTGTTTTTCGAAATGAAGAAATAAACGACCTCAAATCGTAGTCCCTCGCGGAATGCCTATCAGTTGGGTTTTCCGTTCACCTAAGAGTGATCAACTGAATAAACGATTAAAACATGAGCCTCTGGCTCGGATAAATAGGGTAACCTTATCCTGCGTCATCGACTCTAAATAAATCAAATCAAAAATGAAATAAATGATAAAATGGAATAAGCACGACTGACGTTTCATATAACTATCCAGAATTCAAAACATAGTCCTAATCCTAACCTTAGCCCTATTACTAATATAATGTTTGCGGGTATTTCTTTTGTTCTCACAGGGCCATGCTAATCTTACCTCCAATTTTACTAAATGACCATCATCGAGCGGGACGTTTAATAGCTAATGCACCTCTTTTTATGCTATTACTTATAAAAATAACAGGTGATTTTAATTTCTAATTTTACTACCGATAGTCTACGTGACGTCATTTCGGGATTTACATGAAACTTCACCGGGGTCCAAAATTCCAAATTTCAGCCTGAGCTTCTTATAAGTGGAAGGTTCTCATTAGCAGCTATTTTCTTTGCCATGACCTACTTGATAGGATAATCAGATTCACTCAAATTGATAAAAAAATCCCACTTCCATTCTTTTTTCTTTACTAGGTCATCAATAGCCTTGAGCAGCATTTGAAGTAGTGTGCTTCCTCCCCATATGGTAGCCATTCTCCATGGACTCACAGCTACATTTGGTAATGTTGATGATAATTCAACAAGTTCTCTGTATAAATAGTCTGACCTCTGAAACACAACAAAGGTACTGTTATTATATATTTATTGAGTTTGTGTATAAATATATATATATACAAATATTTAATTACATATTTTATAATTACAAAATATTTCCTTAAAAAATATGTTCGTCATTACTCAGAGTTTCATGCACAAGGCAATCATCAGGCAACTGAAATAAGATCCACTTCAACTCTTAAACAGTACATTGAAATGACAGTTAATAAATTTAAAAGAAGATACAGCAACCACCTGAAATCTTTTTGTGATTAAGCATATTGGAACGAAACTGAACTTTCAAAACACAATTGGGAATTAAAAGAAAAAAACAAAATTTCAGACAGAAATGGTCCATTGTGAAGCACGCACGCCGCTGCCTACCGAAACGGAGCAAGGAGCTGCTAATTGAAGAAAAGCTAATTATCTGATAAAACTAACTTATTAAATAAAAGAGCAGAACTTATCTCGAAGCGCCGCCACAAAAACAGTTTCTAATAATTGGAGAACATACGGTATTCCAGATAAAAAAATTAGTATTTACTTGTAACAAAGTATTCTTTTCAAGAAATACTTTTTATTGTAACATTAAGTAAAATTTTTGGGCAATAATTACTATGCACCCAGCTGCTATGCACCCAGCTGCTGCACAGAGCATGTTGCTGAATTATTGCAGCCAATCTAGAAATAATAGTTAACTGAAGGGTTGTAACTTCCAGTTTTTTAATTACTTCTTTGCAAAAGCTCAAAAGTTGTCAGTTATCACTTTCAGTCCTCAGCTAATTACAATTGAAACATATTACCAATTGAAACATACTTGCCTAGTTTTGCTTCAGGTGTTGTCAATAGTTATGTTGGTTAGAGAATTTATATTTCGTTTGAGAAGTATTTGTTTCAGAAGTAATTTTCTGGAAAAAGTAACTTTTTTAGTACAAGTAAATTCCCAGTTTTTAAATTACAGGAAAGCCTATAGGATTCTGCCTGCAATTTATAACAAAAATAAGTACAATATAATATATTTGAACAAAGCTGTATGTGTTGAAATGATGGTGAAATGGTAAATAGTTCTTACTAGTACTCCTAACATATTAACAAACATAATACTGTAATATGTATAATAACCCCCAATAAAATCACTCCAAGTTCTGAAAAGAACTGTAAAACTAAAGATGAACACAAATGACATATATAGTACTGTATCTATTTAACAATTATACCATGAGCTCAAGTTGTATGTGAGAGCTCATAGCTAACGAGGCACAAAGTAGTTGGCTATTAGTTCATATACAACGAGAGTGAATGGTATACAGTAAAAACCCACGTATAAGAACCTAGATTTTTCCAAGTTAGCCTAAAAAGGTTCTTATATAAATGGTGTTTACTGCAAAATTAGGCTATTTAGGTTCTTAAACAGGTTCTTATTTTCTTAAGAAAAAAGCGACTTGGTTTTGGTAAGTGTGGTCTATTATTTATATAAATTATGCATAAATTTACTCCAAATGACTGCAATCTAAGCAAATACAAACCTTATATGCACTTTAAAGCTACACTATGTAATTTACAGCTTACTGTGTGTAAACTCAATGGAACAAAACAACGTATACAACTGTAGACATATATACACTATTTGTTTGGTTCTGGCTCATTTTCATTACTTTGTAGAGTTTATTTTCTTTGATTTATAAATTTTTAGTTTTGACTCTATTTGATAAACTAAGAACCTGCTTTCAAATTTTATCCTAAAACAGGTTCTTATGTAAAGGGATCTAAATGGAAAATCTTAGCCCAACAGGTTCTTAAAATCTAGGTTCTTATATGCAGGTTTTTACTGTAATTGTTTTATTATATAGCCAAACACTTAGTCAGTTCAGGGTATAAAACCCCATCAATTTCAGCTTTTTTTACCTAAAAAACATGCTGTCATCTTGTTTTTCTCTACTACTAGGATATGAGGTGCTATCCTACTGGTAGCTATATAATATAATATGATATGACACAGGTTACATGTAAATCATATACTCCATGTACACATATGACATATATATATCATTAACACTTGATGGTCATTAATGATAATGACAATAATAATAATGTACCAAAAACATTTTACTTACCAAGTCAACATGAAAATAGTAATAGTGATTTTTATCGTAAATTGTTTTTAAAAGTCTTTTCACTTGACGGAAAGCCCTTCCATGCACCGTTAACATGAACACAACTCTCACAGGTGGTCCAACTGGTGGCTTTCCCTCTTCAACATGCTTTGGGATCCCACCTTGCTCCCTTGGCACAGGGCAAAGCCTATCCAAATTATTTAAATAAAGTTTATCATTTTCAACTAAACATCCAGTCTTGCGTATAATTCCTTTACATTCATCAGACTTAGCTCTGGAGAGGGCAGACTTGACATCTTTGTGCCTCAGAATGCAATTAAAATCTGCATGTTTATTTAAAATTTCTAAAACAAAATCAGCTCCCTTTAAAGATGAAAAAAGAAAGAAAGAATGTATCAATAAGTTGGATAGTCATGCATTTCACCCAGGCCCGCACAGATACTAAAGTGGGCCTGGGGCCAAGTAAATAATTGGGGGCCAAGTAAATAATTGGGGGCCCCTTACAAAAACTTTGCATGCCATTTTACGGATGAATCAGATATTTCGAGTGAAAATGGGTTATAATTTCATGTTATGAGGTTCCAAATATATTAGCATATATTAGTAACAGAACTAATGCACTAGTCAATTGAAACTACGGACCCCGACCCTAGGGACTATGCGGGGATTTTAACATTTTTACAGTGTTAAATATTGGTATTTCCCCCGCTACCGGTGGAATATTGGCTGTTAAAGTTCCCGCCCCTATGGCCCCGGTACTTTAAAATTTCCCAATGACTGAAGGTTACGGAGTCAATTAATTGACCAATATTTAACACTGTAAAAATGTTAAAATCCCTGCATAGTCCCTGGGATCGGTGGTCCATAGTTTCAATTGACTAGTGCATAATATATAGATATATTAGCAACAGAACAATAGATATGTTATGTATTACCTCGTTCTTTAAAAAACCCCACTTTAAATTTCTATTTTTATTCAGAAAGTTAAACAGGCTTTTTAAAAGAACAAGGTAATACATAACATATCTATCCGATTCTATCATTCTGTAGCTAATATATGCTAATATATTTGGAACCTCATAACATGAAATTATAACTGGAACATGTTTCAGTTTTACATGTGAAATGACAATGCTAATTTTCGTAACAACATAAAGATGTACAAAATAAGGACAAAATAAATAATCACCAATGCAGAGGCAAAAAATACTGTGTGATAATTTTAACTATAGCCTCTTGGCTACCATCTACCGATTCTCTACAAAGTAAACTAGCAATATAATTAGGGGGCCCCTCTCGAGCAGGAGCCCCAGGGCAAATTGCCCCAGTTCCCCGCCCCCCCTCTGGGCAGGCCTGATTTCACCATATTAATACAATCATGTATATAGTAGAATCTCATGTCAAACCATCAAGGTAAAATGGTAATGAAAACACTGGCTTGAATTGTTATTTTTCAGTTAGTAAACATATTTAGTTTTCTGAGGTTTGAGTAGGCAAGGGGAAATTTTGAGAATTTAATTTTCCCTGTTAACTTTCCCACTACCCCTGATCAGTTGATTACAGTCAAAATATAAAGATCTTCCATTTCCATAGTCTGTTCTGTATTTCAGCATTATCAATGAACATTTGCACAAGTTCTGTATAGCTACTGCCTACTGAACTGAGATCCAAAAAAAGAAAAACATATTCTAACTTATCCATGGATTTTAAGGTGTTTCTCCCAAATATATATATATGGACAAATGAATTTAAATCAAGAATGAGTTTATTGGCATTAGTTTCTCATAACAATACAGAACAGACTACAGAAGCAGGAACATCTTTGTATTTTGACTGTAAAGGTCACAGGTGCTACATTCTGCTAGCAGTTGCATGAGAAGTTAAATATTTATCACAACATTAGAGTAGTAAGTGACAAGCTGAAGAACTTTATAGGCTATAGCCTATAGGAATGGTACATATGTACTGGTATTCAAATATATATAGGCTTTGTGAACAACATCAGTGAATAAACTGTATGTAAAATATCTGTAAAATGTCAGTACATGCATTTTTTAATAGAGATTGGGTACAACATATGAAGGACCTTTGTTCAAAACATTAGACCTCCTACACACTATTTTGTCAATAGTACACCAACCTATTAGAATCATAATTATACAGTAGAACCTGAGTTTTACGACCCCGTGTTTTTTTTGTTTTTTTTTGCTTGTGTTGTTCGTGAAAAGCTTAACACACTGATTATTTCACTGTAATCGGACAATTATCGATTATTTCGAAATTGGTCGTTGATCAGCTATGCCAATTAGTTTCCTATTTACTTCTGATACAATTGTGATTTTTTTGCAATGTCCTTGGATTTGTGGTATTTAGAAAAAATAAAATTGATTGGAATGATTATATTAGAACCCTAATACTAAGTTTAATACTGACTTTGGGGCAAACTGCCATCAGGGGCGCACATCCCAAAAATTTTTTGGGGGGTGTTCTTTGTTCTGGGACCGACTTTCTTGATGTTCCTGTTTGATAATCTTACAGTACCACCCCTGACGATCTAACAACCCTAATAACAATGGGAAATTTAATATATATATATATATATGCGGGTTTCAAAGTGGAGAGGCTAATGCACGTGCCCTTTAGGGGGGACCGGGGGCATGCTCCCCCGGAAATTTTTGATTTATCTAAACCCCTAAATTCCTATTTCCTGCATTTTGAGGGTGGTTTTAATAAAAAATATTAAGGTTTTTTAACAAGTTCTTAATTTTTTTTTGCGAATGGACCATAATATTATATATTACAGTATTTTTATTGTTGAAAAGAAGATATTAGCTTGAGTTTTTTACTTAAAATGCCTGGAAGCTGGAGCAAAACTAGCCTACTCAAAAAATCAAACACTAATAATGCGTCGGGTTTGTGGAAGCTCTGCCCAATGATCAACAAGTTTTTCAAGATCAATTGAGTCAGTCATATCTTTTTAGCATCCAAGTGTCACGAAGTCCTTAACGCAATCAGAAATTGTGTAACCAGTTTTTATCTTTCTTGGGCACGGAAATGATCATATTAGTACGTAATACTTATACTGGTCGATCGGGACCGAATATGGCAGTCTGATAGACAATTTGGGACCGACTTTTCGGACCGATTCCCAAATGTTGGGGGGGTGTGACACCCCCCCACACCCCCCCTAATGTGCGCCCCTGACTGCCATTATTGAAAGTGGCAACTAAATTCTACAGTTGTTTGTTATTTTAAGGATATTTTTAACATCACATTCTTTCTGTAAATTACAGAAAGAATGTGATGTTAAAATTAAATAAACATGAGTGTATTGCACTAAAATTCTCTGCCATATCATTGCTTTTTTACTACAAACATGAATTTGAGTGCAAATGAAAGGAATCTATGGTCTACAAATGTATCTTATTTTCCCATCTGAGATCAATAAATAGGAAAATATTGGTATTGACACCTGGAGAATGTCACAATCATTTGCCCCTGGCGAAATATCTGATATTTAACACACTGGCATATTTTGGCCAACCTTGGCTGGCTGTCACAACTCGTACACGTTTCAAAACCGACGTAAATTTTAAAGTGACTTATCATTTAATTGACTTGTGGCGATAGTTATATAATCGATCCGGTTTAAATGATTAAGCAGTCAAATATATTCTTTAATACCAACAACGCAACATACTTTGTTCGACACGAGTCTAAACATCAGTCCGATTATGAATTTCTTAACAACCAAAGCAGAACAAATTTTATTACATTTATTACTAGTAACCACTAGCTAGTACCTAATACAATGGCCTTAACAGGTTTTATATTATTTATGCATTTATCATTCGACGCCGGCCCGCCGTCAACTAATGAATCATTCGCGCTTGGCTGACGTTATTAAAAATTCTCGACAGAGAATTCCAAGTCCCCCTGACTATAAAAACAACGACAAATTCATGACTTACCCTATTTTTATGTACACGTCGTTCAGCTATCCTTGCGGCGGTCGTTGTCAATTGATCCACTTGTTCTGGTATTGTCAATTGTGGTTGACTAGTACTTCTCTTTGTCTTGTCTTCGCTGTTGTGGATCGATGAGAAATGAAGCGTAGTTAATATCTGAACGATCGCAATCACAACAACTATCCCGAGGAAGAAGCGCACGATACGCAAACGATACAACCCCATATCATTGCTGAGGCTATATGAATGTTTATTCAACGGAAATGTATAAAATGATTATTGTCACGCTGTCTAAATGCCTGACGAACTCTTCTCCAGCTCTCGCATATTATCACGGCCATTTCCGCTTTAGCCTGTGCACAGCCGGAGTCAGAATGCGACGTTTGTGTATTATTAGTTGGAAAATAAAGCATGTGAGCATTAATGAAACGAGAAAATAACGATAAACAGATGTGCATTATAGAAAGCTGACGATTGATCGATTAGTAGGTTAAACGGTCATTGAACTTTCAAGTGCACCGCGATATTCTAAATAAAAAACTTTATCCGATGACACTTCCGGGGAGGTGCAAGTTGAGCCGGATGGCAGGTCCAGGCCATCTCCTTCGTGTACCGGACACAAGGTTATTTTCTCAAGATTGAGAAGCTTTACAAGAACAAAAACCCTAACCATAACCCAAATAAAAACTCTAGTCCTGACCCTGGAATACTAACCCTACTTTTAAACTAAATATTTCAATGATGTAATATTCTGTGTCCGGTACACGAAGTAGGAGCCCAAACTGGCGTTAAAAATAAGGACAGTGTTAAAAAATAAGGACAGTGTTAAAAAATAAGGACAGTGTTAAAAAATAAGGACAGTATTAAAAAATAAGGACAGTATTAAAAAATAAGGTCTTAGCGAGTAAGCATACTTTCATAAATGTCTAACATCTAGATTGCAATTTTCGACAGAGGTTTACAACACTGATTTGTGAAACATAAAGACAGCTTCATATATATATTATAACGATCGAAAACGATCTATATAGGCCCTAATGTCTCCACCACTTTATAATATTATTCATTCTTCATTTTATGACTGGCGGTTTATGCTATGGAATCTTGAATTCTGTTTTAAACCGATCAATGATCGGCAAGAAATTGTTTATAATTGGCGGGAAAGCAGGGTTGGCGATCATTTTGATCGGCAAGAAATATATTGGACCATTCAAAAAGATGCACACGCGTACCTTAAAAAACAAATAAAACACAATAAAACACGCACGAGCTATCATTAACTATAAATAAATTCGCATGAAGTACTTGCACAATCTCCAATCCGAACCGCTGACCACGAACGTTTCTGAGTCCCCGATCTTTTCATTTGATGATCGGGAACTATGGGAAAGTTATTTCGAGCGCTGGGTTAGGACACACAAGACGACAACTCACGACGGGGGTGGGGTCGGGGGGGCCCGGCCCCGCCCCCCCCCCAATAATTTCATGCCAGTTTAGATCCGTTTAAACCTGCTGGAAATTACTCTCAGAAGTCAGGAAAGCCTATTCAAGAGATCACAATTTCAAAAAAATTTCCAGGGGACATACCCGACCCTGCCTGTTGAGGGTACACGAGGGGACATGTCACAGAAGGAAAATAAAATAACGTTCTTTGATTGGTTTATTTTAATTTTGTCGCAAGATTTCGCTCCCCTGCCGGCTCTGGGCTCAAAGGCGGCGTTGCAAATTGCAATGGTATTTTATCGATGGAATAAAGATTACTATTATTATTATTTGACTCGCAAATGTAAGAATTTTCCAAAATGGGCAGTTCTAAATCTAAAATTCAATTATCTCGTCTTGACTCATATCTTGAGTTCTCAGGATGTCTTTATTTTTCGGAATTCGGAATATGTTTCATTTTATATTATCTAAAATTGACTTTTTGGAGGGAATGGTGAGTTAAAAATCCCCAAGTCTTGAAGTCTGATATCGATGACAAAAAATCTTATTTAGTATGCTTCCCACAACCTCTAAAATCTTTATCACTAAATCATAAATAGGGATTTTCATATGGGGATGGTTAAAAGACTTGGGATGACTTATATTGACAGGTGCATAACCCTAACCTAACGAGAAATAAAGACAAGATAAAACAGATGTTAGCCGTTTAAGGTTAGGGTTCTGTAATATATGTTAAGCCCCAGAGGGGGGGGGGGGGGGGGGGCGTTATCGGGCATGTTATTTTTCATGCACATTTTCGATCAAATGCCCCACTGTCGGGCAAAAATATCTGTCAAATGTAATCAAATATCCCCACGTGGGGATTACCTTAAATAGGCCTTTCGTCTCAAGCAAAAGGGTGAGATCGAATCACCCCACCTTCAAGGCCAAGAATAACGATCAAATTCCTGACAGTGGGGCGAGAAAACACGGTCAAATGCCCCAACACCCCCCTTCTGGGGCTTAACATTCACATAAACAATATTTTTATTGAAAGGCAATTATTCCAAAAGCCAAAGGCTTATCTTGGGAATTCTTGCCATGGATTTTAAAATACAATTTTTATGGAAAAAGAGAAACGGACATAGCAAAATACAGAAAAAATATGATTAAGGAGCACATGGTCAAAAGCAAATTGAATTAAGAGAAACGTTTGGAGTGAATAATAAAGTTTTGAATACATAATATTCACATTCGTTTGGAAAGAAACATCAGGATTTCCGTGTAAGATCCCACTGTAAACGAGACTGTCTAGATGCGTTTGACCATTGTGTACCAATTAACCGAGCAGCGGAGGCAAGGAAACTAATAGGATTAGGATAAGAATTTCTAGAAAATGTGAAGATCTTTTTGAGTCATCCCTTAGCCTTCACCTTTTCATACCTTTCACGTTTCCAAGAAACGGTCTGGTGTTAAACTGCAATTAATCGGGCCGATTTATGATCATAGTGCATGTTATATAATCAGGTAAGTAATAGTACGGCATTGCTTGTTGCATTGCTTGTCGTTTTGTTTGTTCAATGTGGTGGCCATGGGTCAGACGTTGGCATTTTTTCACTAGAAAAATTACGCTGACTGCGTTGAGCAACAGCTGGGCAGCGTCTGTGTGACATGTCCATACCATTTCTAGCGACTTGACTTCGCCTTTTAACAGAATATCTATGGCCATGTCATATCATGAGTAAATCAAGGAAAGAATACTCTAGTTTTTAATGTACAAATTAAGGGGAAATGATTGACCACCCAAATGTTATATCTGACCGCCCAAATTTACGTCTGACGCGTTATTTCAAGCGCTGAAGTAGTACAGCCTTTGACTGCAGCTTGTCATCGGACGACAATTTCTAATACGCAGGAAATTCTTACTATATATCCGTTCGTCGGAAATTCTTCGGATGGGTGTGATCAGATTACAGATAGCAATTCATGTTATCTATAGGTCTTAATTAATTCTTTTTATTTCCGATATTTGATTAGCATGACCTTTTTCACACTGTTTCCCCAGGGGGTACAACTTCTCAGACAAACAAACGAAACATAATAGCTTCGGACACCTGAGAATCGAAGTCGAAACTTGGGGTACTTGTAATATTGATTCTCGGTGTCCGATCGATTAGAGACAGACGGCGGTATTGTATTACTACTTAATTCCACAGTTTTCCAGCGCTCAAAAAATCACAAAACGCATGAAACGTAGTCAATCCATGAATCCGTAAATTTCACAAATGCGTATCAAGTTATTTTCGAGTCAAACCGTGTTTACATCAATCAGATTGGCAACATTCAAGTCGACCTTGCTTGAATCTCAAGTCAATCCACTCAACTGCATGGATTGACTTCAGCCATCCGTTTCGATCAGATCGAAAACTTTCAATCTTCTTCATGTAAACACAACAAGGAGAAACAACATGGGAGATTTGACTTGAACACTCAATCCGCTTCATGTAAACAGGGCCTTATCTAGGGCTTGAGTGAGTGAAAAAGTTAATGAAAATCTGAAGTAGTATAGCGTTCTCTTATTTCGCTCGTTTACATTCACATTTTCTAGAACTACTAATACTAATCCTAATATGATCCTAACCTTAAACCTAACCCTAACATAACGATAAAGACCAGACAAAAACAGAAAGCTCCTTCTGAGTCATCCCTTACGCTCATTTGCATGGAGTTCGGCACGTGCGAAGTTCAACGTCTACAACGGGCCAAAGCGCAACCTCGTACCCAGGGTCTTATCTCCGCTCCCCGCCCCCCCGCACGCTGCAATAAGACCGGTTGCGGCTGGTCACGTGCCCCCTAAAAAGTGGGGGGTTTTTAATTAGCGTTTAGAAAATTACTTAGGGAGGAGTGGCAAAGATGAATAGAGCACAACACTAAAAACATCAGAACAAAAACTTCCGTGAAGGTCTAAATTTTAATTTGTATAACACTGCGTGAAGTTAAAATTCTTATAGACTATTGCAATACGCGTATGCACGTCTGTAACATAAGGAGTGATTAATATCAAATTTCGTTCCAACAAAGGTTGACATAAACAAGCGCTTCAACCGCATTTACGCTTTGTTTACTCAAGTCTTTAAAATAATATTACAACAAAGAACGTTTTAATTAGCAGTCTAAAGTTCTGATTGATACGTTGATTTAAAAAATATTTCCCAAGAAATAATCAGTGTAAAGTAAAGTTAATGCTGAAATAATAATAACATTCAATATAAGATTCATAATAATAAAATATTAACGCTTGAAACTTTCATAACCGGAAACCTGCGCATAATCTCGAAATTAGTTAATATATTAATCTGAGGGAATACAAAGGTAGGACGATAAAACAAGCTGTTGAATGAGTCCAACTTCTTTCTTGATATTTCATTTTTAAATGGCTGGTTTCTTGCGACAAATAATCAAAGCCCCCGGAGTGTGCAACGATGTTTCATATCCCGTTGCTACTTGAACAACATCAATAACTCCCAGTCTCAAAAATAATTTCTCCAGGCAAATAGTGTTAAACTATAGAACATTTCATTACACACTGGGAACGATATCGAAATGGAGACTTATTAACACCTACATTTTGTCGACTCGTGGCGCGCGTGATACGTTAGACTTTCTCAAAGCCCGTTTCGCTCGCCCGTCTTTAATACCAAAACTCGAAATAAACCGGTGTAAACAAACCCAAACCACTAAACTCGTTTTAACCGAACCAAGAGGCGGACTTGGAGCAAGTCTAGTGATACGTGTAAATAGTTGTGATCTTTATCCCCTCCCACGGTGTCAAAAATGTTGTGTTGACACGTGACCAGCCGCAACCAGGGTCTTAGCGTGCGGGGGGCGGAGATAAGACCCTGGGTACGAGGTTGGCCAAAGCGACCTTTAATTTCATGCAGCACTTATAATCAAGGGGGGTTAGCGGTCACTGATTTTCATGATTTGATTGCCAGAAATCAGTCATGGTCAGGATGACCGGTCAAATTATTTTGGTCAAATAATTTCTACCAGTGAACTCATTTTCATTTACCTTGTAAACGTTGTTTATATCATTTCTGTATTAAAGTCAGTAAATGGCTTTAATACAGTAGTTTTATTGGTTAACCAAGGAAATAAGAACCATTGAAAATTAAACACAAGACCTGGGATGGAAGTTGCTGTCAAAATGACAAAATGGCGGCAGCAGGAGTGACGATCAAACGTTCATGGCCTTGTGAAATAATACAAAGTTATAGAAGGATAAAGAAAAAATAGTGCACCATCCCAATTTTAGATCTGACAGCCTAAATTCACGTCTGACCGGTCATGCTGACCGCTGACTTTGCCCGAATTATTTCGAGCACTGAGAATGGCGGGAATTTCGCGGTGTTTCTACAAACACGCTTTTAGCCAATCAGTACCCATCTTTCTAAAATGTTATAATTATCATTTATTGTATATTATTATTAATTGTATATTACTTAGTACACTTGTATATATTTTATTTAGACCCGAGGGGAATTCGACGAAATATTACCCCGAGGGATGATATATCGCGACAGCAGAGGCATATATCATCCCGAGGGGTAATATTTTGACGAATTCCTCGAGCGGAGGGTCTATAAATTATATATTATACCCAAACAATCTTGAATTCTGTCTTGAAACATCTAGAAACGTCTTGTTGTTTCTCCATTATGTATTTGGTTATTTGGCGCGAAAACCAAATAACACGCGCGTGTTATTTGGTTTTCGCGCGTGGTATTTGGTTTCGCGCGTGATACTCGAGTCGAATACCCCTCCACGGAGGGGTATTCACTATTATATCCCGTGGAATTCGAGTTTAAATTGACTGGTCACGTGGTACAAATCTAGCTCTTTGATTGGACAATTTATAGTTGAGGTATAATATTGTAATATATTCTTACGCATATATTCAGGTTAACGCATATACTACTTCTCATTTGAAAAAATCCAGCACTCACTAGTTTACTTTAGTTTATTAGATTTATCACTCTTTTAGGTGAACTGAATGCCCCGACAGGTTAGAAGCCAAAATAGAAAGGTTCCGAGGGCCTACGATTTAAGGTCGTAATCCGACAAGACCTGAAAGTTTTACCATTTCCTGATATTATTGCAAAGGCAGCACTTTCTCCTCAATTATTTTTAAGACCCTGAGTGGAGGTCCGACCCAGGATTTGAACCTGTGTCTCCCAGCTCATAGACATGTGCACCACTAGACCGAAAAACCACAACAAAAAAACATGACAAGATGAACACGAAAACGCACAGAACTATATCTCTTTTAATCTACAACAAGGCATCAGAATATCCAGTGTTTCTACTTTCCTAAGCAATATTTTTAGGGTATAACGTACAAAGTTAATACTCGATATTAGTAATTTTATGTATTTAAATTCCTGAATTTACTCTTCAATGTGACCCGAAAAACTGAAGCTGAAAACTCAGTGCGTGAAAATGTCCGAAAATACTCAATTTTGTTCTGCCATTCTCGATCTGCCACCATACTTTTTTTAAATTATCAAATAAAATAAAACATCAAATAAACTCAACAAAAATGAAATACACCAATTATTTTATCCTATTCTTCTAGTCGTTATCGGGTATGACATTGTGATTTTTCACCTGAATAATCTCCTGGCATTTGGCAGAACTTGATTTTTGTTCGAATAAATGCAAGGAAAATGGTTAACTGTAATTATTTCACGCTATATAAAATGGTTATTATACCTGGACATTATAACACGCGGGATGTTGTGGGACTTGAAAAAAGCATTTTGAAACAGTGTACTATTGACCTCTTTCATAATGGCGCCCAAATTAAATATTCTTTTATATTAATTTAAATTAGCCTTTCTGACCTCGTTGCCACCATTATGAAAGAGGTCTATATTTAAATTTAGCCTGCGAAACAGGCCCTAGTTAAAAAATAAAATAATAAAAGACGAAAAAGCGCCTGTTTTGCAGGCTAATTTAAACGCGCAAAAATAGAATATCACAATGGTCGGCCGTTTTTGTATGGCCTGAGGTTAGTTGCAATCAATTCTTTGAGATTCAAAACACCAAATGCAAAACATGGTGGACAAAAACAAGTTGTGGCCATGATTCGTTGCTATAGAGCATGGGAGCCAGCCATTGTTTATGAACATGGACAGAGAAAAATATAGGAATGGCATAATCCAAATGAAATCATGGAAAGAAAATTGCTGTAATTGAATCGAAAAGCACGTAAACCGCCTTGTATAGTTCCAGAAAATATCCTTACCGTACCCAGAATTTCCCAGCATTTTGGGATCCAAACATCGACCCTCCTCTGACCCCTGGAATTTCCAAAATGGTCTCCTAAAAAAAACATGCGGCTAAAAACTGACCTGCTCCAGACTAAAAATAGCAACACCGCGTCAGAGCACATGGCCAACTTTCCTGCGGTGTAAATTATTATTAAAATAGAAACGTTTTAGATACTTTCTACAAACTAAGAAGACAACGAGTCGATCTGTCCATATAATTCCACCCACATTGTTTCAACTTGGGTATTATAGATGTTTTTTAAACGGTTTAGCTTTTATCGGCTGGATATGTTTTCTCTATTTACGTTTGGGATGTGTCTAACTTTAAATATAGTGCGCAAAGAGGCAAGAAACTTGAAGAGAATAAACCAAGAAGAGCTCGACGATACGAATAAACCACGTTTATCGGAATCTCGCCACAGAATGAAAACATTGACAGATAGCGTGTATCATATTACCATAAACATAATGACATATCACAGTGTTGCTATTTTTAGTCTGGGACAGGTCGGCTTTTAGCCGCATGTCTAAAAAGTTTGAACGTTTTACTTATAGTGCTCAAATAGTTTGCGGTTTGGTGAAAAAAAAAGAAATACGGTCTTTTTTGTCTGCATTGGACGTTATCAATTATGTGTTTTTTTTCAATACCCATCTGGAAAATTAGCTCCACTTTGACCCCCACTACTTCCTGGAATTTCCAGTGCCTTCTATGGTGGGGTAAGGATATTTCCTGGAAATACATATCTCTGCTAAACACGGCACGCAGATATTTATAACAGTAAGAATGACACAAATTAAAAGCTATACTGTATACTGTATGTGATGTCTGTAAGCCATGTTGTCCATATTGTCAGGCGGTTTAATGTTTCTGGCAAAACTTCTCAGTAGGTAGGTGGTCGATATTCACCTGATTGCTCAGTTTGGCTAGACTGGTCGAAGGGTTTAGCTTGATATGGGTCTTCATTTTGGTTATCTGGGGGGAATGAGGAGTATGGGGAGCTCTCGTAATCTTGTCGAGCATTGCCACCAAATTCAAAGTTGCTTGTACCTTCATTCACTAAGCGATAGGCAATGAATGTTTGAACACCCTGTTTCAATACAAAATAAAAAATACTCGTTATTGTTAAACATGCCCCAGTAGTCCAACTGTTAAGCTGTGAATTGTGTGTTTTGTGATAAAAACATGAAACTTGGCAAGATAGATATAGTTACTAGTGCTGATGATTTTCTGATATAGAGGCAACGCAGTCGCAGATTTCTTCCTGGTTGCCACAAAATCAAGTTTTTCTTCCAATTTACCTATTAAAGTACTATCTTATAAAAAGGTGATAATTCAAAGTTCATTTTTAGAGAATATCAACCATATCATCAGAAAATTCGTAAAAAACTATATGAAGGACATTCAAGTACGATTGTCCAAGCTCGTTTTGAGTTACAGAAGGCTAAACCCACTAAAAAAAGCATTTTGCGGTGTTTTCCACATTTTTGAGCGTTAATAACTAAAAAAGGCTTAGAAAATCGTCCTTCCTAAGTTTTTTTTGCGAACTTTCTAATGATATGGGTGATATTCGCTAAAAGTGAACTTTGAATTTTCACTTTTTTATCAGATAGTACTTTAATAGGTAAATTGGAAGAAAACTCGATTTTGTGACAACCAGGAAGAAATCTGCGACTGCGTTGCCTCTGGGATTATAAGTTGTTTTTATAGACTTAGTTTGTTTTTACTGTCAAACAATTAATACAGCACTATTTGACTTAAAATAATAGTGATTGACCGGGAATCGGTAGAATTAACGATTTTTAACTAACGATTTTTAACGCAACATGTTGCTGCGACCAAATTAATGCGTGCAGCATGACAGTTATGGACAAAATGTGAATTATAAACAGTGGAATTATATAAGAAAAGTTAAAAAGTTAAAAGTTAAAAAGTGTCAAATTTGTAAATATTTCCACATTTGAGTCTTAAAACTTGAAAGTGAAGATGCCTCTTCTACTTTAGTAGGCAATTTATTATACAGTAAAGGTCCATTAAAACATACATTTTTTTGCCAAGTTCGCGTTCTATTTTTGGAAGATGTAGGTCTTTTTTCCTCCTTGTATTCCGCTATGAATATTGTGATTTTGTATAAGAAATTCAAGACTACAATACAGACATGCATTGTTCTTCTTTCCAAACTAATCCATTCCAAAACATTAAAAGATAACGAAAAAAGCGCTTCGAGAGCAACTCTAGCTTTATGAAAAATTATTTTTAACAAACTTTGGTTGCAGTAACATGTTAGTGTTAGGGACCAGTCAAAAAGTAACTGCTAGGGTGGGCCGGAGGGAATTTGGGTGGGTCATGAAATTTTTTTCATCAATTAAGGTGCGCCATGAAGTTAAGTATTTCTTGTGCAAATGGTGGGTCATGAAACAAATATAGCCAATTTGCACTCATAAAAGTAACATTCAAAATAAAAATAAATTCAAAATAAAAAACAAAATTTATATTAAAATATTTCAAAAATATTTTTAAATAAAAAAACTTCGGCAGTGTGAGATAATCATGAAAATGATCTCTTTGTGTTTCTCTGAAGATGATTCTGTAATAGAGTTAATCTATGAAGGTAATTCAAATATTACATTCGATTGAAAATCAATTTTGCCAAACCATTGGTAAGTAAATATGTGACTAATCTATTGGTTTTAGTTTATTGAGAAAGTGACGTTAGGTTGGGCCATGAAACATTTTCAATAATCTGTGATGGACCATGAAATTTTGTCGAGTTTCTTAGGATGGGCCACCAAATGTTTTTGGGAAAAGTTTAGTCATTCATATTCAATTCGGTGAATGATACATGGACGCTCGTCAAGCTAAAAAAATTTTATCGAGTAAAATTTTGTATCATTTTGTCGAGATTCTTAGGATGGCCACCAAATGTTTTTGGGAAGTCATTTCCCCCCTTACATTGAAAATTATCGTTAAAAAATCGAAATGTATGACGTCACCTTTAGCCGGCCGACATCATGACGTCATTATAAAATCGGAATCGGACAAATTGTTGCATGAATATAGTGATTCCACATATTTATTTAATAGGAAAGTTTGATGTAGTGAACTAGAAAAACTGTAATTATTGGGACCAACTTTTACTCTTCATAACAAACAGCAGAGAGTTGAGACAGGACTTACATAGCACATGGGTTAGTTAGCGTCTTACGTAATAAACCGTGTCTTACGTGAGATGTGAAGTTCTTCGTATAAATGGGCTAGCTTGCATCTTACACAAGCCACGTCTTATGTAAGTCGCGTCTTAACTCTCCTGCATAAATGGTAAAATGCCTAATATCAACATGTCTTGTAAGAAAACGTTAATCTTGAACTCTGTGTGTCCGTTTAATAGAGGTTATTCTGTTTATTGGGACCCAAGATAGGTGTCCGCATCCGCTTAAGGGAGGTGTCGTCCGCTTAATAGGGGTTGTAACTATAGGGTTTTATTAAAGAAATGGTCGGGACCTTAGTAAGGTGTCCGTCCGCTTAATAGTGGTGTCCGTTAAGGGAAGTTTGACTGCAGTTGGGAGAAGTTGTTTTAAAAACGTGTCAGTTTATCTTTGGTGATCGTTTCCTTTACGGTATTCTCATTACCTATATGCTTCGTTAACCATTGATATTGTTAGGAGAAGTTATGGGCTGATCACTCTTGCCAGTCCTGGGGCTTAATTGAGGGTTACATATTAAACTACATTTCCCTGTAAATGTAATTGGTTTCTCAGGGAATTTCAATCTTAATTACTTGGTTTCCAAGAGGATTCCAAGAGGACATTTTAGATGAGGCAAAATTCACCAGCAATTTCAATGGTCCTAAGGGGAAGCAAATGCAGTTCTTTTGTCTAAAAGGTTGGTGTACAGCCAAAATAGACTGTACGGGGTCTAAATGTTTCAATCGAAAGACCTTTCTCAAAGTGTGAAATGTAAAATGAAACGTAAATTGCAATAGACACTTCCTTAATTTGTTTCAATGGCCACAAAACAATGACTTCAATTAAGTCAAGGTTTGTAATGAGATTGTAATAAAGACTTATTAACCAAATGCAAAGTCTGTAGTGAAAAGTATTTGCCAGAGGTTTTCATAATGACAAAGGAGTGAGGTCAGTGTTATAAAACAGAATGCAAATATTTTTCCATATAGACAGAGCAAACAAGGTTAATACAGTAAGGTATTTTTTATATGCTTTTGATTAATTTTCTATACTGCTTTTAACACTCTTTTTGTCTTTAGATGCTTCTATCTAATAGTTAAAAGTTTTAATTGCGCCGTTAATATAATTTTGCAGTTATTAACAAAACCTGATGTCAAAGAACAGCAAATATAGAAACTCAAGTTTAGCCCAGCTATTGGCAATTTTTCTAGTACTGTCGCGAATGCCCCCGCGATTATTGTTATTCACGACAAATCACAATTCACAATGTTAGATTAAATATAAACTTTATTCACTGCTCTTGAATAAACACGTCCCTCTTTTCTCACGGTCCCGATCACAATGATTATTTACAATACGTCACCCCCCGTCTACAGTTCAACTTGACCTTGAACTCTTATCTATAGTTTCCAATTTCCCACACACTCCCCCCATATATCTCTTTTGAGGATATATGTTTAACTAAAGATTTGGATACTTCAACTATGTGCACATGTACCTTAGTATATAAATGTCAACCAATAATATTATAGAATTATCAACGCATAGTGTCTATTGATAAACGTTCAGTTTTCTTCACCTGCTGAACTAAAATTCTTCCTCTCGCCTGGCTATTTCCTTTATCTTCTCTTGCGCTTCAACGGCAGCTGCACGTTTTTGCCTAAACGGCGGGGCCTTTGGGTTCAGATCCCTTTTTATCACAGGTTAATTCTAAGGGATACAAATGTTGGACAGGTCTTTCCAACAATCCCTTGCCAGTCTTCACTCTTACTGCTCTCACCACACCGTCTTTTCCTGGAAAGACCTCTTGTACTATTGCTAATGGCCACTTGCCTCGATTCTTTGCCTCTGACTTTACCAACACCACTTCTCCTTCCTTCACTTCGAACCTTCTTCGATGATGATTGAGATTGTGCCTTTCTCGGAGAGCTGCCACGTACTCTTTAGTCCAGCGAGACCAGAGCGCATCTTTGCACGACTTTAGGAACTTTGCACGTTTTCTTAATTCCGCATCCTCTTCTCGCCAAGGTTGCAGTTGTGGTAGCATGTTGGATCGTTGGAACAGGAAGACTTGTGGGGTTAAGGTAGGTAACTGGATGTCCTCTTCGACATAACTCAAGGGTCGACGGTTGATTTGTGTCTCCACATCTATTACCAACTCGCTCAGCTCATTCCATGTTAAAGTTCCGGCTCCGATACTTTTGTACCACGCCCGTTTCACTATGCCAATCAATCGTTCAAATTGCCCTCCCCACCAGGGGGCTCGAGACAAATTGAATTGCCACTGAATCTCTTCCTTTTCCAAGTAGCCTTGCAATTTCTCATCTCGCCTGACGCTTCTGAGCCACTTCGCTGCCTTCACGAATGTTCCACCATTATCAGAGTATATCTTTCTGGGCCGACCACGTCTTGCAATTAGCCGTTTCAGGCACGGGAGAAACTCCTCCGTCTCCAGACTGCGTAGAAGCTCGAGATGGACCGCACGAGATAAACTACAGGCAAACAATGCCAAATAGGCTTTGCCTTCTTGATTGACCTTCTTTCGATAGCGGATAGGACCTGCAAAGTCGATTCCGATTATTAAGGCTGTATCGCCTTCAGTTCTACTGTTAGGCAGCAACCCAGGTGGAGGTGCTGCCAACGCCACCACTTGGAATTTCTTACAGCCCCAACAGTCTTTCATCACCATCTTCACTAGTCGTCGTAGCCTTGGCACCCAATAGCTTTCTCGGATGGCCGCCATAGTCAGCCCTACTCCCCCATGTAAGGTCTCGCAGTGCGTTCTCCTCACTAACTTCTTGGTAAATATCTCATCGTCGGGAAGGTAAATAGGGTATTTGCCTTGAATTCGCCCACGACACTCAAGGAGGCCGTCCTCGTTAACTTGCAGGTTGAGACTTCTTTGCACGACTTCATAGCTGGGTGTCAGCATGGTTCGTTGTTGCACTCGCTTGATCCACCATCTTTTCACACTTCCCACTTCTGCCGTTGTCAATGGACCAAAGGATTTCTTACGTGCCCTGCTGTTGTTGATAAATCTCACAATCCAAGCACAGATTCGGAGAGTACGTCGCAAATCGTGAGTTTCCAATAGTTGGTCTAAATCATCTCCTGGGGCTTTGGGTTGTACCACCGTTAGGACCTTCCGGATGACCTTGGCTTCGCTTTCTGAGACTTCCGAGGATGAGGTTGCTGGGTTGGGAGGCCATTTTCCTTTGTCGGTTAGCCATGTGGGACCATTCCACCAGAGCGCTGATCCAGTCACCATTCCTCCTCTGCTAGCTAGGTCTGCCGGGTTTTCGGTAGTTCCGACGTGCCGCCATTCAATTTGGGATTGTGCTTGAATTTTCTTTACACGGTTATGGACGAACTGTCTATAATCTCCTTTACCTTGAATCCAGTAAAGGACCACTGTACTATCAAGCCATCCACATATTCGTGAAATGGGTAGACCCTCTAGTGCTTTCTCAACGTTCATGACCAGGTTGGTTGCCATGTGTGCCCCGATGAGTTCGAGGCGCGGTATTGAGAGGCCTTGTTTGGCTAGACGTGACTTAGCAACTAACAGTCGTTGAGTAGTTCCAGACGGCTGTCGAACTACTGCATATACTGCTGCTCCTACTCCCTGTGTACTGGCATCACCGAAGCTGTGCAACTCTATCGACTTTATGGGCTCCTTGTAGCCAGTTATAGGACGCGGCACGATTTCTTCAAGAGGTAGTGACCGTTCCCACTTCTTCCATCTCCGATTTAGCGGCTCTGTCACATCGGCATCCCAAGCACGTTTCTCGTTACACGCCTCTCTATAAATCAGTTTCCCCTCTAAAGATAATGGTGAGACCAGACCCAACGGATCGTAGATCTTAGCGAGTTTTCGAAGGATTCCTCTCTTGGTTGGCTCAACAGTCTCGGATGGTAGTTTAAGTTTCAGTTCATCTCTATCTTTGTCCCAACTTAGTCCCAACAGGCTGGCTTGGGTGTTTTCAGGCTGCGAGAGTTGCTGTTTAGCGTACGTTTTATCAACGTCTTGCTCGTCTTCTCCCCCTTCAAGCTTTGGGACATTTGAGTTCCACTTATGTAATTGAAAACCAGCATCTTCAAAAATCTTAATGGATTGATCTTTCTGGTTCTGTGCTTCCTGCACTGTCGCTCCACCAGTAATTAAGTCATCTACGTAGATGTTACGTCGTAATTCTGCAACGGTAATTGGCAATTTCTCCGCCCAGGTTTCCAGATGACATTCTAGTACTCCTCCAAGTAAGAATGGAGATGAAACTAGCCCAAAGAGTGCCCTTGTAAATCTCAATGTTTGTAACTCTGCATGTTCGTTCCTTCTCCAATGGAATCGGAGAGCATCCCTTTCTGCTTCTTTAATCCGAATCTGCAGAAATGCTTTCTTGAGATCCCCAGTAATGGCTACTGGGTACATGCGTTGACGCACAAGTACGTCCCAAAGTTTGTTCTGGAGTGGGGGCCCTGGATTCAGGCACTCGTTTAACGAGGGAGCATCTAGGGTGGCTCGTGCCGACGCGTCATACACAATGCGAGTCTTTGTTGTCTGGGCAGCTTCTCTAACTACTGGTTTGTGTGGAATGTAAAATTCCACACCTTTAGCATGTTCGTTGGCAGGCTCAACGATTCCCTTCTTCTTTTGATCAGTGATTATGTCATCATACTCCGATGCCATTTCGTTTGTTTGCAATTTTCGAGTGAGGTTGTTCAGTCTTCGCAGACTGCCTTGCTTGTTATTCGGTAGAGGGGGATGATCGCCTCGCCACGGTAGGCCAGTTTCATACCAGCCTTCTTCGTTTCTGACAAGTTGCTCTCTGAATTCTCCATATACCGCCTTCTGGTCGTGTTCAGGTGTGTCAGCCAAACCGAGCACATCAAGACGACAGAGCTCCTCGTAATCAAGTTGGCTTGTCTGCGTTAACATCATTTGGTTGCGGTTGAACTCTTGTCCAGGCGACATAATAAACCATCCCAATTTGGTTAACTCTGCAACGGGTTCACCATCTCGTCCAACATGTGGTTTGTGCTCTGTCTTGATCCTTGCGTATTCTCCAGCTCCAAGGACCACATGCACTGGTAGCTGTGGCTTCATATCTCGATCATTCATCTTCACCTCTTTCAAGTGCGAATATTTGGCGATTAAGGCTTGGTATCTAGGGTTGTCTAGTGTTAACAGTTCTCTTTTGTTCACTTTGATTAGTTTCACATCCATCTTGAAATCATCATTCACAGCTTCTACTGTGGTCTCATATGTTTCCATTCTTGTCAAACTGGTAGTTAACAGCATGTCCACTTGTTTAACTTTGGTGTCAACTGGTTGTTTACCGAGTAGATCAATGAGTTTGGCGGAAGCATACGAGCTTCCGGCCCCAGAGTCGATGAGGGCCCGGCATTCGATCCCGTCCACTTTTACTATCACCACGGGAAAAGTCCCTTCCCCACTTCCGTTGGCCGTTAAGATCTTCTTCTTCTCTTGTTCGGTGCAAATGGAAGAATGATGTCGACGTTCACATCTCTGACAATTCACTTTGCTATGGCACTGGGCGGCTCGGTGTCCAGCTCGAGTACAATTGAAACATAAGCTTTTCTTTGCCAACATTTGCTTTCTCTCGTCTAATGTAGTAATCTTCGAACACTCCCCGGATTTATGAGACGTGTCCTCACAGTAGACGCAATTCCGTTGTTTTGGTTGTTGATCTCTAGTGTTATAGAGTTTCTTCGATCCCTCTCTGCGGCGATTTTGCGCGTCGAAGTCTTTCTCCTTCTGTTGACTGTCTATAGGATTACGTCTCGCCCACAAACGCAAAGCTTCACATAGTTTCACGAAATCCCAGCTTTCCCACGTTTCATCGGTACGCACCAGATCACCTCTTATTCCAGACAGTTTGTCTAAAATCAATGACACATAGCCGTCCACTTGCTTCAACTTGCCCATGGTTTCCAACGATTGTACGCAGTATGTCAAACGATCGCTGAATTCGTGTATCTTCTTGATGTTTGCTCCAGAAATGACAGGCAGCTCCAAAATTTCTTTTGCGTACGCTTTAATGATCTCGGATTCCTTGCCGTATTTTTCAGTCAAGATACTCTTCGCTCGATTATATCCCTCCGGTGAAAATGGTAAAGCCTCGATTGACTTCCTCACCTTAAGTCCTTAACACACAACAATTCTCTCAAATAAGCAAACTTGGTAACACTGGCCATTGCGGTTTTGTCTATTGTTTCACAGTACTGTCCCCAAAAGCGTGGCCAATCCTGGAACGAACCATCGAATTCAGTAATGGTTAGTTTTGGCAATTTGGCTTCCAATCCAGAATGCATTCCATCACTTTTAGAGCTCTCTTTGTGATCTTGTTGTAACTTTGTAGCTTGCAATTCTGCTTGAAATTTCAATCGAGTCTCGAAAAGTTTGCGTTCATGTTCGAGTTCTTCGTCCCGTACTTTCTTGATGTCGTTACTTTTCACTTCGTCTAACCATGTTTCCAAGCGCTTCAATTCTGGATCTGCTTCACCGATAATATTTTCAAGCTCTGTATTCCATTCTTCTATTTGTTCGAGGCTTTGTTTCGCCGCTATCTTTAATTCTTCAACGATTGCTCTGCAATGGTCGGTTTCCCTTACTAGATCTTTTAGCGCTTTGTGTTGCCTCTCGATTCTCTCACAATTTCCCGATTTTATTACATCGTCCGTCCGTGTCTTGACGACTTTTAGCTGAATAAGCTTCGTCTCGAGCGCTGCCACGGCAACGTCCATGTCTCTCCTAAGTCGAAGACTGTTGTTTGTTTATCTTTCGAACTTTCCCAAAGTCGCTCGAAAGATCCCGTCGGAGGTGCCACGTGTCGCGAATGCCCCCGCGATTATTGTTAGATTAAATATAAACTTTATTCACTGCTCTTGAATAAACACGTCCCTCTTTTCTCACGGTCCCGATCACAATGATTATTTACAATACGTCACCCCCCGTCTACAGTTCAACTTGACCTTGAACTCTTATCTATAGTTTCCAATTTCCCACAGTACCATACGTTTCACTTCACTTTGCATCAGTTTGGCATTTATTTATTAGCTGTGCTTTAAGATGATTGAATTTATTTCTCAGTATTTTCAATGAAGATGCCTAGATCTCTTTTCTTTAAATTCACTTCAACTCAGAAGTTTGTTTCTATATAATATATATATTCATTACTTCACCAAAGTAATAACTTACCCATGAGAGAATGGAAAAAAAGGAAAAAGCAATGGCTGCTTGGGCATGATCCTTGTTCCCTCTTGACAACAGATTCTTGTTGTCAGTTCTCCGCCATTTATCGCACAAATAACAAAAGCCAACAAACCACAGGAATGTCCATAGTGCTGAGAAAAGCAAGTCTGCAAGCATGATATATTTTTTTACTTCCACATTTTGTATAGAGTCCATGAAGAAGTCTGTAACCAGGAACAGGAGACAAGCAATAAACGCTATCACGCCAATTGCAACACCATAGTCACAAGCACCACCATCTCCGTCGTAGAGACATACACCATGGACTCTCCCTCCATCAGAAATGCAGCCAAAAACCACAATAGAAAACAACTAAAAAATGTTTAAATAGTATATTAAGGTAAAGTACGCAATTAACACTAATGCACAAAAAAATTAATGAAATAAAAACTCTATGTACTGTAGCACCGAGAGATTTATGACCACTCCTATCGCCATGTAAAAGTGGTCGTAAATGACAGTTTGAGAATGCTATCACAGCAAATCCCCAAAAGGTGATTGAGTCATGAAAAAGAGTACAAGAGCAATGAGCCACATTGTACAAGAGCAATGAACCATTGTTATTGATTTAATTTAGGGCTGGAATTGTCACTAATACCAGACAAGAATTTTTTTGGATATGAAAGTAAGCAAAACAATACTAAAAAGCAGTAAAACTCAACTGTTGAGGACACTTGACCACTAAAAGTGGTCGCATATCTAACGTTTGACAGGTGATTTTTATTACAGGTCCATATTAACTACAAATCTGTGTAAAAAAGTGGTTGTGAACTGCCAGTGGTCGTAAAATATGGGGGATCATAAAAATTCAGTTTTGGAGTTCTACCACACTTGCACCAGCTCCACTGAATGCGGTGTTTATATGGTAATGTATAAAGCATAATTAACTATACAGTACATAGTGTATAGTGTACCATTCTTAGGCTGCATTTACACTAGAGCAAAAGTTATCGGATTCGTATTGTTTTATATTCCCATGAGGATGTAAAACAATATGAATCCGGATACTTTTGCTCTAGTGTAAACGCAGTCTAGGTAGCAAACATCTGGAATGTTTCAGCATAATCTAGCTGCTATCTCCAAAGATATTCCTTATTTTTAGAATTTGAGTGGAGTAGATGATGTCATTAGGTATCTCATTTACAGCTTTTAAAAACTTAAATATCTCTGGAACATGATAAGACATTGACAAAGCAAGACCACTATTCTTGCTTATTTTGAATGCACTTCTTTGTACATACAGCCCAAATAGGGATAAATGATTTTTGCATCTTAGGGGGTGTTTATATGGCCGCTAAAAGTGGCCATATCTTTTGAAAAAAGTGGTTTAGAAAAAAGTGTTTTTTTTTTAAAGTGGTTTATCTTTTGAAGCTTGCTCATAAGGCTCTTTATAGTGCAGTTTGGCCAGCGTATTTGCCTCTGGAGCGTATTTGCATTTCGAGACCGAAACTTTCCAGCACTCTTGTGCAATATGCTTTAATAGCCTACCTAGTACAATCCGAAATATTACTGAAACTATTCTTTTTCTGAGTCATCTCAAAACAGAAATGACATCTTTGGCGGAGAGTAGGCTAGTGAACGAGTCAGTCTAATGACATCCGCAATTAAGTTGTAGTTGTAATTTTAGTGTAATCATGAATCAATTTATAATTTATTGTATTTTATTATCATCATATGTATTTATTTATTCATTTATATATATATAGCTTTAATTATGATTGCGGACGAAGAGCCAATGTAATTTTTGGATATGTCGTATTAAACCATTATTATTATTATTATTATTATTATTATATGGAGGTGAGCCAGCCTGGGTACCCAGGATAGCCTGCTTTGCCATAATTGTGCGATTACTACAATTTCTTCTTAATTTTCATCTTGCGTTTATATGAGAATCGAGCCAGGCCGCCCAGCTGAGATCTTGGTCAAATGGTGAACCGGGTCTTGGCTACCTGGGCTGGGTATTTTCCCATATAAACGCAATTGACCGGGCTGGCTAACCTGTGACAAAGTTTGTCTTGACCGATTTTTTTTGGACAACTTTTCATTTCACAAGTTGTGTTTGTTCACATGTTGGTTAAAAATTGAAAACATACTCGTAAAAACATGATTTCGGGCATTTCAGGAAAATAATTGCAGTTAGGTCGGTAAACACACCAGCCCAGTAGGTGGGCTAGTCCTCCTCATGTAAAAACGAATGAAAATCAGCTTGGTCCTGGGCTCGCCTCCATATAAACACCCACTTAATGGGAAAATAAACTCTAGGCGAGGTAGAAATGGTGGGGCGAGAGGATTATTCTAGACATACTTGTTACATGTATGTTATCTAAATAATTCATTTTTCAATTGCTGACAAGTGTGACATATTATATGTATAGGTACCACAACTGGGGTACCCTGATGACAAAGGAATACAAGGGGCACAACACCCTTAATATTATTGGCCCCAATTACAGTCAAGTGTTGGAGATTGGAGAAGATATTCCAATGTCATTCAGGCCTACCCTCGCCCGAGGTATGTCGCTTGATATGATCGAAAGGCCTTTTGGCTGCTACCCCATGTTGTGCTCGAAAAACAAAGTGTTGAATGCGTTTAATCATCAAAAAGCTTTTATTATCGATATTAATTATGGTTTGGAACTAAAAGAGCAAACGATACAGTAAAAATGCTCGTTAAAAGTGACGAAGTAGCGAATGCTATCATGCATATCGAAACCAAGCTCAGCATATTATAATAAAAGCCATAGCCATATAGGAATTTCGGACGAAGCCGAAGGCACTGTGGTTGTTGAAACACATCCACAAGCAAAGTTGTGCTGATTGCAAGAATCTACATAAGTCTGCAAGGACCAAATACTTCGATGTATTAAAAAGAAACGAATGGTAGTCGATTCAATGATCCAAAACTCGAATGATTGTGACACATGCATGGTTCATATCAAATAGTTTTACAAAGATTCTCAAATTTAGTTAAAAGGCTAACGCGATTAATATAATTTTGCAGTAATTAACGAAATCTGATGTCAAAGAACAGCAAATATAGCCCACGTTTGGCAAATGTTGCCCACTCCTACGGCCATACATTGACAAATGTGCAGAACCCACCTACAAATTCTGAATACTTACCGCAGATAAAAGACGACATATAACTTGTGGTTTCTTTATAAATTCGATGGGATCCATCTCCAGAAAGCCAAACACTTAACTACAAAAAATATTGATGCGTTGGCAGTGAACACCGAACAGTTTACCAATCCCTTTGGAGGAGTCGGAGCGCCAATTTGTGATTCAAATGTTTTATGAATAAAAATGTTCGCCTCACTGCACACACTTGAGTGTGACATTTATACACACGGTTGAATTAGTTCGAGAAACCCTTCGGAAGGGATAGTTTAGTGCAGTTAAACCATTGTAAGTATAGATTGTGTATATAGATTAGAATTTAAGTCATTGGGTATGTTTTGCGTGCGGCGTGCTTGGGGATACATAAATAATAGACTCCTCCTTTTCCGGTGTAATAAAAATTATTCCTCATGTGACTGTCACTCAGTGCTCAAAGTACAAAACTCTAAATTTTTATGTAACACAAGTCTGTCACGAACCAATCCATAGTGGGTGTCCGACACCCAAATTTTTAAAGTAAGCAAATTAATTTATATTGGGGAAAAAATCGGTTGCTGAAAGAACCTTGTCCTATATGACTCCTTGGTGGACAGCTGTCACGTGCATATCTCGACCAATGAAATTGCTTTATTTTCTCATCGTTTGCGCGAAGTTGATCGGCTGAAAAATTTGCATTGGACGCAGAAATACCGAATATTTTACTATTGTTATTCAAATTTTCCTTTTAAAAGGCAGCGATACTGTTTAAACTATTATTGGACTATCGATATCTGCAGGATTTTGTAAGGTAGATGTCTTTTTTCTACCTTGTTTTGATCATTTATGTAGGTCGTGTCGTCGCCACGTGATGATCCGAGTCCGTGTTTGTCAACAATATTCAAACTAAAAAATCTCGAATTCCCATGGTTCGATTTCTCTCATTTTTGCGTAGTGAGTTAAACAAATGTCTAATCTTTGATTCTATCCGAACGACCCCCCTTGACCCCTCGACCGTTTTCAAGTTATTCGCCTTTGAATCGGTCGTAGTATTTTCAGCCTTTACCGAGATGGCGCCTCGTATTTGAGGGGACATTGCACCTATAAAATGTATTTTTTTTAAGAATTTCGGAAGTCCCTAGCTTTATTCCTTAGGGTAAATGTTAACTGAGTTCTAGAAGAATATTAAACGTGTGAAGTTTGTTATTTGGCTATTTTTATATATTTAAATTTGGATTTTGGGATGGTATCTGGTTGTCTTCGAGGATCTGAAGATATGTAAACATAAGAATTTTTGCTTCTTGAGGTTAGTTTCTTTTCTAGGCTTATAGATTAATATATCTGATGGCACAAAAAGGGATCATGTTCCTCTAATTTGTCAAACACCTGGGAAAAAATACCAAAACGAAGACCTGCTGTAGGCTTTGGGAAAATTTGGTTTGGGTTTATGAAGTTCCTTTTTAGATTTTGGATTGTTCTACTTTGCATGCAGTACTGATCTGCCTCTCACACCATTTCTATTTTCTATGCTGATGAGTTAATTATGCCTATATAGTTTACTATAACTTGCTGCTAGATCTATACCAAACATAATATAATTTTGCTTGCCTTTCTAAAGGTATACTGGTAAGTAAAGTATCAACATTTGGTATCAACATTTGGTATATCAACATCTGGTATCAACATTTTGTATATGTTGCTTTACCATAATTATTGTAGATAATTGTTATTCTTATCTCAGGAATGCTTTTCATGCTATAAGGCAGCTAAGGCCTTTTCAGTATGCCATGGTTGGAGCCTTGAAGGCTACTAGGTTCAATTCCTAGTGCATACTATTATTGTGCCAACTCTTACATTGCAGGAATTATCTGCACTTCAGGATTTTCAAAAGAGGATTTTAGAGTAACAAGTTAACAAAGTAATATATACATAGAGGACATGATTAGAGCAAGTATTGCTTGCATAATTGATTGGTAATTAATCATTGGTATAAAGTGCATTAAATATTACTTTTGGCATATACACTGCATTTATGCAACATTTAATTAATAAATACAGGTACATTACTACATATAAATCACCTATACAGTTGGGATGTACCACAATGATTAGATACCAATTATAACCAAGACTATCACAATACTTGTTCATGATCAGCACATTTTCTAAGCCAGAATATGTACAAGTGCATATGTTTATGTTACAGTAGAGTACTAGAGTCCAGATACTTCCTACCATTTTTATTTAGGAATACAATTTAATCTGAAAATACTAAAAATAATACACTTGTTTCACTTTGAATAACACACGTTTAATAACACACTTGAATAACATACTTGCTTTATATACAATACATTCGCTGTATATAAACGCTCGAATATAAACACACATTTCGTCTTTCAGACAGAATTTAGAAAACTAAAATGTTGACAGAAATGCCCGTTCAAACTTTAAAATGGCAAACTACGCATAGTGAAAGAGAATTCGTAAGCAGAATCGCAACAATAGAGGTATATCACGCTCTCTTCAGCAAAAATTCCAGCCTGACATCCTTGAGTATCAAAAGCGTCCATCTTCAGGAGATGTTACCTTCGAAACAGTCCAAGCACAAATGACAACCGCGCGGAAAAACAAGCCCGCTAACCGTGATCCTTTGCGCGTTGCTGTCCAACCTCCTCTGGCCTGATATTAGCCAATCTCGTTCCCAGACCCCGTATGTGTGGTCAGCGGTGCCATCTTGAAGGTCAGGTCCGGAGGGCCACGTAGGGTCTGGGAACGAGAATGGGTCAGCATCACGACGATTACGTCATTGCAGTTTGTAGAGATTCGCAAAGATTTGAAAGAGGTATTATTCCAAGTTCAGTATTTGTATGTGTGCAGTCAGTGTGTCTGTGTGATGTGCATTTATTAATGCCATGCTGTGACTTGTTTGTTGTAACTAATTACTAATTAGTAATTATTCAATTTGTTACAAAGTTTGGTATAATTTTTTGCAGTTGTACAGTTGTGTTGGGTTTTTTGATTGGCTTTCTGATCATCGATTTTCATCGATTGTGTTGGACGGGTTACTTGTAACAAGTTACTCACAGCACTGGGTCATTGTGTGATATGTATATAAAACAGGGCAAGAGAAAGTCAATTTGGGGGGCCGGTAATGGGACTGCACTGTTTGGGTGTGCAGGAGCATGCCCCTGGGAAATATTTGAAATTAGAAACTCTGAAATAAGATTTCCTGACTTCTGAGAGTAATTTTCAGCAATTTAAACGGATCTAAACTGGCAAGAAATCGCCAGAGCAAATTATTGGGGGGGGGGCGGGGGCACTTTGGGCAAGTGCCTGGGACCCCATGCTTTTGTGGGGTTTGCATCTCGTGTTTCTTATTTCGGTACCTAGCGTCCCTCTGACTTGTTTTCTTTTCTCAGAGATGGGGGCGGAGTGAGGCAACCACAACTATATGCCTGGGGTCCCACGCATGCTTGATCGGCCCCTGGCTATATACTTCATGGAATTTTTCTCTTTACAGGATTTCTGCTTCTTAGTCCAACATCATGGACGTTGCAGTTAATTCTTAAGCCATATTACTAATGGCATCCAGATAAAAAGTGTTCCAATTGATGCCACAATTCTTTCTATTGAATATTTCTACCATCAGCTAAAATCAGAACGAGAGTATCAATAGAAATAAATTTCATTGTAATTAGGTCAATTTCTATCACAATGTACAAATTAGCAATGAAAATATTGCCAGTTGCCCAAATTCCTGGAATCGTCTCATATCAGGCCCATGAACTTGATTGTAACATTAGTGTTCAAGATGCGACCCTTGCCCTCTCCAACAAGGACTCCACCAGGCAGGTTATCTATATTACAGGCAATCTGGGTAGTGGTAGGAGCACGTACACCCAAGCACTTCTTCAAGACATTATCAGGAAAGGAATTGTGAATGATTCAGAAGTTGTCTACTTTGAGATTGGCCAATATGATAGTGTAAGCTCTGTATGGAATAGTGTCATTGATATTGCAAGGACAAGTCATGGTGATAGAGGTAGTGTTGCACTGCTTGCATCAAATACATCCACTCAAGAAGCAAAACTCAAAGCAACCATGAGCATCCTGAATTGTTTTAAAATTGTGTGCTTTGATTACTTAAGTGCTGCCAATAAGCAACTTTATGCATTATTGTTGACATTGGTGAAAGAATTAAAAAGCAATGTTGTTTGTATTTCGGTCCTGAAAACACCAACCCACATGAAGATTGGCACTCATTTATTTATCAAAGCATAGACAATCCAGAGGCATGACTCTACTCTGGATTGTCTATGATCAAAGTGAATGGTTTATGCCCTGAAAATGTCAAGAGCTGCACTATTGTCCATGAGAATGCCACCAAGATAGCTGTGGACAACGAAGGCTTCAAGAGAAGCTGCAAAAGTTTGCTGTACAACCCGAAGGCTATTCAACTTTATGTTAACCTTTGCAATGAATTCCACATGTATGAAATCACTGAATTAGCCAAAGGAGAAGCTCCTACCACTTATCTGTTAGAAATTATATGGGATCATTTGAGTAACGTTGAAAAGATTGCTTTATGCCAGCTGAGTGAACTACGTCAGTCATTGCCCATGAAATCTGAAGCCTGCACCACTTTGGCTAGGATTATCAAGATAGGGCTAGTGTCTAAGAGAACCATGAGTTCTGATGAGAGCACATATTATCTGATTTCTATGAGCAATGCTGTTCGAGATTTTGTTCAAGCCAAGCTCCCACATAATTTGGATGTTTCACAGCTAAAAGCAAATGAGAAATTTAGTGTTCTTGGATGCTGGACAGCCCTGCTAACTGAAGAACTGATGGGTCTTGTTAATGATGCAAGAAATAATTCATGGCCATTCATACCAGAAAAGTGGTAAGGATTATTGATTGTATTATTATTACTGGTAAAGCTACGGCAGTGGTGCAAATACAGGGTGGGAAGGGTGGGCAAACCCCATGGGCCATTGTGATATTGATCTGGTTTTAGAAGTGTTGTTATCAGAATTTAACTTCCAAACATTTGGCATTACTCAAAAGATTTCTTCATGTGATATTGCATACCAGTTGTCAATAAGTTATAAACTTTTGATTTTTCATGGAATTAAAATGCATGTGGCAAACAAGTGAACCAGCTCAGACGATACATGGATGGACGATTCTCAAGCACAAATCCTCAGAAAGTGTCCCAGACAGGGCTTGAACCTGTAACCTTCATATTGCCTGTGACATGCTCTAATATCAAGACTCTTATGGAGAGCGAACGTCACGACGATGTACTGGTTTGATTGATATATTCACTGCATTGCAACATTCACTATATACCAGTAATACTTAATAGGAAACTGTCTGGGATTCATTTTCTGAGGATTTGAGCTTAACGATCATCATGTATCATTAAAAAGTAAATGGTTTGAACCTAGGAGTATCATTATGTGTGAAGTTGATCGTCCAGGTTGTTGTAGTCTTCAGAGAGACTTGGCGAAGTTTCGACGGCCTCAGCGGCGATCATCTTCAGGGTCAAGTAAAGCGTGTTTTTCAGGGTTTGTCTATAGTATATATACGTCTGACCGCCGCTGAGGCCGTCAAAACGTCAGTCACCAATGATATTCTTTCTGAAGACTACAACAACCTGGGCGATCAACTTCACACATATAATGTATCGTAATAATAATCACTACTGTATAATATTTTACATAACAAATAATTGATATTTAAAACAAAGTAACATTAAGCATAGGTTAGATAATGGTCATGAGGGTTCTATGGGACATTAGGATATAGAGTCATGAGAATTAGATAGAAGCCCCCAAGTGGACTTCTATCTAATGCATGGATCAATTATTCCTGTAACCATCCCCCCCCGCCCGGGCAATACCCCGGGGATTTGTATTTTTTTATGAAGCTCATCGCAAATTTCCCGCCCCGGGACTTTGAAATTTGACAATTCCCAACCCCGGGGCAAGCCAAAGCGAACGGTCCTACTAAATACTGCCCGGAGCGCCCGGGAGCGCCCGAGAGTGCCCGGGAGCACGTGAGAGCGCCCGGGAGTATACAAGATAGTATAAATCAGTGTACGATCCTTTCTGAGCTTCTTTGAGTCGTTTATATTGACGAAAAATAATATTAAAAGTGATTTTCAACCACCTTAGCAACAAACAGTGCAGCACGGCCGAAATGCGAAACATGAAATTTTAACTTTAATTATGAATGTAATTATATAAATATTGTCATTCACCGTATATAAGCTATTCTGCGTCTCAGCGAATCAGCGCGCGTCTATATACGGCGCGAGTAGCAAACACAAGATGGCGGCAGGAAAACTGCTCGAGCTAGTTTTACGAACATGAAAACAGCATTTTTTTGGCTTTAAAAACGACGAAAATCTAAAGAAAGCAACCCCAAAATTTGCTAAAAGGTTAGTTAATACAATTTGAAAATAGAAATTACTTTAAAAACAAGTTATTCAAAGCACTAACATCGAAAATACGAAAATACGTTTACGCGGAAAATGTAAACAATTTTTTCGAAAAAATCGCGTCGAAATACATGTAAAGTTTCCAAACACAAGTCACTATAATTATTATTTGTAGGAAATTCATTAGGTTTTTATCATTTTTCTGCGCTAAATAAATTGTTTTACGTTCTGACTTCTTACATCAAAAGAAAAGTCGATGTAAAATGTCAAAACAACAGGGATTACAACGCGTTTTTGCGCCTACGTTCAACTGCCCAAGAGATCAAGCTAATTTGAAAACCGCCATTTAAAAAAATTTAAATATTAACCTACAAAACTAGCTATAATTATTTTATATCTTAGATTGGAAAAAGAGTAAATAACAAGCATTGAGACATTTGTATATGCTACAAACAACTTTATTATTACCAATATTAGTATTTACTATTCTAATTATTATGTTATAAATTATTATTAACTTCATAACGTTACAATATTATTATTAACTTCATAACTTTAGGCCTTACACTTATTTCTCGGTTTGCTCAATGTTTTACAAGGTTTTGTTCTTCTCCTTTGGCCCGGCTTTCTCGCTATTTTCGCTCTCTTTGGCACTTCAAGACAACCATCTGTTGATGATACCGTGTTTTTCTTTGGTGGTAGACCTTTTTGAAATAATTTGTATAATTTTTCTTTCTCTTGTTTTGTTTTCTGTGTCCATTGCACATACTGAACCTGTAGTTTAACCATCCATGGTGCCAACTCGTAGTTCCCTTGGCCGTAAATGCTCTCCTGCAATCAACCTGTTGTAACATGACAATTTTGTACAGTCTATCAACCAAGTCAGGCAATTTCAATGTTTTCCAATTTGCTGAAAGTTTGATAACGTGGTTCATTGACTCGCACAAATTGTTTTTCCAATCAAAAGGAATCCATCTGTTACTTAGTCGTGGTTGCATAATCCCTGTCCGAATTCTTTCTGAAATGTTTTCAAAATATTTTTTAAATAAAGGTAACCGTGTTGCATACTTGTCCAAAAGTTCTAAATATTTAAGTTCAAATTCTTTAACATCACTGCATGCGGTTAGGCTGTCTTTCCCAAAAATATCTTTGATGATCTTTTTTTTAACTTTGTCGTTCGCACCAACCTTGTTGGATAGGTACCGTCGAACATTCTCCTGCAGATGTCTTGTACAGAGCAATTGCACAGAAGACGGAAAACACTGCTTTATAGCTTTTGTCAGTGCCGCCTCCTCGTCAGACCCAATCACAATTCGCGATTGCATCCCACCAATGTCAGTCCCTAACTTACTTTGTAGGTGGGCAAAAAATCTGTGGTATGTTCCGTACGAACCGTCCCAGTGTAAATAAATTGCTGCCAGCATAATTGGCGAATTATTAGTCCCTTTTCTTTTCAAATTATTGTGCTGATACACCAAAGTTGTTGCGAAACACGCACCAAGATTAAATGTCCTGTCTATCCCAAGAACACTTGGGTTTCTAGCGTTTGATGAACAGAACTGTTTAATGTCGTTTAAGCTGTCTTCCAGATACAGTATAATACATGGGGGTTGCCCTTTGGTTTGCACGATTTCTTGAATAAAAGGATGTTTATGAATGTCAGTTAACAAAGCCTGCACTTCGTCAGCTATGTTGTTTTTGTAAGTATGACCTTTATCAATTCTCAATTTTTTCCCGGTAATGTATTTTGCATTTTGCACCTGTTTTAAATCCCTCGGTGCAGAACTTGAACTATCGAGTGCCATTTCTTCGTAAATTTCGCGTGGCCTTTTATTTGTTGCAATCATGTCTGTTAATTTTTGTTTAACGGAACAGGAGGTACGGACATAATCACCAACAGCGTTTTTATTGTTGCCATGGGGTACATTGTGTTGCGGGTAGTTGCCAACATACTCTGTTACAACAACATTCTTGATGCGATTCAGCTCATCTGGGCAACTGATTACCACTGAAACGCGCTTTTTATATAATTGGTCTCGTTTCAGGCAACAGTAATAGCGTCTAAACACAATGATGTTATTGACAGGTTGGGGTTCCAGACAAACACGTTTACCTTTTATGTATTTGAAATACTGCTCACCTTTTTTGTCAACATAGTCAAGGCTGTTATTTTCAGAAATAATGTAATGGTGTATTTTACTAGATCCACCTGACCAAGCCCCGCAATCGTCTGCATAACACGGTCTCTGTCCGTATGCTTGTCGGGTTACATTGTCTTCGTATCCCAGCACGAATAAAACATTTTCTTTTATACCTTGTGGTATGGCTTTCACAAACGGGCGCTCCTGCAGCATTATCTGAAGAATTACAGTCGGGTCAGTGAACTTCCCGTTTGGGATCGGAATGGTTCCTGGAAGATGCCGGCGTTGATCTGCAGGCGATGGCGGAGGTGATGAAATGTAGGTGGTTGATATTGGGTCGTTATTCTCGGTCTTGTCGGAAGTGAATGAGGAATGATCATTATTCGCGGATTTGTCGGAAGTGAATGAGGAATGGTCATTATTCTCAGATTTGTCGGAAGTGGATAAGGAATGGTCGGATTTCTGGCTTTGGAAGGAAGTGGATAAGGAATGGTCGGGTTTCTCGGTCTTGTTGGAAGTGGATAAGGAATGGTCATTATTCTCGGATTTGTCGGAAGTGGATAAGGAATGGTCGGATTTCTGGCTTTGGAAGGAAGTGGATAAGGAATGGTCGGGTTTCTCGGTCTTGTTGGAAGTGGATAAGGAATTGTCATTATTCTCGGATTTGTCGGAAGTGGATAAGGAATGGTCATTATTCTCAGATTTGTCGGAAGTGGATAAGGAATGGTCGGATTTCTGGCTTTGGAAGGAAGTGGATAAGGAATGGTCATTATTCTCAGATTTGTCGGAAGTGGATAAGGAATGGTCGGATTTCTGGCTTTGGAAGGAAGTGGATAAGGAATGGTCGGGTTTCTCGGTCTTGTTGGAAGTGGATAAGGAATTGTCATTATTCTCGGATTTGTCGGAAGTGGATAAGGAATGGTCATTATTCTCGGATTTATCGGAAGTGGATAAGGAATGGTCGGATTTCTGGCTTTGGAAGGAAGTGGACAAGGAATAGTTGGAATTTAGTTGACGGGAGGCTGATCGTGAAACCGATTTCGCCGCGTGATTATTTCCAAAGGGAACATCGATTGGGCTACAACTTGAGGTTGGAATCGGTATTTTCTAAACAAAAAAACAACAAAATGAAGTCGTTATTAAGCGCATTGCAACAAAGCAGATGTTAATTGTTCATTTTAGCCAGGGTATCTCATTTTATACTGACAATGATTACACGAACCTGTTTAGTTGGCGTAGATGTCTTAAACTGGCGACTTGTGACGTCCGCATATGTTGGAGAGCACAAGTCTATTTTGTTGGGTTTTTCTGACCATAACAACGGTACAAAATGGTTTGGGATCCAGACGCCTGACGATGGTCGTGATGCGCTGCTCCACATAATGACAATTGGTACAGTGGACGTGGACTTCGCTGGGGTGAATGTGGTGTTTAAAATGGGAACCGTCCTATCCAATAGGCCATTGACAGGTGGATAAACCGACACAACTCTGGTATTAATAACCGATGCTGCAGCACTCATGGTCCAAGCGCACGAATATCGGCCGTCGAATGCACAATCCCGTATTGCGTCTTCGTAGTCAGGTGACACATAACCGATCCTAGTATGCTCGTGCTTCTTGATGTGCACACGTTTCTCAGACACCATCTCAATGCACGTACGAACTCGTAACTCTGTTGCCAGTGAAAAGTTGCCCGTGATAGCAACTGATAGTGAATGAAATAGACAATTCCCGTCACCGGGTACGGCAGCAGGCGTGCGTGAACGGGCACCGCCTATACAAAATCAAGTAAAGACTTTACAACCAAGGCTATATCTTAATACAACATTACTGAACATAATATACGTAACAAACAAAGTTCAAGGATAAGTGGATGACTCATAAAGAACTTCCGCGTAAACAAAACGACACAATGGCTGGATGACTCATAAAGAACTTCCGCGTAAACAAAACGACACAATGGCTGGATGACTCATAATATATATATATATATATATATATATATAATTATATATATATACGATACTTTTCACTGTTTTTGTCAAAAAAATGAAAAAAACTTAAGCAAATATTAAACAATAATACCATTCGCTCTTGTTGTATATGGCTGATAGCAGTTTTCCTGCCGCCATCTTGTGTTTGCGACGCAGAATAGCTTATATACGGTGAATGACAATATTTATATAATTACATTCATAATTAAAGTTAAAATCTCATGTTTCGCATAGCTTCCTGTGTGGGCGGCCGTGCTGCACTGTTTGTTGCTAAGGTGGTTGAAAATCACTTTTAATATTATTTTTCGTCAATATAAACGACTCAAAGAAGCTCAGAAAGGATCGTACACTGATTTATACTATCTTGTATACTCCCGGGCGCTCTCACGTGCTCCCGGGCACTCTAATTAGACAAATTCACACAATTAGACAAATTTTAACATCAAAATGTAAATTTAACTTAACCAGTCGCTTATTTCTGTTGCTGCTTCCTTTGAGCTCTAGTTCGTTTCGCTTTTTCAGCTGCATGCAGAGTACGTCGATTTTCAGCAACTTTTTTCGTCGCCATTTTGAATACGAATACTTTACTTTAGTTACCAGACTTCCAAGGGCGGGGGCCCTTTCCCCACCCTATACCCCCAGGCAAAAAAATAATAAAACAATTCCCCACCCCCGGGATTTGGTTTTCTGCATTGTCCCCGGGGTTGCCCGGGGGGGGGGGATGGTTACAGGAAGAATTGACCATGCATAATTCGAGGGACTCTGTATCCCATAGAACATGAGGGACCATTATCTAACAGTCTTATAGAATGGTTGAAACCACAAAGTAATTTTAATGTTTACTATATAAAAAAAAATTTGCCACAAACATTTACCGGAGACATTGACGTTATTGAATTCATTTGTGACTTTATTGAATTGATTAGTGAACTCTATAATAGAGTCCACTGTGCTATGACAAAAGAAAACAAAATATCTTTCAGTGGACTCTATGTAGAGTTCACTAATCTATCTAATCTTGATGAATTAAAGCACTATGGAATATAGAGCAGTGAAATTTAATACTGATTGACTGAGTGGTTGCAACCATTCTCCAATGTTAATTCATTAACTTGGTTACGAGTATGGTCTTTAATTTACTATTATGTGTAAATTTAATTTAATATTTAATTAGGTTGTTTCTTGCTTTTTAAAATATTATAGATGAAGTTGCAAATTTGCCATTCCTGCTTAAACAAAACTAAGAGAAGAGTAGCTTGAAAATTTATTCAGCCTATTTTGGTAAGTTTGAGTTTATCTTATCTACTAATATATTTTTTATTATGTTTGTTAAAGAGCGTATACTTACAGTACCTTAAATACTTTGAAAATATTTTCTCCTTACCAACAAAAACTTGGTGTTCAGTAGATGTACACAGTACACCCACTTCACCAACTCCTTGATGGGGGTACCTGTTTATATTTTAAGTTTGTCAATGTATGTACACTCTGACAAACTTAAAACATTAACATGTACCAGTACTTTCATCAGAGACCAGAAGGTTGTGGGTTCAATTGACTTTAATTCCCATCTGGGGCTTGTGTTAAAGCTTGAGTATCAAAACCCTTGATTTTGATTGGTCAGAAATTTTGTGAGAATTCTCAATATCTGCATGTTTAATTGTATTAGCTACTGAAATTGTTAAGATCTAGTTGAGCACATATTCCGCACAATGGTATATCATCAGTAGGCATTATCTGCATACAAAATAGTTATCATGTATGTGCTGATGGGATGCATGCCACTGACATGCTATCCATCTCGGCAAACCACTTGCCCAGCAAACTGTCCACAATTTAATTACTGTAGTGTAGATGAATACTGTGCTGAAAATGTATAATACAACAATTGTTGAATTCAGCTTTTTTTAGTCTTTTGACATTAAGAATTATCAAGGTCTCATTATCAGACTGCAGGTTATGCAGGCTTCAACTTTGATAATTATTATATTAAAAATGACTCCTCCGATAATTGTTTATTATTATATTTTAACATCACATATAGGGATGTTAGGTCTTATCTTTCTCTTCTTGCCCTTTTTAGCCAAAGTTCTCAAAAGATTATCTGATGTGGACTCTTCGCAACAAATTGAAACGTTGACGCTAACAGATTATTCATATTTTATTTTGTACTACTAAAAAAGAGTCAAAATAGGTGTTCTCCATACGTCTACTCTTAGCGTCCTTCGAGTTAATAATAAACAACAATGCTCTCGTGTTCCCGTCTCGATCACAGTTAAAAATAACAACGTATTGAATTACCAGTTTGCATAATTAATGCTTAATTAACTAAATATCAAAACATTATCAAATGCCCAATAGAAATCAAGGCAGCAATGGCACAAAAATGCAAAGACAGGAGACATGCTCTGCAGGCAAGAAAAAACAAGTCAAAACATTTACCAATATTATATGATAGTTTAACTAATATATGCATAATAGTTTTGTATAGTGTTGCCTTAAAGTGCCACCACACTAACCCCCCAAATGATGCTTTGTTTGAAAAGGCACTTAAATGATGAATAATGGTGCTAACAGTTCTTCAATATCTATTTAATAGTTCCTCTATATCTATATGCATCCACATGCAAGTAATAACACATAACTGAATACCTCGAGAAGGAAAATAGATATTGGAGAACTGCGAATGCTATTCTTAATAATTTTAAGTGTTCTTTCAAACAAAATATTATCATTTTTGGGGTTAGTACTTAGTAGCACTTTAATTTTGTTAATGTGTTAAGTCAAGTGTTTAGTTTTAGTAATTTGATGATACATAACAACCATGTAACCATATTTGCAAATTACTAGAACTAAAATGTTATTGATAGGCTATATTTTCTAGCCTGTTTTTGCATATACAAATTGCGAGTGATTTCAGGTTATAATATTTCTGCATATATTAATAAATGTGACTTGCAACTTGGTTATTTCAATATAGTAAGTTTACTACTCAAGCTTTAACACAAACTCAGAAAAATGTTCTGAGCCCCAGACGGGAATCAAACTCGCAAACTTCATGATCTTTAAAGCTTGTGTAGTAAAAGATATCCAAGCTTCAAGTCATATTTAATATATTCTGATAAAGATATACAGATATATTGGACTGCTGAATTAGCAGTACGTATGCTGCACGTACCAACTATTACACAATTAAACGTAGCCTTCGCTCTGCCATCTGGTAGCTCAATGTTTTGAGCGTTTAACCAGAGATCAGAAGGTTGCAATTCCGGTCTGTGACTCAGAAACATTTTTCTTAGTTTGACAATTTTTCCCTCATTCTGCATATCTATTTATTTATTACTATGTATTAACTGCCATTGCAAAAAAATTGTAAAATGGATAAAGATCTGTTAATAAAGCTATTAACAATACTTGTTGCTTAATGTCAATTTTAGTTATGTATGTAATCTTAAATCTCAAATGGTGATAAATCAACTGAAGTCATTTGTAAATGACTACTGCTATTGTGATGTTTATTCTCCCATTGTAGGGACAATATTAATTTACACACCCAGCTATAGACCTCTTTGATAATGGCGGCCGGTCTAAATATTTTATGTGCATGCAAATTAGCCTTTCTGGCCTCGTTACAAAGCAAAGATTCTATGGAATTACAGACACAAGAACGAGGTCAGAAAGGCTAATTTAAATGAATATAAAATAATGTTTAATTTGGGTGCCATTATGAAAGAGGTCTATGCACTGTGTAAAAGAACTTAAAGTGCCCCTAACCTCAAAATTTTTTATTGTCTTATTTGGAAGAACTTTTAAAATGATAAAATAACTTCTTTTGAAGGTGTTCACTTCTTCGCTTTCTTTTTGAGATATATCAGTTTGTTTGACATGCAAATATCTGGAATTTCGTCACATATCAGAGAATGTTATATATCTTTGCGTTCATGAAATAAAAACACTAAAGTGTGAATAACTCGTGTGTGCATTTCTCCCACAACACGAAACGTCTTGATTCTAAAGGATTTCGTTCGAGAATGAAAGAGATACACACATTTCTCCAATAAGTCATTGTGCATGTGTGACGAAATTCCAGACATTTGCATATCAAACAAACTGATATATCCCAAAAAGAAAGCAAAGAAACGAAAATCTTCAAAATAAGTTACTTTATCATTTTAAAAGTTCTTCCAAACAAGACAATAAAACATTTTGAGGTTATGGGCACTTTAATTGGTGTACGTTTATTCCCCAAGTGTAAATTTACACCAAGTTGGTGTCACATGGCTGAAAGCTATTTTACACCAATTAACATTCATGCAACAGTCTGCGGTAGCACCCCCGATAGCCCTGCGATTCCTGACCATACGCTGTATGGAACCGCACCTAATTGGGCACAGTGTCCTGAACCAATTCAACCTTTGGAGGGTGTAGCTCTGTCGGAGAGGGTTTTACGCTAATAGCTGAGGAACAGTTTACAGAACCCATAGATCCACAAAGACGGGAGCGGTCTCATAGGTAGAGCAGCCCCAGGCGAGCCTAAACTCCCCAATTAACTTGTTACAATGTTGCCGAGAATTACCCTCTCCTGACCAGAACTACTGTCACACATAAAGTGGAGAAAAAACTTACCGTATAATAACAAATTACCCCTACTACAGCCTAACGCATGCACAATGCCTGCAGGGAACCAAACAAGGCCCGACCTTGAAGTTTGATCCCAAACCAGAGCCACATCAAGCTAGAGGATGGAGATGACTGGGACATTTCCTATGGAGGATTGCCTTAGGAGCATCGCTGTGAAGAGAATATAGCTGCGAACATGCACAAGAACAGACGACATTTAAGTTGATGGGACAACAAAAGAGATTGCACACAGTAAACACATGCAGCAGAACAGGAGACAAAAAAGCATTTTAGTTATCACCCAGGATAGCTGGGGAGCAGACCAGTTCTACTGGCGCGATTGTACACACTAACAGTAAAATATCACCCGGAGTAGCCGAGCAGCAATATTACTTTATACACAGTAAACACATGCGCAAACAAACAGGAGACAAACATATATTAAATTAAGTCACCCAGAATAGCCGGGGAACAAACCAGATGTACTGGCGCGATTGTACACACACTAACATTAAAATAGTAGCCAAAACAGCGGACCAGAAGCACTGGCGCGACGGTACACTAGACGGTACACTAATGTTAATGGCTACATAGACAACACAAACAGCAGAACAGGAGACAAACACAAAGGAAGTCACCCAGAATAGCCGGGGAATAAACCAGATGTACTGGCGTGATTGTACACACACTAACATTAAAATAGTAGCTAAGCAGCTGGAGCAAACACATGCAGCAGAACAGGAGACAAACATAAAATAAGTTAGCCCGCAGATGAAAGCAAATACTGGCAGCTGCCGATAATATGCAAGCAAAGACAGCGCAAGCAACGTTGCAGAATATACGTACCCGCAGAAGCGCTAGCAGCAGTTGAACCGGATGACCCCCCACACGACTGAGCAACAGCAGGGAGCACAAATAGAGTCCCCCAACGACTGTACGGCGGTGTTGCCCAGTACGGACCCAGATGACCCCCCACACGACTGAGCAACAGCAGAGAGCACAAATAGAGTCCCCCAACGACTGTACGGCGGTGTTGCCCAGTACGGACCCAGAGGACCCCCCACACGACTGAGCAACAGCAGGGAGCACAAATACAGTCCCCCAACGACTGTACGGCGACGTTGCCTGCAGTACGGACCCGCACTAGCAGCTACCCAGCAAGCAACATCTGAATGAAAGCAAAGTAGCACAGTCCGAAGCACGGGAGCACAATAACGAGCTATGTAAGATGAGGGTTGGGTGGGAGGGAACGAAGTATCGTGTACGACGGACAGCGCACGAATAAGCCCTGAAGTGGAGGACCGTCAGATGCCACGAGTTTTGCATTGACGTAAGGCATTCCGTGCACACACCCTGAATACCTATAGGGTCCCAAGGGACCACAAGACCGGCAGCACACTTACTTTGCATGATGTTAATTATTTTTATTGCATAAATGCATTTAACATACATGCAAGAGTCTGCGGTAGCACCCCCAATAGCCCCGCGATTCCTGACCATACGCTGTATGGAACCGCACCTAACGTTGGGCACAGTGTCCTGAACCAATTCAACCTTTGGAGGGTGTAGCTCTGTCGGAGAGGGTTTTACGCTAATAGCTGAGGAACAGTTTACAGGACCCAGAGATCCACAAAGACGGGAGCGGTCTCATAGGTAGAGCAGTGCAGGCGAGCCTAAACTCCCCAATTAACTTGTTACAATGTTGCCGAGAATTACCCTCTCCAACGCCACCCTCCAGCTAAGCTGGAGCAGGGATTCGAGGCACGAAATCTGCCCAAAGGCGTTTTCCAACCCCTGTGGTCACTCACGGCTCTTCTTGAAGATATCAAAGCCTGCCCCATTCCATCGAGGTTGTATAATACTTGCAGGTCTGTCTAGCCAGCCTATCACTTGGTCGCCGCCCTTTTGCGTTATTGTCATCTCCGATGCTCCATTCTATCCCAGAGGGGTGTTAGGTAACTTTCTCGTCTTGGCTGGCTACCCGCATCACCTCATGAACACTTGGTCGTTGGTCCAGCGATTCTTCCCTTCGATATTCGTTCCCTTCGTCCACGACGCGTTTCCTGGTCTAATCCTGCAGGCGTTGATGTACCAGATGCGACGAAGTTGTCCGAACAAGCGAACACACGGACCCGTGTTTTTGTTTTAGATTTATCACTCGTTCAGGTGAACGGACTACCCCCAACAGGCTACAAGCCCAATGATAGGGGTTCTGAGGGCCTACGATTTAAGGTCGTTATCAGAAGGTAACCAGAAAGCTGTCTAGCAAAGCGTCCGGAAGCTCTCGTGGTCGAGCAGCGGTATTCCAGCATCCGAAAGTGAAATAAAGCGTCAGCAGCGCAGTTACTCTAACGGGCGTGCGAAGCGCGGTGAAAATAACATGGTGGGACCGGCCATGCGGGTAAGACTTTGCAGAAAGTGCATGAGCTCAGACGTCCGGAACGTACAGCTGATGAGATTGTTGACCAAACACCATGTTGCTACCGAGAGACAGGACGCGTAAAAGAACCTCAAACTACGTGAGACACATCAGGGCCGCAACCTTTTGTAACTTGAGACAGACCAGGCGCCATGGCAATTATAATCCGAGAAACAGCATTAGCGAGTGCAACCTGAGATACACAGACGAAGCAGCAGCAGCTAAAACCCCAGGGGCGGCGGCAAATGTAACACGAGACACATCAGGTGTGGCATGGCAATTGTCAGGTGTCGTAGCACTTGGAACCTCGAGACGCATCAGGTGTGGTGGCAAATTTAACCTAAGGCAGGGCAGGCGCAGCAGCAATTTGAACCTGAAACACGCGAAGTACAGCAGCAGCAGTTAGAGCCCGGGACATATCCGGCGTAGCAGCAACTGTAACTCGAGACACATCAGGTGGCACGGCGGCAAATGTAACTTGAGACACAGCAGGTGTGGCATGGCAATTGGCATCCCGAGACACAGGTGAGGTAGAAGGGTAGCGAAGGTAAAATCCAGGGTAGCGGAGGTAAGACCCTGGGTAGCGGAGGTAAGACCCTGGGTAGCGGAGGTAAGACACTGGGTAGCGGAGGTAAGACCCTGGGTTGCGGAGGTAAGACCCTGGGTACGAGGTTGGTGTGGTGGCAAGTGAACGTATAAGGCAATGACAGGCACAGCAGCAATTGGAACCTGAAAACACGCGAAGTGCAGCAGCAATTGTACACCGGGACACATCCAGCGTAGCAGCAAGTGTAACCAGAGACACATCAGGGGCATAGGCAATGGCAAGCTGAGACACATCAAGTGCCGCGCGCGCGGCACATGAAAAACTGACAATTAAAATAACACAAATTATGTTGAAGCATGTATCAGGGATCAGCGCACAATGGACAGCACCTGATAATGGACAGCACCTGATTATTGTGGGGAAATCGGATACTTGCATGCATGGCGGACAACGAAGGTGTGTTCGTATGAAAGTGATTGTAAGTTTAAGTACACCAGGGGTAAGTCATTACCAGTACAAACAGAGAGCACTCATGGGGCTGTGGCCAGCTTCGAATAAGAACCGCCCGCGAGGGGTGAGTCGTTGACGCCATGGTCAGCGTAAACAATAATACATTGCAGAACGAAGTAATAGCACAAAGCGAAACTCCTGGGAGGGAAGACCCCCACGACGATCTATACGAACTCGCACACAAGGCATAACCGGGGGAAAACTATAGGATATCAGGGGGGAGTGAGCCGAAGAAAACCCTAGAACCCGGGGCCCACGAACCGATGAGACAACAACCAATCATACGAGGTAAGGAAAACAAGCGATCTATAACAGGAAAATATTTAACAGTTCGAAATTATAGTAATTAGGAGTGCGGAGTACATCCTACGCAAAACGTGCCAGGTGGGATGAATGGCGCGGGCACTTATAGATAAGCGGTAAAATGGCAGTGAGCACCAAGCAGTCAACTATCCTGCAGAGAGCAACGGACAAGCAATCAATGCAATCAATCAATTTAACCAGATATAAGTAAAGTAAACAAGCGGGCTGATTAGTAGAGAGACGGCAATAGAGCAGCGTAAACGGCGCTTTGCAACAAACTGATAAGATGAATGTCGAGGGCACTTATGATAAGCGGCAAATTGACAGCGAGGACAAAGCAATGCCGTACGAACAAACCAAGGTCTCCGTGAAATAACTATCCTGCAGAGAGTAACGGATAAGCAAAGCAACCAAGAAATTTAACTAGATATAGGTAAACAAGCTGGCTTGGAACAGACGGTAATAAAGTAGCGTAAACAGCGCTTCGCAACAAAACTGAAAAGATGAAGGGCGAATTAAGGCACTTATAGCAAGGTTGTAAACAATGTCTAGTAGATAAGCGGTAAATCGACAGCGAGCACCAAGCAATTATACGAACAACCAAGTTCTCCGTGAAATAACTATTCTGCAGAGAGCAACGGATAAGCAAAGCAAGCAATGCAAGCAAGCAAGCAATTTAACCAGATATAGGTAAACAAGCTGGCTTAGAACAGATGGCAATAAAGCATCGTAAACAGCGCTTCGCAACAAAACTGAAAAAAAAAGAAGGGCGAATTAAGGCACTTATAGCAAGGTTGTGAACCATTTCTAGGAGATAAGCGGGAAATTGGCAGCGAGCACCAAGCAATTGTACGAACAAACCAAGTTCTCCGTGAAATAACTATCCTGCAGAGCAACGGATACAAGCAATTATGCAAGCAATAAATTCAACCAGATATAGGTAAACAAGCTGGCTTAGAACAGACGGCAATAAAGCAGCGTAAACAGCACTTCGCAACTGAAAGATGAATAGCGAAGGCACGTCTAACAAGGGTGCATTAAACTATTTCTAGGTGCCGAGATAAGCGGTAAATTGACAGCGAGCACCAAGCAATTGTACAAACAAACCAAGTTCTCCGTGAAAGAACTATCCTGCAGAGAGCAACGGATAAGCAAAGCAAGCAATGCAAGCAAGCAATAAATTTAACCAGATATACTGACAGACGGTAATAAAGCCGCGTAAACAGCGCTTCGCAATAAAACTGATAAGAGGAATCGATATAAGCGGAAAATTAACAGCAAGCACCAAGCAATGTGTACGAACAAACCAAATTCTCCGTGAAAACAACTATCCTACAGAGAGCAACGGACATTAAGCAATGTAAGCAATAAATTTAACCCGATGTACATGGTCGATATTCACCGATTGCTCAGTTTGGCTAGACTGGTCGAAGGGTTTAGCTTGCTGTGGGTCTTCATTTTGGTTATCTGGGGGGATTGGGGAGCTCTCGTCATCTTGCCGAGCATTGCCACCAAATTCATTCACTAAGCGACAGGCAATGAATGTTTGAACACCCTGTTTCAATACAAAATAAAAAATACTCGTTATTGTTAAACATGCCCCTGCAGTAGTCCAACTGTTAAGCGGTGAATTGTGTGTTTTGTGATAAAAACATGAAACTTGGCCAGTAGAGTTACTAATGCTGATGAATTTCTGATATAGAGGCAACGCAGATTTCTTCCTGGTTGCCACAAAATCAAGTTTTTCTTCCAATTTACCTATTAAAGTACTATCTTATAAAAAGTTGATAATTCAAAGTAGAATATCAACCATATCATTAGAAAGTTCGTAAAAAATATATATGAAGGACATTCAAGTACGATTGTACAAGCTCGTTTTGAGTTACAGAAGGCTAAACCCACTAAAAAAGCATTTTGCGGTGTTTTCCACATTTTTGAGCGTTAATAACTCAAAATAGGCTTAGAAAATCGTCCTACCCGTTTGAATGTCCTTCCTATAGTTTTTTTGCGAACTTTCTAATGATATGGGTGATATTCGCTAAACGTGAACTTTGAATTTTCACTTTTTTATCAGATCAGAGTACTTTAATAGGTAAATTGGAAGAAAACTCGATTTTGTGGCAACCAGGAAGAAATCTGCGACTGCGTTGCCTCTATATCAGAAAATCATCAGCAGTAGTAACTCTATCTACTTGCCAAATTTCATGCTTTTATCACAAAACGCACAATTGAAGCAAAATTTCGGGCTTAACCGCCTGTCCTCTTAATAGCGGTTGGCACAGTAGGGGGTGCGCATGGGATTATAAGTTGTTTTTATAGACTTAGTTTGTTAATACTGTCAAACAATTAATACAGCACTATTTGACTTAAAATAATAGTGATTGACCGATAATCGGTATCGGGCCGATTTTTGCCTTATCGGTAGACAATCGGAATCGGTAGAATTATCTGTATTTTCCGATTGTCGCTAAACGCTCAACCTGAGTCCGCTTTTTTTAAGAAAAAAATTGAAAATCAAGCATGTTGCATGTTAGGTGTGGAGCAAACCAAGCAAAGAATTGACCCATTGAAAGTATCTTACAGACATATAATATATAGTGACAAACACCTAACGATTTTTAACTAACGATTTTTAACGCAACATGTTGCCGCGACGAAATTAATGCGTGCAGCGCGCCATTTATGGACGGTTTTAACAAACTTTGGTTGCAGTAACATGTTAGTGTTAGGGACCAGTCAAAAAGTAACTGCTAGGGTGGCCCTTTAATTTTGTTTCTTATTTTGAATTTATTTTTATTTTGAATGTTACTTTTATGAGTGCAAATTGGCTCAAATTTGCAACATGGCCCATCCATTTGCACAAGAAATACTTAACTTCATGGCCCACCTTAATTGATGAAAATAATTTCATGACCCATCCAAATTCCCTCCATTGATAAATGGATGGTTGAGAATAAATTGAAACTAAACACTGAGCTGTTAGTATTGCACTCAAAGTTCCGCGTCCAAGGACAGAGCCCTGGGGTAATCCACAATCCGAGATGCGACTGGTTGAGCGCTCGTTACCAACCCGGACAAACTGCTTGCGGCCAGATAGATAAGATTGAAACCATCTATGAACGGAAAAGACTTGACAGCCTCTCGAGAAGTATTTTGTGGTTCACCGTATCGAAAGCAGCAGACAAATCTAGTAATAACAAAATAACACATTTATCTTCGTCCATAGCCCGTAGAACATCATTGTGAACTCTCAACAGCGCCGATTATGTACTGTGTCCCACTCTATATATGCAGACTGAAACTCTTCAAGCAAGTCACCGTCCTGTAGATGATCATTCAGTTGTAAAGCTACGACTCTTTCACAAATCTTCGAAATGAACATGAGATTAGATATCGGCCTATAGTTTGGAAAGAGTTCATGATCAAGTGATGCCTGCTTCAACAAAGGCCGAAGAAGTGCTTCTTTCATCATATCAGGGACGATTCCTTGCCTTAAAGACAAATTAACAATCTTCACAAGGATTGGTAATAAGAGATCAAGACACTCCCGCATGATGGTGGCAGGGAGTGGGTCCAGATCACAGGTCTTGGTAGCAACTCCAGAAATAATGCATGACATCTCCCCTAACGATATAGGTTTAAAATCGCTGAAGAAACCACCGTCATAGCCATCCACAAGCAATAGAGTGGAAAAAATAGGCCTCTTGTCAAGATCAGCTCTGATCTTTGCGATCTTTTCAGAAAAGTAGTCCGCGAATGCATTGGCCAATACAGTAGAATTATCCCATTATGGAAGTTTAACATCAGGTTTCAGATGTAGAAGTTTGCTAACCGTGGAGAAGAGCTTATTCTGATCAGTTGAGTTTCCCTGAATGATGTCAGAATAATATCCCATCTTTGCTTTTGAAATCAGCTCGTTCACTTTCTTACACTGATATAAATAAAGTTCCTTGTCGATAGTGAGACCAGAAGCCCGCCAACGCCGTTCTAGTTTCCTGCGTTCCCGTTTCTCATCACCGATATTGTCATTATACCAAGGTGCCGCGGGACGCATTGTCACAATACGCTTCTTTAATGGCGCATGCTTCTCCAACAAGGACGATAGAACAGCATCCAAGACCATTAATCGATACTCTCGTTGTTGTGGACACTCCAGTTATAGTAACAAATTCTGCAAGAAACATTGGTGTTCTTTTCGACGCATGTATGAATTTTGAGCAACAAGTACGCAAAATATGTAAAGCGGCGTTTTATCATATTCGGAATATTTCCAAAGTAAGAGGAATTTTGAGTGCTGATTCAACTGAAACGTTGATTCATGCTTTTGTTACCTCAAGAATTGACAATTGTAACGTCCTGTTGTATGGTCTTCCAAAGCGCCTGATGCATCGTTTGCAACATGTACTAAACTGTGCTGCAAGACTTGTCACCTTGTCCCGCAAGGCCAATCATATTACACCAATCCTCATTCAACTGCATTGGCTTCCTGTTGAGCAACGTGTGATTTATAAAGTTTTGTTATACACGTTTAAGATCGTTAATGGTCTGGCTCCAACGTATTTAAGCGATCTAGTTACACCTTATGTACCTACTAGAAATCTTAGATCTGCTGCAGACAAATTGCTGCTTAAAGAGTGAGTGTCAACCGTGACGCATTGCGCGCTCGGTCGGCCATTTTTTGAAGCACGAAATTCCCTCAGTGAACTGCATCCGTAAATATCTTGTCAATCCTTGATATAAATTATTCATTTTGTCTTTTAATTGAAAGAGGACATACCTTAGAAAGTAATTATTTCTATATTTTTCACAAAACTCGACGTTTTCTTGACTTTCGTTTCGAATTATGTCAGCCTTGACTGACGCGAAGCGTGCAAGACCAAGTGACGAGGTTCAAACCAAAAAAATCAGGTTTCGAGTCGACGTATTTGGGTTGTAGATGAATAAGAAAGCCTCTATAGGGTTTCCTGAGAAGACTCGGCGAATTTCCGAAGTATTTACCCCGTCAAGTTGGCAACGAAGCACTTCAAAACACTTTGTTATCGTACGAAAAGATAAACACAAACGCGCAATGCACGACGGTTGACACTCACTCTTTAAGCCTCGTAACGGCTGAAAACATATGGATCAAGAGCGTTTAGTGTTTGTGCACCGACTCTTTGGAACGCACTTCCTACGGAACTAAGAGTGAATACCTCGATTGACATTTTTAAACGCAAATTGAAGACACATCTTTTTAAGATAGCATTTGATTAATTAGTTTATTATTTATTTTAAGTAATTATTTTTAGTGTAGGTAACATTCTATTTTATAAACATTTGAAATTAAGATATAGAAAGAACGTGCGAAGAGGTTAATTTAGATATATGATATATTTTAGAATGTATTGTAAAGCGCATTTGGACTTGTAGGAAAATGCGCTATATAAATTTTATATTATTATTATTATATATTATTATCTCTTTGTGTTTCTCTAAGGATGATTCTGTAATAAAGTTAATCTATGAAGGTATCGTGGTAGTGCCATTGAGGTACTTCAAATATTACATTCGATTGAAAATCAATTTTTCCAAACCATTGGTAAGTAAATATGTGACTAATCTATTGGTTCTAGTTTATTGAGAAAGTGACGTTAGGTTGGGCCATGAAATTTTGTCGAGTTTCTTAGGATGGGCCGCCAAATGTTTTTTGGAAAAGTTTAGTCATTCATATTCAATTCGGTGAATGATACATGGACGCTCGTCAAGCTAAAATTTTTTAATCGAGTAAAATTTTGTATCATTTTGTCGAGTTTCTTAGGATGGGCCACCAAATGTTTTTGGGAAGTCATTTTTCCCTCCGCCCCCCCCCCCCCCCCCCCCTAGTAGTTACTTTATGACCGGTCCCTTACATTGAAAATGATCGTTAAAAAATCGAAATGTATGACGTCACCTTTACCCGGCCGACTGACATCATGACGTCATTATAAAATCGGAATCGGACAAATTGTTGATGAATAATCGGTAATTTCCGATTGTGGCCACTATCGGTCAATCACTATAAAATAATTCCACATATTTATTTAATAGGAAAGTTTGATGTAGTGAACTAGAAAAACTGTAATTATTGGGACCAAATTTTACTCTTCATAACAAACAGCGGAGAGTTGAGACGGGGCTTACATAGCACATGGGTTAGTTAGCGTCTTACGTAATAAACCGTGTCTTACGTTAGATGTGAAGTTCTTTGTATAAATGGGCTAGCTTGCATCTTACACAAACCACGTCTTATGTAAGTCGCGTCTTAACTCTCCTGCATAAATGGTAAAATGCCTAATATCAACATGTCTTGTAAGAAAATGTTAATCTTGAACTCTGTGTGACCATTTAATAGAGGTTATTCTGTTTATTGGGACCCAAGATAGGTGTCCGCATCCGCTTAAGAGAGGTGTCGTCCGCTTAATAGGGGTTGTAACAATAGGGTTTTATTAAAGAAATGGTTGGGACCTTAGTTAGGTGTCCGCTTAATAGTGGTGTCCATTAAAGTGCACCTGACATCAAATTTTTTTATTGTCTTATTTGGAAGAACTTTTAAAATGATAAAGTAACTTCTTTTGAAGATTTCCGTTTATTCGCTTTCTTTTTGAGAAATATCAGTTTGTTTGATATGCAAATGTCCGGAATTTACGTCACACATGCATAATGACTCATTAGAGAAATGTGTGTATCTCTTTCATTCTCGAACAAAATCCTTTAAAATCGAGAAGTTTGGTGTTGTGGGAGAAACACGCACACGTGTTATTCACACTTTAGTGTTTTTATTTGATGAACGCAAAGATATATAACATTCTCTGATAAGTCATTATGCATGTGTGACGTAAATTCCGGACATTTGCATATCAAACAAACTGATATATCTCAAAAAGAATGCGAATAAACGAAAATCTTCAAAAGAAGTTACTTTATCATTTTAAAAGTTCTTCCAAATAAGACAATAAAAAAGTTTGATGTCAGGTGCACTTTAAGGGAGGTTTGACTGCAGTTGGGAGAAGTTGTTTTAAAAACGTGTCAGTTTATCTTTGGTGATCGTTTCCTTTACGGTATTCTCATTCTATACTTCATTAACCATTGATATTGTTGTCCTGGGGCTTAATTGAGGGTTACATAAACTACATTTCCCTGCAAATCTAATTGGTTTCTCAGGGAATTTCAATTACTTGGTTTCCAAGAGGATTCCAAGAGGACATTTTAGATGAGGTAAAATTCACCAGCAATTTCAATGGTCCTAAGGGGAAGCAAATGCAGTTCTTTTGGTCTAAAAGGTTGGTGTACAGCCAAAATAGACTGTACGAGGTCTAAATGTTTCAATCGAAAGACCTTTGTCAAAGTGTGAAATGTAAAATGAAATGTAAATTGCAATAGACACTTCCTTAATTTGTTTCAATGGCCACAAAACAATGGCTTCAATTAAGTCAAGGTTTGCAATGAGATTGTAATAAAGACTAAAATGCAAAGTCTGTAGTGAAAAGTATTTGCCAGAGGTTTTCATAATGACAAAGGAGTGAGGTCAGTGTTATAAAACAAAATGCAAATATTTTTCCATATAGACAGAGCAAACAAGGTTAATACAGTAAGGTATTTTTTATATGCTTTTGATTAATTTTCTATGCTGCTTTTAACGCTCTTTTTGTTTTTAGATGCTTCTATCTTAGTTAAAAGTTTTAATTGCGCCGTTAATATAATTTTGCAGTTATTAACAAAACCAGATGTCAAAGAACAGCAAATATAGAAACTCAAGTTTAGCCCAGCTGTTGGCAATTTTTCAAGTACCATACGTTTCACTTCACTTTGCATCAGTTTGGCATTTATTTATTAGCTGTGCTTTCAGATGATTGAAAACTTGAAATAATTATGCCAATAATAACATTCGAGCACATTTTATTTCTCAGTATTTTCAATGAAGATGCCTAGATCTCTTTTCTTTAAATTCACATCAACTCAGAAGTTTGTTTCTATATAATATATATATTCATTACTTCACCAAAGTAATAACTTACCCATGAGAGAATGGAAAAAAAGGAAAAAGCAATGGCTGCTTGGGCATGATCCTTGTTCCCTCTTGACAACAGATCCTTGTTGTCAGTTCTCCGCCATTTATCGCACAAATAACAAAAGCCAACAAACCACAGGAATGTCCATAGTGCTGAGAAAAGCAAGTCTGCAAACATGATATATTTTATGAAGAAGTCTGTAACCAGGAACAGGAGGCAAGCAATAAATGCTATCATGGCAATTGCAACACCATAGTCACAAGCACCACCATCTCCGTCGTAGAGACATCTACCATGGACTTTCCCTCCATCATAAATGCAGACAAAAACCACAATAGAAAACAACTAAAAAATGTTTAATTATTATATTAAGGTAAAGTACGCAATTAACACTAATGTGCAAAAAAATTAATGAAATAAAAACTCTATGTACAGTAGCATCGGGAGATTTATGACCACTCCTATCGCCATGTAAAAGTGGTCATAAATGACAGTTTGAGAATGCTATCACAGCAAATCCCCAAAAGGTGATCGAGTCATGAAAAAGAGTACAAGAGCAATGAGCCACATTGTACAAGAGCAATGAAACATTAAAAAACATTTCCCTCAACAATGTTATTGATTTAATTTAGGGCTTGGAATTGTCACTAATACCTGACAAGAATTTTTTTGGATATGAAAGTAAGCAAAACAATATACTAAAAAGCAGTACTCAACTGTTGAGGTCATGTCACGTTTTACACAGTCAGGTGATTTTTATTGCAGGTCCATATTAACTCACAAATCTGTGCAAAAAAGTGGTTGTGAATGGCAGGTGGTCGTAAAATATGAGGGTCGTAAAAATTCAGTGTCAGAGTTCTACCATACTTGCACCGGCTCCACTGAATGGGGTGTTTATATGGTAATGTATAAAGCATAATTAACTATACACAGTGTAGTGTACCATTCTTAGTAGCATACATCTGGAATGTTTCAGCATAATCTAGCCGCTATCTCCAAAGATATTCCTTATTTTTAGAATTTGAGTGATATCTCATTTGCAGCTTTTAAAAACTTAAATATCTCTGGAACAAGATAAGACATTGACAAAGTAAGACCACTATTATTTGCATCTTATTATTTGCATCTTATTATTTGCATCTTAATAGGGGGTGTTTATATGGAGGCTGGGTACCCAGGATAGCCTGCTTTGCCATGATTGTAAATTACTACAATTTCTTGTTAATTTTCATCTTGCATTTATATGAGAATCGAGCCAGCACGCCCAGCTGAGATCTTGGTTTGGTGAACCGGGATCTCGACTACCCGAGCTAGCAAGTTAAAGCTCAGTAAATGCGACAAAGTTTGTCTTGACCGATATTTTTGGACAACTTTTCATTTCACAAGTTGTGTTTGTTCACGTGTTGGTTAAAAATTGAAAACATACTCGTAAAAACATGATTTCGGGCATTTCAGGAAAATAATTGCAGTTAGCTCGGTAAATAAACCAGCCCGGTAGGCGAACTAGCTCTCCTCATGTAAAAACGAATGAAAATCAGCTTGGTCCTGGGCTCGCCTCCATATAAACACCCACTTACTGGGAAAATAAACTCTAGGCGGGGTAGAAATGGTGGGCGAGAGGATTATTCTAGTGTAACTGTAATTAGTTTATCTAAATAATTCATTTTTCAATTGCTGACAAGTGTGACATTATATACCACAACTGGGGTACCCTGATGACAAAGGAATACAAGGGGCACGACACCATTAATTTTGGCCCTGTGCCTGATATGAATTACAGAAGTGTTGGAGATTGGAGAAGATATCCCTCGCCCGAGGTATATGTCGCTTGATATGATCGAAAGGCCTTTTGGCTGCTACCCCATGTTGTGCTCGAAAAACAAAGTGTTGAATCCGTTTAAGGTTACAGAACACCCTAGCAAGCCCATTCACGAAATTTGTTACCGCCCGCGCAATTTGTCTCCGATTTGTCTCAAAGTTGCACCAAATATAGTTAAGTATGCGAAGAACACTCTCCAATTGTGAAAAAAAAAATACAATATTTTTCCAGATATATTCATCAATTTCAAATCATATGACCTTCGCGCCGCGGTTTAACCTGGTCTTTGGTTTTACCAAAAAGCTCTCAATTTACCATATTTACACTTCTCAATGTTTGTTCTAAAAAAGTGTGTCGGGGTTTTTTTATTACTGGAGGGGTTTAGCAGCTAGGATATTTTATTCCTCGACCTATGTTGTGGAAGAAGCAATTGATGAATAAAGGCCCGTAACTCAGTTAGTTTTTACATTAAAAAAAAACGCCGAAAAACTTTTGTAGCCCAGCTGTTTGCTGACATCCTGTGCAAGTTTGGTGGGAATCGGTTAAAACGCGCGATCAGGTTACACCTTTTAGTGCCCCTATGTGACTCAAAATTGATGTGGTAATAAATAAGCCGTGAAAGTTTGGCGCAGTTTTAACAGCTGCCCTTGCCCCCTCTAATAATTGAATTACTTTCCACCAATAAGAACAACAGCGATATTAATTGTTTGTTTTTGGGTGAGTTGCAATTGCAAAACAAAGACTATACTAGTACACTGAAATAGCCCTTGTCTACAAAGTTCCAAGATGCTTGCAAAAAGAAAGGGCGCGAAAAGTACTCGGACGGCCGACGGCTAAAGAAAAAAAGCGCAATGCTAGTGAGTCAGATTCTACACCTGATGGCCCCAGCACCACAGCAATAGATTTCATTTCTATGTTTTTGGTATGTTACTCCAAGTGTAAACGGGAGAAAATATCCATCATGCTATTAAAGACATTTTTCTGCTGCGGCTTTGGCAGACTGGAAAGTTCGTATGTTACGCCGAAGATATTCGGCGTAGAATTTCCGTCGATTACGCCAAGGTTGGCGTAAAACTAATCAAGTTTTTTGGTGCGTGGCGTAAATTACGCCACTTGACTTTAGCGAATCAGTGTGGCGTACTAACATACTTAGTATCATGATATATGTATCATATAAATGTCGCGATTTGATAAAAATACTGAGCAGTGAGGACAATGAGGGAGTCAGAGGGACTAAACAAATATCCTAAATCCTATTGAACGTTGACTATATGCACGCGGGCACGCTTTCCGGCTGATTTATGCGGGAGACAGGTCAACCGCTCAACTGTCAACTTTTCACATTCATAGACTTTTACCATTCTCTGTGAGACTCTCCCTCGTTGAAGCTCAAACACGTTAGGTCTGACTCTGATTCAATCGGACAATATTCAATAAGAATCAGAGATCGAAGAGTGGAAACTTGCGTTTCAAAGAAGTCAAAGAAGGACGTCGAAAAGGTGGCAATCTCTTTATATGCCAGCACTGAACAAACTCATAAATAACAAATTAAATATAATTTCATGAACTAAATAGCTTCTATATTCACTCCCAGACCCCCGCTGATTGGCGCCTGACTGGCGTCAAAAAATGTTTTTGATATTGTTGGCGTAAATCTTCGGCAGAGGAAATACGAACTTTCGAGTCTACTACTTGCCTTTTCCTATTGCTCTGAAAGCAACAACAGAGGATATATTCACCGAAATTCACGTCATATTTCTGGCCTGTTCTTTTCGAAATCGGTTCAGGAAAACATGTTTGGTGCGAAATACAGGTCTTACTTGAGCAAGAGAAAATCCATTTCGCTCCTGAACCTTGTCTCGAATTCATTTTTTCAAGTGTTTTTAGTGGAAGTCTAGCATTAATTCCAAACATCTGGACTAACAATATAATTAATGCCAACGGGTGGTTGGTAACAAGCATAACTGTCATCCTCATTTTCACTTGAGTTAAAATCTGAATCAAAATCATCTGATTCAGAATGCGATTCCGTGATCAGTAATGCCGCTTTTCGCTTCTGGAAACTTTCCATACTTGTCTTCAGTTTCTGCTCGCTTCTAGAAGACCTTTCGGAACGTTTATCGCTGTTCGCAATCACGTCTGGCCATTGTGTCTCTTGTTCAAAGTATGAAATCTTGTCGCTGGCAGATAAATATTCCTTTTTTTCATCCAAAAAGACGTCTTTGTCAGCTTTCTTGTGTTTGGCCCGTTCTTTACGACTACCACAGAATGGATTTTTATTCCGTTTAGTTGAAGTTGTGTTTATTTTTCCAATTTCTTTCGTAATTTGATACAAGTTAGCTGTCATTCATCCTGTTAATTAATAGTTGACTTTCCCGCCACGGCTAATAACCGTAAACCGTTTTAACACGATAACTCGCTCAATTTTCAATATTTTCAATTCAAATTTTTGCAGCTGATAGATCTAATGGTAACCTTTACAAACATATCAAAACACCATTTTCAAAAAAAATTACCATTCTAGGGTATTCTGTAACCTTAATCATCAAAAAGCTTTTATTATCGATATTAATTATGGTTTGGAACTAAAAGAGCAAATGACACAGTAAAAATGCTCGTTAAAAGTGACGAAGTAGCGAATGCTATCATGCATATCGAAACCAAGCTCAGCATAATAATAAAGCCATAGCCATATAGGAATTTCGGACGAAGCCGATTGCAACACATCATAGTTGATATAAACACATCCACAAGCAAAGTTGTGCTACATAAGTCTACATAAGTCTGCAAGGACCAAATACTTCGATGTATTAAAAAGAAACGAATGGTAGTCGAATTCAATGATCCAAAACTCGAATGATTGTGACACTGTGACAGCGACACATGCATGGTTCATATCAAATAGTTTTTACAAAGATTCTCAAATTTAGTTAAAAGGCTAACGCGATTAATATAATTTTGCAGTAATTAACGAAATCTGATGTCAAAGAACAGCAAATATAGAAACTCAAATTTAGCCCACGTTTGGCAAATGTTGCCCACTCCTATACGGCCATACATTGACAAATGTGCAGAACCCACCTACAAATTCTGAATACTTACCGCAGATAAAAGACGACATATAACTTGTGGTTTCTTTATAAATTCGATGGGACACATCTCCAGAAAGCCAAACAATTAACTACAAAAAATATTGATGCGTTGGCAGTGAACACCGAACAGTTTACCAATCCCTTTGGAGGAGTCGGAGCGCCAATTTGTGATTCAAATGTTTTATGAATAAAAATGTTCGCCTCACTGCACACACTTGAGTGTGACATTTATACACATGCCTACCAACATCATTGAATTAGCATTGACGGTTGAATTAGTTCGAGAAACCCTTCGGAAGTATAGATTGTGTGTATAGATTTCGAATTTAAGTCATTGGGTATGTTTTGCGTGCGGCGTGCTGGGGATTTATCATGAACAAGACGCCCGCTAGGCGTTAACTCGGGCTACTTAATTAGTGGACAAATTTAGGGACATATGGCGCGCATATGTTAGACAGTTAGAATTAGAAAACCCGCTCACTTGTCTTAATATTACAACATATTAATATTACAAAGGATAATTTATTTATTTATTAATATACATGTATGGAGAACCAAGATCGGGACAACATATAATTCATATACTGTACATAGTACATGACACAGTATTGTGACATTTTGTGTACTTATATTATAGTTGCTGTTTATATACTGTTTTGATAGTGTTCACAATTTTCATTGCATATTTGGACCAGGATAATGATTTATTTATGACATACTGATGTATGTCAATTGCCATGGCATCAGAACATGTTCATTCTTTATCTAAAGACACAGTCATACTCGGTTCGATATATTCAGACCATTTTGGCATTTATAGTCTTCTTTAATAGAATATGTGATTAACACTCCACATGAAAATTCTTTGTAAAAGAGAGATGCACAAATGGCGAAAGTGCAAAACATATGCATTATGCAATGAATCCAGTTTGTGGCTTTGACATTTGTCGACAGTCGCTTAGTTTGCTAATGGCAATAATGTATTCTGTCGATTCAAGCATGCATGGTTAAAGCATTTGGTGGACATTGGAATAACGGTAATTTCTTTGGCTGCATGAATGGCGACTTGAAATTCCAATGAGTTTGTAATAACAGGCATTCTGGAATTCCGCGAAACAAAATCGTGAATTCCGCGGAACTTTTGAAGTCAATTCCGCGGCCAAAATGGGAAATTCCGCGGAAATTAAAACGATCAAAAACATTCTTTAACACATGCAATAAGCCTGGAAACAAGTTAAAATGTTTTTTTTAATAACAAAACTCAATCATTCTTTACTTACTGTAATTGTCCTACATAAATTTATAAACATTGTGTAATGTGTCTTATATTATAGGCCGGTTTACACGATCAAAGTTTCTGTGTTCACAGTATGCTTTGATCAAAGTGTGTGACTGTGTTCAAAGACACAAATTAACTTGAAAAGTCTTGAGTCAGAGTTTACTTACGTGATATTACGTTAATGTCACTTTGACCACAGAAACTTTGCTAGTGTAAACCGGCCTTATATTATAACTAAGAAGTAATAAAACCTCTATTATAACTATAACCAGTAACAGTAACAGTAACAAAGTGAACGACTAAAAGGTGTGATTTTTCCTTTGGATGTGGAACTTCTGACACTTTCTTTACAACAAATTTATCCATCTACAATGCTTACTTTCGCTTTTAAATTTCGCAATTTTTTTCCTGGAATTTAAATACAATACGTGGAAACGGAAGTGAAACGGACCGGAAGTACTTCCATTTTGATAAAACATTTTTGTTTCAAAGCAAAAGTAATTTTACAGGCGTAGCAAGACATTAGTGAACGTTGCTTTGTGCCAGAGTACATGTAGAGTATCAAATATTTTGTAAATTCAGGGAAAAAAATTGAAAACGATGTGCCAAAATTGAAATTCCGCGATCTTGACCAAATTCCGCGATTTTTGGTCGATTCCATGAAATCGCGGCATCGCGGAATTCCAGAATGCCTGTAATAATGATGATATTTTCAATGGCTATAATATGCCAGTGATGGGAATTATGACAGTGAAGTTCTGTCTATGTTGACTTTGTGGACTGGATTGATGATTAAAAAATGAGATAGTAACTACTTTGCTTCAAATTTGGTGTAGATATACTCCATAGACAAGCAAATTCATTTTCTTATTTCAAAATGTCAAACTGAACAATTTTCCATTACATGTTTTCATTATTTCATCACTCATATACAAATTTTAGCGGATGCCATGTTTGGCTAGATTTCAGGTTTTGCTTGCAGTGTGAATATTTTGTGGCTTCTGATTGGTCAGGATAGGAATATTCCTGGTCTAACACCAATAGACCACTAGTAGCTCAGCCAATCAGAATGCCAAATTTGTAATAGACCTTGATACCAATACTAGATATAAGGTTGGCGTAAAACTAATCAAGTTTTTTGGTGCGTGGCGTAAATTACGCCACTTGACTTTAGCGAATCAGTGTGGCGTACTAACATACTTAGTATCATGATATATGTATCATATAAATGTCGCGATTTGATAAAAATACTGAGCAGTGAGGACAATGAGGGAGTCAGAGGGACTAAACAAATATCCTAAATCCTATTGAACGTTGACTATATGCACGCGGGCACGCTTTCCGGCTGATTTATGCGGGAGACAGGTCAACCGCTCAACTGTCAACTTTTCACATTCATAGACTTTTACCATTCTCTGTGAGACTCTCCCTCGTTGAAGCTCAAACACGTTAGGTCTGACTCTGATTCAATCGGACAATATTCAATAAGAATCAGAGATCGAAGAGTGGAAACTTGCGTTTCAAAGAAGTCAAAGAAGGACGTCGAAAAGGTGGCAATCTCTTTATATGCCAGCACTGAACAAACTCATAAATAACAAATTAAATATAATTTCATGAACTAAATAGCTTCTATATTCACTCCCAGACCCCCCGCTGATTGGCGCCTGACTGGCGTCAAAAAATGTTTTTGATATTGTTGGCGTAAATCTTCGGCAGAGGAAATACGAACTTTCCAGTCTACTACTTGCCTTTTCCTATTGCTCTGAAAGCAACAACAGAGGATATATTCACCGAAATTCACGTCATATTTCTGGCCTGTTCTTTTCGAAATCGGTTCAGGAAAACATGTTTGGTGCGAAATACAGGTCTTACTTGAGCAAGAGAAAATCCATTTCGCTCCTGAACCTTGTCTCGAATTCATTTTTTCAAGTGTTTTTAGTGGAAGTCTAGCATTAATTCCAAACATCTGGACTAACAATATAACTGTCATCCTCATTTTCACTTGAGTTAAAATCTGAATCAAAATCATCTGATTCAGAATGCGATTCCGTGATCAGTAATGCCGCTTTTCGCTTCTGGAAACTTTCCATACTTGTCTTCAGTTTCTGCTCGCTTCTAGAAGACCTTTCGGAACGTTTATCGCTGTTCGCAATCACGTCTGGCCATTGTGTCTCTTGTTCAAAGTATGAAATCTTGTCGCTGGCAGATAAATATTCCTTTTTTTCATCCAAAAAGACGTCTTTGTCAGCTTTCTTGTGTTTGGCCCGTTCTTTACGACTACCACAGAATGGATTTTTATTCCGTTTAGTTGAAGTTGTGTTTATTTTTCCAATTTCTTTCGTAATTTGATACAAGTTAGCTGTCATTCATCCTGTTAATTAATAGTTGACTTTCCCGCCACGGCTAATAACCGTAAACCGTTTTAACACGATAACTCGCTCAATTTTCAATATTTTCAATTCAAATTTTTGCAGCTGATAGATCTAATGGTAACCTTTACAAACATATCAAAACACCATTTTCAAAAAAAATTACCATTCTAGGGTATTCTGTAACCTTAATCATCAAAAAGCTTTTATTATCGATATTAATTATGGTTTGGAACTAAAAGAGCAAATGACACAGTAAAAATGCTCGTTAAAAGTGACGAAGTAGCGAATGCTATCATGCATATCGAAACCAAGCTCAGCATAATAATAAAGCCATAGCCATATAGGAATTTCGGACGAAGCCGATTGCAACACATCATAGTTGATATAAACACATCCACAAGCAAAGTTGTGCTACATAAGTCTACATAAGTCTGCAAGGACCAAATACTTCGATGTATTAAAAAGAAACGAATGGTAGTCGAATTCAATGATCCAAAACTCGAATGATTGTGACACTGTGACAGCGACACATGCATGGTTCATATCAAATAGTTTTTACAAAGATTCTCAAATTTAGTTAAAAGGCTAACGCGATTAATATAATTTTGCAGTAATTAACGAAATCTGATGTCAAAGAACAGCAAATATAGAAACTCAAATTTAGCCCACGTTTGGCAAATGTTGCCCACTCCTATACGGCCATACATTGACAAATGTGCAGAACCCACCTACAAATTCTGAATACTTACCGCAGATAAAAGACGACATATAACTTGTGGTTTCTTTATAAATTCGATGGGACACATCTCCAGAAAGCCAAACACTTAACTACAAAAAATATTGATGCGTTGGCAGTGAACACCGAACAGTTTACCAATCCCTTTGGAGGAGTCGGAGCGCCAATTTGTGATTCAAATGTTTTATGAATAAAAATGTTCGCCTCACTGCACACACTTGAGTGTGACATTTATACACATGCCTACCAACATCATTGAATTAGCATTGACGGTTGAATTAGTTCGAGAAACCCTTCGGAAGTATAGATTGTGTGTATAGATTTCGAATTTAAGTCATTGGGTATGTTTTGCGTGCGGCGTGCTGGGGATTTATCATGAACAAGACGCCCGCTAGGCGTTAACTCGGGCTACTTAATTAGTGGACAAATTTAGGGACATATGGCGCGCATATGTTAGACAGTTAGAATTAGAAAACCCGCTCACTTGTCTTAATATTACAACATATTAATATTACAAAGGATAATTTATTTATTTATTAATATACATGTATGGAGAACCAAGATCGGGACAACATATAATTCATATACTGTACATAGTACATGACACAGTATTGTGACATTTTGTGTACTTATATTATAGTTGCTGTTTATATACTGTTTTGATAGTGTTCACAATTTTCATTGCATATTTGGACCAGGATAATGATTTATTTATGACATACTGATGTATGTCAATTGCCATGGCATCAGAACATGTTCATTCTTTATCTAAAGACACAGTCATACTCGGTTCGATATATTCAGACCATTTTGGCATTTATAGTCTTCTTTAATAGAATATGTGATTAACACTCCACATGAAAATTCTTTGTAAAAGAGAGATGCACAAATGGCGAAAGTGCAAAACATATGCATTATGCAATGAATCCAGTTTGTGGCTTTGACATTTGTCGACAGTCGCTTAGTTTGCTAATGGCAATAATGTATTCTGTCGATTCAAGCATGCATGGTTAAAGCATTTGGTGGACATTGGAATAACGGTAATTTCTTTGGCTGCATGAATGGCGACTTGAAATTCCAATGAGTTTGTAATAACAGGCATTCTGGAATTCCGCGAAACAAAATCGTGAATTCCGCGGAACTTTTGAAGTCAATTCCGCGGCTATAAATCCAAATTCCGCGGCCAAAATGGGAAATTCCGCGGAAATTAAAACGATCAAAAACATTCTTTAACACATGCAATAAGCCTGGAAACAAGTTAAAATGTTTTTTTTAATAACAAAACTCAATCATTCTTTACTTACTGTAATTGTCCTACATAAATTTATAAACATTGTGTAATGTGTCTTATATTATAGGCCGGTTTACACGATCAAAGTTTCTGTGTTCACAGTATGCTTTGATCAAAGTGTGTGACTGTGTTCAAAGACACAAATTAACTTGAAAAGTCTTGAGTCAGAGTTTACTTACGTGATATTACGTTAATGTCACTTTGACCACAGAAACTTTGCTAGTGTAAACCGGCCTTATATTATAACTAAGAAGTAATAAAACTTCTATTATAACTATAACCAGTAACAGTAACAGTAACAAAGTGAACGACTAAAAGGTGTGATTTTTCCTTTGGATGTGGAACTTCTGACACTTTCTTTACAACAAATTTATCCATCTACAATGCTTACTTTCGCTTTTAAATTTCGCAATTTTTTTCCTGGAATTTAAATACAATACGTGGAAACGGAAGTGAAACGGACCGGAAGTACTTCCATTTTGATAAAACATTTTTGTTTCAAAGCAAAAGTAATTTTACAGGCGTAGCAAGACATTAGTGAACGTTGCTTTGTGCCAGAGTACATGTAGAGTATCAAATATTTTGTAAATTCAGGGGAAAAAATTGAAAACGATGTGCCAAAATTGAAATTCCGCGATCTTGACCAAATTCCGCGATTTTTGGTCGATTCCATGAAATCGCGGCATCGCGGAATTCCAGAATGCCTGTAATAATGATGATATTTTCAATGGCTATAATATGCCAGTGATGGGAATTATGACAGTGAAGTTCTGTCTATGTTGACTTTGTGGACTGGATTGATGATTAAAAAATGAGATAGTAACTACTTTGCTTCAAATTTGGTGTAGATATACTCCATAGACAAGCAAATTCATTTTCTTATTTCAAAATGTCAAACTGAACAATTTTCCATTACATGTTTTCATTATTTCATCACTCATATACAAATTTTAGCGGATGCCATGTTTGGCTAGATTTCAGGTTTTGCTTGCAGTGTGAATATTTTGTGGCTTCTGATTGGTCAGGATAGGAATATTCCTGGTCTAACACCAATAGACCACTAGTAGCTCAGCCAATCAGAATGCCAAATTTGTAATAGACCTTGATACCAATACTAGATATAAGGTTGGCGTAAAACTAATCAAGTTTTTTGGTGCGTGGCGTAAATTACGCCACTTGACTTTAGCGAATCAGTGTGGCGTACTAACATACTTAGTATCATGATATATGTATCATATAAATGTCGCGATTTGATAAAAATACTGAGCAGTGAGGACAATGAGGGAGTCAGAGGGACTAAACAAATATCCTAAATCCTATTGAACGTTGACTATATGCACGCGGGCACGCTTTCCGGCTGATTTATGCGGGAGACAGGTCAACCGCTCAACTGTCAACTTTTCACATTCATAGACTTTTACCATTCTCTGTGAGACTCTCCCTCGTTGAAGCTCAAACACGTTAGGTCTGACTCTGATTCAATCGGACAATATTCAATAAGAATCAGAGATCGAAGAGTGGAAACTTGCGTTTCAAAGAAGTCAAAGAAGGACGTCGAAAAGGTGGCAATCTCTTTATATGCCAGCACTGAACAAACTCATAAATAACAAATTAAATATAATTTCATGAACTAAATAGCTTCTATATTCACTCCCAGACCCCCGCTGATTGGCGCCTGACTGGCGTCAAAAAATGTTTTTGATATTGTTGGCGTAAATCTTCGGCAGAGGAAATACGAACTTTCGAGTCTACTACTTGCCTTTTCCTATTGCTCTGAAAGCAACAACAGAGGATATATTCACCGAAATTCACGTCATATTTCTGGCCTGTTCTTTTCGAAATCGGTTCAGGAAAACATGTTTGGTGCGAAATACAGGTCTTACTTGAGCAAGAGAAAATCCATTTCGCTCCTGAACCTTGTCTCGAATTCATTTTTTCAAGTGTTTTTAGTGGAAGTCTAGCATTAATTCCAAACATCTGGACTAACAATATAATTAATGCCAACGGGTGGTTGGTAACAAGCATAACTGTCATCCTCATTTTCACTTGAGTTAAAATCTGAATCAAAATCATCTGATTCAGAATGCGATTCCGTGATCAGTAATGCCGCTTTTCGCTTCTGGAAACTTTCCATACTTGTCTTCAGTTTCTGCTCGCTTCTAGAAGACCTTTCGGAACGTTTATCGCTGTTCGCAATCACGTCTGGCCATTGTGTCTCTTGTTCAAAGTATGAAATCTTGTCGCTGGCAGATAAATATTCCTTTTTTTCATCCAAAAAGACGTCTTTGTCAGCTTTCTTGTGTTTGGCCCGTTCTTTACGACTACCACAGAATGGATTTTTATTCCGTTTAGTTGAAGTTGTGTTTATTTTTCCAATTTATTTCGTAATTTGATACAAGTTAGCTGTCATTCATCCTGTTAATTAATAGTTGACTTTCCCGCCACGGCTAATAACCGTAAACCGTTTTAACACGATAACTCGCTCAATTTTCAATATTTTCAATTCAAATTTTTGCAGCTGATAGATCTAATGGTAACCTTTACAAACATATCAAAACACCATTTTCAAAAAAAATTACCATTCTAGGGTATTCTGTAACCTTAATCATCAAAAAGCTTTTATTATCGATATTAATTATGGTTTGGAACTAAAAGAGCAAATGACACAGTAAAAATGCTCGTTAAAAGTGACGAAGTAGCGAATGCTATCATGCATATCGAAACCAAGCTCAGCATAATAATAAAGCCATAGCCATATAGGAATTTCGGACGAAGCCGATTGCAACACATCATAGTTGATATAAACACATCCACAAGCAAAGTTGTGCTACATAAGTCTACATAAGTCTGCAAGGACCAAATACTTCGATGTATTAAAAAGAAACGAATGGTAGTCGAATTCAATGATCCAAAACTCGAATGATTGTGACACTGTGACAGCGACACATGCATGGTTCATATCAAATAGTTTTTACAAAGATTCTCAAATTTAGTTAAAAGGCTAACGCGATTAATATAATTTTGCAGTAATTAACGAAATCTGATGTCAAAGAACAGCAAATATAGAAACTCAAATTTAGCCCACGTTTGGCAAATGTTGCCCACTCCTATACGGCCATACATTGACAAATGTGCAGAACCCACCTACAAATTCTGAATACTTACCGCAGATAAAAGACGACATATAACTTGTGGTTTCTTTATAAATTCGATGGGACACATCTCCAGAAAGCCAAACAATTAACTACAAAAAATATTGATGCGTTGGCAGTGAACACCGAACAGTTTACCAATCCCTTTGGAGGAGTCGGAGCGCCAATTTGTGATTCAAATGTTTTATGAATAAAAATGTTCGCCTCACTGCACACACTTGAGTGTGACATTTATACACATGCCTACCAACATCATTGAATTAGCATTGACGGTTGAATTAGTTCGAGAAACCCTTCGGAAGTATAGATTGTGTGTATAGATTTCGAATTTAAGTCATTGGGTATGTTTTGCGTGCGGCGTGCTGGGGATTTATCATGAACAAGACGCCCGCTAGGCGTTAACTCGGGCTACTTAATTAGTGGACAAATTTAGGGACATATGGCGCGCATATGTTAGACAGTTAGAATTAGAAAACCCGCTCACTTGTCTTAATATTACAACATATTAATATTACAAAGGATAATTTATTTATTTATTAATATACATGTATGGAGAACCAAGATCGGGACAACATATAATTCATATACTGTACATAGTACATGACACAGTATTGTGACATTTTGTGTACTTATATTATAGTTGCTGTTTATATACTGTTTTGATAGTGTTCACAATTTTCATTGGATATTTGGACCAGGATAATGATTTATTTATGACATACTGATGTATGTCAATTGCCATGGCATCAGAACATGTTCATTCTTTATCTAAAGACACAGTCATACTCGGTTCGATATATTCAGACCATTTTGGCATTTATAGTCTTCTTTAATAGAATATGTGATTAACACTCCACATGAAAATTCTTTGTAAAAGAGAGATGCACAAATGGCGAAAGTGCAAAACATATGCATTATGCAATGAATCCAGTTTGTGGCTTTGACATTTGTCGACAGTCGCTTAGTTTGCTAATGGCAATAATGTATTCTGTCGATTCAAGCATGCATGGTTAAAGCATTTGGTGGACATTGGAATAACGGTAATTTCTTTGGCTGCATGAATGGCGACTTGAAATTCCAATGAGTTTGTAATAACAGGCATTCTGGAATTCCGCGAAACAAAATCGTGAATTCCGCGGAACTTTTGAAGTCAATTCCGCGGCCAAAATGGGAAATTCCGCGGAAATTAAAACGATCAAAAACATTCTTTAACACATGCAATAAGCCTGGAAACAAGTTAAAATGTTTTTTTTAATAACAAAACTCAATCATTCTTTACTTACTGTAATTGTCCTACATAAATTTATAAACATTGTGTAATGTGTCTTATATTATAGGCCGGTTTACACGATCAAAGTTTCTGTGTTCACAGTATGCTTTGATCAAAGTGTGTGACTGTGTTCAAAGACACAAATTAACTTGAAAAGTCTTGAGTCAGAGTTTACTTACGTGATATTACGTTAATGTCACTTTGACCACAGAAACTTTGCTAGTGTAAACCGGCCTTATATTATAACTAAGAAGTAATAAAACCTCTATTATAACTATAACCAGTAACAGTAACAGTAACAAAGTGAACGACTAAAAGGTGTGATTTTTCCTTTGGATGTGGAACTTCTGACACTTTCTTTACAACAAATTTATCCATCTACAATGCTTACTTTCGCTTTTAAATTTCGCAATTTTTTTCCTGGAATTTAAATACAATACGTGGAAACGGAAGTGAAACGGACCGGAAGTACTTCCATTTTGATAAAACATTTTTGTTTCAAAGCAAAAGTAATTTTACAGGCGTAGCAAGACATTAGTGAACGTTGCTTTGTGCCAGAGTACATGTAGAGTATCAAATATTTTGTAAATTCAGGGAAAAAAATTGAAAACGATGTGCCAAAATTGAAATTCCGCGATCTTGACCAAATTCCGCGATTTTTGGTCGATTCCATGAAATCGCGGCATCGCGGAATTCCAGAATGCCTGTAATAATGATGATATTTTCAATGGCTATAATATGCCAGTGATGGGAATTATGACAGTGAAGTTCTGTCTATGTTGACTTTGTGGACTGGATTGATGATTAAAAAATGAGATAGTAACTACTTTGCTTCAAATTTGGTGTAGATATACTCCATAGACAAGCAAATTCATTTTCTTATTTCAAAATGTCAAACTGAACAATTTTCCATTACATGTTTTCATTATTTCATCACTCATATACAAATTTTAGCGGATGCCATGTTTGGCTAGATTTCAGGTTTTGCTTGCAGTGTGAATATTTTGTGGCTTCTGATTGGTCAGGATAGGAATATTCCTGGTCTAACACCAATAGACCACTAGTAGCTCAGCCAATCAGAATGCCAAATTTGTAATAGACCTTGATACCAATACTAGATATAAGGTTGGCGTAAAACTAATCAAGTTTTTTGGTGCGTGGCGTAAATTACGCCACTTGACTTTAGCGAATCAGTGTGGCGTACTAACATACTTAGTATCATGATATATGTATCATATAAATGTCGCGATTTGATAAAAATACTGAGCAGTGAGGACAATGAGGGAGTCAGAGGGACTAAACAAATATCCTAAATCCTATTGAACGTTGACTATATGCACGCGGGCACGCTTTCCGGCTGATTTATGCGGGAGACAGGTCAACCGCTCAACTGTCAACTTTTCACATTCATAGACTTTTACCATTCTCTGTGAGACTCTCCCTCGTTGAAGCTCAAACACGTTAGGTCTGACTCTGATTCAATCGGACAATATTCAATAAGAATCAGAGATCGAAGAGTGGAAACTTGCGTTTCAAAGAAGTCAAAGAAGGACGTCGAAAAGGTGGCAATCTCTTTATATGCCAGCACTGAACAAACTCATAAATAACAAATTAAATATAATTTCATGAACTAAATAGCTTCTATATTCACTCCCAGACCCCCCGCTGATTGGCGCCTGACTGGCGTCAAAAAATGTTTTTGATATTGTTGGCGTAAATCTTCGGCAGAGGAAATACGAACTTTCCAGTCTACTACTTGCCTTTTCCTATTGCTCTGAAAGCAACAACAGAGGATATATTCACCGAAATTCACGTCATATTTCTGGCCTGTTCTTTTCGAAATCGGTTCAGGAAAACATGTTTGGTGCGAAATACAGGTCTTACTTGAGCAAGAGAAAATCCATTTCGCTCCTGAACCTTGTCTCGAATTCATTTTTTCAAGTGTTTTTAGTGGAAGTCTAGCATTAATTCCAAACATCTGGACTAACAATATAACTGTCATCCTCATTTTCACTTGAGTTAAAATCTGAATCAAAATCATCTGATTCAGAATGCGATTCCGTGATCAGTAATGCCGCTTTTCGCTTCTGGAAACTTTCCATACTTGTCTTCAGTTTCTGCTCGCTTCTAGAAGACCTTTCGGAACGTTTATCGCTGTTCGCAATCACGTCTGGCCATTGTGTCTCTTGTTCAAAGTATGAAATCTTGTCGCTGGCAGATAAATATTCCTTTTTTTCATCCAAAAAGACGTCTTTGTCAGCTTTCTTGTGTTTGGCCCGTTCTTTACGACTACCACAGAATGGATTTTTATTCCGTTTAGTTGAAGTTGTGTTTATTTTTCCAATTTCTTTCGTAATTTGATACAAGTTAGCTGTCATTCATCCTGTTAATTAATAGTTGACTTTCCCGCCACGGCTAATAACCGTAAACCGTTTTAACACGATAACTCGCTCAATTTTCAATATTTTCAATTCAAATTTTTGCAGCTGATAGATCTAATGGTAACCTTTACAAACATATCAAAACACCATTTTCAAAAAAAATTACCATTCTAGGGTATTCTGTAACCTTAATCATCAAAAAGCTTTTATTATCGATATTAATTATGGTTTGGAACTAAAAGAGCAAATGACACAGTAAAAATGCTCGTTAAAAGTGACGAAGTAGCGAATGCTATCATGCATATCGAAACCAAGCTCAGCATAATAATAAAGCCATAGCCATATAGGAATTTCGGACGAAGCCGATTGCAACACATCATAGTTGATATAAACACATCCACAAGCAAAGTTGTGCTACATAAGTCTACATAAGTCTGCAAGGACCAAATACTTCGATGTATTAAAAAGAAACGAATGGTAGTCGAATTCAATGATCCAAAACTCGAATGATTGTGACACTGTGACAGCGACACATGCATGGTTCATATCAAATAGTTTTTACAAAGATTCTCAAATTTAGTTAAAAGGCTAACGCGATTAATATAATTTTGCAGTAATTAACGAAATCTGATGTCAAAGAACAGCAAATATAGAAACTCAAATTTAGCCCACGTTTGGCAAATGTTGCCCACTCCTATACGGCCATACATTGACAAATGTGCAGAACCCACCTACAAATTCTGAATACTTACCGCAGATAAAAGACGACATATAACTTGTGGTTTCTTTATAAATTCGATGGGACACATCTCCAGAAAGCCAACACTTAACTACAAAAAATATTGATGCGTTGGCAGTGAACACCGAACAGTTTACCAATCCCTTTGGAGGAGTCGGAGCGCCAATTTGTGATTCAAATGTTTTATGAATAAAAATGTTCGCCTCACTGCACACACTTGAGTGTGACATTTATACACATGCCTACCAACATCATTGAATTAGCATTGACGGTTGAATTAGTTCGAGAAACCCTTCGGAAGTATAGATTGTGTGTATAGATTTCGAATTTAAGTCATTGGGTATGTTTTGCGTGCGGCGTGCTGGGGATTTATCATGAACAAGACGCCCGCTAGGCGTTAACTCGGGCTACTTAATTAGTGGACAAATTTAGGGACATATGGCGCGCATATGTTAGACAGTTAGAATTAGAAAACCCGCTCACTTGTCTTAATATTACAACATATTAATATTACAAAGGATAATTTATTTATTTATTAATATACATGTATGGAGAACCAAGATCGGGACAACATATAATTCATATACTGTACATAGTACATGACACAGTATTGTGACATTTTGTGTACTTATATTATAGTTGCTGTTTATATACTGTTTTGATAGTGTTCACAATTTTCATTGCATATTTGGACCAGGATAATGATTTATTTATGACATACTGATGTATGTCAATTGCCATGGCATCAGAACATGTTCATTCTTTATCTAAAGACACAGTCATACTCGGTTCGATATATTCAGACCATTTTGGCATTTATAGTCTTCTTTAATAGAATATGTGATTAACACTCCACATGAAAATTCTTTGTAAAAGAGAGATGCACAAATGGCGAAAGTGCAAAACATATGCATTATGCAATGAATCCAGTTTGTGGCTTTGACATTTGTCGACAGTCGCTTAGTTTGCTAATGGCAATAATGTATTCTGTCGATTCAAGCATGCATGGTTAAAGCATTTGGTGGACATTGGAATAACGGTAATTTCTTTGGCTGCATGAATGGCGACTTGAAATTCCAATGAGTTTGTAATAACAGGCATTCTGGAATTCCGCGAAACAAAATCGTGAATTCCGCGGAACTTTTGAAGTCAATTCCGCGGCTATAAATCCAAATTCCGCGGCCAAAATGGGAAATTCCGCGGAAATTAAAACGATCAAAAACATTCTTTAACACATGCAATAAGCCTGGAAACAAGTTAAAATGTTTTTTTTAATAACAAAACTCAATCATTCTTTACTTACTGTAATTGTCCTACATAAATTTATAAACATTGTGTAATGTGTCTTATATTATAGGCCGGTTTACACGATCAAAGTTTCTGTGTTCACAGTATGCTTTGATCAAAGTGTGTGACTGTGTTCAAAGACACAAATTAACTTGAAAAGTCTTGAGTCAGAGTTTACTTACGTGATATTACGTTAATGTCACTTTGACCACAGAAACTTTGCTAGTGTAAACCGGCCTTATATTATAACTAAGAAGTAATAAAACTTCTATTATAACTATAACCAGTAACAGTAACAGTAACAAAGTGAACGACTAAAAGGTGTGATTTTTCCTTTGGATGTGGAACTTCTGACACTTTCTTTACAACAAATTTATCCATCTACAATGCTTACTTTCGCTTTTAAATTTCGCAATTTTTTTCCTGGAATTTAAATACAATACGTGGAAACGGAAGTGAAACGGACCGGAAGTACTTCCATTTTGATAAAACATTTTTGTTTCAAAGCAAAAGTAATTTTACAGGCGTAGCAAGACATTAGTGAACGTTGCTTTGTGCCAGAGTACATGTAGAGTATCAAATATTTTGTAAATTCAGGGGAAAAAATTGAAAACGATGTGCCAAAATTGAAATTCCGCGATCTTGACCAAATTCCGCGATTTTTGGTCGATTCCATGAAATCGCGGCATCGCGGAATTCCAGAATGCCTGTAATAATGATGATATTTTCAATGGCTATAATATGCCAGTGATGGGAATTATGACAGTGAAGTTCTGTCTATGTTGACTTTGTGGACTGGATTGATGATTAAAAAATGAGATAGTAACTACTTTGCTTCAAATTTGGTGTAGATATACTCCATAGACAAGCAAATTCATTTTCTTATTTCAAAATGTCAAACTGAACAATTTTCCATTACATGTTTTCATTATTTCATCACTCATATACAAATTTTAGCGGATGCCATGTTTGGCTAGATTTCAGGTTTTGCTTGCAGTGTGAATATTTTGTGGCTTCTGATTGGTCAGGATAGGAATATTCCTGGTCTAACACCAATAGACCACTAGTAGCTCAGCCAATCAGAATGCCAAATTTGTAATAGACCTTGATACCAATACTAGATATAAGGTTGGCGTAAAACTAATCAAGTTTTTTGGTGCGTGGCGTAAATTACGCCACTTGACTTTAGCGAATCAGTGTGGCGTACTAACATACTTAGTATCATGATATATGTATCATATAAATGTCGCGATTTGATAAAAATACTGAGCAGTGAGGACAATGAGGGAGTCAGAGGGACTAAACAAATATCCTAAATCCTATTGAACGTTGACTATATGCACGCGGGCACGCTTTCCGGCTGATTTATGCGGGAGACAGGTCAACCGCTCAACTGTCAACTTTTCACATTCATAGACTTTTACCATTCTCTGTGAGACTCTCCCTCGTTGAAGCTCAAACACGTTAGGTCTGACTCTGATTCAATCGGACAATATTCAATAAGAATCAGAGATCGAAGAGTGGAAACTTGCGTTTCAAAGAAGTCAAAGAAGGACGTCGAAAAGGTGGCAATCTCTTTATATGCCAGCACTGAACAAACTCATAAATAACAAATTAAATATAATTTCATGAACTAAATAGCTTCTATATTCACTCCCAGACCCCCGCTGATTGGCGCCTGACTGGCGTCAAAAAATGTTTTTGATATTGTTGGCGTAAATCTTCGGCAGAGGAAATACGAACTTTCGAGTCTACTACTTGCCTTTTCCTATTGCTCTGAAAGCAACAACAGAGGATATATTCACCGAAATTCACGTCATATTTCTGGCCTGTTCTTTTCGAAATCGGTTCAGGAAAACATGTTTGGTGCGAAATACAGGTCTTACTTGAGCAAGAGAAAATCCATTTCGCTCCTGAACCTTGTCTCGAATTCATTTTTTCAAGTGTTTTTAGTGGAAGTCTAGCATTAATTCCAAACATCTGGACTAACAATATAATTAATGCCAACGGGTGGTTGGTAACAAGCATAACTGTCATCCTCATTTTCACTTGAGTTAAAATCTGAATCAAAATCATCTGATTCAGAATGCGATTCCGTGATCAGTAATGCCGCTTTTCGCTTCTGGAAACTTTCCATACTTGTCTTCAGTTTCTGCTCGCTTCTAGAAGACCTTTCGGAACGTTTATCGCTGTTCGCAATCACGTCTGGCCATTGTGTCTCTTGTTCAAAGTATGAAATCTTGTCGCTGGCAGATAAATATTCCTTTTTTTCATCCAAAAAGACGTCTTTGTCAGCTTTCTTGTGTTTGGCCCGTTCTTTACGACTACCACAGAATGGATTTTTATTCCGTTTAGTTGAAGTTGTGTTTATTTTTCCAATTTCTTTCGTAATTTGATACAAGTTAGCTGTCATTCATCCTGTTAATTAATAGTTGACTTTCCCGCCACGGCTAATAACCGTAAACCGTTTTAACACGATAACTCGCTCAATTTTCAATATTTTCAATTCAAATTTTTGCAGCTGATAGATCTAATGGTAACCTTTACAAACATATCAAAACACCATTTTCAAAAAAAATTACCATTCTAGGGTATTCTGTAACCTTAATCATCAAAAAGCTTTTATTATCGATATTAATTATGGTTTGGAACTAAAAGAGCAAATGACACAGTAAAAATGCTCGTTAAAAGTGACGAAGTAGCGAATGCTATCATGCATATCGAAACCAAGCTCAGCATAATAATAAAGCCATAGCCATATAGGAATTTCGGACGAAGCCGATTGCAACACATCATAGTTGATATAAACACATCCACAAGCAAAGTTGTGCTACATAAGTCTACATAAGTCTGCAAGGACCAAATACTTCGATGTATTAAAAAGAAACGAATGGTAGTCGAATTCAATGATCCAAAACTCGAATGATTGTGACACTGTGACAGCGACACATGCATGGTTCATATCAAATAGTTTTTACAAAGATTCTCAAATTTAGTTAAAAGGCTAACGCGATTAATATAATTTTGCAGTAATTAACGAAATCTGATGTCAAAGAACAGCAAATATAGAAACTCAAATTTAGCCCACGTTTGGCAAATGTTGCCCACTCCTATACGGCCATACATTGACAAATGTGCAGAACCCACCTACAAATTCTGAATACTTACCGCAGATAAAAGACGACATATAACTTGTGGTTTCTTTATAAATTCGATGGGACACATCTCCAGAAAGCCAAACAATTAACTACAAAAAATATTGATGCGTTGGCAGTGAACACCGAACAGTTTACCAATCCCTTTGGAGGAGTCGGAGCGCCAATTTGTGATTCAAATGTTTTATGAATAAAAATGTTCGCCTCACTGCACACACTTGAGTGTGACATTTATACACATGCCTACCAACATCATTGAATTAGCATTGACGGTTGAATTAGTTCGAGAAACCCTTCGGAAGTATAGATTGTGTGTATAGATTTCGAATTTAAGTCATTGGGTATGTTTTGCGTGCGGCGTGCTGGGGATTTATCATGAACAAGACGCCCGCTAGGCGTTAACTCGGGCTACTTAATTAGTGGACAAATTTAGGGACATATGGCGCGCATATGTTAGACAGTTAGAATTAGAAAACCCGCTCACTTGTCTTAATATTACAACATATTAATATTACAAAGGATAATTTATTTATTTATTAATATACATGTATGGAGAACCAAGATCGGGACAACATATAATTCATATACTGTACATAGTACATGACACAGTATTGTGACATTTTGTGTACTTATATTATAGTTGCTGTTTATATACTGTTTTGATAGTGTTCACAATTTTCATTGGATATTTGGACCAGGATAATGATTTATTTATGACATACTGATGTATGTCAATTGCCATGGCATCAGAACATGTTCATTCTTTATCTAAAGACACAGTCATACTCGGTTCGATATATTCAGACCATTTTGGCATTTATAGTCTTCTTTAATAGAATATGTGATTAACACTCCACATGAAAATTCTTTGTAAAAGAGAGATGCACAAATGGCGAAAGTGCAAAACATATGCATTATGCAATGAATCCAGTTTGTGGCTTTGACATTTGTCGACAGTCGCTTAGTTTGCTAATGGCAATAATGTATTCTGTCGATTCAAGCATGCATGGTTTAAAGCATTTGGTGGACATTGGAATAACGGTAATTTCTTTGGCTGCATGAATGGCGACTTGAAATTCCAATGAGTTTGTAATAACAGGCATTCTGGAATTCCGCGAAACAAAATCGTGAATTCCGCGGAACTTTTGAAGTCAATTCCGCGGCCAAAATGGGAAATTCCGCGGAAATTAAAACGATCAAAAACATTCTTTAACACATGCAATAAGCCTGGAAACAAGTTAAAATGTTTTTTTTAATAACAAAACTCAATCATTCTTTACTTACTGTAATTGTCCTACATAAATTTATAAACATTGTGTAATGTGTCTTATATTATAGGCCGGTTTACACGATCAAAGTTTCTGTGTTCACAGTATGCTTTGATCAAAGTGTGTGACTGTGTTCAAAGACACAAATTAACTTGAAAAGTCTTGAGTCAGAGTTTACTTACGTGATATTACGTTAATGTCACTTTGACCACAGAAACTTTGCTAGTGTAAACCGGCCTTATATTATAACTAAGAAGTAATAAAACCTCTATTATAACTATAACCAGTAACAGTAACAGTAACAAAGTGAACGACTAAAAGGTGTGATTTTTCCTTTGGATGTGGAACTTCTGACACTTTCTTTACAACAAATTTATCCATCTACAATGCTTACTTTCGCTTTTAAATTTCGCAATTTTTTTCCTGGAATTTAAATACAATACGTGGAAACGGAAGTGAAACGGACCGGAAGTACTTCCATTTTGATAAAACATTTTTGTTTCAAAGCAAAAGTAATTTTTACAGGCGTAGCAAGACATTAGTGAACGTTGCTTTGTGCCAGAGTACATGTAGAGTATCAAATATTTTGTAAATTCAGGGAAAAAAAATTGAAAACGATGTGCCAAAATTGAAATTCCGCGATCTTGACCAAATTCCGCGATTTTTGGTCGATTCCATGAAATCGCGGCATCGCGGAATTCCAGAATGCCTGTAATAATGATGATATTTTCAATGGCTATAATATGCCAGTGATGGGAATTATGACAGTGAAGTTCTGTCTATGTTGACTTTGTGGACTGGATTGATGATTAAAAAATGAGATAGTAACTACTTTGCTTCAAATTTGGTGTAGATATACTCCATAGACAAGCAAATTCATTTTCTTATTTCAAAATGTCAAACTGAACAATTTTCCATTACATGTTTTCATTATTTCATCACTCATATACAAATTTTAGCGGATGCCATGTTTGGCTAGATTTCAGGTTTTGCTTGCAGTGTGAATATTTTGTGGCTTCTGATTGGTCAGGATAGGAATATTCCTGGTCTAACACCAATAGACCACTAGTAGCTCAGCCAATCAGAATGCCAAATTTGTAATAGACCTTGATACCAATACTAGATATAAGGTTGGCGTAAAACTAATCAAGTTTTTTGGTGCGTGGCGTAAATTACGCCACTTGACTTTAGCGAATCAGTGTGGCGTACTAACATACTTAGTATCATGATATATGTATCATATAAATGTCGCGATTTGATAAAAATACTGAGCAGTGAGGACAATGAGGGAGTCAGAGGGACTAAACAAATATCCTAAATCCTATTGAACGTTGACTATATGCACGCGGGCACGCTTTCCGGCTGATTTATGCGGGAGACAGGTCAACCGCTCAACTGTCAACTTTTCACATTCATAGACTTTTACCATTCTCTGTGAGACTCTCCCTCGTTGAAGCTCAAACACGTTAGGTCTGACTCTGATTCAATCGGACAATATTCAATAAGAATCAGAGATCGAAGAGTGGAAACTTGCGTTTCAAAGAAGTCAAAGAAGGACGTCGAAAAGGTGGCAATCTCTTTATATGCCAGCACTGAACAAACTCATAAATAACAAATTAAATATAATTTCATGAACTAAATAGCTTCTATATTCACTCCCAGACCCCCGCTGATTGGCGCCTGACTGGCGTCAAAAAATGTTTTTGATATTGTTGGCGTAAATCTTCGGCAGAGGAAATACGAACTTTCCAGTCTACTACTTGCCTTTTCCTATTGCTCTGAAAGCAACAACAGAGGATATATTCACCGAAATTCACGTCATATTTCTGGCCTGTTCTTTTCGAAATCGGTTCAGGAAAACATGTTTGGTGCGAAATACATGTGTTATACTTGAGCAAGAGAAAATCCATTTCGCTCCTGAACCTTGTCTCGAATTCATTTTTTCAAGTGTTTTTAGTGGAAGTCTAGCATTAATTCCAAACATCTGGACTAACAATATAACTGTCATCCTCATTTTCACTTGAGTTAAAATCTGAATCAAAATCATCTGATTCAGAATGCGATTCCGTGATCAGTAATGCCGCTTTTCGCTTCTGGAAACTTTCCATACTTGTCTTCAGTTTCTGCTCGCTTCTAGAAGACCTTTCGGAACGTTTATCGCTGTTCGCAATCACGTCTGGCCATTGTGTCTCTTGTTCAAAGTATGAAATCTTGTCGCTGGCAGATAAATATTCCTTTTTTTCATCCAAAAAGACGTCTTTGTCAGCTTTCTTGTGTTTGGCCCGTTCTTTACGACTACCACAGAATGGATTTTTATTCCGTTTAGTTGAAGTTGTGTTTATTTTTCCAATTTCTTTCGTAATTTGATACAAGTTAGCTGTCATTCATCCTGTTAATTAATAGTTGACTTTCCCGCCACGGCTAATAACCGTAAACCGTTTTAACACGATAACTCGCTCAATTTTCAATATTTTCAATTCAAATTTTTGCAGCTGATAGATCTAATGGTAACCTTTACAAACATATCAAAACACCATTTTCAAAAAAAATTACCATTCTAGGGTATTCTGTAACCTTAATCATCAAAAAGCTTTTATTATCGATATTAATTATGGTTTGGAACTAAAAGAGCAAATGACACAGTAAAAATGCTCGTTAAAAGTGACGAAGTAGCGAATGCTATCATGCATATCGAAACCAAGCTCAGCATAATAATAAAGCCATAGCCATATAGGAATTTCGGACGAAGCCGATTGCAACACATCATAGTTGATATAAACACATCCACAAGCAAAGTTGTGCTACATAAGTCTACATAAGTCTGCAAGGACCAAATACTTCGATGTATTAAAAAGAAACGAATGGTAGTCGAATTCAATGATCCAAAACTCGAATGATTGTGACACTGTGACAGCGACACATGCATGGTTCATATCAAATAGTTTTTACAAAGATTCTCAAATTTAGTTAAAAGGCTAACGCGATTAATATAATTTTGCAGTAATTAACGAAATCTGATGTCAAAGAACAGCAAATATAGAAACTCAAATTTAGCCCACGTTTGGCAAATGTTGCCCACTCCTATACGGCCATACATTGACAAATGTGCAGAACCCACCTACAAATTCTGAATACTTACCGCAGATAAAAGACGACATATAACTTGTGGTTTCTTTATAAATTCGATGGGACACATCTCCAGAAAGCCAAACACTTAACTACAAAAAATATTGATGCGTTGGCAGTGAACACCGAACAGTTTACCAATCCCTTTGGAGGAGTCGGAGCGCCAATTTGTGATTCAAATGTTTTATGAATAAAAATGTTCGCCTCACTGCACACACTTGAGTGTGACATTTATACACATGCCTACCAACATCATTGAATTAGCATTGACGGTTGAATTAGTTCGAGAAACCCTTCGGAAGTATAGATTGTGTGTATAGATTTCGAATTTAAGTCATTGGGTATGTTTTGCGTGCGGCGTGCTGGGGATTTATCATGAACAAGACGCCCGCTAGGCGTTAACTCGGGCTACTTAATTAGTGGACAAATTTAGGGACATATGGCGCGCATATGTTAGACAGTTAGAATTAGAAAACCCGCTCACTTGTCTTAATATTACAACATATTAATATTACAAAGGATAATTTATTTATTTATTAATATACATGTATGGAGAACCAAGATCGGGACAACATATAATTCATATACTGTACATAGTACATGACACAGTATTGTGACATTTTGTGTACTTATATTATAGTTGCTGTTTATATACTGTTTTGATAGTGTTCACAATTTTCATTGCATATTTGGACCAGGATAATGATTTATTTATGACATACTGATGTATGTCAATTGCCATGGCATCAGAACATGTTCATTCTTTATCTAAAGACACAGTCATACTCGGTTCGATATATTCAGACCATTTTGGCATTTATAGTCTTCTTTAATAGAATATGTGATTAACACTCCACATGAAAATTCTTTGTAAAAGAGAGATGCACAAATGGCGAAAGTGCAAAACATATGCATTATGCAATGAATCCAGTTTGTGGCTTTGACATTTGTCGACAGTCGCTTAGTTTGCTAATGGCAATAATGTATTCTGTCGATTCAAGCATGCATGGTTAAAGCATTTGGTGGACATTGGAATAACGGTAATTTCTTTGGCTGCATGAATGGCGACTTGAAATTCCAATGAGTTTGTAATAACAGGCATTCTGGAATTCCGCGAAACAAAATCGTGAATTCCGCGGAACTTTTGAAGTCAATTCCGCGGCCAAAATGGGAAATTCCGCGGAAATTAAAACGATCAAAAACATTCTTTAACACATGCAATAAGCCTGGAAACAAGTTAAAATGTTTTTTTTTTAATAACAAAACTCAATCATTCTTTACTTACTGTAATTGTCCTACATAAATTTATAAACATTGTGTAATGTGTCTTATATTATAGGCCGGTTTACACGATCAAAGTTTCTGTGTTCACAGTATGCTTTGATCAAAGTGTGTGACTGTGTTCAAAGACACAAATTAACTTGAAAAGTCTTGAGTCAGAGTTTACTTACGTGATATTACGTTAATGTCACTTTGACCACAGAAACTTTGCTAGTGTAAACCGGCCTTATATTATAACTAAGAAGTAATAAAACCTCTATTATAACTATAACCAGTAACAGTAACAGTAACAAAGTGAACGACTAAAAGGTGTGATTTTTCCTTTGGATGTGGAACTTCTGACACTTTCTTTACAACAAATTTATCCATCTACAATGCTTACTTTCGCTTTTAAATTTCGCAATTTTTTTCCTGGAATTTAAATACAATACGTGGAAACGGAAGTGAAACGGACCGGAAGTACTTCCATTTTGATAAAACATTTTTGTTTCAAAGCAAAAGTAATTTTACAGGCGTAGCAAGACATTAGTGAACGTTGCTTTGTGCCAGAGTACATGTAGAGTATCAAATATTTTGTAAATTCAGGGAAAAAAATTGAAAACGATGTGCCAAAATTGAAATTCCGCGATCTTGACCAAATTCCGCGATTTTTGGTCGATTCCATGAAATCGCGGCATCGCGGAATTCCAGAATGCCTGTAATAATGATGATATTTTCAATGGCTATAATATGCCAGTGATGGGAATTATGACAGTGAAGTTCTGTCTATGTTGACTTTGTGGACTGGATTGATGATTAAAAAATGAGATAGTAACTACTTTGCTTCAAATTTGGTGTAGATATACTCCATAGACAAGCAAATTCATTTTCTTATTTCAAAATGTCAAACTGAACAATTTTCCATTACATGTTTTCATTATTTCATCACTCATATACAAATTTTAGCGGATGCCATGTTTGGCTAGATTTCAGGTTTTGCTTGCAGTGTGAATATTTTGTGGCTTCTGATTGGTCAGGATAGGAATATTCCTGGTCTAACACCAATAGACCACTAGTAGCTCAGCCAATCAGAATGCCAAATTTGTAATAGACCTTGATACCAATACTAGATATAAGGTTGGCGTAAAACTAATCAAGTTTTTTGGTGCGTGGCGTAAATTACGCCACTTGACTTTAGCGAATCAGTGTGGCGTACTAACATACTTAGTATCATGATATATGTATCATATAAATGTCGCGATTTGATAAAAATACTGAGCAGTGAGGACAATGAGGGAGTCAGAGGGACTAAACAAATATCCTAAATCCTATTGAACGTTGACTATATGCACGCGGGCACGCTTTCCGGCTGATTTATGCGGGAGACAGGTCAACCGCTCAACTGTCAACTTTTCACATTCATAGACTTTTACCATTCTCTGTGAGACTCTCCCTCGTTGAAGCTCAAACACGTTAGGTCTGACTCTGATTCAATCGGACAATATTCAATAAGAATCAGAGATCGAAGAGTGGAAACTTGCGTTTCAAAGAAGTCAAAGAAGGACGTCGAAAAGGTGGCAATCTCTTTATATGCCAGCACTGAACAAACTCATAAATAACAAATTAAATATAATTTCATGAACTAAATAGCTTCTATATTCACTCCCAGACCCCCCGCTGATTGGCGCCTGACTGGCGTCAAAAAATGTTTTTGATATTGTTGGCGTAAATCTTCGGCAGAGGAAATACGAACTTTCCAGTCTACTACTTGCCTTTTCCTATTGCTCTGAAAGCAACAACAGAGGATATATTCACCGAAATTCACGTCATATTTCTGGCCTGTTCTTTTCGAAATCGGTTCAGGAAAACATGTTTGGTGCGAAATACAGGTCTTACTTGAGCAAGAGAAAATCCATTTCGCTCCTGAACCTTGTCTCGAATTCATTTTTTCAAGTGTTTTTAGTGGAAGTCTAGCATTAATTCCAAACATCTGGACTAACAATATAACTGTCATCCTCATTTTCACTTGAGTTAAAATCTGAATCAAAATCGTCTGATTCAGAATGCGATTCCGTGATCAGTAATGCCGCTTTTCGCTTCTGGAAACTTTCCATACTTGTCTTCAGTTTCTGCTCGCTTCTAGAAGACCTTTCGGAACGTTTATCGCTGTTCGCAATCACGTCTGGCCATTGTGTCTCTTGTTCAAAGTATGAAATCTTGTCGCTGGCAGATAAATATTCCTTTTTTTCATCCAAAAAGACGTCTTTGTCAGCTTTCTTGTGTTTGGCCCGTTCTTTACGACTACCACAGAATGGATTTTTATTCCGTTTAGTTGAAGTTGTGTTTATTTTTCCAATTTCTTTCGTAATTTGATACAAGTTAGCTGTCATTCATCCTGTTAATTAATAGTTGACTTTCCCGCCACGGCTAATAACCGTAAACCGTTTTAACACGATAACTCGCTCAATTTTCAATATTTTCAATTCAAATTTTTGCAGCTGATAGATCTAATGGTAACCTTTACAAACATATCAAAACACCATTTTCAAAAAAAATTACCATTCTAGGGTATTCTGTAACCTTAATCATCAAAAAGCTTTTATTATCGATATTAATTATGGTTTGGAACTAAAAGAGCAAATGACACAGTAAAAATGCTCGTTAAAAGTGACGAAGTAGCGAATGCTATCATGCATATCGAAACCAAGCTCAGCATAATAATAAAGCCATAGCCATATAGGAATTTCGGACGAAGCCGATTGCAACACATCATAGTTGATATAAACACATCCACAAGCAAAGTTGTGCTACATAAGTCTACATAAGTCTGCAAGGACCAAATACTTCGATGTATTAAAAAGAAACGAATGGTAGTCGAATTCAATGATCCAAAACTCGAATGATTGTGACACTGTGACAGCGACACATGCATGGTTCATATCAAATAGTTTTTACAAAGATTCTCAAATTTAGTTAAAAGGCTAACGCGATTAATATAATTTTGCAGTAATTAACGAAATCTGATGTCAAAGAACAGCAAATATAGAAACTCAAATTTAGCCCACGTTTGGCAAATGTTGCCCACTCCTATACGGCCATACATTGACAAATGTGCAGAACCCACCTACAAATTCTGAATACTTACCGCAGATAAAAGACGACATATAACTTGTGGTTTCTTTATAAATTCGATGGGACACATCTCCAGAAAGCCAAACAATTAACTACAAAAAATATTGATGCGTTGGCAGTGAACACCGAACAGTTTACCAATCCCTTTGGAGGAGTCGGAGCGCCAATTTGTGATTCAAATGTTTTATGAATAAAAATGTTCGCCTCACTGCACACACTTGAGTGTGACATTTATACACATGCCTACCAACATCATTGAATTAGCATTGACGGTTGAATTAGTTCGAGAAACCCTTCGGAAGTATAGATTGTGTGTATAGATTTCGAATTTAAGTCATTGGGTATGTTTTGCGTGCGGCGTGCTGGGGATTTATCATGAACAAGACGCCCGCTAGGCGTTAACTCGGGCTACTTAATTAGTGGACAAATTTAGGGACATATGGCGCGCATATGTTAGACAGTTAGAATTAGAAAACCCGCTCACTTGTCTTAATATTACAACATATTAATATTACAAAGGATAATTTATTTATTTATTAATATACATGTATGGAGAACCAAGATCGGGACAACATATAATTCATATACTGTACATAGTACATGACACAGTATTGTGACATTTTGTGTACTTATATTATAGTTGCTGTTTATATACTGTTTTGATAGTGTTCACAATTTTCATTGCATATTTGGACCAGGATAATGATTTATTTATGACATACTGATGTATGTCAATTGCCATGGCATCAGAACATGTTCATTCTTTATCTAAAGACACAGTCATACTCGGTTCGATATATTCAGACCATTTTGGCATTTATAGTCTTCTTTAATAGAATATGTGATTAACACTCCACATGAAAATTCTTTGTAAAAGAGAGATGCACAAATGGCGAAAGTGCAAAACATATGCATTATGCAATGAATCCAGTTTGTGGCTTTGACATTTGTCGACAGTCGCTTAGTTTGCTAATGGCAATAATGTATTCTGTCGATTCAAGCATGCATGGTTAAAGCATTTGGTGGACATTGGAATAACGGTAATTTCTTTGGCTGCATGAATGGCGACTTGAAATTCCAATGAGTTTGTAATAACAGGCATTCTGGAATTCCGCGAAACAAAATCGTGAATTCCGCGGAACTTTTGAAGTCAATTCCGCGGCCAAAATGGGAAATTCCGCGGAAATTAAAACGATCAAAAAACATTCTTTAACACATGCAATAAGCCTGGAAACAAGTTAAAATGTTTTTTTTAATAACAAAACTCAATCATTCTTTACTTACTGTAATTGTCCTACATAAATTTATAAACATTGTGTAATGTGTCTTATATTATAGGCCGGTTTACACGATCAAAGTTTCTGTGTTCACAGTATGCTTTGATCAAAGTGTGTGACTGTGTTCAAAGACACAAATTAACTTGAAAAGTCTTGAGTCAGAGTTTACTTACGTGATATTACGTTAATGTCACTTTGACCACAGAAACTTTGCTAGTGTAAACCGGCCTTATATTATAACTAAGAAGTAATAAAACCTCTATTATAACTATAACCAGTAACAGTAACAGTAACAAAGTGAACGACTAAAAGGTGTGATTTTTCCTTTGGATGTGGAACTTCTGACACTTTCTTTACAACAAATTTATCCATCTACAATGCTTACTTTCGCTTTTAAATTTCGCAATTTTTTTCCTGGAATTTAAATACAATACGTGGAAACGGAAGTGAAACGGACCGGAAGTACTTCCATTTTGATAAAACATTTTTGTTTCAAAGCAAAAGTAATTTTACAGGCGTAGCAAGACATTAGTGAACGTTGCTTTGTGCCAGAGTACATGTAGAGTATCAAATATTTTGTAAATTCAGGGAAAAAAATTGAAAACGATGTGCCAAAATTGAAATTCCGCGATCTTGACCAAATTCCGCGATTTTTGGTCGATTCCATGAAATCGCGGCATCGCGGAATTCCAGAATGCCTGTAATAATGATGATATTTTCAATGGCTATAATATGCCAGTGATGGGAATTATGACAGTGAAGTTCTGTCTATGTTGACTTTGTGGACTGGATTGATGATTAAAAAATGAGATAGTAACTACTTTGCTTCAAATTTGGTGTAGATATACTCCATAGACAAGCAAATTCATTTTCTTATTTCAAAATGTCAAACTGAACAATTTTCCATTACATGTTTTCATTATTTCATCACTCATATACAAATTTTAGCGGATGCCATGTTTGGCTAGATTTCAGGTTTTGCTTGCAGTGTGAATATTTTGTGGCTTCTGATTGGTCAGGATAGGAATATTCCTGGTCTAACACCAATAGACCACTAGTAGCTCAGCCAATCAGAATGCCAAATTTGTAATAGACCTTGATACCAATACTAGATATAAGGTTGGCGTAAAACTAATCAAGTTTTTTGGTGCGTGGCGTAAATTACGCCACTTGACTTTAGCGAATCAGTGTGGCGTACTAACATACTTAGTATCATGATATATGTATCATATAAATGTCGCGATTTGATAAAAATACTGAGCAGTGAGGACAATGAGGGAGTCAGAGGGACTAAACAAATATCCTAAATCCTATTGAACGTTGACTATATGCACGCGGGCACGCTTTCCGGCTGATTTATGCGGGAGACAGGTCAACCGCTCAACTGTCAACTTTTCACATTCATAGACTTTTACCATTCTCTGTGAGACTCTCCCTCGTTGAAGCTCAAACACGTTAGGTCTGACTCTGATTCAATCGGACAATATTCAATAAGAATCAGAGATCGAAGAGTGGAAACTTGCGTTTCAAAGAAGTCAAAGAAGGACGTCGAAAAGGTGGCAATCTCTTTATATGCCAGCACTGAACAAACTCATAAATAACAAATTAAATATAATTTCATGAACTAAATAGCTTCTATATTCACTCCCAGACCCCCCGCTGATTGGCGCCTGACTGGCGTCAAAAAATGTTTTTGATATTGTTGGCGTAAATCTTCGGCAGAGGAAATACGAACTTTCCAGTCTACTACTTGCCTTTTCCTATTGCTCTGAAAGCAACAACAGAGGATATATTCACCGAAATTCACGTCATATTTCTGGCCTGTTCTTTTCGAAATCGGTTCAGGAAAACATGTTTGGTGCGAAATACAGGTCTTACTTGAGCAAGAGAAAATCCATTTCGCTCCTGAACCTTGTCTCGAATTCATTTTTTCAAGTGTTTTTAGTGGAAGTCTAGCATTAATTCCAAACATCTGGACTAACAATATAACTGTCATCCTCATTTTCACTTGAGTTAAAATCTGAATCAAAATCATCTGATTCAGAATGCGATTCCGTGATCAGTAATGCCGCTTTTCGCTTCTGGAAACTTTCCATACTTGTCTTCAGTTTCTGCTCGCTTCTAGAAGACCTTTCGGAACGTTTATCGCTGTTCGCAATCACGTCTGGCCATTGTGTCTCTTGTTCAAAGTATGAAATCTTGTCGCTGGCAGATAAATATTCCTTTTTTTCATCCAAAAAGACGTCTTTGTCAGCTTTCTTGTGTTTGGCCCGTTCTTTACGACTACCACAGAATGGATTTTTATTCCGTTTAGTTGAAGTTGTGTTTATTTTTCCAATTTCTTTCGTAATTTGATACAAGTTAGCTGTCATTCATCCTGTTAATTAATAGTTGACTTTCCCGCCACGGCTAATAACCGTAAACCGTTTTAACACGATAACTCGCTCAATTTTCAATATTTTCAATTCAAATTTTTGCAGCTGATAGATCTAATGGTAACCTTTACAAACATATCAAAACACCATTTTCAAAAAAAATTACCATTCTAGGGTATTCTGTAACCTTAATCATCAAAAAGCTTTTATTATCGATATTAATTATGGTTTGGAACTAAAAGAGCAAACGATACAGTAAAAATGCTCGTTAAAAGTGACGAAGTAGCGAATGCTATCATGCATATCGAAACCAAGCTCAGCATATTATAATAAAAGCCATAGCCATATAGGAATTTCGGACGAAGCCGAAGGCACTGTGGTTGTTTCAACACATCCACAAGCAAAGTTGTGCTGATTGCAATAATCTACATAAGTCTGCAAGGACCAAATACTTCGATGTATTAAAAAGAAACGAATGGTAGTCGATTCAATGATCCAAAACTCGAATGATTGTGACACATGCATGGTTCATATCAAATAGTTTTACAAAGATTCTCAAATTTAGTTAAAAGGCTAACGCGATTAATATAATTTTGCAGTAATTAACGAAATCTGATGTCAAAGAACAGCAAATATAGCCCACGTATTGGCAAATGTTGCCCACTCCTACGGCCATACATTGACAAATGTGCAGAAACCACCTACAAATTCTGAATACTTACCGCAGATAAAAGACGACATATAACTTGTGGTTTCTTTATAAATTCGATGGGATCCATCTCCAGAAAGCCAAACAATTAACTACAAAAAATATTGATGCGTTGGCAGTGAACACCGAACAGTTTACCAATCCCTTTGGAGGAGTCGGAGCGCCAATTTGTGACTCAAATGTTTTATGAATAAAAATGTTCGCCTCACTGCACACACTTGAGTGTGACATTTATACACATGCCTACCAACATCATTGAATTAGCATTGACGGTTGAATTAGTTCGAGAAACCCTTCGGAAGGATAGTTTAGTGCAGTTAAACCATTGTAAGTACAGATTGTGTATATAGATTAGAATTTAAGTCATTGGGTATGTTTTGCGTGCGGCGTGCTTGGGGATATGAATAATAGACTCCTCCTTTTCCGGTGTAAGCTTTCACAAAAATACATAACTTATTCCCGAGATAAAAATTATTCCTCATGTGACTGTCACAAGTGCTCAAAGTACAAAACTCAAAATTTTTATGTAACACAAGTCTGTCACGAACCATAGTGGGTGTCCGACACCCAAATTTTTAAAGTAAGCAAATTAATTATTTATATTGGGGGAAAAATCGGTTGCTGAAAGAACCTTATAAAATAACATGTATGCTACGCAAGCTCTGATTGGTCAATACCCGTGGTTGGATCAGGCCATCCAAACACGGAAACTTCCCGCCAAAATTTTACTCAAGTTTGTGTTGCTCGTTCGTTCGTATTATTTTATAAAATAAATACCTAATTGTTTTTCCGTGTTTGGATAGCCTGATCCAAACACTTGGGATGTTGCTCGACTTTCTAAAAGCTAAAAACACTCGCCTGGCGGCTCGTGTTTCTTTACGCTTTTCTCAAGTCTCGCATCCCGCGTGTTTGGATCAGGCCACATTAGGTATTTCTTTATTGTCCTAATGAATCCAATCTCGTTCCCAGACCCCGTATGTGTGGTCAGCGGTGCCAGGGACGATTACGTCATTGCAGTTTGCAGAGATTCGCAATTTCCTTCAGAACAATTCTCAACTCAAGAGATTTGAAAGAGGTATTATTCCTAGTTCAGTATTTGTATGTGTGCAGTCAGTGTGTCTGTGTGTGATGTGCATTTATTGCCATGCTGTAACTTGTTTATTGTAACTAATTATTCAATTTGTTACAAAGTTTGGTATAATTTTTTGCAGTTGTATACAGTTGTGTTGGGTTTTTTGATTGGCTTTCTGATCATCGATTTTCATCGATTGTGTTGGACGGGTTTACTTGTAACAAGTTACTCACAGCACTGGGTCAGTGTGTGATATGTATATAAAACAGGGCCATAGCAAAAGAAAGTCAATTGGGGGGCCAGTAATGGGGCTGTACTGCGGGGGGGGGGGGGGATGCGGGAGCATGCCCCTGGAAATTTTTGAAATTAGAAACTCTGAAATAAGATTTCCTGACTTCTGAGAGTAATTTCCAGCAAATTTAAATGGATCTAAACTGGCAAGAAATCGCGAGAGCAAATTATTGGGGGGGGGGGGGGGGGGACTTTGGGAAAGTGCCTGGGGCCCCATGCTTTTGTGGGGTTTGCATCTCGTGTTTCTTATTTAGGTACCCCACATTTTCTGGCTTCTTGTGGGACACGTGTAGTGGACCCCCACGGTCCCACCTTTTAATACAACTAATACAATAAATGGCCAAACCAAAGATAACATTATTACGTGCATTTTTTGGTAAATCCCCCCCCCCCGATTTTTCTAGCGTCCCTCTGACTTGTTTTCTTTTCTCAGAGATGGGGGTGGAGTGAGGCAACCACAACTATATGCCTGGGGTCCCACGCATGCTTGATCGGCCCCTGGCTATATACTTCATGGAATTTTTCTCTTTACAGGATTTCTGCTTCTTAGTCCAACATCATGGACTCATGGACGTTGCAGTTAATTATTAAGCCACATTACTAATGGCATCCAGATAAAAAGTGTTCCAATTGATGCCACAATTCTTTCTATTGAATATTTCTACCATCAGCTAAAATCAGAACGAGAGTATCAATAGAAATAAATTTCATTGTAATTAGGTCAATTTCTATCACAATGTACAAATTAGCAATGAAAATATTGCCAGTTGCCCAAATTCCTGGAATCATCTCATATCAAGCCCATGAACTTGATTGTAGCATTAGTATTCAAGATGCGACCCTTGCCCTCTCCAACAAGGACTCCACCAGGCAGGTTATCTATATTACAGGCAATCTGGGTAGTGGTAGGAGCACGTACACCCAAGCACTTCTTCAAGACATTATCAGGAAAGGAATTGTGAATGATTCAGAAGTTGTCTACTTTGAGATTGGCCAATATGATAGTGTAAGCTCTGTATGGAATAGTGTCATTGATATTGCAAGGACAAGTCATGGTGATAGAGGTAGTGTTGCACTGCTTGCATCAAATACATCCACTCAAGAAGCAAAACTCAAAGCAACCATGAGCATCCTGAATTGTTTTAAAATTGTGTGCTTTGATTACTTAAGTGCTGCCAATAAGCAACTTTATGCATTATTGTTGACATTGGTGAAAGAATTAAAAAGCAATGTTGTTTGTATTTCGGTCCTGAAAACACCAACCCACATGAAGATTGGCACTCATTTATTTATCGAAGTGAATGGTTTATACCCTGAAAATGTCAAGAGCTGCACTATTGTCCATGAGAATGCCACCAAGATAGCTGTGGACAACGAAGACTTCAAGAGAAGCTGCAAAAGTTTGCTGTACAACCCGAAGGCTATTCAACTTTATGTTAACCTTTGCAATGAATTCCACATGTATGAAATCACTGAATTAGCCAAAGGAGAAGCTCCTACCACTTATCTGTTAGAAATGATATGGGATCATTTGAGTAACGTTGAAATGATTGCTTTATGCCATCTGAGTGAACTACGTCAGTCATTGCCCATGAAATCTGAAGCCTGCGCCACTTTGGCTAGGATTATCAAGATAGGGCTAGTGTCTAAGAGAACCATGAGTTCTGATGAGAGCACATATTATCTGATTTCTATGAGCAATGCTGTTCGAGATTTTGTTCAAGCCAAGCTCCCACGTAATTTTGATGTTTCACAGCTAAAAGCAAATGAGAAATTTAGTGTTCTTGGATGCTGGACAGCCCTGCTAACTGAAGAACTGATGGGTCTTGTTAATGATGCAAGAAATAATTCATGGCCATTCATACCAGAAAAGTGGTAAGGATTATTGATTGTATTATTATTACTGGTAAAGCTACCATGACAAGATGAGCCCGGAGAAAGTGTGTAATGTTGCGCTTTGTGCATTGTGACATGTACCTCAATAATTGAGGTGACTGTCCCATGATGCCTTGCGGTCAACCTCGGAAAACTAGCTATCGACCAGCCTGCGACAAGATAATCTTTGAGAAATTTAACTCAGATTGTTACGGTATGTAACTCGGCTGAAACAGAGGATATATTCAAGTTTTGTATTCAGGCGAATTATTCTTTGATTTAAAACTACATATTCATTTTCTTCCAAAATAGAATTCCGTTTCAAATAGATCAAAGTATTTATCGCTTGCTTTGAATAAAAAGTGTTCGCTGACAGCAGTCTTGAGTTCAAGTGATTATCTGACCGTGTAACCATAGAAACAACCTCATTAATCAACCAATCACAATAAAGTATCTATGAACACATCCCGTCACACTTTGCGAGCATAAATTACACACTTTCTCCGGGCGCGTCTTCTAATGCAGTGGTGCAAATACAGGGTGGGAAGGGTGGGCAAACCCCATGGGCCCCGAGCAAAATGGAATTAACTAGGGTCCCCAAAGCATTTGGTGATGTGACGTCATTATTAAGCTGCAGGAGAGTTTGGGTTTCTTATCAACCCGGGGAGGGGTGGCGCCCCCAAGTAATTATAGCCCACAGGCCCTTGATGCTTAAAGTTGTGCCACGCCGTATGGAGCTGAGTTTGTTATTCAGTCTGTATGCAAAATGACACTTGCTGATTGGTTGCCTAGAGCTGTGCAATAAGTTTTGTATGCAGAGTGGCTCTAGGTTTAGCTGGAAAATATCAGTTATTAACTTTGCTTGTTTGGGCTGTATATGTTCAATATATTTTTTATTTCCCCACATACCTCGCAGAGTGCTCCTTTGTTCAGACTTCATGTCTCCAAACATTTCTTATAATATTAGTTGTGAGAAGTTGTTAAAAATATGTCAGTTCACCTTTGGTGATCATTTTCTTTATTCTCATTACCTCTAAGCTTGGTTAACCATTGATAGTATTAAGAGAAGTTAGATGTTGATCACTCCTGCGGCATAAAAGGTTAATAAATCACATTTAATCCATCACCAAATAAAAATTGTTGTCCCATGATCATAACTCTAATATTCTATGTTAATAATAATTAAATAAAGATCTATTGACTGAGTGGGAACTCAGTTTTATGGGCCACGTTTTTGTTCTTACCACGTGATTCTGACTTCATCTGTGTATCTATAACTGAACAGACAATGACAAAATGGAATTTAGTAATTTTAATGTTGTGATTTGTGTGGTAATTTCAAATTCACCAGGCAATATGTCACTGATGCTGGAGAGAAGGAAAGTTATAATGTTAAAGATTTGATTGCCTCGAAGAATCAAGATCTTCCACATTTAACACAATTTGATATTCTACAGGTACCCCTTTTGACGTTTTGTATTAATAGTAATTTGTTTAATTTTTTCAAGTACATCGTGATTTTTATTTTTTGGAAGACAAGGGCAAATGGTGGCGATGGTGATGATGAAAAACAAATAATTTCGACACAATCATGGTGACGACGACGACAATTGTGGTGACGACAATGACGACCGTCATGACAACGACGATGACAATCATGGTGACGATCGATGATGACGACGACGACGACGACGATATGGTGACAACGATGACGATATGGTGACGACGACGATTATAACGATGACGACGATTACAACGATGACGATATGGTGACGACCAGGGACCGCGGAGTGGTTTTAAAAGTGGAGTGGCTCAACCGAGCGGCGAATTAGGTGCGAGGTGTACATTTATGTAGGGGGGTACGGGGGCATGTTCCCCCGGAAAATTTTGAAATCTAGACTGTCGCAAAGGCATTTCCTGCATTTTGGAGAGCATTTTTACAAAATTCTGAAGGGTGAAATACATCACTTTTAACAGAGCCCCAGCGCAAGATTTGCAACAAGTTTCAAAATAACCGCTGACCATTGGAAGTTAGGAGTAAGGAGAACTTTTAATTCAAGTAATCCCCGAAGGTCAAAACGGATAATGGTGTATTGGTTATGAAATGCGAGGGGTGTAATTAATAACTAACAATTAAATACGAATCTTGCACAGTTGACTGAGATCAAAGGACCAATTTTTGCCTCTACCCCAATACTCCATCACATACAACAAAGAATCCAGTGTTAATCTATAGTCGTACATTATAAAAACATTAATTTGAAATAACAGTAAGTTATAACTTCTTAGTAACGTAGTAGTACTATCCCATGACGTACTTGCGCATTTAGGCTAACAGTAGTTTTGATATTAAATTTTGAGCCTTGATTGTTTCCATTGCTGGGTGTTAGCAAGCGTTTTCAAATTTAAACACCTTTACAATGAACAGCTGAATGCACAGACTTTTTTCATTGTTGAGACCAGTTTTTGGATGTGCCTCTATGCCGTCTGTTACAAAAAATTGGGCCATGCACTAGTTGTTTGTATGATCATGTTTCCAGCAACCAAGTACCATCGACAGGACTTAGTGCGTCAGTGCGAGATTAGCAAATACGGTTCAACAGTGTCAACTTAAAATATCATAATGAGAAACATGATCACGACATATTTTCAAACTGTATGAGGAATGTCATTGTTTGTCAAAAAGTGACGACGATTATAGCGATGACGATATGGTGACGACGACGATATGGTGACGACGATATGGTGATGACCATTATAACGATGACCATATGGTGACCATTATAACGATGACCATATGGTGACCATTATAACGATGACGCTATGGTGACGACGACGATTATAACGATGACGATATGGTGACGACGATTATAACGATGACGATATGGTGACGACGACGATTATAACGATGACGATGACAACGACGACGACGATCATGGTATGATGATAACGACGATGACGATAATGGTGGTGACGACGACGACGATAACGATCATGGTGACGACGACGATGATGATGATTATGGTGACGATGACAACGACGATGATGATCATGATGACGACGACAACGACGATAATGATAATGGTGACGATGACAACGACGATAATGATAATGGTGACGATGACAACGACGATGATGATAATGGTGACGATGACAACGACGATGATGGTAATGGTGACGACGACGATGATGATGATGGTGACGATGACAACGACGATGATGATGATCATGGTGACGATGACAACAACGATGACGATCATGATGACGACGACAACGACGATGATGATCATGGTGACGATGACAACGACGATGATGATAATTATAATGGTGACGATGACAACGACGATGATGGTAATGGTGACGATGACAACGACGATGATGATGATCATGGTGACGACGACGATGATGATGATATGATCATGGTAACGATGACAACGACGATGATGATGATGGTGATCATGGTGACGACGACGATGATGATGATGATGGTGATCATGGTGACAACGACGATGATGATGATTGATGATCATGGTGACGATGACAACGACGATGATGATGATATGATCATGGTGACGATGACAACGACGATGATGATGATGGTGATCATGGTGACAACGACGATGATGATAATGATAATGGTGACGATGACAACGACGATGATGGTAATGGTGACGATGACAACGACGATGATGATGATCATGGTGACGACGACGATGATGATGATATGATCATGGTGACGATGACAACGACGATGACGATAATGGTGGTGACAACAACGACGATGACGATCATGGTGACGATGATGATGATCATGGTGACGATGACGATGATGATCATGGTGACGACGACGATGATGATGATCATGGTGTCGATGACAACGACGATGACGATAATGGTGACGATGACAACGACGATGACGATAATGGTGACGATGACAACGACGATGATCATGGTGACGATAACAACGACGACGATGATCATGGTGACGACGACGATGACGATGATCATGGTGACGATGACAACGACAATGACGATCATGGTGACGATGACAACGACGATGACGGTGATGACGACGATGATGGTGACGATGACGATGATGGTGACGACGACGACAACGATGACGATGATGGTGACGACGACGATGATGATGATTGTGACGACGACGACCATGATGATCATGGTGACGACGACGATGACGATGATGATCATATGGTGACGATGACAACGACAATGACGATCATGTTGACGATGACAACGACGATGACGATCATGGTGACGTCGATGTCGACGATGATGATGATGATGATGACGACGACAACGAAGATGATGATGATGATGATGATGATGATGATGATGATGATGATGATGATGATGATGATGATGATGATGACGACGACGACGACGACGATGATGATGACTGTAACGACGACGACGACGATGATGATGATGATGATGATGATGATTATCATGGTGACGGTAACGACGACGACGACGATCGTGGTGACGATGTAACAATAATGATGACAATGTCGACAACAACGATGATCTTGATGACGCCGACGATGGCTATCATGGTGATGAAGATGATGATGATGATGATGATTTGATGATGATGATGATGATGATGATGATGATGATGATGATGATGATGATGATGATGATGATGATGATGAAATGCATTGTTGATGTCGATGATGATAATTTAATTTAACTGTCTATATCTCTTAGGAATGTCTACACCATTCTACAGTTCAGAAAGACTATGAAAGTATGGCTGCAATCATCTTTGTTTTGGACAGGTTTATTTACTGGCAAGGCGGTTCGAAAATGCTGCTATCAATTGTTGATTCAATCGCAGAAGGAAATCCTCAGCTCCCAATAGCTCCTCAACTGGTCATCAGGAAAGTGCGTATTCTAAGGACATCAGGGGATCTCCAAGGTTCATGTTCTCTATTTGTTTGTTTGATTATAAACTACAGACAGCCTGTCTAACTGATTGTTTTAGACAAACATATAGAAAGGACAGACAGACAAGCAAGACAGACAAGACAGACAAGACAGACAGACAGACAGACAGACAGACAGACAGACAGACAGACAGACAGACAGACAGACAGACAGACAGACAACTCAAACGTCATGGTAATGTGCATCTTGTGGACATCTTGTGACTTGTGTGCATCTTGTGACTTAATTATAAGAACTACTTGCAGCTGTCTAACTAATTGTTTTAGACAAACATATAGAAAAGACAGACAAGACAGACACAGAGAGAGAGAGAGAGAGAGAAAATTTATTTCAGTTCGGAATCTTATCAATTTACATAATTGCTTTTCATAAGAGCCGAACAAAAATTAATACAATATAAAAATTATTTACAAAGAAAACAAGATACAACCGACAGTCTACTGGGAACTGAATGTTGATAGTTCACGTTTGAAGGATGCTAACGTATTTTTCATTTTGGTAATCGTCGGTAAATCATTCCACAATTTTGCTTCAGAAAACTTGAAACTCTTTTTCAAATATTCTGTTTTAGGTTTTGGCAATACAACATTTGTATCTCTTTCTCTGAGACCATAACTCAGTGAAGTTGAATTTAGTTGAAATAATTCCGAGAGATACAACGGTGCCAAACCATTCAGAACCTTGTACATCATTATAGCTTTATGTTTCAAGCGTCCGGAAGCAAGAGTTTCCCATCCAAGCTCTTCTCTTATAGTATGCGATCTGATGTCATAGCCTACTTGATTAATAACTCGAGCAGCCCTGTTTTGCAATTTTTGCAACCGAATTGCTTGTGTTAATGGAAGGTTGTCCCAGACAATATCACAATAATCAAAAATTGGTTGAATTAAAGACTTATAAATGATAACTGCCGTTTCTTTATCAACAAAGGGTCTGACTTGCTTAAGACCACCAATAGCTGAGGAAATTTTCCTTGAAGCATTATCAATTTGCTCGGTCCAAGCAAGTCTTTCATCAATATAAACACCAAGAGATTTACTTGATCTCACCCGATTAATAGGTTGATTATTAATGAAAGCATAGGGCATATCTCTGAGTTTGTTCAGCTTGTCATCAGATGCAATAAACATATGCTCAGTTTTAGCAACATTTAAGCTCAGTTTGTTGGCTAGAAGCCATTGACTGATATTATTTAAATCACTATTAGTTGCATAAATTAATTCATTTAATGACTGTCCCGTTGTTGTTAGAGTGGTATCATCTGCATACATACGCGGATTAGAATACTCTAAACAACACGGAAGGTCATTAATATAAATAAGAAACAGCAATGGTCCAAGTATGGATCCCTGAGGAACACCACATGTGACAGTCCTAGGGATTGATAAATGACCATTAACAAAGCATTGCTGTTTCCGATTACTTAAATATGAGCAAAACCATATAAGAGATTCCTCGGAAATACCATACAAAGACAGCTTTTTTAACAAGATTGAATGGTCAACGGTATCAAACGCTTTAGATAGGTCAAGAAAAACTACTGAGTTTACTTTTCCCATATCCATATTTAAGAACCATTCAGTTGTTGCGTCTAATAGTGCCGTGGTAGTTGAATGGAGACGTCTGAAGCCCGATTGATATTTTGATAAAAGATTATTTATCGAGAGATACTCATATAACTGATTATATACCATTCTCTCGAATGCTTTAGCAATAGGCGAAATAACAGATATTGGCCTATAATTATTGAGGTCATTTTTAGCTTGAGCTTTGTGAATTGGAGTAACGCGAGCCGCTTTCCAATCTGAGGGGAAAATCCCCGTAACAATTGAACAATTGAAAATCTCACAAATCGACTCGGCAATTATTGGAGCGGCCTCCTTGACTAGACGACAAGGTATTTTATCAAGTCCAGCAGCTTTGTTAGCTGATAAGTTGTTCAATTGTTGAAAAACTTCAAGTGGAGTTACCAAGTTAAGATTAAAATTGCTATTTGTCGGAGTAATATACTCTTCGAAACTCCTAGACGTTTCACTGAGTTCGGACGCTAATTTAGCTCCAATCTCAGTGAAATGTTTATTAAAGGACTCAGATATCTCCATAGGACTAGTTATGTTACCTATTTCAGTCTTAATTGATTGAATGTTCTGGTCAGTTTTAGTATTGCGTGACATTAAGTCATTAATAGATCTCCATAGTTCTTGTTGATTCCCAGAGTTAGTTCGAAAATGTTCCTTATAGAAAGCTGCTTTTATCTTCTTAATCTGATTGTTTGCATGATTTTTAGCATTCTTATAGTTCTGCCAATCAACAGAACTATTGCTTTTAATTGCTCTAGATTTCAGTCGATCACGTTCAATCATCAATTGTTTAGCTCTACTATTAATCCAAGGAGATTTCTTATTTCTAACTCTTTTCCGTTTAATAGGCGCATGTTTGTCTACAACCGACAAGAACATTCTTTTCCACTCATCCCATTTTTCATTAGGATTTTCAGTATGCCTGATGTTACACCAGGGCATCCGGTTTAAGTCAGACTTAAAATCTTCAGCTATAAATTGCTTGAAGTTTCTGACTTCTTTTACCGAATGAGTGGTTTTAGAGGAAATAGAAACTTTCCTGATGACGTATACCATGCAGTGGTCGCTAATACTTAACGGTAAAACACCGCTACAAACAATTCTGTTTGAATTATTGACAAGTATAACGTCAATAAGGGACTGACTACAATTAGTAATTCTAGTAGGTTCTTCAATTAATTGCTTTAGCTGATAAAGTTCACAAGTATTAGTCAAAAGACGGCGCCCTGCACGGTTTACGTTTTCACCAAGAAGATTACTATTTAAATCGCCGAGAATGTACAATTCCTTAAAACTATAATCGATCTTCTCTATAACCGACTGCAAGCTATTATAAAAAATCTCAGGATTAAAATTAGGCGGCCGATAGCATGCTATGACAGTGAATGGTTTACTTTTACATTTCTGTATATCTATACAAATAGCTTCAATATTATCTGGTAATAGATCAGATCGATTTATGTAGTTAGATGAGGTACGTATATAGATTGCCACACCACCACCATTACGATTTCTATCAAGCCGTATAATATCATAACCTTTTAGACAAACCTGATCATCTGTGATCAAACTATCAAGTCTAGTTTCGTTAATGGCAAGTAGATCGAGGTTTTGGTCTTCAATCCAGATGCGTAACTCATCAATATGAGCAACCAAACTAGTAATGTTAAGAGAGGCCATCTTGAAACCCCTTAAATTAGGAATAGCACTCAAATTATGAACATTACTATCAGTTCCAGTTACCTGTCAGGTAGATTGAATATAGTTATTGAAGTCTTTGGCCAGAAGAGCAGATCCATCCCTGTTTAAGTGAAGCCCTCTTGTATTGAGAGATTTCTCATTCAAAGCTGGATGAGGAATAACTTTCCATTTACGAGAGCCGCATAATGCACGAATGGATTCATTTACTTCGTTTCTTGCTGACTTTGCTTAAATCATTTCGCGGAGTTAATTCAGATATTCCAATCGTTGTCTGCGGACTTTCTTTTTCGATAAGTTCACAAACTTTAATGATCTTCTCTGATATTTCTTGAGGGCTATCATTCTTAAGGTTATTGGTTCCAATGTGTACAATTATATTATCTGGTTTAAAATCCAGCGTTGGTCGTATATAATACTGCATATCATCTACTTTGGCTCCAGCAAATGATCTCACCACGACTCTGCTTGTCTTGTTACTCATACGCCAACCATCCAGTCTGGAAATAATTGAGTCACCAATTATAACCGTCCTGGTTGGTTTGGTATTGACGTTCGTTGTAGAGCTCTCGTTCGCCGTGGTTGGTACTGTAGGTGTAGATTCCTCTATTTCATCGTTCTTACTGGCATTGTTTGAGCTTTTGTCTGCATTCTTCTTGTTGTTCCTGTTCCTCTTCTTCTTCGGATGTTGATTACCGTCGTTCTGTATCGCCGGAGTATCTGTCGCATTCTCTTCAGAGCTGATGTTCGGCACGGATGAATTGTTAATATTAATACACTCTATTGACTCTTTTGTTGTTGATTTCGTTTCGTTTCCACGCGCTAAGATGCGAAGAGTTGTTAGAAGACCTTGATTCTCAGACTCTGACTTCTCAAGACAGTCTCTCAACCGACGGTTTTCTTCTTTCAAGGATATTACTTCCTGATCTAATTTGCATATAGTCGCTTTGTGTTGAATCACCTCGCCTTCCAAATCAACCGACGTTTGTTGAAATATCTGAGATTTAAGAAATGATAGATCTTGCTTTATGAAATCCATTTCAAGCATGTAATCTTCCAGTAATACATAGTTGTTTTGTTGCTGGGAAAAAACATGACCATGACCTGAGATAGAAGGCAAAGTTGTACTTTGATCGATAAGCAATGGCTGCTGGCCCGAACTAGAATGGCCACTAAACAATCCCAATATCTCGTAAAACTTGTCTCTGAGTGTAGATGCTTTAGCGCCAAAGATCTTTAAAGTTTCTGTTGTATGATAAAAGCGGATGGAAACATCTTCAAGCTTATACGTAGTAGAATTGTGCTTCGTATCTTCGTTAAGTTCACCATTAACTTCGCCGAGCACGTTGTTCACAAACAACACAAGTTTATCCATCGTTCCCTTCCATTTAAAGTTATCTTTTTCATTGCAATAGCTTAAAAAGCTAGTTGCATTATCTACAGCATGTTTGTCAAAGCATACCGAAGTAAGCTTATCCGTATTCGCAACATCATTATCAGAACACATAGAGACACAACCGTCCGCCATGACAGACGAATAGAGATCAGACAGACAGACAGACAGACAGACAGACAGACAGACAGACAGACAGACAGATAGACAATAGTCTGCAGACTAGTAAAAGTTTTCTCAAAATCATAATTCATTTCTAACTTTACCAGGAGCAGAAAGAGTCCTAGATAAACTACTGAACGAAAAAGAGAAAGTTGGTGTTTGGCGATATAAAGAAAAACACGATCACCACTTGGTCACGGGAGTTTGTATTCAAATAAAAGGCGAGATTCAGGCGAGCCTTGGACAGTGGGTGACCGCTGCAGCGTTGTTGCTTGATTCCATACAGGATTTCAAGACCTTGCCGAAGGTCGACAAGAAAGGATTGTCTTGTAGTCTTGGTCTCTTAGTTGACACCCTTCAAAATATGTCCACCGAGGAATACCGACAAGTTTCCAGTAGTTATCGCCTGACTTCGCCTCATCCTTATCATCAGGCGTATGTGTTTGCCCGCGAAGCGAGCGATATGGCCGTTTTCACTCCGTTATTTTTCGCACGTCATAAAGTAAGTCTAGATTAGAAATACGAATCCGCAATAATCCCCTCGCTCGCCTTTTCTATTACTATTCTCCCCCCCCCCCCCCCCCCCCCCCCCACACACACACACACACTGTACTTTATATATAATACCATTTACTTGAGTTTCATCAGGGCGATCTTTAGGCTTCTTGAAAATTTTAGACAGAGTTTGTACAGGTTTGAATGCCGTCACTATGTTAAATTTGGTGAGAATACGGCGTACCCTCTCCGAAACACCTTTAATGTAGGGAATGGCCGTAAAATGTCGAGGAATGTCAGGACTTTTAAGGGTTGAATCGCGAGAACCTTGGTTGAATTTAGCAGTGTACCCGTTTAGTTTAAGATCTTCTATTACTTTGGTTTCTTCTTGTTCTCGAAGCTGTGCGTTGGATGGTAGTGTTTTTGCCCGATGTAGTAGGGTCTTAACAACTACTTGCTTGCTCTGAAAAGGACTGTGTGATCGAAAATCCAAATATTTATCGGTGTGTGTCGGTTTGCGGTGTACTTTCACATCTATGGTGCCATTGGGTTGTACTATTATGTTTGTATCAAGAAAAGGTATGCTAGTTGTAGTCCCGGAAATCGTTGGCATTTCCAACGTAAATTGGATATGAGGATTGATAGAATTTAAATGTTGAAGGAAAGGTTGAATATCATCGTTCTTCAGGCAAGCGTTTGAATCATCAACATATCTACGCCACCAACGTGGTTTGATAGATGAATTTATTACTGCAGTGTTTTCTATTTCTTGCATAACTATTTCCGCAATGACAGCACTGACGCCAGGGGCGAAACTAGCTCTTTTTCGTTGGGGGGGGGGGGGGACGGTAAAATTGCCCTGCTAAAATCTTTGGTGCCCTGCAGCTCCGTAGGTAAAATTTACCGAAACGTATAAACGGAGGCCTGCCTCACAGTCAGTCTGGTATGTGATGGCAAACTGGCAATTGGCAATACATAGAGTTAAAAATAGACATTAATTTATAGCAAGACCACGAAATTAGGCATTCAGCCGTGTCCGACGAGAATGACACAACTACAGCCCGCGCGTTTGCGGTTTCCTAAAGCACAGTACGTATGAACAGCTGCACACAATCAGGTGATCAGTGTGATCTCATTTTTAGGGCAATTTTGAAATCTAGAAGCTCGGAAAGACAATTTGCAGCAATTTGAGCAAACGTTTTCCATCAATTCTACAGCGAGCATATTTCAAATGAATCCAAGCTTACATGCTGCCTCTTACCAAGTGCCGCCATTTTTCGCGCCTAGTACTGACAGAAGGGTCTGGGAACCAATCTAACACTCGCGTAGCCAATCTCGTCCCCAGAGCCTGCGCAGGCTCTGGGAACAATATTGTCGCGTGACAAGGGTTTAGGGGTTGGCTAACACTTCAGGCTACACCCGTTTGTAAAATCTCGTGTAGATGAAGTCGATAGGTAGGTTACCTTAAGTAGCTTCTCTCCTAGCCTCTGACTGCGCTGCCCTGCGAGATCTCGGATTGCCCATTTGCCCTGCCAATTGGTGTTTTTAATATTTTTTTGGGGGGGGTGTCAAACCCCCACACCCCCCCTTGAGTTTCGCCCCTGACTGACGCGGGTGATCCCATGGCACATCCAAATACCTGGTGGTAAATGGTAATACTTATTATCGTACCTGTATGTAAAATAACTGTTTTTTAAAACAAATTCAAGTAGGGAAATGATTTGACTCTCGTCTAAGTTTGTGTGTGATCTCCAATCATCTATTTCGAAAAGTTTCCTTTTAACCACCTTGATAGCTAAGTCAACGGGAATTGAGGTAAAGAGTGAAATCAAATCAAATGATACGATTCGCTCATCATCACCAACAAGTTGGGTACGGACGAAATCTACGAATTCTTTAGAATTTTTGATCCAATGCTCGTTGTTATGTATAACAACTTCGATCGAATGCTCGTTGTTATGTTTAGTTTATCAGACAAATACCTTGAAATCTGGTACGTCGGAGATAGATGGTCTTCTTTGTGACAGAGTTATATTTGTATATATATAATATATATATATATATATAATCCTGGCATTACCACTACCATATATACAGAACTCGTGACTAGGCTCTCGGCGGCGGCTTCCGTGGCTCAGTGGTCAGAGCACTGCACTAGCATCGCAGGGTCGCGGATTCAATTCCAGCCGGAAGGCCTTCATGAAGTTGCATTTTTCGCAACTGGTCGCGGTTTGGTCTTAAAATGTATGTATTCCATTCAACACTCGAAATTTTCCTTCACTGCATGAATCCTTTGAACATGTAGTTTAATCGAGTGAAATGCCAAATATTATATATATAATATATATATATATATATATAATATATATATATACAAACCTTTCGTGAGAAATGGATCCCTGCTCCGGCGAGAGTTTCTTAACTATAAAAGTATTCACAAATATTTAGACTAAAATGAATGTATTGTTGAATGTTGATATTCTACGATTCACTGGGAATCTGGGGCATGTGATAAAACTCAAAACAAAACGAAGCAACCGAAACGAAACGACCCAAAAAGAGTGAAAATAGCCAGACATTAACAGGAGCAGATTTTACGGACATTAGCGGGTTAGTTACTAACTAGGCTTAAAGTGCCTATCCGGGGTTTGGGGATTTTACATATTTGTGATCTTTGGAATTTCTTGAAAAGAATTGTAAAATATCTTGTCGTGCTAAAATTTTATCTTCATGCCTTTTACCTAGCCACCTCCGCAAGCAACTATGTGGCTTCTTTTTCCCGAGTCCCGAAATAGCTTCCAACGCTGTTTTGGCCATTTTTGGCCGAGCCAGAATCCCTTCACAATCCCAGCCAAAACATTGCTCGTACAGCCTTGGAAGCTATTTGACTCGGAATAAAGAAGCCACAGAGTTGCCTGCGGAGGAGGCTAGTGACTGCTAAAGTGAGTTACTATTCACAGGAAATGACGTCAAAGCAGGGACACGCAAAAGCATTGCATATTGATTTAGCAGTGAAATACAATGAAAGTTTGGGAATTGAGCGAATTTTGTCTAAACAGTAGTAAAAACCCGCTTACTGACTAGGGTTAGGGGTTTTGTTGGATTAGGTGACCCAGCAAAAAATAGTTGTTTCGGTGTTTTGTGGTAGTAATGCCCATTAAATTCGCCTCCGTTAATATTTGGGTATTTTAGGTATTTTGAGGTCGTTTTGTTTCGTGTTGGTCGTTTCGTTTCGCGTGTTATCACATACCGGAATCTGGCAGTGCGCATTCCCTTACTTCGAAGTAGTAGGAACAAATTAAGGCTCTATCCCCCAAGCCCGATTATCATTTCCTCATGTGTTATTTTCCTCATGTGTTAAATATGTATGTTTCCTTCCCATATAGCGTCGTGCTGGCGAGATGATGTTGGAATACTCTCAACTATTTACTGACGACCGTCAATCAGAACTCCTGAGCCAGGCCTTGGGAGAACTGAAAGAGAGCCTTAATGCACACAAGGGCATAGAGTCTCTGAAAAGTCGCGAGCAGTATTATGAGTTCATCAGTGCTTTGTACAAAACCAGTTGCGTGTTCAAATTTCAAACTGCATGCCAACAAAAGACCGGAGAAGAGTTGAAGATTGTTTCCATTCTTTTGTATGATCATTACTGTCGTCATCAAGCCTCTATTGTCCACGATGCTTTGAGTCAGCGGCTGATAAACACCGCGTTGTCCATTGTTGGACTTCCGACGTTTACCGAAGATACCTCTGCTGTGGATTCAGCTGTGCTGTCAATCTCGTGGGCTCAAGGAGATGTTAACGTACCCATAAAAACAACTCTAAAACAAGCCTCGTTACAGCGTAAGTACAAAAATATGTTTTAAAGATGGACACCTCTTTATGACGGACACCTTTGCTCTCCATCTAAGGCTAAAAGGGATCACTCAAAATGACCTTCCCATTTTCAAGAACTAGTCTAATCCTATAATCCTAATCTAGTGATCCTAATCCTAATCCTAATCTTGATCCTAACCCTAATCCTAACCCTAATCCTAACCGTAGCTAATCCTAACCTAACCAGAAATAAAGAGCAGACAAAAATAGAAAGGTAACCCCTTTTAGCCAAAACCCTACGTCACACAATCGTCAGCATTTAATTCAGACGAATTTAATTCATATTAGCTTCGTCGATTAGTCGACGTTAAATCTTTCCTGTCTGGTCCAGTCAAAATCGGTCGTATAAGACTCGGTAGGGCCGGTAGCGCAAGATTAAAAATTGAAACTCGACAAGCACCAGGCACATGAGATCCACTCACATGCCAAGCTCTGCGATTGGTGGCATTTTGAATTTTCATGATGCTACATGGGCGTGCAAGATGGCCTTATCTAGAAAATTAAAGTTTTTCAATCTGATTTATGATAATTACTGCTAACTTATATTAACATAATGTGTCTTGTTCGGGAAATTTAAAAGCACTGGTAAAAGCCGGTTTATTGGGCTTTTAGAAATGTATAGCTTTCACAACAGTTATATGTTTATTTCTAAAAACGTCAATAGAACAAAGAGGTGGTTCAATTTTCGATGTTTTTCAGTTTCGTTTTTGACGACGAATTTAATTGTTGAACAAAATAACCTCCGCAGAGGCTTCCAATAGGGTCGCCACCTTCCGTAGCTCAGTGGTCAGAGCACTGCACTGGTAGAGAGGGGGTAATGGGTTGGGATAACGAAAACCGTTGAAATTAGTCCATATTAGTCCAGACAAATTTAGCTCAATCAATTAAATACGAATTAGGTTATGTGACGTCCTCTTTCCTCCGCGGTAGTATACCTGTCACCAGGACTTTGGTGATTGTTTTTATATAACAGATATGCTTCGTTCTTTAAAAAACCCGCTTTAAATTTCTGTTTCGATTCAGTAATAATCCTGCTTTTAACAACCCTGCTTTTCCGTGAATCGAAACAGAAATTTAAAGCGGGGTTTTTAAAGAACGAAGCATATATGTTATATAAACAATCACCAAAGTCCTGGTGACTAGGTGCTCTACCGTAGCTCAATGGTTAGAGCGTCTCACCGTTGGCAATCAGAAGGTTACAAGTTTGATACCTGTCCGGAACTTATTTTCTGAGGATTAGAGCCTGTCTACTTCAAACTCTCACATTATAACACATAACAGAGAAGGTTATGGGGCCTAAGATCGTTCCCTGAGGCACTCCTTTGTTGATAGATAAGAAATCCTCGGTTACTATTCCATATTTCCATCATTCTTAAACACCGTTTTCTATCCGATCGAAAACTTATTGCCCAGTTCAGAACATATGGATTAATATTCAGCTTTAGTATAAATACACAGGTGATTATAGAAAATTGCGCACGCTGATTGGTCGAGCTACTTCGGATTAATTCACGATAATTATACCTATAAAATTACAGCGTTTATTCAAAATGGCCGCCAGCCGATTTCTCAATGAAGTTAACAATTTTAAAGAAAATGCTGTTCGTAAAAGTACAAAATTGCGTATTTATACTAAAACAATTATTCACCTCAGGCTCAGTGAATATCGGTGAATAATAACCTCGACTTTGCCTCGGTTTTTATTCGCCGATATTCACCTCGCCTTCGGCGAATAATTGTTAATTAATGCAACTCAGAAAAATGAGTCAGAAAAAATCCCTGCCTATCAGTTGGACATGAAAGAAAACTGATTTGATTGCGAATCTCGACTTCTAGCCATTGTAGACATTCGGGAAATATCTTTCCAAGATTACTTTGTTTGTCGCATCTTCATAATCAAGGTTGTTTTCTCTTTAGCAGTCAATGTCAACACCGTTGATCGATATGCAGAGATGTTGCGTGACTCGCTTAGTCTTAGTTACCTGCACTCAACAGTGGACCGTTTAAAAACAACAGTTCTTCCTGTGGATGAGAAAGATTGCAATCTGCCTGAGCGAAATAACGAAATTAATAATCAACTCAATGACACAGATCTATCAAGTGACGTTTATGAAGGAGAAACATACGACTTAACAGAAACTGGTGTCTACGGTAATTTTTCTTCACCTATCTATACTTCCTTTCTATCCCCACCTCCCTACTTCCACTCACCTCCTTTCTTCCCCCACTCCCTTTTCCCCTCCCACCTCCCTTTTCCATCACACCTCCCTTCTTACCTCCCTTTGTCCATCCCACCTCCCTTTGTCCATCCCACCTCCCTTTTTCCATCCCACCTCCCTTCTTACATCCCTTTGTCCATCCCACCTCCCGTTTCCCTCCCACCTCCCGTTTCCCTCCCACCTCCCTTTTCCCCTCCCACCTCCCTTCTTACCTCCCTTTGTCCATCCCACCTCCCTTTGTCCATCCCACCTCCCTTTGTCCATCCCACCTCCCTTTTTCCATCCCACCTCCATTCTTCCCTCCCACCTCCTCTTGTTCCTCCCCTCACACCTCCTCTTGTTCCTCCCCTCCCACCTCCTCTTGTCCCTCCCACCTCTTCTTCCACCTCCTCTTGTCGCTCCTACCTCCATTCTTCTCTCCCACCTCCCTTCTTCCCCTCACCTCCTTTCTTCCCCCACTCCCTTTTCCCCTCCCACCTTCTCTTTTCCGTCACACTTCCCTTTTCCCTCCCACCTCCCCTTTTCCCTCCCACCTCCCTTCTTACCTCCCTTTATCCCTCCCACCTCCCTTTGTCCATCCCACCTCCCTTTTTCCACCCCACTTCCCTTCTTACCTCCCTTTGTCCATCCCACCTCCCTTTGTCCACCCCACCTCCCTTTTTCCATCCCACCTCCATTCTTCCCTCCCACCTCTTCTTGTTCCTCCCCTCCCACCTCTTGTTCCTGCCCCACCTCCTCTTGTCCCTCCCACCTCCTCTTCCACCTCCTCTTGTCGCTCCTACCTCCATTCTTCTTTCCCACCTCCCTTCTTCCCTCCCACCTCCATTCTTCCCTCCCACCTCCCTTCTTCCCTCCCACCTCCATTCTTCCCTCCCACCTCCCTTCTTCTCTCCCACCTCCCTTCTTCCCTCCCACCTCCCTTCTTCCCTCCTACCTCCCTTCTTCCCTCCCACCTCCCTTCTTCCCTCCCACCTCCCTTCTTCCCTCCCACCTCCCTTCTTCCCTCCCACCTCCCTTCTTCCCTCCTACCTCCCTTAGTGGTTATATATCACAGTCACTCATATATTCACCTGAAATCGTCTTTAAGAATGTGAATCGTCACGCTACGATCCGGTGCACTCCTCTTGGCGGACCCAAAAGACATTGGTGTACATAGGGGAACACCTGAAACTAGCTAAGGGAAAACAAGGGGCGCAAAGGGATCCATTCATGGTGGAATATCTTAACCAGGACGTACCACTTGGAAAGTATGTTGGCAAGAAATACAAGAAAGCATTAGGGTTGGACCAGTACGAAGAAGATGTTCGTTGTCAAATGACTGCTCGTTATTACGTCGGATTATTTAACCAAGACCTCAATCGTAAAGGTATATGGGATATATTTCTGATAAACTCAGGGCGCAGGCCCACCACGAGGGGGGGGGGGGGGGGCGGGGGGCGGGCAACTGGTATACGTGTACACATAAACACATACACACATACACATGCATATGGATAGATTGCATCCTTCGCTCTCTATCTTAGGCCCTGTTTACATTAGGCCTAGTCCATTGTCTTTCCCGGTCTCGTTTACATGCGTCCTAGGGTGACCGTGGTGGCGGCAGGGCTATCTTTTTGTTTACTTTAATCATGTAAACGCATCAGGTAGGGTCCCCAGACGGGTCATATTTCAGTGAAAAAGCGCGCAATAAAAGCGCTCGTTCGGTGTATTTCAGATTCAAGTAAAACTACATTATACAGGTTAAGCCACCACTGTTCTGTTCTACCAGGAATCCGCCTTCAAAATCGACGATGACGACGAACAGCTCTCCTTCGAACGTGTCTCATCCGAGCTAAAGCAGCATTGTACTGGTTCGTTGCATAAATTGCTAACTGTTGTTGATGACATTTTTGAAACCATAGAAAGCCAAGCAATAGGCCAAATGACCAAGAGACAAAAGAATAAAACTTGCCACCAAAACTCTTCGTTTGTCCGCCATTTTCAATTTGTTTAGTGGCCATGCAAAGGGAGGGTGACCCTACTAGAGGAGTTAGCCCTGTTACAAGGGTATCATCTTTTGACCACAATTAAGGGTCCCCCTACTAGGAGGGAAACCCTACCTCCATGTAAACAGGACCTGAGAAACATTTTCTGAGGATTTGAGCTTGACGATCATCCATGTATTGTCTGTCTACTTCAAGCTTCAACATTCACCACACCAATGTATATATATATATATATATATACAACACGTACACTTTCACTCTCTAACAAAGCCTCTTCGCTTGAAACGTTACACTTCCTACACACGGCAGTACACCAACAATTAGAATTATTCAAATTCTGTGTTAATTTTTCATTTCCAGTTTAAAAAGCATTTTAACATTTAGGATTCCGTGACAGTAAAATATCGCTAAAACCCCGCCACTGAGGTAGCCAATTGAATTGCAGGAAAGCCGCCAATTGACGCTACCGAAAAAGTTGGCGGCTGTACATTTTACCAGAATGCTTTGCGACCTTAAATAATAATAATAATAATAATGATAACATATGCACAGAGTGGCTCTTCATCAACCATAAATCACCTGTAATAACAGCTAAACATCACCATCATCCTTCATCATCCTTCATCATCTTTCGGCCGAGTTAAATACGTAAAAAACATGAATTTACCAAACTTAATCTTTTTGAAACTTTCTCTTCTGCTATTTCTACGAGATTCAATGTTTACTGCGCGCAATGAATTAGGGTTACCATTTACGCATTTGTATCTTTAGATTTCGGTTTTCTTTTTCGTCTAGTAAAAGTTACATTTTCTCGTATTTTCTTCCAAACAGCCTTAGAGTTTAGGTGCCTAAAAGACGGTTGGTAATTTTCTTCAAGGTATTTGTACACGGGCACCATGTTGGCATTATGTTAGAGTAATGGTAGCCAACCAAGAGACCAATGGCTACAAGACATATCATTGTGCCAATCATAAGGCTTGCTACGACCTTTCCATCTTCGCCATGTCGACCTAAACAAAGACAGATATTGAAGGAATTTGAAAAAATAAGTTGAGTAATTTTCGGAATCTATGCGCCTTGTAATCAACGTCGCGCTTTCCTGCCTAGCAACGGGATAGCAACCGCGAAAGACCGAGTCATTGAAAATGAACAAAACAATCTCCGTGATTGATTCGCTATCTATAGACAGTTGTATTGTTGAGGCTGCCAAAATGCGCCATAAAAACTGTATTTATTATTAATATAACTCTATATTGAATATATAGGTGTTTTAGGAGCACTATAGATCTTATTCAAAAATGGCCGCCGAATTAATATTCTTTTATATGCATATAAATTGGCCCTTATGAACTCGTTTTCATGTACGAAATTGAAAAAGGATTCTTACTTTATATGCAAATTACCGGCCATTTATAAATAAGGTCTATACAATAGTCTCAATGCTCTTACAACAATAAATTCTTAAAGTTATTTGAGTTACTTACTACTACTTAGTGCATATCGTTATAAAATCAAAACTAGTACATGATGTATAACTAATATTACTATGATAACTACAAACTATTAATTCAAAAAAAGGAAAGTCTTAAGTGATGTCTTAAAACTATTTAATGCTAATGAATTCCATAGTTTGGCAGCGGCAACCGAGAATGTTCTGGGGTAACGATCTTTGTTCAACGGTCTTCAGTCTTTGCATGGGCAGTACATATATATATATATATATATATCAATCAAACTAGTACATCATTGTAACCTTCGCTCTCCATCTGAGTCTTGGTAGCTCAATGGTTAGAGCATGTCAACGGCAATCAGAATATTACAGGTTTGATTCCTGTCTGGGACTCATTTTCTGAAACATTTTCTGAGGATTTGAGCTTGACGATCGTTCTTACATTGTCTATAACTCTCTATTTTTTTCAGAAACCGCGGCTTCTTTCTCACTAATTACCTGTAAAAACACTTACCAAATAACGGTGCACATAAAACAGTCTGACAAGCAATAGAAAACAACAATATGAAGAAAAACCTCATTTTTACATAACTGGCGCTAATTAAAATGATAACTCACTATAGTGACGTATCTATGACATATTAATTAACAAATAGATAATTGCTTGCGTACCTCTTGTGAATGACGTCATTTTAATTGAAAAAGTACCTTGTGGAAATACGAGGCGGACATGAGAGTTTTTTCCCGCGTTGAACAACATATCGTCACCCTTATTTTTATGATAATCGTTTATTTGCAATGTGTGTTATTTGTTGTGTTGGGGATAGTTTCTATTTTAATCATTATAATCATAAAAATAAACACGAGTTTGCGAATTGACGATTAACATAAAAATAAGGGTGGAGGATATGCTGCGTTTAAACATCAAAGTGACATCCTACCTCGTACCCAGGGTCTTGGAGCGGAGATAAGACCCTGGGTACGAGGTTGAGTGACATCACGAAAACCGCAGTTTCTATGGCAATCAATGGGAAGGATATTTTGCTAGTAGTGTAGAAATTTTCTAAGACCCAACCGAGACCAGTCGCGAAAAATGCAACTGGTCTCGGTTGAGTCTTGAAAATTCCCATACTCGCAAAATATCCTTCCCATTGATTTCCTTCACATAGTTATCAGTGTAAGTTCAAATATTGTTCATAATATACCCGATAGTTTCTATGGTGGCTCGTTAGGGCCATCACTCAACTGTTTTATTTCGCTCGGACTTAATTTTATAAAAGATGCAATATTTTCTCGACTTTTTTTACACACTTTTTAAATTCCTAGTGAATGTTTGCATGGACGACAATAGTTATAGTAAGGTTTGACCTCAAATTGGTTTCAACCAACAATGGTTTTCCTAAGAAAATAATCGAATCTTCATTGGTGCCATCAGATCCAAAATCACTAAAGAAATGAAGAAGTGATCGAACGGATTCTAAGTCAGGCTGGCATGAAGTTTTTCCACAGCAGCCAACACAAATGATATAAAAAACGTAGGCAATGTTTTGGATATATATTTAGCAAAGTGAAAAGGTAATGAACTGCCGAGATTTTTAGGAACGAAATACTGACGTTTTGAGCAGAGCCCTTCATCAGAGTAAGACCATTTGCAATCAAGCAAGATGCTTCGCGGAGGACTTTCCAATGGTATATAGTACAAAAGCTCAGCGGAGAGATCTGCTGTGGCAAAAAACACGCTTGAAAAAAGTGTCAAAAAAGTCACAAAAAGTGGCGAAATTGAGAAATGTTGTGTCTTTTATAAAAATATGTACGAGCCACCGCAAGTTTCGGAACCAACAATACACAACAGGGACGCATTTCACTCCCCTATTTGAAGTGCTAAAAGTAGACTCATGAGGAGGTTAAGCTTGTGGGACAAGTAATTGAGTGTTACACGCATGCGCTATGGTTATTTGTATGGTTAAGTGACAGATTTCTGACGATTAGATACCTCTTATGTTGTGTTGTGATGTGTTGTACTGTATTCCCCAATAAAATTCACCTCTGCTAAGTCACATCGAGGTAATATTTCAATTTCTATTGTATTTCTAACTGATACTGTATTTTCTTGATGTACCAATTCCTGCAGGTGTTGAGATAAGTCAAATACAATTCTTGCCAGTTGTAATGCTGCACCTTCTAAGCCATGGTGGCCAAAAGACATCTACTATTTACAATGTGGAACCCTACATTCATGGAAATTTCGAAAAAATCACAAATAACTGGGACTTTGTGGATAATAATGATCAAGGGAGCAAACTGGCACTGGCCTTCAGTCACTTCACCTATGAAAAATCCAACCAGAGTCTACTAATTGTTGACCACCAGGGATGGACCTCTTCTGACCATCTATCCACAACCTTCCTCACTGATCCCCAGATACACAGTCTTGACCAGAAACACTTTGGTACAGGAAATATGGGAAGGCGTGGTTTTGCCAAATTCTGGGAAGATATGCACATGGAATGCAATGATATTTGTCTGGAGCTTGGCCTGAAAAGACCTGATGCTGTCGCTTAGTGCACCCCTAGGGCGCTATAAAACACGCCCTGGTGCACCTGTGCTACGGTCTAAGGACCGTGCACCTGTGAGCAGGTAACAACTAAAACCACATCATTGGAGATGGTGATCAGGAGAAATTTGAATTTTTAATTGACAATATCTCACGAAATATTAACCCTTAAGTAACCAAAATAATAACCCATAAGTGACCATCTAATTACTTCTTCTAATAACATCAATAGTTGACCAAGCACATAGGTAATCATGAGTAAAGGAAATGGTCATCTAATAACCTAATGGTAAACTAATGGTCACCGCTTATGTAGCGACGACCAAGATTTTCATGCCAAAGCAATGGAAATGAGATCTTTTTTGTTCAATGTGCAGGCAGGGCCGGATTAAGGGTGCGCGGGGCCCGCGGCATATTTTGAGCGCGGGGCCCCTTTCCTATAGTTTCATTTGTGACAAATAATGAACATTGACGGAATCGCTGAGCGGAAGCCGGGAGGAGCACCTAAACAGGAGGGGAAGAAATTTATACTGGAACATTTCGCTATTATACATTGTAAATATAGGATAAAAAATATGGATTCAATTTTCAATCTTTTGTCTCCACGTCTTTGAAACTCTCTACTATACATATATCAGAGTATAAAGATTATAGAAATTAAAAAAATGAACTATTTTAAAAAGTTAAACTAGACATTGAGTACAAACAAGTATAAACAGAGAAAATGAGTAAAACTGTATAAACATGTATATAAAGTAATTCTGTAGAAACCGCGTGAAGATTAGGTTTACGGATTTTAGAAGAGCAAAATCGTCAATAAGGACTGAAAAGTTTATTTCTCGTAAAAGTTCGTGTTCCACGCTCACCAAAGTAACATTGTTTAATCGCTTCTGAGTCATACACGACCGAAACTTATCCTTGATGCGTAGACGTTTGGAAAACGATCGCTCACCAGAACAGTTCGAGATTATGAGGCACAGGTAAATGCGCAATGCAATTATTGTGTTAGGAAATACAGTTTCCAATTTGTTTTCCACAATAAGTTTGTACATTCTTAACTCCATAGACTCCACATTCAAGATAACGTCGTCATCATATTTGGTGATCACAGCGACGTCGGCATCACCAAGGCACAGAAGAGGTACTATAGACGTATCAAATGCTTTCTCAGCAAACTCCGTCTTAAGAAAAGCAGAAAACTGCACCAGCTCATCGGATAAACCGGATTCAAGATTGGAAGGGTACGCATTACGAAGGTGCTCCGCGCTTGAAACGTTAACCACTGCATCATCTGGCAGTGTCTTGAGCTTTTGAAAAATCCAAATCGTGCAGCAATACCCGAGTATGCCTCCAGTCGCTTCTTTAACTCGGCATCGATATTATCGATGATCAACAACCGTTCTGAACTAACTTTTTCAGTGTACTGGTCGCATTCACTTTTCCTTTGAGTTTTTCCTTTGGCCTCAAATTCCTCAAACCTTGTGCGCAACATACGGACAAATTCGAAAGCGGTGGAGGATGTGATGCCACAAAAAACAGCAAGTGTGCCAGTCTCTAGGCAGTTCATATGTGGCGCAAGTCCACGGGCTGAAATCTAGATTCTCGCAAATGGCATTTCCTGCATTCTGAGCGGTGATTTTTCAGCTCAGAAGTTTATAAAATTTCATATTTTGGACTGTTTCGCTCTATATCAGAGCTCATCAGCATGCCTAGAAATCACCAGGGGCCCCCCGAAAATCTGGTGATGGTCCTTGCTCTCCCGCTGTGAGCAGTGGCCCCAATTGAATAGTTTTCCTGGGGTCAATGAGTCCGACATGGACATTCAGGACGTTTTTTTTCAACCGGGGCTACCTTTTAGCTTCAATCATTCCGCGATTTCCGCCCTTCTGCTTAGTTAAAAAAGAAAGCCTACTAGAGTAGGGCTGCGTAAACTAGAGAAATATCAGTACTTTAGTTCAGTAAAACACTCGGGTTAACATGCAAAGATATTGATTATTTTTTTAATTACTTCTATGACAATTTAACAGAACATTAACAGGAAGATGTTGTTTTCGAACTTGTTGGTAATATCATACATTCATACTATTCGAACACAGATATTCGATTAATATACGATTTCAAATACTTCTACTTTCGAATTCAATTTTTTTGCTGCAATTTTTCTTTCAATATTGGGGGGGGGGGCGCCCTACTACAGGTAGGGCGTAAAAACTAGCCCTACTATAAACGATAACCGCAAACGGCAAGAGAAGCGTCTCATTTTTTTAAACTTGGCACCACACATCATCGGATGTCGGACCGTAAAAGGCTGTTACGGACCGTCAACCCAAAGTACTGATGGTTAGGCACTTGAGAGTTGAGATAATACAGGCTGCATGACGCTTCCTATCCTGCAGATAGTACGGATAGTACGAACCGTGCCATCCAACAACATTATTACAATGTTACGTCGTTCTTAATAAAACCCCGTGATTTACGTCGTTCTTAATAAAACCCCGTGATGCCACGGTATTTCCGCATCAAACAACATTATCACAATGTTGTGTCGTTCTTAATAAAACCCCGTGATTATTTCCGCATCAAACGACGGTCAGTCACCATCCTATTACAGATGGTACGGTCCGTACGATCCGCACGGTCAGAACCATCCTACACTACCTGATACAGAAACCTCTATTACGTAAGTGCCTAACCATCTGTATTTTCAAAAGACGGTCCGTCACCATCCTATTACAGATGGTACGGTCCGTACGATCTGCACGATCCGAACCATCTGCACCATCCTACACTACCTCATACAGCAACCTCTATTACGTAAGTGCCTAACCATCTGTAGTTTCAAAGGACGGTCCGTCACCATCCTATTACAGATGGTACGGTCCGTACGATGTGCACGATCCGAACCATCTGCACCATCCTACACTACCTCATACAGCAATCTCTATTACGTAAGTGCCTAACCATCTGTATTTGCAAAGGACGGTCCGTCACCATCCTATTACAGATGGTACGGTCCGTACGATCTGCACGATACGAACCATCTGCACCATCCTACACTACCTCATACAGCAACCTCTATTACGTAAGTGCTTAACCATCAGTAGTTTCAAATAACGGTCCGTCACCATCCTATTACAGATGGTATGGTTCGTACATTCCTAACCTGGCAAAGGCCCTGGGAACGAGGTTGCATCCTACACGACCTCATACCGCAACCTCTATTAGCTAAGTGCCTAACTATTTGTATTTTTATGCGACGGTCCGTAACCATCCTACTACAGATGGTACGATCCGTTCCATCTGCACTGCCTTTTACCGATTGTTACAATCCGATGTCCGATGCCTATGTTGGACATACCTCTCTTGACGAACGTTTTTCTTTTATTTAATTTCCTACAAGTTTTTTTGTTATTTTAGTTCGCTTAGAACTTTTTATAATAGCTCATGCACTTTCATTCATACAATCCCCTTAAATATTGGACCTATCATTTCTCACAACTTTTCGCATCTCGTTAATTATTGATGAGTTTGTTTATCTCCCGTGTATTTGATTGGCTACTTTCTACTTGTGACACCCTTTTGGCATATATATAAGCCCTATTTATTTTATTTCATCTCGTCTTACTCTGATGAAGGGCTCTGCTCAAAACGTCAGTATATTTCGTTACTAAAAATCTTGGCAGTTTACCATAAACTTTGGGTCCCCAATCTTTGCATCAGAAATAACATTTGAAAATTAGTGATACATGTAATATATAGCATCAGTCAACCTAAAAATTCTACAATGTTTTTTATTTCGGGCGGGCAACGATATTCATAATTTTAAAAATCTGAACTATAGTGTTACTACGGGCCAAACCACCGAACCGAATGATTTGATTCAAACGTCGCATTTAATTGTGTCGCATTTACTTGCTGACACTCAGTTTCGTTCCCAGATTCTCTTATTTGAATTATGGGTAAGACAATAGTTTAACATAATTTTGCATTAGATTCGGCGCATGTAAAATGCGACGTTTAAATCAACAGTCGAACTTCAGTCGAATATTCGACTAGTTCATTCGCATATTCGACAGAAGTAGAATTTAATTGATTCAAACGTCGCATTTTACATGCATTTAATTCGACAATTAGATTTGGCGCATGTAAAAACGCGACGTTTGAACAGGGCCTAAAACTAAAAAAGACAGACTACCAGTTATACCACAGTCCACAGCAGAATAACTATTTGTTAAAAAACTATTTAAAGGCCTTGTAAATGTAATGAAGCTTAATCTCAAATTGCAACGTTTTTTTATTACCAGAATGCCGAACTGAAATCCTGCCCCGGTTGGATTTTTCGGCACTCGCCCTCAATTTCGTAGTCGTGGTTGAGAGTAGTATAGAGAGTGGCGGTGCGGGCTCAGTAGACACCAACCGCAATATAAACGCCAAAACATCACCAAATTTGTGTCGAGCCACAACTCGGCAATGTTTTGGTACTCACGTTTTACAATCGACATTGGTGAGCTCACAGCACCAGTCTCTGTGCTATTATGGTAATCGTTAGTCAATCTAGACACCCCTCCCATGTTTTCTACTCAGTTGATGCCAAATACTAAAAAATCACAACTTTCGCTAAAAAATAGAAAGTGTCGTTTCAAAAGAAGTAGAGTGTGGGACCCCAAGCGTTTTTCACATATCTGGGAAAATATAAAATGACGATCAATAGAAAGTGTCGTTTCACAATTTTCACATATTTAAAAAAAGTGTCGTTTCAACATTTTCACATATTTCAACATTTTCACATTTTTTAACAAACTACTGCTGTCCCGATTCACGCGCGAAAAAAAACCCACTAGATTTTGATTCTAGTGGTGATGTTTATCCAAATGGATAGCGAAATGGTGCTCTTTTGATTGACTAACAACATTGACTAACAAATAGCCAACTATTTTGCGAATTAGTCCGTTTGCTCACTATTTTCAGTGGTTGTCTCACTTTTAAAGTGGTGATCGTACACATATTTCGACGTTGTGATTCCTCCCGACAACAAGCCCAAGAAAGGCACGTACGGCGTCACAATCGCGACAATGCTCTCAACGTCTTTCTTTAATAACGGATCTTTTTGTAGTTCGTCGTTTAGTTCGTCAGGGTTTTCAATAGCGTTCAACCCATCTAGTAAGCTGGCGAATTTGCTGATTAGCAAGTCGGTGAGAAAAGCGTTTGCGATTTCCATTCTCTTCAACTCGTATTGGTGCCATATCTTGTCGATAACCTTTGCGGACGCTTTTTTAATGTACGCTTCAGATTGGCTTACCACACCATCGCCAGACAGTCTAATTAGTTCGGATCTCCTAACGTCAACATTGTCTTCCACAGTCGAAGTAAGTAGTATAGTAAGTGGGGCTGCGAGCCCAGTCAACGCCAACCGTGATATAAACACCAAAACATCACCAAATTTGTGTCGAGCCACAATTCGGCAATGTTTTGGTACTCACGTTTTATAATCGACGTTGGTGAGCTCACAGCGCCAGTCTCTGTGCTATTATGGCGATCGTTAGTCAATCTAAACACCCCTCCCACGTTTTCTACTCAGTTGATGCCAAATATTAGGAAAATCACGACTTTCGCTAAACTTTACGCTACTTTAGCCATTTTTTAGGTGCGTTTCAACATTTTCACAAATTTGTCGAATCGCATTTAAAAAATAGTCGTTTCAACATTTTCACAAATTTGTCAAACCACATTTAAAAAAATAGAGAGCGTCGTTTCAATATTTTCACAAATTTGTCAAATCACATTTTCACAAATTTGTCAAATCACATTTAAAAATAGAAAGTGTCGTTTCAATATTTTCACAAATTTGTCAAATCGCATTTTTACAAATTTATGTATCGTAAAAGTGTCTCACGCGTGATAAAATTGCCACCTGTTATGCAAATTAGATTATTGCCACCTGTTAATAATAGATTAGTCCGTTTGTTCGCTATTTTCAGTGTTTGTCGCCTCTTTTCTAAAATGGTGATCGTACACATATTTCGACGTTGTGATTCCTCCCGACAGCAAGCCTAAGAAAGGCACGTACGGCGTCACAATCGCGACAATGCTCTCGACGTCTTTTTTTAATAACGGGTCTTTTTGTAGTTCGTCGTTTAGTTCGTCAGGGTTCTCGCTACAACGTTTTTGTGACCATACGCATAGGAGTCAATACCATTTTCTAAAAGGTATCGTTTATCATCGAAGCAGGATAACGATACTTTATTAATTTCATAACTACCGAGCTGGTGTTTGACACTTCTAATGGTCTTCATTGTGTGTCGCAATTGTTTCTGCTCTAGTAGCACACTTTTGTAATCTTCGTGTCTGATCACTTTTTTAATTATATTCTTTCTAATACCTTTAGCAGTTTTCCCACCACCCCCATCCTCTTTCAAATAGCTATACATTTTACTACGCAACCCGACGAACTCAATAATTGGTGTTCCAGCGCACTCGTCCTTCATCTTGCCAATGACTTTCTTGTTCTCTTTGAAAGCGAATGGGTTGTCTGCAGGGTAATCGCTATTGTCAAACTTTTCGCGCTCCTCCATGAAGTCAGAGTAGACGTCGTCAGTTTTGATTGTGTACAACAGACTGTCAGTGTCGGTGAAGTGTAGTCTGCAGGTGTCGCTAGAGTACTTTTTCATGATATAGTTGTAGTGGAAGTCATACATCAACGTTTTGCTCAAGTCTAGTATGCACATACCCACGTATGCAGGTCTATTTAATGTCAGCGTCTCTTTGACTTTGTGGACAGCGACTAGATTCTCGCTAAATATCTTGCAAGACACAAACGTTGGCTTTGAGACAAGCTTTTCTAATTTCTTCGCAGTGGTCACTAATCTTACGTCCACACGCTTCCTCAAGTTTTCCATCGTTTTTCCGAACACACTGTTGTTCATCAACTTGAAGAAATCCTTCTCAAAAGCGTTCTTAGCTGCGGTTCTTTTGACTGTGTTAAAGTCGATGTACTTACCCAACCACTTGGATTGGTCAAACTGTAGGACCCTATGAACCTTTTTGATTTTTAGTCCAAGATCTGTGTACAACTGCAGATTTCCGTAGTGACACACGTACTTTTTTTTGTCCATCAAATTAGTCACCAGCTTCTTTACACCACCAACACTCACGTTAAACTTATTTTTGATTTTCGTGCAGTACTCCGACAACATGTCAACGGTTATCTCCATCTTCTCGGGAGCCAATGGGTAATCGTTATGCAGGTCATGCAAATGGTCTGGGTACTCCAAGTCGACCTCGAGCAGTAAACCTTTTTTACTATTGTTGTGATACTCACGCAGATTAACTTTTTCTATTTCTTTCTCAGTCAACCACTTGAAGCCGCCCGTGGGTAGACTTCGACTCATTGCCCATCCATACAAGTTGTTGGCGTCAAGGTACATCAAATACTTCGACTCTTGCTCTTTGTCATACCCTTCCATGTACTTATTATTCGCCACACCATGTCTGTTGCATATGTAGCTCACACCACCACGCATACCTAGTTCTACGAACTGGAACATGTCGATGTCGGACAATAACTCAAGCTCCACTCCAGTCATCTTCAGCATAGCATCCCAAGCCAATCCAGGCGATGTGAAATAGTGACACGGGTCTAATTTATACTCGCGATGGCATGTCTTTCTAAAGTTCTCAAAAACGTCGGCAAGCAAGAGCACATCGCTTTTCAAATACAGGTCGTGGTACCCACCCATATTTTTAACGTCGAAGTAGTCCCACACATCGCAAGCGCGCTCGTGCATTTCTTCCGTAATATCTGCGTCATTCAGAATGTTGTAGAAGTCCTTTTTGGAGGGTAGCTCACATTCATTGAATTTATCAAAGGAGTCCATATAGTCATAGGGGTAGACTCCCTTTCTTGTCATAAGTGCCAACCCCTCGTCGCGAAACACTTCTGACGTGTATTTGAAAGCGTCTCTTGGTAGGTTCTTCACCAAGTTGTCTAGACCACTACCCATGAACTGAAAGCTGTCCAAGAACACCAAGTTTTTTCCAAGCATGAACGCCATGTACTTCTCCATGTTGTTCGGTATCACATTTATGTCTTGGCTAAACTTACCAATCTCCTGCATGATGAAATGGCTATCATAGCCGCGCAAGTTATGAAAGATCACAGGTATTTTATCAGTCAACTTAAAGTTCACGTTACACTCACGATGTGCAGACCCTCTGTACTTACCTGACACGTGACAGTGGTCTCTCACTCTAACGTCAGCGTCAGTGTACTCAACACTGCAAATATGACAACTCTCAGCCTCATCAAAGTTCTTCTTATCGGCGTCAGTCAGCACCATTTCTTTGTTAAAGTGACTCTCAGATGTCTTTTTACAATATTCGACAATTTCTAACATCTCCCCAATGAACTTGTTGACTGCATTTTCACCGCGATACACTTTTACTGGCTTACTGTACTCATTGTCATAGCAACAAACTAATTTATACCCATAACCGCAGTCAACATGCCTCTGGTAAGCATTTGTGTAGCTACACTCGCTTGACAGCTTTGTTGTGTGCACCTTCTGTGTGATAGCCTCGAAGTCTGCGTACACCACAAATGGTACATTTAATTGTCTACTAAAATTCTCGTATTTTACTTTCGCGCCTTTTTGTGGCATTTTAATAGCTTGCTTCCCATTGATGACCAAACACACTTCCACATGACTTTCAAGCACGTCCGCGCGGGTGAAACACTGCAAACAATACCTGCAAAAATGCTTTCTCGCCTTATGCTCTGTCTGACGGTACATGAATTTGTTAAAATCGCGAATGTAGACGTAGTGCTTGTTACCTATGTCATTAGTTATCAACAACAAGTCCATATGGTCAGGATACGTCTCCTTAGAAACATACACAGGAAATGGCTGCTTATCTTCATACCCAAAAACATTTATGCTAATATCGTTCGCCTTTTCGATCTTGTTGTAGTCTTTAAGTGTGACTGGGAAGTCAATTCCGTCATAATTCAGCTCACCGACATGCCTAGCGTACTTTGACGTTCTATCAGAGTGTTTTCCAACAGGAAATTTGTGTGCAAGGTGACACCATCTAAAGCACTCGTTGTCACCCTCGTTATTTACATTTATCAAACCCTTCATACTATTACGCAACTCCTTTGGCAACACAATGTAGCTACTCCCACGCAAAGGTCTGTAAATAGCGATATTGACGTAGTGTGCATCTATTTTGTCGATAGTCCATCCAGACCCCTCAGATAACCACCCAGCTATCCGCGTCAAGATCTGTTCCGACCCACGATTGGCGACACCCTCGATGTCACGTTCATTAATGACGACAAACGTTTCGCTGTTAAAGTAGGCAGTTTTGTATGTGGTCTTATTGAGTTCTAAAACTTTCTCAAAAGTGACCTTGACTGTCTCCACCACTTTCATTCCATTGGTCTCACCTAATTCACGTCTCAAAAGGTTAGTGACAGCACTTCTACTGCCATTTACCTGATTGATGTCTCTGTCGTCAATTACCTCGACTCCATAAGACCTTGTGAACCCTCTCAGTGCTCGATCCAACAGATGCGTTGACGGTGCGAGGTCTTCGACTAGACGTTGTCCCTCCTGATCTCTAAAGAAGCCGTGAACGTTGGTCGCTTCATCTGTTAGTGAATTGACAACGGCTGCGCTCGTCTTATGCGCCCGTCTTTTTGTCAGTGGGTTTTTCGCGGCCCGACTCATTGGCTTATACTTACACTACACTTTTTTTCTTAGCCCACTCATTGTAATAAATATCGCCACTCTCACACCATCCCAGCTTTGGGTACACCACCCCAAACAAATTGTCGTCGAACAAGTCTTTCACCTTCCCGTCTTTGAGGTCTAGCACCTTCTTGAGTGTCTCGAGTTGTCTTCTATGACACAACCTAATAATGTAGTACCCATATCTGCTGACATTTCTACCCTTTATCAAATCGCATGAGTGCAGCACATTGACAACTTTCAGGAAGTCCTCTTTTATCAACTCAAGGTGCTCACCCTTCACAACGTTCCGTAGTCTCCTCCCCATCCACCAAGACCGTTTGTGAACGCTTTTTAACCGAGTGAGTCTCATGTCGCTGTAACTCTGAGTGTAACCCCATTCGGTGTCGCCACACTTTGGACACGCGTACCCACCACAGTCAGTCACATGTTTCACAACGTCACAATCCGAGCAGTAGTAAAGCCTGAAGGTGCCTCCACACTCAATTTGCGTCTCATTCGCGATTTCGTCAATTGTTAAGCCATAACTCATCTGCCTCATAAGTTTGTCCATCGCTCTTATACTACTCCAACATATTTTTACCGAGTTAGCACCCACACCGCTATTCCACTACCCAAACCTAACGCACCAACAAACAACAATTGGTATTCCCTCATTTCCGCACTCGGTTGGTAGTAATCCGCAACCCTCGGGGAGTCAGTGAACACTCGTCCGCTGTACTGTATGGTCATTACGCTTCTAAGTTCCTCCAACGCGTGGTTTGTGTCATTGATGTCAGCGTTAGAATCTGAGAGCATTTGCCGTAAACGTTGAATCTTATCTTTCTTGGCGACCTCATTTTCATACCACGCTTCTTTCGCGCTGGCTAACTGCTCCAACGCGTGGTTATGCCTTTTCATCTCAGCTTCATAACCTGAGTGATTGAACTTCGAAAACATAAAGCCAGCGCCTGCAAAAGCCACTGCGTTAAATATCCCTCCAGCCACAACGCTCGCCATTAACTTACATTGATTTGAATGGATCTGTCGGTATCCACTTTTTCGATTGCATCCATTTTACTAACAGCGTTCCTGCACCAACAGCTGCAGCAAGTTTCACTGTGCCTTTAACTGTCTCTGGTGTTCCCAATGGTTCTCCCAAAGCCTTTTTAGAAATCATACTCACTACCACAGCACCAGTCGTAACAAGTAGCGCATCGTACAATTCATTCATAAGTTCTTTTCGATCGATCGCAGCCATATATACATTGTCGTGTGTTTTGTTCAAGAATCAAATGTGTCAAGTGTTGGACGACGAGTTCTACAACTTTCTGACGCGGGTGATGCAGTACTCACGGGCTCTAATTGTGTCTCTTTTTCACTGCTAATTGTGTACCATAACGAAGCACCAGCGATGATAACACCAAGTGTTCCGACAACATATCCATAACTCCACTCACCACCCTGTTCTTCGTTAACTATCATTTCACGCATTTTCTTTTCTTTCGCAGCTTTCGATATCTCAGCCAACTTTTTACCAGCAGCGACGCGCTTTGGGTCCTTCACCTTAACACTTTTCACATCAGCCGTAATCTTCGCTTCAACAGCCGTCTGTGAGTCTTCAACCATCTAATACACTATCACGTGTTATCTTACTCACAGACGACCTCACAGGTGTCTCACAGTTGGCCTCACAGATATCTCACAGTCCCAGACCAAACGCGCTAAAAAAATTAGGATTTTTTCTGAGAGTATAACATAATGACTCAAGTCCAAGACATCGCAGAAGAGATGACTCAAGACCAAGCCCGCCAAGAAGAGGAGATCGACGCAATGCGGAGAATGTCCTTTGTCGATGTGTCTACCCCACAAGGCGCCTCTGGACCCAACGTCTTAAAAGGGTACTCGCAAGTCTTCAAGTTGTGCGACCCCGATCGTAAAAACGAAGAGGTGTCGAGACAATTTGGTGCCCAGATTCTCTACACAAAGTTCGCTCATGAGGCTTGGGTCGGGCTTGATGAAGTTAGAGCCAACAGGATGGTTAACGAACTAGCCAAGATGATCCCTGTGTGGTGTCACTCACCATTCAAACGTCTTACGCTAGCGAGTGACCACTACTTGAGCAACCCTTGCGAGTCCACCGCTACGCTACTCGGTAACTACCTCGAAGTGTTCTTGGCGACCCTTCTATGGAAACCATGCTCAACCAAACTCAAAGCGTGGCTACACCTCGCCGCAAACTGTGACGTTAACGTTTGTAGGGTGGGGTGTAACGAAATACTGAGTGCGGGCGATATTATGAGTCACATACTCTCAGACGCTCACCTGGATTTTGTGCACGGCGGCGCGTCGTACAATTGTTACCCATGCGGTGTGGTTACCAACAACCCAATGCATCGCTCAAGACACGAGAGCTCGAGGTCCCATCTTAAAAACTTAGAGCTTCAGCGGATATTTAACAACGAGCAACAGTTGCCGCAAGAAAGTAGAGCGTTTCTCTGGAGGTATAGTAACCATGAAGAAAGTTGGTAAACTAGAAATCGTGATTGGTCCCATGTTCGCAGGAAAAACAACTGAGACTCTTCGCAGGTTAGTCACGTTAAGTAAGTCAGGGCTCAAAGTCCTTTACATGAACAACGCAGGCGACACCAGACGAACTGACCACGCGTTCTCCACACATCGTCAGACCATTGTCGTCGGATCAGACAGTTTACCTGCGAAGTTAATCACCAACCTTCCAAGTTCTTCCGAAGTAGCTGACTACGACGTCATCGGAATTGACGAGGGCCATTGGTACTCTGGGTTACTCCCAATTATTCACGAGTACATCAAAGCTGGCATTCATGTCATTATTTGTGGTCTCATAACAACGGAGCACTTAAAAAGACTTGGTGAACTCGACACACTCTTCCCAATGGCAGACGACATCACATTTCTAAAAGCGTATTGCGCCGTTTGTCGCGACACTTACGGAACAACCGTTGAAGCACCATTCAATTGGAGATATAACCCAGGGCCATCATTCGTTGGTGGTGCTGAGCAATATCGCGCAGTGTGCAGACGTCACCATCCTTCCACACAAAATTAAGGGTGTTCTCGGATACCCCACTTTTTTAAATTTATACATTGGTCACATGAAGCGTCCAATGTAAATAGAAACATTTTTTCACACAGTGGTCAGAAGGTTTGTGAAATAAGTAGAGAAAGTCTCGCAGACATTTTTCACTGAGTTAAAAACGTCTTTAAAAAATGCTAGAGCAGTTGTCACTTCAGACGTCGTCTCAACAACGAGAACGAGCGCTAATTCGACTCGTCAGTCACTGTCTAAAAAGTCTCTTTACAATAGCGTCTCTCGTGGTTACTCAACGCTGATTTATTTTTAAATTTACGAAGGCAGTGAGAACACTGAAACCCAACGTCAAAGAGATATTTTATCACTGTGGTGATAGCGTCATCGTATGAGTCGCACAACAACGTTAGATACCCAGCGGATTTATATCTGAGCAACAGAGACTCCTGCTCTTTGGACGTCCTACCTGTGCCACCTGGGTTCTTGAACTCAATCACAAGCCCGCTGTGCTGTCGGTTCGCATTGGCAATAATCAAGTCAGGCGTTCCACGTTGATAACCTTTTTTCCACGAGTTTATTCTTTTACTCGAGGTGTCTTGATTCTCACCACAAGCGGCTATCAAAATAGCTTCTGGATAATATTTCCTAAGAAAACCAACGACTTTCGTATGAAGGTCGAACTCAGTGATCATTTTAAATTGATTGTGTTTGAGACCGACGTCAGCTAAACTTTTTCTAACGCTTGGCAAGACCTCTGAGTGCACCCACCTTCCAAAGTGTTTCGCACGCTCCAATTTACTCGAGAACGTCAATGAGTAGACCCCAAGTTCGTTGATAAACGAGACCTGCTCTATCTTCATTTTGCAATCAGGTTCGACGTGGTCGTTGACTGCATCTTTTGGTCGAGCGTAACCTAGAGCACTTGCGACTTCTCTTGCTTTGAACCATACTTCACCGTTGTCCATGACCGTTGTGATTTGATGACCATCGAAGTCGAATAATCGAAGCGCTGTGGAGGTCATCACTATATTATAGTCTCCCACGAAAAAAACTACTCGACATAGGTGCCACGCCTTTTATAGATCTGGTTTGTTGTGTACCAATGCAGCAAATACGTTTTATTAGTCTTCAGTTTTCTACGTCGTCTGAAAAAGTTTCTAATGTTACGAGCCAGTTTTCTAAGCCAACCCATTACATAACTTAGGTCACGTCTCCCACAAGTCCTACAGTGTCTAATTCCGCGGGTAACATAATAGGTTCGCCATAAGTCTTTTTAGACCTCATACCAATCTCAGCGTGGAGCTCGAGAGTCACGTCGCCGCGGCCAAACGATCCACCAGCTTTGAACATGTGATCAGTCGTTTTATTTATTTTATATATTTCACGTTCTTTTGAAACACATGCTCCCATTTACTTTACACCATATTCCTTCATCATTTCTCCACCCATGATTATGATGTCTCGGTTCGTCATGTAACCACTCACAATTTTCACACCGTAGAATTCTATCAACGATGGGTGCGCATAAGGTGCGAGTGGTATTCTTGGTCGATGTATTCCAAAAATTGTTCCGTAGGGTGCGCCTATCTTTTTCATATTTGCTATGAAGTCTGAATCGGTTGACTTAACGTTGTTGACTCTGACATGTGAATTGCTCATTTGCCAGTGTATCGATATCATATGCATTTTTGTGATGTCAATAATACTCGGAATAGTGCACACTTTCTCCATCGCTGGGACGCTACCACCATACGCGAGTTTATTAGTCACACCAGTCTTGTACCCTATGAACTTATCCCAACTACCATCGTCGTTTGATATAATTGTCTCCCAATTTGATCCAGCGGTTCTCATTGGTAACCTCACCACAACAAAAATGGAGAGATCACACCATTGCATACTTGGACAATTAAAATGAAGACCTGACTCAAGTGGGATTGGTGTTAGCACAGGGGATAGAAAACTTTGACTCACACCGCTGATGCCAACAATAGGACCATAAGCCGGGTTGTTTTGCACTAATTTACTTGTTTCACCAATGGCTTTCACTTTGTTTGAACCATTGGTGTGAAATTCCACATTTTTCAAGGCGTGTGTGCTAACGTTGAAGTTGAGCACAAGATTATAGGACTGACTCTTGAGGAAACCTGATAGTAGTTGCTCTAGAGTTCTTTTGTTTGTGACGTCTGAGTCATCGACTGGGTCTGCTACGTTTTTTATCGCTGAGCCTTGCATGTCTATTATTCCAGACATCCTTCCACCAGTCGCACTTAATTTAGGATCTTCGTCCAGATGCCTTTTCGTTCTCTTTAGTATTTTATCGTGAGGGTCGTCAGACTCGTACCCATAGTTTAGACTCATTACTACTTCAAGGTGTATTTGGTTACTAAATAGCCAGAGACCGCTGAGAACCCTAAGACTATCGCTAATGTTGTCGTGGTGTCTGACTTACTTGTGGTGGTCGTAGTTATTTGATTGGTGGTGGCCACTGTTTTCTTCGCAGGTGGTGTAACTAGAGTTTCCAAGTGAAGTCCTACCGCTTGGTGGACTTTTCTATGCTTCGCTTTTGACGCTCGAAAGTTCAACCCGTCATTATACCCAAACGTCATCCCAGTTTCAGACGAAGTTCTGAGCACGTTATTGTAACCAACAATGGGGTCCTTTAACATGACCATGCTTCTGGGGATAAGCCAAGTATTAGGTGTCACAGCTGTGTCTAGCTTAACGTTGGTGGTACTAATCGCTTTATTCATAAGGTTGATCCAAACACTTGGCGAATACTGAACCACAGCGTTTTCAACGATGTCTCTAAAGATTTGTTGGGTTTCTCGAGCACTGGCTCTAGTTCCCACAATGCTTTGCTTTGACCTCGCTTGGGCTCCAAGAATGGCATACATGTAAACTTCGATCGATTGGTTTAGTAGTTCTTGCCCTAATGGTGTGAACCCGTCAGAGTGTATTGGGCAATACCGACGATAATCACCTTGGATGTCTTTGATGTATCTATTGTCAACATCAGTCAATGGTACGTGACCTTTCAAAAGTCGCCAGTCAGGGAGGTACAGTCTTAAGATATTGTTAATGTCAACTTGACTCTTACTCAAACGAAACATCACGCGACGAATGGTGAAGTACACATGAAACCTCATGAGACCTACGACTTGCTTCGGAACGTCGACTTGATAACTTAAGTTCTGTAGAGACACCCCTGAGCGGTACGTAGCGATGTACATACCTGCGATCGCTTGATAGTAACTCTCCGTTAGAGTCCAAACTGTGTTAACGTTACCACCAATTGCCTTGTCGTCGTGACGTCTTTTGGTGTCGATGAATATTTTCGGTAGATTTGATTTGAAGGAGTTATTGTCGTCAACAAAGACGTCAAAATTGTGGGTTGGGTAATTTAGGACGTATGGTGGAAACGTTTCGACTTCTCTGTAGCTCTTGTGGGTCTCTGTCAGTAGTAACTTTGAGACACGCCCATCGCTCGACCATATTTTTGGGAATCTTGGTGTGTTGCTAAGGAATTTTGTGAAGCCCTTGTTCTTCGTGAACTTTGATGACTTTATGTTTATCATGTCAGAGTACTTTGGACCTGACTTGAAGTAAATGTCGACGGTCTTGACTGTTTTATTGTCGTCTGCGAGGTTGTACCCAAACTCAAACTTGTTTAGTTGCGCGTTTGGAAATTCACTAAGAAGAATTAGTTCACCTTGCTTTCTTTTTGTTAGCATCTACATAACACACACTATATTATATGGTCAGGGTCGTAGTGTTGATTAGAGGTCTGTGCTGAGGATGTCGTTGTTTCTGAAATACACATCGACGCTCATGATTTTACCGTCTTGTAAAATATTTGGACAGAACTCGAATTTGTCTAGAGTAGCGTGAGGGTACTTTTTGATGAGGTCTGCCTTTGCGTCGTGTGCAGCCTTCGATGTGTTAGCCATCGCGAGTTTGTAGTGCTTTCCATAGTACTCACGAAGGGCTTTCTGCATATAATATACCGTATGTTATACATAATGCGAAAGTTGACGGTATTCATTGAAGGTGTAGAGAAAGTCGTTTCCTTTGACAACGCAATAATGGTCACGCACGACAACCCACACATTATGGTCAAGACAGCCACTGTGTTTTGGGACTACAATAACATATTAGATGGCGACGCCCCTCATCTCTCCGAGTTTAGTTACCCTTCGAGTGATCTTAAAAGTACAATAACGAGTGGAGGGTACACTAACTTCGACACACTAGTCAGACTATTAAAAAAAGACTTTAAAGAAATGAGGGGTGCGGACCTTGAGATAGAAAAAAGAATGTTCACAGGTAGATGCGGGATTAGGGTTAGCGCCCCACTTAAGCTTGGCGAACTTGGGCCTCTATTTGGTTTCGCGAGGGATAGGGTGATTAAGGGTGACTCACTGTGGTACATTAGTCCAAACGAGGTCGACATGCTTAGAGGTCTGAAGTACATAGAAATCTTATGTGATATTGTTGACCCTGAAAGCAATGTGGGTATTGATGGGAAGCGAAGCAGTGTGATCACAACGTTGCCAATACCCACTGAACAGTCTTTGAATGGGTCAGTGCAACGTCATGTAGACATCGAGTCCAAGGTGAGAATTAAAAAAGGTGTTTACTCAAGTATGACGTTTCGCGTCAAACCAAATAACGGCGCTATTAAAATTGGTGCGGTGCTATTGGAACTGTATATTGTGTGAATTATATGGAACTTGGTGTGGAGACAGAACAAGGGTTGAGAGACATTTATTACAATCCTAAGACAGGGTTCAGTGGTGTAGAGAAATTGTATCAAAGCGCGTTGGGAGACGGATTGAAAGTAACTAGAAAAACAGTGAAAGAATGGTTGACAGCGCAGGACACCTACACTAGGTACAAACCCATTGTGAGAAGACATAAATTCCGTACGACTTTTGTTGGATTTCTTGGTGAAGAGCTCCAAATGGACTTAGTGGACATGAGTAAGTATTCAAAACAGAATGGAGGGTATTATTGGATATTGACAGGCATTGAAATATTGAGTAGATACGCTTTTGGCATTGCAGTTTACAGAAAAGACACTAAGAACATGACTAAGGCTGTTGGAAAATTGTTGAACGACTTTAAAGATCGGTTTGGAACCACGCCTAAGTTAGCACAATTTGACGATGGACTTGAATTCTACAATGTTGGTGTGAAAAATTTGTTGAAAGAACATGGTGTTGAATATTTCAACACTAAGAGCGATAAGAAGGCTGCTGTTGTTGAGCGTTTTAATAGAAGTCTGAAGAGTATTATGTGGAAGTACTTTTATACTCGTGGGACGTACAAATGGATTGACGCTTTGGATCAGTTTGTGAGCAATTACAATAGCAGTGTGAACCGAAGCATTATGACGAAGCCAAAGGATGTTGATAAGTCAAATGAGGGTGAAGTTTGGACCACTTTGTTTGGTCACCAATTTGCGGACAACCCATTGCCAAAGTTTAGAGTTGGTCAATCAGTGAGAATTAGTAAATACAAGAGTGTGTTCACAAAGGGCTACGAAGCCAACTTCACTGAAGAGTTGTTTAAAGTGGTAAAGGTTATTCGCGGTGATCCGAATGTGTACGAAATTGAGGATCACACCGGTGAACAGATTATTGGTAAATTTTACGAACAGGAATTATCGCTGGTCAATAAGAAACATGGCGACGATGTGTACAGAGTTGAAAAGGTGTTGAAAAGAAAGAAAGTCAGAGGAAAGAAGATGGCGCTGGTCAAATGGTTAGGTTATGAGAGCAAACATAATTCGTGGATACCAGAAAGCGACATTCAAAACGTGAGCTAATGTAATATGGCTGAAGGTGGGGGAGATTTCGACGACTTTAAGATGGAAAACCTCGACAAGTACAAAGACATGAGTGAGAAGCAATTAGAAGAGGAGATCACCGAGACTAATGAGGAGCTCAGCGAGATAACCGTGGGGTTTGGTGTGAGAGATATACCGGAAAGCGTTCGTGTTAGTTATGCCAAGGTTAGTGACAATTTAAAAAGGATGAAAAGTGAGCTAGACGCGAGGCGAGGTTGGCAAAAAGAGACGTCATTTATCGACACTGACGATGGTAAAACGGTGACAATAAGGGGAACCAACACAGAAGTCCCAACAGTAGAGTTTGTCGAGCAGGGGTCATATGGCGACGTCAGTGACACAAGTTTCTATGCAGCTTTTGGAGAGTCGGACGAAGTTGAGAGGAGATTTGGTGAGCTAAAAGCGTACAACAAAGAGCAAGTAGAAAATAGAGTAAAAAACGAAGTAAAAAGAATCAAGCTAATAGACGAGAAAATACGCGAGTCGTACGAAAAAAAACTCAGTCGTGACGACGCGTCGAGGAGCGTAGTCAACAGATCATATGTGACGAGATCGGGGTCTATTCTTTTCAAACCGATAAACAAAGATGGTAAACAAGGGGTACCCAAACTAATTCTAATACCTGGGAAAAAAGGTTTGATCTACAGTAAAGACGCGAGTAGTAAAAACACGATCGAGCAGTTCAAACAGTTAGTCAACCAAATCCCTGAGAATACAGAGACAACAGTTGTCACAACAGAAGTGATCCCAGATGACTTCCCAGTGATTGAAACAAAAGTGGACCGCGCTGACATACACGGGCTAACACCAGACGAAAACCGCGAGCTGAATGGCGTGCTTAATCCAAGTGATGGTGTGTTGCGTGAATCAAGAGTAGGTGGTGATGGTACGCTGCAAATACAAGCGGACCACTTTCAAGAAGCGTTAAATAGAACGTCAGACGAACTAGATGGTGAAGACAATGAAAGCGTCGCCTTTGAATTGAGAGAGCGTGTTGTAGGGCTTGAAGAAGCTCGAGACAGAACTATTGAGCAGCGGCAAATAGAGGAGGTTAGAGCACAACAAGAGATCGACATTGACAGGTTTCAGAAATTTAAGGAATGGGCTAAAGAAAATATGGTTGGGTTGAGCGCTGTGGCAATTTCAGTGGCTGGAATTATAACAACTATTATTATCGCTGGGAGATCTGCTGTTATGAGAGGCGCTATGGCAACGAGGTCATTCGCACAGGCTGTTAAGAACGCGATAACGAAGATGGGTCCATGGGCTGTTGGGTTGGCTAATTTAGTTTACAATATGTTGACGTTGGGTGCGAAGGGTCTCGCATGGTTGGCTCAGAATCTGTGGGTACTCGCGGTGGTACTTTCGTGGTTCGCTTATGATTATTACAAGCTAAAACGGTAGCGATAAAACATATGTAAAGGTATATGAACGCCACGTCAGCAGAGTTGAGCCCTGGTTTTAGACGAGCGACCATGGGTGTCATAAAAGGGGTGAGAACGCAACATGTAATCACGTTGAACCCTAATAAGGTCAGTCCTGGCGAGGAACTTTACATTGACATACCGAAGCTTAAGGTTAGCAGCTGTTTGGTGCCTGGATCGTTGGGTCTAGTGTTTGACTTTAAAAACGCAAACGCCAAAAGCTGGTTCTTGAACAATGTCAGCAAGTTGTTGGTTGAGAAACTTGTTGTGAGACTAGCTGGGGAAACTGTGTACGACAACAATGGGGAAAATTACACTGGTGTCTATCGCGACCTTTGGGAAAGCGTTACTGCGCGAGACCAAATGATTGACTATGGTATTGGTGGTGAGAACTTGAGAAAGTTAATTTCTAAGGACGACAGTGGCGCGGCAAGTGGGAACGTTGCTAAAGTTAACGACGCGTTAATGTTTGGTGTGATTGGGACGAAGCAGCGGATTAAGCTTGGTAAGATTATGAATGACCACGGGTTGTACGCTCCTTTTAGCATGAACAACAACTTGCAGTACGTCATCACACTTCCGAAGGCCACAGACATCATGGTGGCGCAATCCGGTAGCGCTGTGGGTGGATACACTCTGGAGAACCTCGAGCTTGAGTACGAGACGATTGACAATCAGGAGCTCGCTGACGAAATAGCGTCGGGCTATGCAAGTGGTCGTAGTTTGTCATATGAGCACGTTACGTTGATGAAAACCACCGAATGGGATAAAGGTACGACCATTGTGAATGAAAACATTAATCTACCAAGAAAAAGCATGAAGGCGATTGTGTTGCTATTCACGAATAAGGTGCGAACAGACAGTGAGGAGTTTCTTTACCCAAATATTGAGAATATTAGAGTCACGATTGAAGGTGTGCCAAATAGTGTGTACTCACAAGGCATCCCAAAGTCGAAGTTCTATGCAGAAGCGAAACGATTGTTTGGGTTGGGTGAAGAACACGCTCAGTTCATGACCATACAGAAGTTCTACAAAGATGGTTTTGCGTTGGTCATCGACTTGAGGAGTGTTCAAGATAATCACAATGTCGCCACTGGCAAGAACATTGTAAACACACAATCTGGCGTGCTTCTTGAAATCACTAAAAAAGTGACGACTGCGAATGTCATGTGCAGGGTGTTTGTGATAAGTGATGGGTTGGTCAACTTTATGAACAATGGGTTGCAATCAATCCAGTATTAAATCAAACGTGAGTTAATGGAGACTCCGTTTAATATGTTAATTGTTGGTATGACAGCCTGTGGCAAGACGCATTATTTGCTGGAAACATTGGAATCTGAGTACTTTAGTAAATTTGACTACATTGTGTTGATTTGTCCTACTTTCGAGTGGAACAAAGCATATCAAGATTGGAAATACATACGCGACCCTGACGTGCTAGCGATAGACTGCACACAGGACAGTGTCGACGCTGTTCTCAAGTGTGTAACAAATGTTTTTAAAGGCACTAACACTCTGATTGTGTTGGACGACTGTGCGAGCTCTCAAGATGTCAAGAATAGGACTAGTCAATTGGTCAACTTAGCTTTTAGTGCGCGACATTTTATGTTGAGCGTTATTGTCATCACACAACAACTGACGTCGATCGCAAAACCGTACAGAGAAAATATTAGTAAGCTCGTTTGCTTCTACTGCCCAAGTAGGAGTGATATGAAGGTTGTTATTGACGATTACCTTGGAGACATTAGCAGAGAAAAATCGTCGGCGATTGTGACCGCATTAAAAAATAATAAGTACGCTAGACTAGAAATCTCACTGCGCTATCCATACAGTCACGAAGTTGTTATTCCGCAATAAAATATGGGTATAAGTAATAGCGTGATGGTAAAACGCAAAAGTGAGGAAAATCCTACGATTGAGGAATTAGTTGAGGAGACTGATGACACCTCAACTGTGGAAGACAATATTGACGTTAGGAGATCTGAACTTATTAGACTGTCCGGTGATGGTGTGGTAAGTCAGTCCGAAGCGTACATTAAAAAAGCGTCCGCAAAAGTTATTGATAAGATATGGCGCCAATACGAGTTGAAGAGAATGGAGATCGCAAACGCTTTTCTCACCGACTTGTTAATCAGCAAATTCGCTAACTTACTGGATGGGTTGAACGCTATTGAAAATCCTGACGAACTAAACGACGAACTACAAAAAGACCCGTTATTAAAAAAAGACGTCGAGAGCATTGTCGCGATTGTGACGCCGTACGTGCCTTTCTTAGGCTTGCTGTCGGGAGGAATCACAACGTCGAAATATGTGTACGATCACCATTTTAGAAAAGAGGCGACAAACACTGAAAATAGCGAACAAACGGACTAATCTATTATTAACAGGTGGCAATAATCTAATTTGCATAACAGGTGGCAATTTTATCACGCGTGAGACACTTTTACGATACATAAATTTGTAAAAATGTGATTTGACAAATTTGCGAAAATATTGAAACGACACTTTCTATTTTTAAACGTGATTTGACAAATTTGTGAAAATGTGATTTAACAAATTTGTGAAAATATTGAAACGACGCTCTCTATTTTTTTAAATGTGGTTTGACAAATTTGTGAAAATGTTGAAACGACTATTTTTTAAATGCGATTCGACAAATTTGTGAAAATGTTGAAACGCACCTAAAAAATGGCTAAAGTAGCGTAAAGTTTAGCGAAAGTCGTGATTTTCCTAATATTTGGCATCAACTGAGTAGAAAACGTGGGAGGGGTGTTTAGATTGACTAACGATCGCCATAATAGCACAGAGACTGGCGCTGTGAGCTCACCAACGTCGATTATAAAACGTGAGTACCAAAACATTGCCGAATTGTGGCTCGACACAAATTTGGTGATGTTTTGGTGTTTATATCACGGTTGGCGTTGACTGGGCTCGCAGCCCCACTTACTATACTACTGAAGTATCATCAGTGTCCTCAACTAATTCCTCAATCGTGGGATTTTCCTCACTTTTGCGTTTTACCATCACGCTATTACTTATACCCATATTTTATTGCGGAATAACAACTTCGTGACTGTATGGATAGCGCAGTGAGATTTCTAGTCTAGCGTACTTATTATTTTTTAATGCGGTCACAATCGCCGACGCTTCCTCTTTGCTAATGTTTCCAAGATAATCGTCAATAACAACCTTCATATCACTCCTGCTCGGACAGTAAAAACAAACAAGCTTACTAATGTTTTCTCTGTACGGTTTTGCGATCGACGTCAGTTGTTGTGTGATGACAATAACGCTCAGCATAAAATGTCGCGCGCTAAAAGCCAAGTTGACCAATTGACTAGTCCTATTCTTGACGTCCTGCCCACTTGCGCAGTCGTCCAACACAATCAGAGTGTTAGTGCCTTTAAAAACATTTGTTACACACTTGAGAACAGCGTCGACATTATCCTGCGCGCAGTCTATCGCTAACACATCAGGGTCACTTACATATTTCCAATCTTGATACGCTTTGTTCCACTCGAAAGTAGGGCAAATCAACACAATGTAGTCAAATTTACCACGATACTCAGATTCCAATGTTTCCAGCAAATAATGTGTCTTACCACAAGCTGTCATACCAACAATTAACGCGTTAAACGGAGTCTCCATTAAATTGCGTTTGATTTAATACTGGATTGACTGCAACCCATTGTTCATGAAGTTGACCAGTCCATCACTCATCACAAACACCCTGCACATGACATTTGCAGTCGTCGCTTTCTTAGTGATCTCAAGAAGCACACCGGATTGTGTGTTTACAATGTTCTTGCCAGTGGCGACATTGCGATTATCTTGAACACTCCTCAAGTCGATGACTAACGCGAAGCCATCTTTATAGAACTTCTGTATGGTCATGAACTGAGCGTGTTCTTCACCCAACCCAAACAATCGTTTCGCTTCTGCGTAGAACTTCGACTTTGGGATGCCTTGTGAGTACACACTATTTGGCACACCTTCAATTGTGACTCTAACACTATCAATATTTGGGTAAAGAAACTCCTCGCTGTCTGTTCGCACCTTATTCGTGAATAGCAACACAATCGCCTTCATGCTTTTTCTTGGAAGATTAATGTTTTCATTCACAATGGTCGTGCCTTTGTCCCATTCGGTGGTTTTCATCAACGTGATGTGCTCATATGACAAACTACGACCACTTGCGTAACCCGACGCTATCTCATCAGCGAGCTCCTGGTTATCAATCGTTTCGTACTCAAGCTCGAGGTTCTCCAGAGTGTACCCACCCACAGCGCTACCAGATTGCGCCACCATGATGTCTGTGGCCTTCGGAAGTGTGATCACATACTGCAAGTTGTTGTTCATGCTAAAAGGAGCGTACAACCCATGGTCATTCATGATCTTGCCAAGCTTAATCCGCTGTTTCGTTCCAATCACACCAAACATTAACGCGTCACTAACTTTAGAAACGTTCCCACTCGTCGCACCACTGTCATCCTTAGAAATTAGCTTTCTCAAGTTCTCACCACCAACACCATAGTCAATCATTTGGTCTCGCGCAGTAACACTTTCCCAAAGGTCGCGATAGACACCAGTGTAATTTTCCCCATTGTTGTCGTACACAGTCTCCCCAGCTAGTCTCACAACAAGTTTCTCAACCAACAACTTGCTCACATTGTTCAAGAACCAGCTTTTGGCGTTTGCATTCTTAAAGTCGAACACTAGACCCAACGATCCAGGCACCAAACAGCTACTAACCTTGAGCTTCGGTACATCAATGTAAAGTTCCTCACCAGGACTGACTTTATTAGGGTTCAACGTGATTACGTGTTGCGTTCTCACCCCTTTTATGACGCCCATGGTCGCTCGTCTAAAACCAGGGCTCAACTCTGCTGACGTGACGTTCATATACCTTTACATATGTTTTATCGCTACCGTTTTAGCTTGTAATAATCATAAGCGAACCACGCAAGTACCACTGCGAGTACCCAGAGATTTTGAGCCAACCAAGCGAGACCCTTTGCACCCAACGTCAACGCATTGTAAACTAAATTAGCCAGCCCAACAGCCCATGGGCCCATCTTCGTTATCGCGTTCTTAACAGCCTGTGCGAATGACCTCGTGGCCATAGCGCCTTTCATAACAGCAGACCTCCCAGCGATAATAATAGTTGTTATAATTCCAGCCACTGAAATTGCCACAGCGCTCAACCCGACCACATTTTCTCTAGCCCATTCCTTGAATCTCTGAAACCTGTCAATGTCGACTTCTTGTTGCTCTCTAACTTCTTCAAGCTTGCGCTGTTCTAGGGTTCTATCTCTGGCTTGCTCAAGTCCCCCCACTCTTTCAAACAAACTGGCATACTCTCGCTCTTCACCACTCGTAAGACTACCTTGCTCAGCTTTTCTATTAATCTCCGCCAATCTCTCATTCGATTCGTCTATCGTTTTTTGAAAATGGTCTGTCTGCGCTTGCAGCGCGCCGTCATCACCTATTCTCGATTCACGCAACACGCTATCGCTTGGGTTAAGCACACCGTTCAGCTCACGGTTCTCGTCTAGTGATAGCCCAGGTATGTCATCGTTATCCACTCTTGTCTCAATTACTGGGAAGTTGTCTGGGGCCACTTCTGTTGTGACAACTGTTGTTTCTGCATTCTTAGGGATTTGACTAACTAACTTTTTGAACTGCTCAATCGCGTTTTTACTACTCGCGTCTTTACTGTAGACCAAACCTTTTTTCCCAGGTATTAGAATTCGTCTGTGTTTCCCATATTTACCGTCTTTGTTTATCGGTTTGAAAATAATAGACCCCGAGCCCGTCACATACGACCTGTTGACTATTCCCCTTGACGTGTCGTCACTACCGAGTCTTTTTTTATACAACTTACGTATTTTCTCACCTATTAGCTTGATTCTTTTTACTTCGTTTTCTACTACCTTTTTGTTGAACGAGTTTAGCTCACTCAATCTTTTATAAAGATCGTCCGACCTCTCTTCAAAAGCTAGACTGAAGCTTGTGTCACTGACGTCACCATACGACCCCTGTTTGACAAACTCCGCTGGTGGGACTTCTGTGTTAGTTCCCCTTATTGTCACCGTCTTACCATCGTCAGTGTCAATAAACGACGTCTCTTTTTGCCCACCTCGTCTTCTAGCTAGCTCGCCTCCTATCTCTCTCGCGTAGTCTCGACGTTCATCATATTCAACGCGAATGTCTTTCGGCATCTCACTCACACCATACTCAATGGTTGTCTTGCTGAGCCACTCTTTGGCGTCGGCGAGTCCCTCTTCTAATTGCTCATCAGTGGCGCCTTCGTACTCGTCAAAGTTTTCCATCTCGATCTCGTCAAAACCTCCACCACCACCTTCAGCCATATTACATTAGCTCACGTTTTGAATGTCGCTTTCTGGTATCCACGAATTATGTTTGCTTTCGTAACCCAACCATTTGACCAGCGCCATCTTCTTCCCTCTGACTTTCTTTCTTTTCAACACCTTTTCAACTCTGTACACATCGTCGCCATGTTTCCTATTGACCAGCGATAATTCCTGCTCGTAAAATTTACCAATAATCTGTTCACCGCTTATGTCCTCGATTTCATACACATTCGGATCACCACGAATAACTTTCACTACTTTAAACAGCTCTTCAGTGAAGTTGGCTTCATAGCCCTTTGTGAACACACTCTTGTATTTACTAATTCTCACTGATTCGCCAACTCTAAACTTTGGCAATGGGTTGTCTGCAAATTGGTGACCAAACAAAGTGGTCCACACTTCACCTTCGTTTGACTTATCGACATCCTTCGGCTTCATCATAATGCTGCGATTCACATTGCTATTGTAATTGCTTACAAACTGATCCAAAACGTCAATCCATTTGTACGTTCCATGAGTGTAAAAGTACTTCCACATAATACTCTTCAGACTTCTGTTAAAACGCTCAACAACAGCAGCCTTTTTATCACTCTTAGTGCTGAAATATTCAACGCCATGTTCTTTCAACAAACTTTTCACACCAACATTGTAGAACTCGAGTCCATCGTCAAATTGCGCTAACTTAGGTGTGGTCCCAAACCGATCTTTAAAGTCAACCAACAATTTTCCAACAGCCTTAGTCATGTTCTTAGTGTCTTTCCTATAAACTGCGATTCCAAAAGCGTATCTACTCAATATTTCAATGCCTGTCAATATCCAATAATAACCTCCATTCTGTTTTGAATACTTACTCATGTCCACTAAGTCCATTTGGAGCTCTTCACCAAGAAATCCAACAAAGGTCGCACGGAACTTATGTTTTCTCACAATAGGTTTGTACCTAGTGTAAGTGTCCTGCGCTGTCAACCATTCTTTCACTGTTTTTCTAGTTACTTTCAATCCATCTCCCAATGCGCTTTGATACAACCTCTCTACACCACTATACCCTGTCTTAGGATCATAATAGATGTCTCTCAACCCTTGCTCTGTTTCCACACCAAGCTCCATATAATTCACACAATATACAGTTCCAATAGCACCGCGCCAACGTCAGCGTCACCATTGTTTGGTTTGACACGAAACGTCATACTCGAGTAAACACCTTTTTTAATTTTCACCTTGGACTCAACGTACGCATAACGTTGTATCCCCCCATCTAGAGACCGCTCGGTGGTCACTGGCAATGTTGTGATCACATCGCTACGCTTCCCATCAATGCCCACGTTGCTCTCCGTCTCAACAGCGTCGCACGAGACCTCTACATACTTTAGATCTCCATTCACGTCAATCTTGTTTTGACTGTTGTGCCACTTACCATCTAACACAATTCCTGCATCCTTCGCGAAACCAAGCAAGAGCCCAATGTCACCTAGACTAAGTTCATACACGGTGGTGGGTCTAACCCTAATAGGCTGAGCTTTGGCCCTACTTCCACCTGTGGCTATCAGTTTCTCCACCACGAAGTCTATGTTAACCTCCCTGAGCGCGTGTCGTAGAGCTCTAACCAACGTGTCGAAGTCGTAGTGACCCCCACCCAATCGAGGTGTTGAGAACACCGACGTTGGTGTTCCTGACCCAACACGTAAGAATCGAATATTGGCGTTACTCGTCACATTGTTGTAGTTCCAAAACACAGTGGCTGTCTTAACTATAATGTGTGGGTTATCGTGTGTGACTACCACACTATGGTCAAAAGTTATGACTTTCTCCACACCTTCAATGAGCACCGTCAACTTTTGAGGACCGTCGTCTACACGTCGCTTTTCAGTGCGACCACCAGAGTCGAACCCATAGTTTAGACTCATTACTTTAGCATGCGTTTAGCTACTCGAGCGTTGCATACAAATCCAACAATATGTCACCAACGTTGACACCACTACCATCTTGGTCAGTCACGTTAAACACTAGCTGTGTAAAAGCGCCTTTGTTTATCGACACCTTCGACTCAATGTTGAAGAAGTGTTGAACGGAGCTCTTCAGTGGTTGGGTGGTGGTCAATGGTAGCTCGACAATAACCTCGCTTTTGCTACCATTAACAATATTCTCAGGTCTGTTCACAATGCTACAACCTACTTGTACGTACTTCAACCCTTTGTTAACGTTCACAACGTTAGGGCTGACCAAACCACTACTACTCACCGTTGTGTTATCATTGAATCCTAACAGCTCTCCAAATTTAAACAACTCTAATTGTTGGTCAGTTCTTATCGCACACTTTGAATTGTGTTTGTTGGCTACTAGCTCGATAGCTCCTAATCCCTTCAATTCATCAGCAATCATTTTAAAAGTGTGGTACCCAGACTCAAAAACGTGTTTGTTGCTGTTGTAACTTATTTCATCATTCACACCGGTCTCCACGTTAACGTAGTCCCAAAAGATGGTCGCTTTTTTCACTAGTAAGTGAGGATCTGAGCCAAACGTTAAAAGTGCCTCTGGTAGATCCACAGTTTCCGTTGGGCCTCTAATCAATACTACAACCCTGACCATATATAATGTAGCATGTGTTATGTGTAACATATGGTATATTATATATGCAGAAAGCCCTTCGTGATTACTATGGAAAGCACTACAAACTCGCGATGGCTAACACGTCAAAGGCTACACACGACGCGAAGGCAGACCTCATCAAAAAGTATCCTCACGCCACTTTAAGCAAATTTGAGTTCTATCCAAATATTTTGCAAGATGGTAAGATCATGAGTGTCGACATATATTTCAGAAACAACGACATCCTCAGCACGGACATAACCAGCACAACCTTCAAAAATGATAAAAGCATGTGGAAGTGGCTACACAATAGTAAGTTCCCAATAATATGGCAAGGTGGTGGAACTATCCAACCACTGCCAAAAGGTCATAAGAACCATTGGGGGCTTTGGGATGGTTACCCAACAGAAAATGTGTTGAATTATCCAGTGAACAACTTCAAAGTCTTTGTTAACCAAAATAGCTACTTCATGTCAAAGCTGCCAGTCTTGCGAGTCACCACGTCAAAGACAAAATCAGAGTGGGATGACAGCGAATCTTACTATCGCGTTGTGTTTGCGACGTATTGTGCGAGTTTCTGTTGTGGGGTGTCATTGCAACATTTATCAGTGTCACAAGAAGTTCACCCTGTGGTCACAAGTGTGATGAGATTTCATTTGTACTTCACCATTAGAAGACTTCTCAGAAGAATGGAAGGTGGTGAGACCATGAGATCAATAAGTAGAGAATTCAACGCTTCCGAATTGTATGGTAAGATTTCCAAGATTCCCAGAAGGCACTACTACCAGAATAAAGTCCTGAGCGATGGCACAACAGGTGAATCCAGAGTCTTCACACTCAACGACGTTCAGAACGACTACAAACGATACGTCGCGCGATTGTCAGACGGCTTTACCAACATTGGACTGCAATATCTAAATCAGAGCATAGAGTCCTTTGTGTACTCCACACTTGGTGCGCAAGCGAGAACACGTGTATCAGTCGTTGGTGGTTCTGCAGGAAGTCTAGAGACCCAACAAGAATCCCGCAAGTTGTTTTCTGACAGTGTTATCAACTACGACGTATCGACATGGATTCTCAACATGAATAAATCGATCAGAGACACCAACGTTGTCCAAAATCTTGCACTGTCGCCAAGTACGTGGTTGATGCCAAGTAACCTAGTGATACTCAAGAATAAGATCGCTGGGTACAACAATTTATTGAAGGTTGCCACAGAGTCCATGAAATTCGGAGTGAACACCCGCTTGAATGCAACAACACCAACGACCGTGGCTAAAAAAGTCCACCAAGAAAATGTGGTGACTAACTTGGTAGTACCACCAACGACTGTGGCTAAAAAAGTCCACCAAGAAAATGTGGTGACTAACTTAGTAGTACCACCCGTGAAGAAAACTGTGATCAATCAGAAGGTGCACGCTACCACCACCACAAGTGAGTCAGACACGACAACGCTGGCGATAGTGTTAGGGTTCTCAGCAGTCTCTGGCTATCTACTAACCAAATACACCTTCAGGTAGTAATGAGTCTAAACTATGGGTATGAGTCTGACGACCCTCACGATAAAATACTAAAGAGAACGAAAAGACATCTGGACGAAGATCCTAAGTTAAGTGCGACCGGTGGGAGGATGTCTGGAATAATAGACATGCAAGGCTCAGCAATAAAAAACGTAGCAGACCCAGTCGATGACTCAGACGCCACAAATAAAAGAACTCTAGAGCAATTGCTATCAGGTTTCCTCAAGAGTCAGTCATATAATGTTGTGCTTGACTTCAACGTTAGCACACACGCCTTGAAAAACGTGGAATTTCACGCCAATGGTTCAAACAAAGTGAAAGCCATTGGTGAAACAAGCAAATTAGTGCAAAACAACTCAGCTTATGGTCCTATTATTGGCATCAGCAGTGTAAGCCAAAGTTTTCTATCCCCTGTGTTAACACCAATCCCACTTGAGTCAGGTCTTCATTTTAACTGCCCGAGTATGCAATGGTGTGATCTTTCCATTTTTGTCGTAGTGAGGTTACCTACTCGCACCGCTGGGTCAAATTGGGAGACAATTATATCGAACGACGACGGTCAGTGGGATAAGTTCATAGGGTACAAGACTGGTATGACTAATGGACTCGCGTATGGTGGTAGCATCCCAGCAATGGAGAGCATATGCACTATTCCGAGTGGTGTTGACATAAGTAAAATGCACATGATATCAATACATTGGCAAATGGACAATTCACACGTCAGGGTCAATAACGTTAAGTCAGCTGACTCAGACTTCGTAGCGAATATGAAAAAGATAGGCACACCCTATGGAACAATTTTTGGAATACATCGACCAAGAATACCACTCGCACCTTATGCGTACCCATCGTTGATAGAATTCTACGGTGTGAAAATTGTGAGTGGTTACATGACAAACCGAGACATCATAATCATGGGTGGAGAAATGATGAAGGAATATGGTGTAAAGTAAATGGGAGCATGTTTTTCGAGGTCTCATGAAATATATAAAATAAATAAAACGACTGACCACATGTTCAAAGCTGGTGGATCGTTTGGCCGCGGTGACGTGACTCTCGAGCTCCACGCTGAGATTGGCATGAGGTCTAAAAAGACTTACGGCAAACCTATTATGTTACCAGAATCAGACACTGTAGGAGTGGTGGGAGACGTGACCTAAGTTAAAATGGGTTGGCTTAGAAAGCTGGTTCGTAACGTTAGAAACTTTGTTAGACGACGTAGAGAACTTAGGGCTAATAAAACACACCTGATGCGTTGGTACACAACAAACCAGATCTATAAAAAACCTAGCGCCCGCATCGAGTAGAGTTTTTTGTGGAGGACTATATAGTGATGACTTCCATAGCGCCTCAACTATTCGATTTCGACGGTCACCAAATCACGACGGTTAATCACAACGGTGAGATATGGTTCAAAGCGAAAGAAGTCGCGAGCGCTCTAGGTTATGCTCGACCAAAAGATGTAGTTAACGACCACGTCGAACCTGATTGTAAAATGAAGATAGAGCAGGCCTCGTTTATCAACGAACTTGGGGTCTACTCACTAACGTTCTCGAGTAAAATGGAGCGTGCGAGACACTTTGGAAGGTGGGTGCACTCAGAAGTCTTGCCAAGCGTTAGAAAGGGTTTAGCTGACGTCGGTCTCAAACACAATCAGTTTAAAATGATCACCGAGTTCGACCTTCATACGAAAGTTGTTGGTTTTCTTAGGAAATATTATCCAGAAGCTATTTTGATAGCCGCTTGTGGTGAGAATCAAGACACTTCGAGTAAAAGAATAAATTCGTGGAGAAAAGGTTACCAACGTGGAACGCCTGACTTGATTATTGCCAATGCAAACCGACAGCACAGCGGGCTCGTGATTGAGTTCAAGAATCCAGGTGGTACAGGCAAGACGTCCAAAGAGCAGGAGTCTCTGTTGCTCAGATATAAATCCGCTGGTTATCTAACACTCTTGTGTGACTCGTACGACGACGCTATTACCACGGTAATAAAATATCTCTTTGACGTTGGGTTTCAGTGCTCTCAGTGTTTTCGTAAATTTAAAAATAAATCAGCGTTGAGTAACCATGAGAGACGTTATTGTAAAGAGACTTTTTAGACAGCGAGTAATGAGTCGAGTTAGCACTCGTTCTCGTTGTTGAGACGACGTTTGAAGCGACAACTGCTCTAGCATTTTTTAAAGACGTTTTTTAACTCGGTGAAAAATATCTGCGAAACTTTCTCTCTTTATTTCACGAACCTTCTGACCACTGTGTGAAAAAATGTTTCCATGAGACATTGGACGCTTCACGTGACCAATGTCTAAATTTAAAAAGTGGGGTATCCGAGAACACCCCTAATTTTGTGTGGAAGGATGATGACGTCTGCACACTGCGCGATATTGCTCAGCACCACCAACGAATGATGGCCCTGGGTTGTATCTCCAATTGAATGGCGCTTCGACAGTCGTTCCGTAAGTGTCACGACAAACGGCGCAATACGCTTTTAGAAATGTGATGTCGTCTGCCACTGGGAACAGTGTGTCGAGCTCGCCAAGTCTTTTTAAATGCTCTGTTGTTATGAGACCACAAATAATGACGTGAATGCCAGCTTTGATGTATTCGCGAATAATTGGGAGTAACCCAGAGTACCAATGGCCTTCGTCAATTCCGATGACGTCATAGCCAGCTATCTCGGAAGAACTTGGAAGGTTGGTGATTAACTTCGCAGGTAAACTGTCTGATCCAACAACAATGGTCTGACGATGTGTGGAGAACGCGTGGTCAGTTCGCCTAGTGTCACCTGTGTTGTTCATGTAGAGGACTTTGAGCCCTGACTTACTTAACGTGATTAACCTACGAAGAGTCTCTGTTGTTTTTCCTGCAAACATGGGACCAATCACGATTTCTAGTTTACCAACTTTCTTCATGGTTACTATACCTCCAGAGAAATGTTCTCTCCTGTTGCGGCAACTGTTGCTCGTTGTTAAATATCCGCTGAAGCTCTAAGTTTTTGAGGTGGGACTGTGAGCTCTCGTGTCTTGAGCGATGCATTGGGTTGTTGGTAACCACACCACATGGGTAACAATTGTACGACGCGCCGCCGTGCGCAAAATCCAGGTGAGTGTGTGAGAGTATGTGACTCATAATATCGCCCGCACCCACTATTTCATTACACCCCATCCTACAAACGTTGACGTCACAGTTTGCGGCGAGCTCTAGCCACGCTTTGGCTTTGGTTGAGCATGGTTTCCATAGAAGGGTCGCCAAGAACACTTCGAGGTAGTTACCGAGTAGTGTAGCGGCAGACTCGCAAGGGTTGCTCAAGTAGTGGCTACTCGCTAACGTAAGACGTTTGAATGGTGAGTAGCACCACACAGGGATCACCTTGGCTAGCTCGTTAACCATCTTGTTGGCTCTAACTTCATCAAGCTCGACCCAAGCCTCATGAGCGAACTTCGTGTAGAGAATCTGGGTACCAAATTGTCTTGACACCTCCTCGTTTCTACGATCGGGGTCGCACAACTTGAAGACTTGCGAGTACTCTTTTAAGACGTTGGGTCCAGAGGCGCCTTGTGGGGTAGACGCATCGACAAAGGACATTCTCCGCATTGCGTCGATCTCCTCTTCTTGGCGGGCTTGGTCTTGAGTCATCTCTTCTGCGATGTCTTGGACTTGAGTCATTATGTTATACTCCCAGAAAAAATCCTAATTTTTTAGTGCGTTTGGTCTGGAACTGTGAGATACCTGTGAGGTCAACTGTGAGACACCTGTGAGGTCAACTGTGAGTAAGATAACACGTGATAGTGTATTAGATGGTTGAGGACTCACAGACGGCTGTTGAAGCGAAGATCACGGCTGATGTGAAAAGTGTTAAGGTGAAGGACCCAAAGCGCGTCGCTGCTGGTAAAAAGTTGGCTGAGATATCGAAAGCTGCGAAAGAAAAGAAAATGCGTGAAATGATAGTCAACGAAGAACAGGGTGGTGAGTGGAGCTATGGTTACATTGTTGGAACACTTGGTGTTATCATTGCTAATGCTTCACTATGGTACACGATTAGCAGTGAAAAAGAACCTGTGAGCACTGCACCAGCACCTGCGTCAGAAAGTCATAGAACTCGTCGTCCAGCGTTAGACACATTTGATTCTTGAACAAAACACACGACAATGTATATGACTGCGATCGATCGAAAAGAACTTATGAACGAATTGTATGACGCGCTACTTGTCACGACTGGTGCTGTGGCAGTGAGTATGATTTCTAAAAAGGCTTTGGGAGAACCATTGGGAACACCAGAGACAGTTAAAGGCACAGTGAAACTTGCTGCAGCTGTTGGTGCAGGAACGCTGTTAGTAAAATGGATGCAATCAAAAAAGTGGATACCGACAGATCCATTCAAATCAACGTAAGTTAATGGCGAGTGTTGTGGCTGGAGGGATATTTAATGCAGTGGCTTTTGCAGGCGCTGGCTTTATGTTTTCGAAATTTAATCATTCAGGCTATGAAGCTGAGATGAAAAGGCACAACCATGCGTTGGAGCAGTTAGCCAGTGCGAAAGAAGTGTGGTATGAGAATGAAGTCGCTAAGAAAGATAAGATCCAGCGTTTACGACAACGGCTCTCTGATGCTAATGCTGACATCAATGACACAAACCACGCGTTGGAGGAACTTAGAAGCGTAATGACCATACAGTACAGCGGACGAGTGTTCACTAACCTCCCGAAGATTGCGGATTACTACCAACCGAGTGCGGAAATGAAGGACTACCAATTGTTGTTTGTTGGCGCGCTAGGTTTGAGTAGTGGAATAGCAGTGTGGGTGCTAACTCGGTAAAAAAATGTTGGAGTAGTATAAGAGTGATGGACAAACTTATGAGGCAGATGAGTTATGGTTTGACAATTGATGAGATCGCGAATGAGACGCAAATTAAGTGTGGAGACACCCCCAGGCTTCACTACTGCTTGGACTGTGATGTTGTGAAACATGTGACTGACTGCGGTGGGTATGCATGTCCAAAGTGTGGCGACATCGAATGGGGCTATACTCAGAGTTACAGCGACATGAGGCTCACACGATTAAAAAGCGTTCACAAACGGTCTTGGTGGATGGGGAGGAGACTACGGAACGTTGTGAAGGGTGAGCACCTTGAGTTGATAAAAGAGGACTTCTTGAAAGTTGTCAACGCATTGTACTCATGCAATTTGGTAAAGGGTAGAAATGTCAGCAGATATGGATACTACATTATTAGGTTGTGTCATAGAAGACGAGTCAAGACACTCAAGAAGGTGTCAGACCTCAAAGACGGGAAGGTGAAAGACTTGTTTGACGATAATTTGTTTGGGGTGGTGTATCCAAAGCTAGGATGGTGCGAAAGTGGCGACAATTATTACGACGAGTGGTTTAGGAAAAAAACAAGTGTAGTATATAGAAGCCATGGGTGACGTCGCTAGAACTGGTGCAGCCGTTGTAAATCCGCTAACAGGTAGAGCAGTCAATGTTCGTGGGCGAGTCTACAACCAACTTGTTAGAGATGGTGTTTTTAGCGACACAACAAGCGCAAGTACTCTTAACCCGCTGACAAATAGGCAAGCACATAACCGTCTTGTTAGAAATCAGGAAGCGCAACCCACGGTTGAAGACCATAGCCCACGGCTGTTGAGTCAAGCGCTGAGAGGGTTCACAAGGTCTTATGGAGTTGAGGTAATTGACGACAGAGACATCAATCAGGTAAACGGCAGTAGAAGCGCTGTCATTAATCTTTTGAGACGTGAACTAGGTGAGACCAACGGAATGAAAGTGGTAGAGACAGTCAAGGTCACTTTCGAGAAAGCTTTAGAACTCAATAAGACCACGTACAAAACTGCCTACTTTAACAGCGAAACGTTCGTCGTCATTAACGAGCGTGACATCGAAGGTGTTGCCAACCGTGGGTCGGAACAAATCTTGACACGGATAGCTGGGTGGTTATCTGAGGGGTCTGGATGGACCATCGACAAAATAGACGCACACTACGTTAATGTTGCTATTTATAGACCTTTGAATGGGAGTAGCTACATTGCGTTGCCAAAGGAGCTGCGCAACAGTATGAAGGGTCTGATAAACGTAAATAACGATGATGACAACGAGTGCTTTAGATGGTGTCACCTTGCACACAAATTTCCTGTTGGAAAAAACTCTGACAGAACGTCAAAGTACGTCAGACATGTCAGTGAGCTGAATTATGACGGAATCGACTTCCCAGTCACACTCAAAGATTACAACAAGATCGAAAAGGCGAACGATATTAGCATCAACGTTTTTGGGTATGAAAATAAGCAGCCATTCCCTGTGTACGTTTCTAAGGAAGCGTACCCTGACCATATGGACCTATTGTTGATAACTAATGACATAGGCAACAAGCATTATGTATATATTCATGACTTCAACAAATTCATGCACCGGCAGACAAAGCACGAGGCGAGAAAGCACTTTTGTAGGTATTGTTTGCAGTGTTTTAGTCGAGCGGACGTGCTTGAGAGTCACATTGAAGTATGCTTGGTCATCAATGGGAAACAAGCTATTAAAATGCCGCAAAAAGGTGCGAGAGTGAAATACGAGAATTTTAGCAGACAATTAAATGTACCATTTGTGGTGTACGCAGACTTCGAGGCTATCACACAGAAGGTGCATGCGGCAAAGCTGTCAAGCGAGTGTAGCTACACAAGTGCTTACCAGAGGCACGTTGACTGCGGTTATGGGTACAAGTTAGTTTGTTGCTACGATAACGAGTACAGTAAGCCAGTAAAAGTGTATCGCGGTGAAAACGCAGTCAACAAGTTCATTGGGGAGATGTTAGAAATTGTCGAATATTGTAAAGAGACATCTGAGAGTCACTTTAACAAAGAAATGATACTGACTGATGCCGATAAGAAGAACTTTGACGAAGCTAAAAGTTGTCATATTTGCAGTGTTGAGTACACTGGCGCTGACGTTAGAGTGAGAGACCACTGTCACGTGTTAGGTAAGTACAGAGGGTCCGCACATCGTCAGTGTAACGTGAACTTTAAGTTGACTGATAAAATCCCTGTGATCTTTCATAACTTGCGCGGCTACGATAGCCATTTCATTATGCAGGAAATTGGCAAGTTTGGCCAAGACATAAATGTGATACCGAACAACATGGAGAAGTACATGGCGTTCATGCTTGGAAAAAACTTGGTGTTCTTGGACAGCTTTCAGTTCATGGGCAGTGGTCTAGACAACTTGGTGAGGAACCTACCAAGGGACGCTTTCAAATACACGTCAGAAGTGTTTCACGACGAGGGGTTGGCACTCATGACAAGAAAGGGAGTCTATCCCTATGACTACATGGACTCCTTTGATAAATTCGATGAATGCGAGCTACCCTCCAAAAAGGACTTCTACAGCATTCTGAATGACGAGCATATTACGGAAGAAATGCATGAGCGCGCTTGCGATGTGTGGGACTACTTCGACGTTGAAAATATGGGTGGGTACCACGACCTGTATTTGAAAAGCGATGTGCTCTTGCTCGCCGACGTTTTCGAGAACTTTAGAAAGACATGCCATCGCGAGTATAAATTAGACCCTTGCCATTATTTCACATCGCCTGGATTGGCTTGGGACGCCATGTTAAAGATGACTGGAGTAGAACTCGAATTATTGTCCGACATTGACATGTTCCAGTTCGTAGAAATGGGTATGCGTGGTGGTGTGAGCTACATATGCAACAGACATGGCGTGGCGAATAATAGTACATGGAAGGGTATGACAAAGAGCAAGAGTCGAAGTATTTGATGTACCTTGACGCCAACAACTTGTATGGATGGGCAATGAGTCGAAGTCTACCCACGGGCGGCTTCAAGTGGTTGACTGAGAAAGAAATAGAAAAAGTTAATCTGCGTGAGTATCACAACAATAGTAAAAAAGGTTTACTGCTCGAGGTTGACTTGGAGTACCCAGCCCATTTGCATGACCTACACAACGATTACCCGCTGGCTCCTGAGAAGATGGAGATAACTGTTGACATGTTGTCGGAGTACTGCACAAAAATAAAAAATAAGTTTAACGTGAGTGTTGGTGGTGTGAAGAAGTTGGTGACTAATTTGATGGACAAAAAAAAGTACGTGTGTCACTACGGAAACCTGCAGTTGTACATGGATCTTGGGTTAAAAATCAATAAGATTCATAGGGTCCTGCAGTTTGACCAGTCCAAGTGGTTAGGCAAGTACATTGACTTTAACACAGTCAAAAGAACTGCGGCTAAGAACGCTTTTGAGAAGGACTTCTTCAAGTTGATGAACAACAGTGTGTTCGGAAAAACGATGGAAAACTTGAGGAAGCGTGTGGACGTAAGATTAGTGACCACTGCGAAGAAATTAGAAAAGCTTGTCTCGAAGCCGACGTTTGTGTCTTGCAAGATATTTAGCGAGAACTTAGTCGCCGTCCACAAAGTTAAAGAAACGCTGACACTAAACAGACCTGCATATGTGGGTATGTGCATACTAGACTTGAGTAAAACGTTGATGTACAATTTTCACTACAATTATATTATGAAAAAGTACTCTAGCGACACCTGTGGATTGCACTTCACTGACACTGACAGTCTGTTGTACTCAATCAAAACTGACGACGTTTATTCCGACTTTATGATGGAGTGCGAAAAGTTCGACAATAGCGACTACCCTGCAGACAGCCCATTCTTTTTTAGAGAGAATAAGAAAGTTATTGGGAAGATGAAGGACGAGTGCGCTGGAACGCCAATTGTCGAGTTCGTCGGGTTGCGCAGTAAAATGTACAGCTATTTGAAAGAGGGTGGAGGCGGCGGGAAAACCGCTAAAGGTATTAGAAAAAATATAATTAAAAAAGTGATCAGACACGAAGATTACAAAAGTGTGTTACTCGAGCAGAAACAGTTGCGACACACAATGAAGACCATTAGAAGTGTCAAACATCAGCTCGGTAGTTACGAAATTAATAAAGTGTCGCTATCCTGTTTTGATGATAAACGATACCTTTTAGAAAATGGTATTGACTCCTACGCGTATGGTCACAAAAACATTGAAGTGAGAGACACCACTGAAAATAGTGAGCAAACGGACTAATTCGCAAAATAGTTGGCTATTTGTTAGTCAATGTTGTTAGTCAATCAAAAGAGCACCATTTCGCTATCCATTTGGATAAACATCACCACTAGAATCAAAATCTAGTGGGTTTTTTTTCGCGCGTGAATCGGGACAGCAGTAGTTTGTTAAAAAATGTGAAAATGTTGAAATATGTGAAAATGTTGAAACGACACTTTTTTTAAATATGTGAAAATTGTGAAACGACACTTTCTATTGATCGTCATTTTATATTTTCCCAGATATGTGAAAAACGCTTGGGGTCCCACACTCTACTTCTTTTGAAACGACACTTTCTATTTTTTAGCGAAAGTTGTGATTTTTTAGTATTTGGCATCAACTGAGTAGAAAACATGGGAGGGGTGTCTAGATTGACTAACGATTACCATAATAGCACAGAGACTGGTGCTGTGAGCTCACCAATGTCGATTGTAAAACGTGAGTACCAAAACATTGCCGAGTTGTGGCTCGACACAAATTTGGTGATGTTTTGGCGTTTATATTGCGGTTGGTGTCTACTGAGCCCGCACCGCCACTCTCTATACTACTGTTGAGTTATACCTTAACAAATCTTGGGTGCCCATTTGGTGCCCGGGCAATTGGTCAACCCTGGCTACGCCACTGATCTGTAGTATTGTTGTCTTGAGGCTCTGGTTATCAGTTACTGGAATAACTGGGATCCCATGCTTTTGACATAAAATTATTGCAAAGGCCCTGAAGTTTTCCAGTAACTTTAATTTTAAGTAAAGTTGTAGCTTGGGTTAATTACCCCGCCTACCCCCCTTCTGGACGGTACTGTACTACTACAATTCTCAAAAAGTTTCAAAAAATACATATCGCATACAGGCGCTTTCTCGATATACAAACCGAAATTCAAATAATCGCTAATCCTAACCCAAATCCTAACCCTAAAACTTACTTGGGTTGATGTTATAATAATTTTACATTTCGGTTGCTCATATATCGAGAAAGGGCCCGGCAGTTCACAACATATGTGATGCTTTGGGGGTGTTTTTTTGGGGCATCGCATGTCGAAGAGTAATGAAAACTGTCACAAAACATCACAAGAGGGGAGGGTGTGAAAAATCACATATTTTGTGAATGGCCCCTACTTACAAGATGCAAAACTGGATTTTATTCTGGCATTATTCCCATTTCTTTTCGTCACAATCTCATTTCACAAAACAGCGGTGGCAGAGCAAGGGAGGCAGAAGGACTGTGTTGCTGTCAATGGGTGGGAGTTAGGGTTACAATGATTTTGAAGGTGCCACACAAGTCAAAACGTCCAACTACAATGTATTATAGTTTTTGTTTCCATTCTGGATAAGCCTTATAAAATATTTCAGCATAAATAATTCAGAATTCAGACCTTTTTCAAATTTTTTTTCATAGAATGACTAAAAACAACGTGGCTTTATCTATATATACTAGAATGTTCAAACATGTTTAAATAAAAGTACAGGTATGCCTGAGAGCAACTAGAGCTAATAGCATAATAACTCTTTGAGCCCTACGAGTGATCAGCATCTAACTTCTCCTAATACTATCAATGGTATAACCAAACAAAGAGGTAATGAGAATAAAGGAAATGATCACCAAAGACAAACTGACATGTTTTTTAAACAATTTCCTGTGGTGCTATAAATGGCCATAATAAATGTTTGGAGGCTTAAGAAGAACTTATATGCTGATTGCTGATACTGGGCTTAAAGGTTATTATGCTTTAAGTATAGAGCTTTAAATTTATGTTTTAAATATTATAATATTTGTCCCCAACATTGTGCATGAGATAATTTTAATTTATTAAAATGCATGAGTGTTAGTCAATCCACATGCTTTGGCTGTTGGGTGTCTTGTGTAGGTTTGGCATCATTCTCATTATCTTTATTTTCACTTGGTTGCTTGGTTACTTGATTGCGGCCAACCTTTTCCCTTTGAATTTCAACTTCTTGAACTGGTTGTTTGCCACAAACATCATTTTGATCAGGATGGGCGAATTTCAAAACATAGTTTTCCATATCTTCCCCAGGATTAATTTCCAGTTTAAAAGAAATGGCACAGCCAATAGTAATTATTTCACCACTTTTTATAAAATGCATTTTGTTTTTTAGGATTTCCTGACCATCGACAAAGACACCAATTGTCTTGCTGATGTTTCGGATGCTAAAAAACACTTGCATATTTGGTGGAGGCAAACGTTGGCCAGTTAGTTCTAAATGAACTCTTGATACTCCCTCATCATTAAGAAAAATGTTAACATTTTCTCCCCTTCCGAAAATGATTGGCTGATTCCACTGGTGATGTTGGCTGCCTGTTGGTAAGTGTTTCAGAAGCTTGTTGGGAGGGGGATCTTCTTGGATGTAAAATGTCAATGTGTATTTGCTGCTCAACACGGTGGCACTTGTACGGTTTACTTCTACAGAGTTCAAATAAAAATATTTTAGTAAATTTTACAGGAGCAAAATGCTATTTACCAGACTAATACCATTTCAATCAATTTTACTCATTCCTGATTGGCATTATAATGACATCAGTAATAAACTTAATTTTTTTTTCTAGGGTTATTTAAAAAATACCACATGGTAATTTTTTAAATACCCCTAGAAAAAAATCACATCCAGGATGCTGGATTTTAACATTTACAAATATCAGTTTCCCGTAACATCAGTTTTCTGTTTTGCAAAAATTGATTGAAAAAGTATTAAAAGGAAATTAACACTTGCTCTCGAAGAATTAATGAAAAATCGCACTTGTGTTTGGCAAAATATTCATAATACCACTCGTGCTTCGCACTCGTGTGAATCAATATTATGAATATTTTGCCAAACACGCATGCGATTTTCATTAATTCGATCTTCTCGAACTGTGTTATTTCCTATACTTATCACAGGCTTGTGTTATTTATATTATCATTATATATGGATGATGTCAAGATTGATATAATATGAAACAATATCAACAAGCTTGTGAAAAAATTAGGTTACAGATTAGTGGCAAACTTACAGAAAGCCATGAGTAAAACCAAGAATTATGTATTCCAAGTAATTTTATTAATTTACAGTCTAGTTAATGTGTTGGATAATATTTTTGGGGTACATCATGTTTTTTATTATTTATTCTGAGCTTTTGACCCGCAGGGTATTTAGTACTATAAGAATAGTGGCGTAGCCAGCTTGGCTTTGGGGATATGTCTATTAATGTGGGCATGTTCCCCCGGAAAAGTTTTGATTTCTATTACTAAATCAGAACATGGCACATTATACACGTCAAGATTTATGCCAGATGCCCCAGCTTGCTTCTGTCTATGCTGAAGCCAACACAAATTATCAGATTATATACATATTCCCCCTCAAATTTCACCCCAGATTTACAACTTCATGAGAAAGGTCTTGGGGACCATTGGGGGTCAGGGGTTGCCCCCTCTTGGCTACACCACTAGAATAATGTGTATGTTGAGACTGCAGTGTAAAGGATGCTTCTGCACCTGAGGCTTCAACAGTTGCTTTATTCCGATCAACAGTGGGTAGGGAATGTTCAACGGTCGCTTTGGCCCGATCAACAGTGGATGAGGAATTATTTTCAACAGTTGCTTTATTCCGATCAACTTCACTATCCTCCATGATAAATTTACAGGGTTGCAACTGAAATGAAATAGAACAATATTATTTATTTTCTCATAAGTATAAGTAAGCTTATAAGTAAGCAAGTATAGTAAGTAAATAAAAGCTTTATTTCAACAGGGTAACTCAACTCAGTTACATACATTAATTGTTCTCTCACAAACCTCTTCACGTATAAGAAAAATATAACAAATTATAAACTTCGGAATATTTCAAATGGTCTTTGTCTACCACAACCTCGCACCAATAATATGAAAAAGAGTTTTATGTATGATATTGCAAAGCTATGGAACTCTATTCCAAACGAAATTAGGGAGAGCAAATCTCTGTCATGTTTCAAAAAAAAAATTGCCGCTCACATATTTTAACATATTTTAAAATAGATTATGTTATGTTGCTTACTTACCTACTATACTTTACCTATTTAATACTATTTCTAATATTTTGTAAATAATTATTCTAATGTTTATACTTCTGTAATTTCTTTTATACACGCCCCCTGTGGAAATCAGCTTCGGTTGACGGGGTTAGCGTGGTTAAATAAAGTTTTTCTATCTATCTATCTATCTATCCCAGAGCCCCTAATGTGTATATTATTGAAGACCTGTAATTCACATATATACACATCTGAATATTTCTATTTTAATATCTAGTTTTTTTATCTTGTATACTTTTGTGTGTATATAAAAGTATAAACCAAATGTGTATGTAAACCATTTTATTAATAAAACCACATTGTAAAATGGATAGTCAAATACTAAATAGACAAACGTAGCAAACGCAGGCTAAGACAAACGTTGATCTGTTGGTAAATTGAGGTCAGAGGGCGAGCTGGCTTTTTCCTTCTTACACACACGTGTCCCTTCTCCAAGCAGACCTTTTATGGTTAGGTACACTGGAAATATATAACATTATGAATCCGAACATTGTCATTATAAAACTAACGAAAATACATCTTGACTTATAAATGATTTTTTCATTTCTAAATTAGTTTCGCTTTGTTGACGGTTTCGCTTTGTTGACGGTTTCGCTACATAATTGCCACAACATTTACAATTTGTAATCCCAATATTAAAATATCAATACTATAGTACATCGCGCATTAACGCAATATTAACAGTTTGACACGACAGTAAGATACATTATAGCTATCAAAAGTTTATATATCAAACACGTTCTATGAAATTGAAAGAAATTGTATTGATGGCCTGATCCCGCCGGAAATTCTTCATTGTTCAACGAACGGCCGGCAGCTGGGCATACAACTACAGTATTTAAGTACAGTGTGAGTGTTTATAAAATAGAATCATTTATACCTCTCCCAGGCAGGCAAACTTGAAGCAAGAGTAATGTTCAGTGAGTTGAGTACTCCAAAGTCCAAATGCGAAACTGACCGAGTTGCACGTAGTTGCACGCTGTAATAATTGTATCAACAATATGTCTACCTTTGTTTTCGTTCGGTTATGCGTAAAATGACACCGTAAAATTTAAATGACACCTGACTACGTCAAGACAAATAATAATAAAAAATCTAGTCCTAACCCAATCTTAACCCTGAAATAAAGAAATACAAAAAATATTTAGCTCTATGTAATTTTCTACGAATTCTACCCGCGGCCACGAATCGCGACAAATTCCAGGAAAAGGTAGGGGAACGTTGCGTCACAACCACAGAATAAGAAATGAACAGAAGGGCCACTTGGGGGTACGACGTGTCCTCGTTTTTTTAGTGCGCATGCGTTAGGTCCGCCATCTTCCTAGCCAGTAAACCGCAGCCAGTTCAATAGTAAACAATATGGAGAAAGACGGAGTTGAGACAATAAAACGGCTATAACTCGAGAAAGAACTGCCCGATTTTCATTCCACGACCACTGGCTATAAAGAAATGGTAAGCACTAATATTACTTTTGGTTAGAAGGTCTAAAAGAAAAAGCTTATCGAGACATTTAACTTACATTGTAACCTATTCGCTAGCTTGCCGACGAGTCGGACGACAGCACATTTCATTTGTTATTTTGTGATACTATTTTTGTTTCAAAACTTCATGGTTCTGTGTGTTGATTTTAGTATTCATGCAGAGTTTTCTGTCTCTGTATCACACTTCTTTATTAAACCTTGCCAGCAGCCGGCTGGCTTCGTTCTATTTTAAAACCTAAACCTTCGACATTATATTTTAAAGAGTATTGAGTAACCTGGTTTGTATTTCTGCCTTTAAATGCGGTTTCAAAAGTGGACGGGTATTCTATAATTCTCCATAATATATATATATATATATATATGTATAATTATGTTTTATATGTATATTTATTTTGCATTATTTTCATTTTTTGCTGTAACTTTAGAAATTATCCTGTTAGATCTGGTCGTTATTGGGCATCAGCTGCTTTGAAAATTACACTGCTGACTTGAGAATAACATTTACTGTCGATTCCAAAGCTGTTTTTATACTTATTCAGTCCACAATTGCTGCAAAATTAGGATAAAGCAAGATTAGGATCACTTTGTATAGATCCAAATGTTTCTGAACCTACAATTTAATTCTGGATGTTTTGCTTAGTTGTATATCATTTGTACTATAGAGAAATGTAATTATTTATTATACCTAAAGGCAATAGCATATATTGTTTTATACAATAACCTGTTTACTACATGTATGCGCATTCTGATTGGTTGTTGGCCATGATCTATTAGAGGACAGATGCATGGATCACGTCAGCTCATGCCAGACACGTCAGCCGACTGCTTTTATCTTTTTTTCAAGCCCCAGAAATCGCCAAAGTGCTAATAAGCCTTTTGAATGGTTTGTTTCTAATTTTTATTGTATAAAACAAATAGATTCCATTTTGCCATTGTCTATTCAGTTATAGATGCACAGAGGATGTCAGACCGTGGTAAGAATATCAGTGACCCACTCGACTGTCATCTTGTGGGCCACTTTTTTGTTCTTACCACGTTCTGACGTCATCTGTACTTCTATAACTGAACAGACAATGGCAAAATGGAATCTATTTGTTAAATATACACATATTTATATATAATATTTCAAATTGGTAACTGTATTTACTTATTTTATTGATGATTAACACTTATTATATTGTAATGAACTGCTGCTGTCAGTGGCAGCACTACATGGGTGTGGGCCCCTCCCACAAAGTCACAGCATATGTAAGGGAGCACGGGTGATTATCTGCTGGGAAATTTTTGAATTTAGTTCTCTGAAATGGCATTTCCTCCATTTTGAGTAAAATCTAAAGACGACCCCGTGCAGTCTGTTAATAGTTTGGGGCTTGGATGGGCCCCGTCAGCCCTGGTGTGGTGCACCGTTTGCACATCCGTAGTGCCGCCACTGTTGTTGTACTAAAATAAAAGGAAAATAAATTGTAAAGAATATCAATCTACATGCTTGCTTATTTTCAAGTACTGTATATAAGAATCACAAATTTTGAATCGCACCTTTTGCTCTTAGCAGTGAAAATACCTGTAATGTATTATCTGGAAAAGCTCTCAATATGCCCAAACAGATTTTTTCAATAAATATGTAGAAGTTGCTGCAGTTTCACAAGAACTTTATGTATATTTACATGTTTTTTCACCTAAAATGATCAGATGTGAGTTTCATGAGTTGTGGTGGAACCCCCCTATCTTGCCCAAAATTGAGCAAGAGAACTAACAAAATGTAATGTAAAGCAGTGCCTAATGCAATGAAAATTTACCCCAGTTTTTTATATTTCTATTTGCAAGAACAGTTAAAATAATGAAGAATGGCTTTTACAGTTCTTTCATTTGTCGTCCAGTTCTTGAGTCATTACAGTACGTTTTATCATAGTTAACTATGGTTTTATGTAATTTGAACTATGACATGGATTGTAACAAAACTGAAAATCATGCATATCTTTGTATTGATTTCACTAAATTGACTCAAACTTTGTAGATTTACTCAGTCAACAAACCCAAACATTGTTATGGTTTGGATATAGTTGCCATAACAAAGAAATAGTAGCTGAGGACTGAAGGTGTCCTAAAGGGTAATATTAAAAATACCTCAACCATTTCGCGCCAAAAATTCGCGCCAAAAAAACACGTGCGATTTTTTCGTATAGAAAGACTTGTTTTTGGAGAGATTGTGTTTTTACTGCTGCTAAAAAAATCTACAATACTGAAATGGCTGATCCTGAAAATCAAAGCAAAGGGAAAGGTGGATGTCGAACGTTTTGTTCAGCTGTTAACTGCTCAAACAGTAAAGGTTCACATCCAGAACTTAGTTTTTTTCCGTTTTCCGCGCGATGCCAAAAGGTACGTTATCTCAGTGAAATCCAATTATCCAGTAAGCAACACTGTTATCAGTTGTAAGGAACATCGTTTTTCACATTAACCATCTAGATCAAAAGAATGGGTGGTACTTTGTAGAAGAAAGGACCTAATGAACAAAACCCCCGAATATTTGTATAAGAATTGCAAATTATGTACCGAGCATTTCGAAGATGTTATGTTCTCCAACGACCTAAAAAATCGTTTAAATTCTGAGGCAAAACCGACATTATTTAACATTCCTAATCCGCCAGCTCAAGTTGGTCAGAAACGAAAAACTATTCAGAAGGTGACATCTACTCATAACCCAGGTAAACCATTATACAATAATATATATGACATCCAGATATTGCATACTGTAATATTCTCTAGCCAGACTATACAATCTCCAATTTGATAATCATTACAGGAAAAAGATTAAAAATGAAAGTTACCAACAATGGTATGTGAAAACAGTTAACAGAAATAATTGATAGATTTATTGTTTCTTTTTTCTGCTGGACAAATTAACCTGACTGTATATACATTTTATATGATTTTTACCTAAATATATATTGGGTCATTCCAGAAAATATCCATACTCCCCCCACGGAGAAAATGGCAAATGGGTCCTCCCCTCCTCTACGGACATCCTACAATAATTTCAGTTAATCTTTACCCCCTCTCCCTTCGGACGGCACATATTTCCTCCGTGGGGGGAGATGTGGATCTTTCCTGGGACAATCCATTAATGTTATCATTTTTATATATGAATTTCAAAATAAATAATTTATAAGAAGTTATTTCTAACTGTAATTTTCTGTTAAGCAGATAACTTACAAGAAAGCTTAAGAGAAGAAATAATGGATGAATCTCCTCCCCCCATTGATATTCCAGATACAGGTCTAAAAGGTATCTCAATCAAAACTTTTAAAGATCTTTATTGGATACCATTGTTTGCAGTTGTTAAGAGTGAGGTAGGTGTTTTCCAAATCTGATTTCCAGAACTTATCCACTGTTCTGTAATTATTTAGTGTCTTCACAAGTCCCACAGAGCAGCACAGGAGTCACAAATCACGGGTGCACAACACAAGATTCCAGTAGTCAGACAAGCCAGCATCTTTCTATGAACACTCCTAGGAAAAACAAACAGAAAAAAGTCATTCAATCACAAGGAAAGAAAATTAAGCGTTTACAGAAAGCCCTGGATAAGAAGAAATGCACCAAACAAAAGAGGCAGGAAAATGCACTAGAAGAGGCATTAGCAAAGTTACCAGAAAATTTGGCAAATTTTGTGAAGATTCAACTAAAATTGCACAGCAGGAAACAAAAAGGAAGAAGATATTCACCACAAATGAAATCACTGGCAATCTCTCTCTACCATGCAAGTGGCAAAGCATACAGAATGCTGTCCAAATTATTCATACTGCCAACTAAGTCATCACTCCGTCGCTACATATCAAAAATGCCAGCAGCAGCAGGAATATCCCAAGGTGCCCTAAACATAATAAGGAATAAAGTTTCTCATATGAGTGAACAAGAAAGGCTATGTACATTATGCATGGATGAAATTTCACTAAAGAACAATTTGTTCTATGACATACCTGCAGACAAAATTGTAGGTCTAGAAGATTTTGGAGGTGGCTTTAGAACCAACAAAGTGGCAAACTCAGCACTTGTGTTTCTTGCTCGTAGCATCTCAGGAAGATGGAAGCAGCCTTTGGGTTATGTTTTGGTCAATGGAGGATGCCCAAGAGATGAAATGAAAGACCTGTTGAAGGAGGCAATTGACAAGTTGGAAGGAATTGGCCTAAAAGTTGTGGTTGTTATGTCAGACATGGGATCAAACTTCCAAAGCCTGGCCAATCACTTGGAAGTTACCCCAAAAAGCCCATGGTTTATGCACAACAACAAGAAGTATTTCTTGATGTTTGATCCCCCACATTTGCTGAAGTGTGTACGCAATAACCTAATGAAATATCCCTTCAGATTTGGTCAATACACTGCAAAGTGGAAAGACATTGAAGACTTCTATGAGAAGGATAGTGCACTTCCCATCAGAGCTGCACCTAAGTTAACAGAAAAGCACATTCACCCCAACAATTTTTGTAAAATGAAAGTTAAGTATGCCACCCAAATCCTTAGTCATACTGTAGCAGCATCCCTATGCATGTATGTGAGTGTTGGGGGTCTCCCATCATCGGCTATGGGAACAGCAGACCTACTTTCAAAATTCGATTCAATATTTGACTGTGTAAACAGTTCAACAGTTCATTCTACAAAAAAGTTGAAATCTGCTATTAGTGAAACCTCCCCCCATTTGGGTTTTTTAAACGAAGCCATTAGTTTTATAAGCAAGTTGAAAGTGTTTCAAGGAAATAAGGAAGTCACTGGTAGGATTAAGTGTCTTAAGGGATGGTTAGTTACCCTTAATGCCATTCTTTTAATTTGGGATTACCTGAGAGTAAACCATGGCTTCAAGTTTCTTCTCACTAGGAGATTAAACACTGACCCTTTAGAAAATTTCTTTGGTTCAATTCGCCAACAAGGTGGGAATAGCGACAACCCAACCCCAATTCAGTTCACACGAGCCTTTAGGAAATTATTTTTCAGCTCATTTTTAAACTCATCATTGGGGAACTGTGCTGAAGACTTTGACCACCTCCTTGCCCAGTATGCTGAAAAGCCAGATGTTCCAGTGTTGGTACCTGTGACTCCATCAATCCAGCCTCAGAACTTGGCCATTGGAACTACAGATTATAGAGAACAGAATGTCTGCACAAATTTAATGAAGGAGAATCCAATTGCTTATGTTTCTGGGTACCTGCTGCACAAATGCTTCAAAAGGCACAAGTGTTCCACTTGTACAGCAACTCTGGTGTCGGAGAATCTGGATGATAGCAGAATGTTACTATGCTACTTCAAAGCATATGACTCAGGGGAAAAACTTTTTGGAGGGCTCCATGCACCAACAGCACTTTACTTGGAGTACATTAAACAACTTGAGGATGCCTTCATAGCTAATTTCTCCATATATACAAAGAGTGCATATGTTGGTAAAAACATCCTGAGCAAATTGCAGAGTATTCCTGTTCCATTCAAAAGTTGTCCTGATTTCCCTCTCGTATTCCTGCAAAAGTTATTTTTAAGGATGAGAATCTATTATAGTTTGAAGTTTGCAAATCGCAATTTTTCATTATGCAAAAAAAAAGACAGGAAATATATTAAAGTCACACATTTGTAAAAGTAAACAACTTAATAATTATATCAATGCTTTGTATATCACTTTAATAATAATCCTTAGGACTCTAGCTTTGGATAGAAAAATTATTATTGCTGGACCTTGAATGTATTTTAAGGCAATCAAACAATAAAAAAGCCCGAAAAGCAAAATAAACATCACTTGACTTAACTTAGAAAAGCGACAAACACTGAAACAGTGTCAGTGTGCGGCATACAGTAAAATCATAAAATTACGCGTTTGAAATTTGTTAAATTACTTTCTAACCAAATAAAATAGATAAACTTACCTCTCTTTTGGATATTCAAGCAGTGGTTTGAAAATCATCGACCAAAATTTTGAGATATACCCGTTGCAATCATCCAACCTCGGTTTTCGCTCTATTGTTTACTGTTGAACTGGCTGGAGTTTTACTGGCTAGGAAGATGGCGGCCGAGATGCGCGAGGCGACATGCGCGAGGACAAAAACATCAAAGGTTCCGACGAGAGTGGCCCTTCTGTTCATTTCTTATTCTGTGTCACAACGGCTGCGAGGGAGACTAGGCATCTGTTTCTACTTTCTGATCTAATTAAGGCGCTTTCTCGATATATGAACAAACCGAAATTCAAATAATCGCTAACCCTAATCCTAAATTGACCTCGAATTTGACCCACACACTTTACTATAAAATTACCAAAGTTTCGTTTTCCGTGGTAAACCTGCGCTTCGACGGAGAATGTACAGCTGTTTAAGTCATTTAATGGTATTTATATTGGGAAGACAATACGATTCCTGCTCGTGTCTTACGCACGCTGTGATTGGTCAATCAGGCTATATAACATGGATGGATTACGATTAGACATGACGGCGCCATCATACGCAGTAAGGAGAATTTACGTGTTGATAAAAAAGATATTTGTACATTTTATTTGCTTTCTACGGGTTATTTTATAAAAGAAATAGAAAACATTTTTATCCGTGTTCCCATACGTTATATAAACACTCGTGGAAGTTTGGTAGAACTCGAAATCGCGTGGAAACACTCGCCCTACGGGCTCGTGTTCCTCCCAAACTTCCACTCGTGTTTATATAGCTGTATGTAAACACGGAAAATGTTTTCTATTTCTTAAATATCATTGAAAGCTCTGTCACAAGGGAGACAAATATTAGTCTGTCACTAGGAGACAAATTATCGAGCTTCCTCATTGGTCGGGTGTGTATTATAAGCCAATCAAATTCGTTTATATATTTACGGAGGGTGTCCTGCCAAAATTTTGCCATATTTCTTTGATGTTGCGTATAAACGTCTAACTAACTAGAACGTAGAAAGCTTTACATTTAGTTCCTCAAGCACTATAAAATGGAGCCTTACTGGCATGGACCGTGGACGAATGTTAAATTGCTGGAAATTTGACAATATTTTGGCATAACTATTATGGAGTTCAGTTCGTCGAGATCGAAGTACAGTGCCTATCAAAGGAAAGATGCCTTTAGCATGGCGCAAGGTCTTTTTGAGTCAAAAGGTATTTGTTTTCTTTCACTTCTATTGTACCAATTCTGCGTGTATAAACAGCGTGTTTAGTGTAGCACAGTGCCACAGTGTATATTACTGTTTTAATAGTGGTCTAAATAATTTAACTCGAATCAATGATGCTGAGTTTTTGTCCCGTAAAGCTAAGGACATCTACAGCCTGATAATTTATGTAGGCCCCCTGGATACAATTGATAATTGTTCTGGCATAATTAAAATTAGACCTTATTAACAGGTTACAGCCTTTAGAAACAGGTATACAGTAGTTGTAATGTGCCTGTCAATGTTTAGCCCAGGGGAGGGGGGTCGGGCAACCCAAGGGCATTTGACAACTGTCATGCCCCGAGGGTGGGGAATTTGACATTACCAATTGAGGGGATATTTGATGACCGCAAATAGACGTTATCATAAACGCGTAGAGAACGAAAGCAGCCACCATTTTTTATCTGCAAGTTGCTTATGGTAGTGCCTCACCCAGGGGTGTTTTTACATTATTTGATAATAATAATAAAGACGTATTAGGAGCATTATACAATAGTCCCAATGCTCTTACAACAATATATATATTCTTAAAGTTACTTTTAAAACTAATTACAGTTTCATTATAAGATAAAGCCTACTACATATATTAACACTAGGAACAATAACTATTAATTTAAAAAAAGAAAAGTCTTAACTGCAGACTTAAAATTACTTAACATTTCAAAGCTTCTAATTTCCTGTGGTAATGAATTCCACAGTTTTGGTGCTGCAACCGAGAATGCTCTGTCTCCATGAGTCACTGTTTTGGATTTTGGCTCCAGTAGCAGATTTTGGTCAGATGATCTCAAAGTACAAGTAGGTTTATATTTAGTTAGCAAATCAGTAATATAAACAGGCGCCTGGCCATGCAAAGCCTTGAAAGTAATTATTAGTATCTTAAAAACAATCCGTGATCTCATCGACAACCAGTGAAGATTACGTAGCACAGGGGAGATATGCTCCGATTTTTTAACCCCCGCAACAAGTCTAGCAGCTGTATTTTGAATTCGCTGTAACTTGCTCAATTCAGTATCTGGTAAGCCATATAGGATGCATATAGGATGCATATGGATGTTTCTCCTATGGGTAAGGAATTTGACATGTAATCATTGAAAAATGTCAGATCCCCCATGGGTTTGCCCAGCCCCCCTCCCCTGGGGCTAAACATTGACAGGTGCATACTGCATGAGTCAATTCCAAGAGTGATCACTCCCTCGGGAAACCCTTGGGCATTAGCATTTTTTGTAAAGATAGTTCTAGTTCCTTACTGGTGGGCAAATCAAATGTCCCTCCCCCTGGGAGAACAAACTTTAAAGATACAGTTTAATTATGACATAATTAACCATAAGGAAAACATTCACTGTCAAAGAACTATTCCTTTGCGGATTTCAACATTGTTGAATCCCTGGTGGTCTTTGAGCCCAGTGGTACAATGTCTGGCCCCGGGATGGTCATGGAATTGAGGTGGCTGCTAATTTTCAAAGTGATAATTTCCAAGATGATCGCTTTTTTCATTATTTTTTCACATGATTTCTGGATTCTTCCGCAGAGGCTTCCAATGCGGTAGAGGCGGTAATGGGTTGGGATAAGGAATGTGGTAGAAGGTAATTACGAATTTCAGTGGTTTTCCTTATCGTATCCCATTACCCTCTACCGCATTCATTATCCCAACCCATTACCCCCTCTACTACCTTAAGTTGTTTGTACTGTACTTGTGGAATGATACTGTATGTCACAATATGAATGATTTGGCACCTCTGATAGCTTCAAAATGATCAGTATCAGGTCAATAACATCATTCTGGCCGATCTCTCCTCCGATGCCCGATCTTCCAATGCCCGTTTTCTTGCAAAATTTTAACAGAAAATAACTTTATCAACCACTTTGGCATAAAAATCAGACAGATAATGAAAAAAATGAAATAATGAAAATTTCATACAGCTTCTAACAAACCATGCAGGCAGGTGATTGTAAACTGATACCTCAATTCAATATACATAGTATTGTTGTTAGAATTTCTAACACTTCAAATCAAACAAGAAAAATAATTTAAGTATCTAGGTATATCCTTTGTGAGGATCTCTTGTGATATGAATGTCTTCCTTATTCCAAAACTAAATGGTGATGTACTGCCAAAATGCTTGATCTGTATAATATTTTCCCTAAGCTTGTAGACCTTGCCATTGGTTAATAAATCTTTAGTGTTGCATCTATGTTGCAATTTGGAATTGCATTGTATACGATTACAAATTTACAAATGCTTGTATATATAAATCCAATTACAAAATTAAGTAACAACAAAACCTTGACAACATTACTAACTTCAAGCTGTAACTATCTATAGCTTAACTAGTTTATATATTATATAAACTAGTTAAGCTATAGATAGTTACAGCTTGAAGTTAGTAATGTTGTCAAGGTTTTGTTGTGCAAACTGTGTTAAGTTGTCAATACTCAGAAGAACTCTGACCTCAAGACAGGACAACAGAAAAAAACTAAGCTCAAACCTGCAACCCTCTAAATGCTAGCCAGACTAATCATTAAGCCACTAGAACTCAGATTATTATTTAAGTTATATTGTGTCAGTCAATTTCCAGTCAAATGTTAGATGTATCTGGCTAGCATTCAACAGGTTGCACTTGCAGGTTCGAGTGGTTCGAGTCCTGTATGGAGCTCAGAGTTTTTCTGAGCAGAGAGCTTGCACAGCAAAACCTTTAACTATAAACTAGTTAATGATTATTAAAATTAATCCTACTGTAGTATCTATTGAACGACCCCCTTCAACTGCCCAAAAGACTACTTATAATGCAGTAAGGTCTGGTGTGACAACAAAGGATATTAAGAAAGGAAAATCTTGGAGAAGTACATGCAGAGATGTGCAACAACCAAAATATCCCTTATGGAAACCATTTAGCAGTGAAAGATCTCTAAGCAAAAACAAAAACAAGTTGAAAGAAATGACTACAAAAAAGAGTTATTGTCCTTCAAGTGGGACAAGTGTTGAAAAACCCAGGTTAGTGGGGGTGTGGTTAAATCTAGTTCATTGTACACATGTACCTGTACACTGCTAAAAGTCCAGGACAAACACCAAGAAAAGTTTGTGAGAGTTGTAACTCTTAGCTTGCTCTTGTTTGGCACTGCTAATTACTCTCAACAAATGCAGGCCCATAGCAGTGCAATGGTAGGGCTCAGGGGTCCTGAGCTCCCAATAATATTGGAAAAATTAGGAAAAGTTTCAAAATTATTCTTTGTGAAAACAAGTAGATAAATCGTTGTTTTTATAAGTATAAAGAATAGTAAATCCTAAAAGCTTTATAATTAAAGATTGATTTTCCATAATCAGTTCAAATGTGCAGGAAATTGCTCTCACAAGGCAGTATATTTCAAAAATTTCTAGGGGGAATTATGCTCCAAAACCCATATATAAAGGCCCCCTAATTATTTTCCTACTACTCAGACTGTATATAGGCTTGCAGATATATGGCTTGCAGAATCCCAATTAACCCAAATTTTGCAAAATGCTTTTTTAAGGTTACCTGAAGGTGTTGAAATCTTAGAACCATGGATAAATGATGAGTTTTATGAATGGTATGGGACCTGAGTTTTTGTCTAGAAATTTGAAATTTTTCCAAAATTTATTAAAATAAATAATTCAAATTTTGCATAAGTAGGGATTCATTTCACCCACTTGTCATGCTTTAAATGGACTGAAGTCAAGACTAACTGAAGCCAAGATTCTAAAATTAGAATTACTGCCGAGCTACAAAATGTATCTTGCGCCAATTAACCTTAATTCAGTTTATCCCACAAGCGTTAATATATATGTATATATATATATATATACCAAAAATCATATCCCACAAGCGTTAATATATATATATATATATACATATATATATGTTATATATATATGTTATTTAGCGGCTGGGAGGTCCGTATGGAGAAATATTTCCAGAGCCTCAAAAACGGCCCGAGGCCGAGTGACGACAAAGGGTACAAATATTTTTCAATACGGACCGACGAAAACGGTAATTTATTTATTTCGGTATATTACGGTAATTTTTATGTCATCAGTATTTCTAGTGGACCAAAAAGAAAAGGCTGTGCTTTTTCTTTTTCGTCAAAGGAAATTGCGAGTTAATCTTGTTTGAGTTCATTTTCAAATGTTTTACTGCTTATAAAACGCATTTAAAACGCATTTAAAACTGAAATTATGTCGAGCGTATGGGTGATACGGACCGCTCGTTAGCCAATCAGGACTGGATTTGTTAGGATACAGACCGGAAAAAATAAAATGTGTTAATCTATAAACGTGGTGGGCTACAGTATCTATAATGGGTGATTGGTAGTGGATTGTGGTATGCAAAGGATAAGGGTTAGGCAGGCTTATAGCTGGTCCTAGGATATGCCCTGCAATGAAAAAGTGGATGTCTTTGCATGCCCAAACATATCTAGCTTATCATATCTAGCTTATCATATCTAGCTTATCATACATTTGACAAGTGAAGACTAAAACTTGCTGGAGTTGCAGTGTGAAAACCTCTCATTCATCTCTACATGTCGGAAATCTAGACTACCACGAAAATTGGATGGCCTCTTTTAAAATCCTGGCTGTAAACCCGAGGTTAGGATCAGGGTTAGGATTTGTGTTAGGATTAGCATTATGGTTGGGATTATCACTGCCTTGTCCCCAGTCGCTCGCGTACAAATTACGAGAGCCGGCGCGCGGAAATTTGAGATGAAGGGCGGCCGCGTGGAAATTTGAGAGGAAGGCGCGCGAGTTTCATTTATCGCCTTCCCATCAACCATTGCTTTTTATCACCTTCCCATCAACCATTGCTGGCACTCTATTGCCAGCCTGCGCCGCCCCGCCTGCCCACTCCCGATTAAGAGCCTGCGGAGGAGGCAGGGATTATCAGCAAAATCAGGGGTCGCGGAGCACTTTTTAGAGTGGCGGGGAGGGGCAATTTCAAGTGGCGAAGATTGGGGGTGCATAAAAAGATGTCGAATTTCGTACTATTTCAATTTTAGTTTACAACCTAATTTAAGAAAATTAATATCAGGAAAAAAGTGGGGGGGGGCGGGCAATTGCCCACCTTGCCCCCCCCCGGGTCGGCGGCCCCTGAAAATACATTTTGTAGCAGCTTGAGTTGGTAATTCTAATTTTAGATTTTCAGCTAGGGACCTAGCGGCCGTGACCGACGAAATAGCGGCTGTATTCGTAGGCTACTAGGGACCATTTCGAACATGACATGTGGCTGTCCTTTTTATACAATCGCGTAATATAATATTTTTTTAGGATTGGTGTTGACGCCAACCCCAATAGTTTTCTCATGATACTGCCTGGTGATTTGGAGCATCCTTTAGAATGCCTCCCTCCATTGCAAAAGGCAGATGAACCTCTATTGCAAAGACCAGTTGAAGAAGTTAAGGTGGGTGTAAGCATTTGCCGACAAATGGGCGTGGACGTCATTGGCTGTGATCATTCAAAAGTAACCACAAATGTTCGTGGACATATCATTAGCTAAATATTACAACGTAGCTCAGGTGATTAACACGTAGCCTGGTGTGCATTCAAATCTAAACAAATAGAACTATCAACAATTATTGGAACTAGGAAGAAAAAGGTAGGTAATCCTCGGTAAAAAAAGTAGTAGTAGGTAATCCTAGGTAAAAAAAGCAAGAATATTCATTCAGGTATAGCGGTAGTAAAAAGGATATTGAATTTGATAACTAGTTCCTCACTCTTCAGTTCCTCTGCTGTGGATCCCCTGATTTTGAATAGTAATTGGCCAACAAATGTTGGTTTGAGCTTCATTTGCTGACGATAGGTGTCACCCCCACACACACATACACACACACGTTTTGAAGTTAGTATTTACCACTGGGAATTTAACTGAAAACGTTCTCAGTACGTTTATGTTGAGGTCTCTCGTCAGTGGCATTTCTTGATTCCACTGATGCTTAGTGTTTGCTGTTTCTGTCGAACTTGAAGTGGCGATTTGCCTTTGAATATATAACGTTTGTAGACAAGTAGAGTTTTCCCCGCTGATGAGTGCTCTTTTGAAGAAGGGCACATCGTCCGAAACGTCGTCCATGAAAATACGAAAGTACTCTCACTTAAAGTATTTTTCAACAAATTGAAGTTCTCCCATTCTTGATTTAAACTTATTTTTTCGCTTTTAGCGAAGAGATTTGATCTCACCAGGCTTGGACTATGCTATTGTACCATGGTATTGGTACAATACTTGGTACATATTGTTATTGGTCCTTGCCAACGTGGGCCCCTTTCATGGACATCAAAATGGACCACTGGGGCCTGGCCAGACACACCCATAATGTCACACACCCAATGTCTAAGAACTCCGCTCACCCTACCATGCACAGTTACTCCTTCGAGAGTGCATTCTCAAAGTTGCGCTTCATCAAGAATCGAGTGAGATCTCTGCATGCTTAGTCAACACCATTTGGAAGCAGTAATGATTTGTTCTGTAGAAGTTCATTCCATGAAGGCTATTGATAACGAGACAGTGTATCAAAAACCTGCGTCAAAGTCCTCGGAAATGGAACAGCTTCTTATGTTCTGAAATGTTTAAAATGTTATGCTCTAAATGTTGAAAATGTTCCGAAAAACATGGATTTTTCCCGCCATTTTTATAAAATGGACTGTAAGACGAACCTTTGCTAGTGTGATAAAAGAGTCTTAATAAAAGAGTCTTATTACTTATTTCCAAGGAACACTGGTGGCTGTTTATATAGACCTAACTGCAGCATATGACCATGTTCCACGTGACCTTCTTTTCAAGATCCTAACCATGCGTACTGGAGCAACTCATCTCATAGCCATATTGAAGAAGATGTATGAGGGAACAACAGCATCGATAAAAGGAATGAAAACCAATTTTGATGTACTAACTGGTTGCCGTCAAGGAGGACAGGAATCTCCATGCATTTTCAATTATTTTTTTGACTATGTTCTTAAAGTTTCAGCACAGGAAATCGACAAGGCATTTCCAGATGGCTGGGGAATTCCATTCCAGTACAATATTTCACACTATTGTACAAATCGAAACCAAAGGAAGAGTGGAAAAATAAGTGGACTGGAAATAATTAGATGGATTCTATATGCAGATGATGTTGTGTTATTCTGTAGAACAGTCAAAGATGCAGAAAAGATACTTAACATTCTGAATGATACTTGTAACAGATTTGGTTTGACAATCTCTGTTAAGAAAACCAAAACACAAGTTTTCAATAACGAAGATCTAGCGAAGCAGGATACTCTGTTCACTATTGGATCAGAGAAGATAGAGAATGTACAATCTTTCACATATCTTGGACAAGTGATAACAAATGATGCCAATGTCTGTTTTACACAACATAGAAAAGAGAGAGCTATAGGGAAGTTTTACGAGCTTATATCTGTCTTATGCGATACGAATGTCAACCTGCGTACGAGGCGTAAGATCCTAGAATCATGTGTTAGATCAAGGCTTACATATGGAACAGCTGCTTGGATTCCAAATGAACAAGAGCTAAAAAAAACTAGAAGGCTGCTGGAACCAATGCCTACGGGACATGGTGAAAGGCGGATGGAAACGGAGACATGTTCCGGAACATGAAGATGGGGAGGAAGAAGCAGATTATGCCTTCATTTACACAAATGAGCAGATTGGAAACATCCTCAAAATAACACCTCTACGAAATTTCATATACAGTCAATACCTCAAGTATATTGGTCACATATGTCGTGCGGAGAACACTGCAATTACAAAAATATTACTGTTTGCTAAGCCAGAAAGAAAATACCGTGATCCCTGGGAAAAGATCTCTAAGTTGCTTGGAATATCAAGTGATCAAGCTAAGAGGATGACCCAGTCACGGGATGAGTTCGCCGAGTTGATACGGAAGCGTTTCAATTCGCCTCTGATGACAACGTTCATTGTTGGAGGAAGATACAGGACAGGACAGGATGTTTACAAATAAACAGTTTAGATTTCAGAACGTTCTGAACTTAATATTACCATTCACCATGGTTAGTACGTTTTACAAAGCTGTATTTAAACTATATAATATTTTTTATTATAGAAATATATTCCTCCTAAGATTCTTCACAACTATAACTACTTGGTAAGTTTTAATTAAACATGCTGCTAACCGCCTGTGCATACTGAGGCCACACCAATTTGATACTTCGGGGCACGGATTTATTTCCAAATTGTTAGGGTCGGTCGGGAAAAAATGGAAATAAAAAAATACAAGCTCGTACCCAGTCGTTTCACCCGCCTCGCCAGTGAAAAGCCTGGGTACGAGGTTGAAAAAGCACAAAAATAACCAATTTTTTATCAAAGTAAATAATAGGTACAAATTTTATTTTATTTTGGTTTCACAAAAACAGGGTCGGTCGGATCCGTGCCCCGAACAATTAAATTGTTGTGACCTGAAGGCTAAATGGAAAAAAATGTTTCTTTTTTGCAGCAAAATGAAAATTTATATCAGTGGTGAGTAAACAACAGCGCAACACTACTCTCACAATATGCCAGGTCTTTCAACACTACTAAGACAGTCAAAACATTGGTAACCACCACAAACAGTAAGATGACTACCATTAAGACTGGCAAAATGTCAAACATCAACAACTAGAGTCCTATTTGCACAATACTACTTGCACAATACTACTTTCACAAAGTAGTAAGACAGTCAAAATATCAGTCCGACAAACAACAACAGTCTTTCTCAACACTACTGTCATAAAGTAGTAGATAACTACCACTCAGACAGCCAATACATCAGTCACAAACAACAACAGTCTTCCTCAACACTACTGTCACGATATAGTAAGATGACTATCACTCAGACAGTCAAAACATCAGTCACCACCAACAACAGTCTTTCTCAACACTACTGTCATAAAGTAGTAAGATGACTACCACTCAGACAGCCAATACATCAGTCACAAACAACAACAGTCTTCCTCAACACTACTGTCATAAAGTAGTAAGATGACTATCACTCAGACAGTCAAAACATCAATCACAAACAACAACAGTCTTTCTCAACACTACTGTCATAAAGTAGTAAGATGACTACCACTCAGACATTCAAAACATCAGTCACAAACAACAACAGTCTTTCTCAACACTATAATGTCATAAAGTAGTAAGATGACTACCACTCAGACAGCCAATACATCAGTCACCAACAACAACAGTCTTTCTCAACACTACTGTCACAAAGTAGTAAGATGACTACCACTCAGACAGTCAAAACATCAGTCACAACAACAACAGTCTTTCTCACAAAGTAGTAAGATGACTACCACTCAGACAGTTAAAACATCAGTCACCACCAACAACAGTCTTTCTCAACACTACTGTCACAATGTAGTAAGATGACTACCACTCAGACAGTCAAAACATCAGTCACCAACAACAACAGTCTTTCTCAACACTACTGTCACAAAGTAGTAAGATGTCTATCACTCAGACAGTCAAAACATCAGTCACCACCAACAACAGTCTTTCTCAACACTACTGTCACAATGTAGTAAGATGACTACCACTCAGACAGTCAAAACATCAGTCACCAACAACAACAGTCTTTCTCAACACCACTGTCACGATATAGTAAGATGATTACCACTCAGACAGTCAAAATGTCAAACAACAACAGACTAGTTAACTTAACTTTTGCCTGTTTTTATACGTTTAGTCAACACGAACGAAAACAAGATTCAAAGTTACATCATAGGTAAATGCTACGTTTGTTTACTAACATATCAAGGACTCAAGGTCCGAATTATAGCGCTTCGCAAATATAAATCGCAAATTGCGAAGCGATTTTGAAAATTTCGAAAATCTGCGAAGTGATTTTTATGAGAATTGCGAAGCTGGTTTTAAGTAACCATGTTCACGGTGAACGCAAGTGATGTAAACGTCAATTATAGGACTTAATGATTTTACAGTACGTTGTACGATGTTAGGCTACGTTGTAAGACGTTACGCTAAGTTGTAAGACGTTACGCTAAGTTGTAAGACGTTACGCTACGTGGAAAGACGTTTGTAAAACGTTACGCAACGTTGTAAGACGCTACGTAACGTCGTAAGACGCTACGCAACGTTGTAAAACGTTACGCAACGTTATAAAACGTTACGCAACGTCGTAAGACACTACGCAACGTTGTAAAACGTTACGCAACGCTGTAAAACGTTACGCAACGTCGTAAGACACTGCGCAACGTTGTAAGACACTGCGCAACGTTGTAAGACGCTACGCAACGTTGTAAGACGCTACGCAACGTTGTAAAACGTTACGCAACGTTGTAAAACGTTACGCAACGTTGTAAAACGTTACGCAACGTTGTAAGACGCTACGCAACGTTGTAAGACGCTACGCAACGTTGTAAGACGCTACGCAACGTTGTAAGATGTTACGCAACGTTGTAAGACGTTATGCAACGTTGTAAGACGCTACGCAACGTTGTAAGACGCTACGCAAAGACGCTACGCAACGTTGTAAGACGCTACGCAACGTTGTAAGACGCTACGCAACGTTGTAAGACGCTACGTAACGTCGTAAGATTTAGGTTCTGATAGGTTCTTATACGCGGGTTTTTACTGTATAAAGTCCGCGGTACATCAAGAAAACCGACTCAATCATGAAAGTCAATCTCGTTACCATGGCATTTTGCCTCCACGGTGGAAGGTCGGCGAAAATGGCCCTGGGATCGGCTGGTCACATGACACCCAGAATTTCTGGGTGTTTAGATATGATAATTTTTGTGGTCTTTGTTCCATTGCCTTTGTCTACTTTGTTGACCTGAATAATTGAGAAATATTCAATGCTCTTCAGAGTTGTTCATGTCAGCATTCGTCGGCATAAAAGCTGCTAACAAGCTTAATAATCCACCATACAACCATGGCTATCTCTTGCAAAAGGTATGAAGAAGCATATATTCAATTTAGCGAAAGCTATCACTTGTAATTTCTGTAAAATTTGGAGACAGCATTCAGATTTAGATGAATAAATTATACTCGGCTGAATTAATTGAGTTTTATGACAAGCCAGTCGCATTATAGAATGGACCAGCCGATCCCAGGGCCATTTTCGCCGACCTTCTGCCGTAGAGGAAAAATGCCCTGGGAACGAGGTTGGAAATAAGTATGTGTTAGTTACCGAAACCTCGGTAACTACGCTACTTAATTTATTCATGATTTAGATGATAATCGTTATTTAGCAAAAATGTACTCTTCTACATGTAGTTTTAGAGAGATTTAGTAGGTATTTAATATGCAAGATAACTAACCTATATATTAACCGCGGCATATCAAAGATAAACGACGTATGAATAAACTAACTATTGTTATAAGCTTGAGAACTGTCGAAAAACCGGTGCTAAACTCGTAAAGAGCCGTGTTCAAATCTTGACCCCTAACTTTCCTCCAATATTCAAACTGCTCAGCTGCCCCTGCTTTTAGAGAAAGCTTCGCTATATTTCGTGTTATTCTTTCCACAGGGAAACTGTGCGAATATTACGCACAAGCGACATCATAAAACAAGAAATTGAAGATCTAGAACAACTACTTCAAGGTAATGAATTTTATTTAATGTGTATATAACCTCAAATATGATATATAGATTCTACATGAAGTGAATAGTTGGATGTTAAAATGTTTTATGATTTGAGCTATTCTATTACTGTCAATGTTTCACGCTGTTAAGCCGTGGGCAAACTAGGAAACATTGTTGCGGAAACATTGTTTCTAACCAATGTTTTGCCATGTTTCCCAGAGTTGGCAAACTATGAAACAATTAAGGGAGAAACATTTGCGCGCGGATAACAATAGTCCTGTGTCAAGGTCAAACACTCAGATCAAAACAACAAAATATGGCGTCTGCGATATCAACAAAAACAAAGGCAGTATCATGTATTTTAATTCAGCTATTGCTGGAAGACGAAGATGAGGAGAAAAAACGAAGAGGGCCAGATAGACAGTGGATAAAGAGAAGATACACCAAAGGAGCATTTCAAAACATTTTCAAAGAATTAGCTGATGAAGACACAGCGTCGTTTTACCTTCTTTTTATTGCTCTGTATCTGCGAGGGATTTTCGTCAACAACAGCTGCGTGATTTCAGCCATTTTGTCGCGTTATTGCCTTTGCGCGCATGCCCAATCAGAAATCGCATGCCCAATCAGTTTCTCGTTGTGGAAAACATGGGCAAACGGGGAAAAAATGTTTCCGCAGCAAAAATCACACTTGGGAAACAAAAAATATTTCTGAATTTGTTGAGAAACATTTTTGCTTCCAGGGAAGAAAATTTTGTTTCCGCAACAATGTTTCCAAGGGTGTGCAAACGGGGAAACATTCGAGGAAACATCGAAATTCAACAATGTTTCCGCAACAATGTTTCCACGGCTTTACACTAGGCAACGTTTCGTGCAACTTGACTCGCAAAGCATTACCATATTTGTGTTTGTGACAAGGTACCGTATTTCCTCTAATAAACGCCCCCGGCTTTTATTAAATTTTGAAACAATTTGATGCGGCGTTTATTCGAGGGAGGAGTTTATTAGAGGGAGGCGTTTATTAGAGGGAGGAGTTTATTAGAGGGAGGAGTTTATTAGAGGGAGGTGTTTATTAGAGGGAGGCGTTTATTAGAGGGAGGAGTTTATTAGAGGGAGGAGTTTATTAGAGGGAGGAGTTTATTAGAGGGAGGAGTTTATTAAACAATATGTTATTGACCGAGAACGACGTCCGGATAAGAAGGATATTGGTCGAGTTCGTTTTTCGTTTTTACGCTTAATACACCACTTCTTTGGAGCAGATGAGAGAAATAGCCTCGTATTGAAAGTTACTGGCAAACGAAAACGAGAAGTAGGACTGGTTGTTTCCGCATTCATTACTCGCACGACAACGAAATCGACAGCAATAACTCTTCACGAAGAGATGGAGAAAAGAAAAACTGTTGCATTTTGAGTTAAAATATGAATGCAAGAAGGAAGAAATTAAAAAGATTCCTTGTTTGGTTCCATTGTTGCCGCATAAAAATAAAGAAATCTTTCAATTTTAGCATCTTTTTTCTCGCACTTTCTGTATTTTTTCTAATAAACGCCGCTCTGATGTGTGCGGCGTTTATTAGAGGGAGGTGTTTATTGGCATTCTTGCATGAAAAGGGGAGGCGTTTATTAGAGGGAGGCGTTTATTTGAGGCTAGGCGTTTAGTAGAGGAAATACGGTACGCATGTGCAATGACAAAGTATACAATTGCGAGGCAAATTGCAGATGGGGTGTTACATTGTGCAACGATGAAAAAGTTGCTGCAATCAATGTAGAAACTATAGAACTCGATTCTACTTTCTCCAATGATTGCAGCAACTTGTGTCGCAACAATTTCCGTTGCAAGGAATGTCACACTGTGCAATGTTCGTGCAACTTGTTTCCCAGCGCCTTTGTGATCTCTAATTATCTCTAGTCATCCCATAGTTTGGAAAGTGTTGATATATAGTGTATACAAACAAATATATAATTGCTTCACCTATAAACGTGAGAAGGGACACACGACCCGACCGGTGATTTGATCACTCCATCAAGATTATCACCCTCGGTATCTTTGCCACCTCCGAGAGCGAGGCTGTACGGGAAAGTTTTTCCCAAGGATTTCCTATTTTATTTAACATTTTAACTATGTAATATTTATTTCCAGGTTATGGTAATCCCAATAGTTCCTCCATTGTAAATCGTTACCAACATGAAATCACGAAACTGAAAGAGATGGTAATTGAAACATTACGCGAGTTTAACATGTAAGTTTGTTGTGACTTCAATATGGTATGGTAACAATATTGATAGCGGTGGTTACGATGACGTTGACGACGACCACGATGATGGGTGTTGGTGATGATGGGTGTTGATGATGATGGGTGTTGGTGATGATGGGTGTTGGTGATGATGGGTGTTAGTGATGATGGGTGTTGGTGATGATGGGTGTTGGTGATGATTGAAACATTGTGTGAATTTAGTACTAGTTAGGTTTGCTATGTCTTGAATATGGTATGGTAACAATATTGATAGTGGTGGTTACGATGACGTTGATGACGACCACGATGATGGGTGTTGGTGATGATGGGTGTTGGTGATGATGATAGTGGTGGTGATGATTGAAACATTGTGTGAATTTAGTACTAGTTAGGTTTGCTGTGTCTTGAATATGGTATGGGACAATATTGATAGCGGTGATTACGATGACGTTGATGACGACCACGATGATGGGTGTTGGTGATGATGATAGTGGTGGTGATGATTGAAACATTGTGTGAATTTAGTACTAGTTAGGTTTGCTGTGTCTTGAATATGGTATTGTAACAATATTGATAGTGGTGATTACGACCACGATGATGGGTGTTGGTGAGTGTTGGTGATGATGATAGTGATGGTGATGATTGAAACATTGTGTGAATTTAGTACTAGTTAGGTTTGTTGTGTCTTGAATATGGTATGGAACAATATTGATAGCGGTGATTACGACCACGATGATGGGTGTTGGTGATGATGATAGTGGTGGTGATGATTGAAACATTGTGTGAATTTAGTACTAGTTAGGTTTGTTGTGTCTTGAATATGGTATGGAACAATATTGATAGTGGTGGTTACGATCACGGGTGATGAATGATGGTGGTGCTGATGATTTTGACAATTACGATGGTGGTGATTATGTTGGTAGTGATTATAATGGTGGTGATAATGGTGGTGGTGATAACGATAATAACGACAATGATAAATTCATTGATAGTTGGTATTTTTATTTGGTATTATCATGGATAGTAAATAGACTGGATAGGAAACTGGTTGACGTCAGCGTGAAAACCTAGTTGCAATTCGTGATGTCACGAAGATGTCACGAGTACACAGATTTTGCTGAGTTTCTCTTCGACTTCTCCATATTTTCGTATTCAAGTAGCTATATTGAGATTCCAAAATGTTTCATCGTCTTACAAACCTGCCTAAGCCACGACCAAATGATCGAGGTAAATGTTGTTCGTCTTTGTTTCAGCTGTTTTCGTTTCACCGTCTAAAGTTGGATCTTTTCGCCTAAAATGAGTAATAGTAGTCGGATATTCCATCGTAAAGTGGCATTGTGATATTTTTTGGTAGTTTGACTATCATTTTTAGCTGTATTATTGCTAAACGTTGCGGTTTATGGTGATTTTGTGACATCACGATTTGCAACTAGGTTTTCACGCGACCAACTGGTGCCTAAACCAATCAGCATGCTGGAAACGTCGCACGTGATCTTAGTTTCCTATCCAGTCTATTTACTATCCATGGTATTATCATGTAACATTTATTGTCATGTTTGGAAAAAGCGTTTTCTTATAAACCCTGTTTTCCTTTTAGTAACGAAGATTTACCTCAAGAAAAACTTGAACCTTCGTTACCTTCCGTAATTCAGGTAAGATTTACCTTCATACTATACATTTATACCAAGCACCACATCCAGAAGTTAACTAATTTAATAAACGCCGCCCTCGATTAAGCTAAATTAGAATTTTTTTGAATGATTTTGCTACGTGATAGACAGCGATCAAGGCCATAATAACCAATAGATTAACGTTCCTTTTTGAATTTGTTGGGTTTTTGTATGAAAAGAGTTGTGTTATGAGCATTTTGGCAACCTGTTTTTAATAAACGCCGACGCCGGTCTCGATTTAGCACCGCACCAAAAAGTTGCAAAATTGAATAATCGTCGCGGCGTTTAATCGAGCCTAGGAATTTTCGAGGACAGGGGTCCATGAATGCTATTAGGGCAAAGTTAATTTAGCGTCCGCATTTTCAGCATTTTTATAGGTTGAATGCTTTAAATTAATATAAAACATATTCGTAAAATTTTTTTCTCGACCAGTGTTATTTCCACTAATGTAAATTAATGCAGTGTATCTTTAACATGTACAGGGTGACCTGTTCGAGTTTATTGCAAGGCATGATGAAGTGATCGCTGCAATTAAAGAAAAAAGGAATGCATGTGTCCTGGAGTTAACTAGACTCGAGCAAGAGCTGTGTGGAAACAGGCGTGAAACATTGCTGTAGTCTGTAGATTGATTGATTTCTCCAGGTGAATGGCGGATATACCCGGACTGGTAAAATAGATCGCTAAAGTATTTAAAACATTCACTCACTAAATGCTTGGGCATTTTTGCTTGTAAATACTAGCCATTACTACGAGACACGCAGAGTGGGCCTCCATATTTGATTACTTGTTCCCAGGCAACCGGGCGCTAGGGAAATGTCGGACTTCATATCGTGTAGGTTTACCGGTGGACAAGCTGGTTGAATTAACGGTTAACTTATTATTTTTTAGTTAAAAAGGAAATTGGCAACACAAATTAAGTTTGTCTAATATGAAAGAACTCCTAAAATGATAGAGTAACACCTTTTACAACTTTTTCGTATTTTACTTCGTTTTTGAAATATTTCAGTTTGTTTGATATGTAAATGAGATGGTTTCTGACGTCATGTGCAAGGGTAGAGAATTTCCACTCATTAAAATTGTCTTATATCTCAGTGATTGCTAAGTTTACAACGTTCATTATCATGAGGAGTTATTATACGTACATTTTCAAGTAAATTTGTGGAACAAATTTGAAGATGGAACTAATATTTTAATGAGTGAAAATTCTCTATCCTGCACATGACGTCAGAGACCATCTTGACCTCACAGGCTAAATCCACACGCAATAAATAAGTTATTTAAAAAAACAATTTCCCCCAGTCTTAACTTCAGGCGACGAAATAATATATACATATTATTTTTATAATTTGGTCTGGGGCACAGACTACGTTTTCCCAGTGCAGACTTCCTGTTTTGTAACTGGTAACATATATGTATTAATTGTGTATGTTGTGAAGTATTGTTGCGTTGGACCACTGACCTCTATATATAACTGGACTGTGGGCTCCCATTATCAATGACTCAAAAAGTGTCGTAAAAAGGATGACATCAGCTGGAGTTCTTTTTTCATGTTCATACACCCAAAAGCAACACAGTACAGCATTTTCTCTCTTCAAAAACGAAACTCGACAAAAAACAACTTAAAATAAACTGTAACAGATGTTCTTTATGATCAGAAAACGTTCCAAAAAGACTTCAACACTCGGACCTTTTTACGACCCTTTTTAGTGGCGGTCATCTTGTTGGGACCACGTTATATATTTTTCTATAGGCGACAGAAACTATCTGTCTCTGATCTTTTAAGATGCTAAAATGAATCAGTTGTCCAAGGTTTTCCCATAATATAGAAGACAAACTACGGTTCCATAACAGTAACTATGAAGCCGGAATTAGCCCGCGGTGGTCACTCCAATATGGCCGCCATGCACTAGTCCCGGCTTCATTATCATTGTAATGGAGCCGTAGTTTGTGTTCTAAATTACGGGAAAACCTTAGACAACTGATTCATTTTAGCGTCTTAAAAGATCAGAGACAGATAGTCTCTGTCGACAGATAGTCTCTGTCGCCTATAGTAAAACTATTTCGTGTGGTCCATTCAAGATGGCAGCTTCAAAATATTCCTGGTTTTATTTTTTCGCAGCATCTAAACAATAGTTGCTCGATCCAGTCTAGAGATCAGTGATTTCAGGCATCAACGTGGTCAAGAAAACTGAAACTGACTGCACAAGTTTGCAGAACAATATTTTGGGCTCATTTTTTGAAATTTCCTGTGTAACCAGGCCTTATACAAAAAGTAGAGTGCTGCATAAATATAGCAAAGTGAAAAGGTGGTAAACTGCCAAGATTTTTCAAAATGGCCGCTAGTATTAGCTAAAAAGGGAGCTATATAATAGTCAGAATTTTGTCACTTATAAATAACCACTAACCCCAAAACAACAAAGATCCTAACCTGCCGCCTAATGAGTTTTCTAACTCTAAACCCCAATATTGGCTGCCATTTTGGATAAGGCCTGGTTACCCACGCATCTCGAAAAGTGAGCCCAAAATATTATTTTCGGAAAGGTATTTATTGTACGTATTCCATATAAGGAACAGAATACGTTGCCCTAGTTACCAAGGGACAAGTGGTACTAACCCTAAACCTCAAATAACCAACCCTAAGTCCCATTGAGTCCCAAACTCCCAACCCATCGACTCCCTAACTTAGTTATTAAACTATTGTAGCACATGTAAAAGTTAGGGCAATGTATTTCTGTTTTCTTGTATAGAATACGTACTATAATTCCATCAACCTGGGGCGGGCAGGGTGCGGAGATAAGCCCCTGGGTACGTAATTAGTAATTAGTGATGTTAACTGGAAGCCTTAGATGGATTGGTTTTCCATATTGTATTTACATATAAACGCTTTTCCAAGGCCTCGAGATTCCAGCTGTATCTATTTTATTTTACGCCTTTTCTTTGGTTTCTTCATTTTTGTACATCCTTTGCCATACCATCCAGCACCAAGTATCTCTGGTTGGCACTCTCTGTTTCCCGTTTCTTCCTTCACTGTGCTCACAAAGTCTGTTTTATTATCGTGATTTTGTCCGTCATCGCTAGGTTTTAGCGCAATACCTAAAGGATCTAAGTCTTTTGTGGTCTTTGTGTTCACCTCGTGATCTCTTAGCGGCGTGGACAAATGAAATAGCGGGTCATTGATTCTAGGAGAAAAGAGATTCGAACTTCATTGTTAACGTAAGACTAAAGTGCTGCGTAAAGCTGGAATTCCACAGTTCTTATCTCTAAATAAAGACTGGATCGAGCAACTATTGTTTAGATGCTGCGAAAATATGAAGCCGCGAATATTTTGCGGCGGCCATCTTGAACGGACCACATTATATCGTTTTACTTTTACCGACAGAGACGATCTGTCTCTGATCTTTTAAGATGGTAAAATGAATCAGTTTCCCAAAGTTTTCCCGTAATTTAGAACACAAACTACGGCTCCATTACTGTTACTTGACCACCGTGGTCACTCCAATATGGCCGTCACTCCAATATGGCCGTCACACGCTAATTCCGGCTTCATAGTTAGTGTTATGGAGCCGTAGTTTGTGTTCTATATTATGGGAAAACCTTGTACACTTAATTCATTTTAGCATCTTAAAAGTCAGAGACAGATAGTAAAAAACCCATAACGTGTCCCAACAAAATGGCCGCCACGAGCTACTTCCGGCTTCATTTTCTGAACAATAGTTGCTCGATCCAGTCTTTATTTAGAGATCAGTGAAGTAATTCCCACTGTCGCGTAAAATGAGCTACACCGCAATTACGTAACGAAAGTTAACGCATGCGTCGGGTTATATTAACTATGGTTTTAGCGCTAGAATTCGTTTTTACGCACGTTTTATTTTTTACTTGGAATTACAGTGTGTGATCAACGTTATAAAATAATTTAATTTACATAAAATAATTTAAATAAAAATAAGTTAATCAACGTTATAAAATAATTAACAATTATTTCCCTAAGTGAAAGTGATAGCGATGGTCATCTTCAGAGTCAAGTAAAGCGTGTTTGCCTATACAGTATATACATGACTAACAGTTACAGTACTTACATTAGAAAGTTGGTATACCAACTTGGAACAAAAACCACTTAACAGATCACAATAATTATCTTACAAAAGACTTCTTCACACGCAACAACGAACAATGGTCCCACATTTTAAGCCTAGTTTTCACTAGCGACATAAGCATAACGACAAGCAAGCGCAGTTGTTGCGGAGTGGGGAGATTCCCGCGCTTTTTTCCAGAATGTTGTCAATTTCATGTACTTTTTTGTTCTGTTTATGTGTCTTGTGACGAGGACGTGTAGAACTGTCGTGTTTAATTGTGGTTTAAATATATCAAAGAAATCTTCAAGATAAACAATATTGTGTAGAGTTCCAGGGAGGCATCTACTATATAGTTACACTTCATGGTAGGTTAACCCTTTGTATTTAGGAAGAACAAAGTGTTAAATTGACCATGAAGTGCGAATTGCGTAAATATCGTTATGCTTATGTTGTAGGTTTAAGTGCCTTTCTAGCGTTTTGGTATTTTACATATCTTTAGGTTCTACCAAGAAGAAATGCAATATATCTTGTTGTTTGAAAATTTCATCTTCATACCTTTTCCTCTGCTAAAGTTACCATTCACAGGAAATGATGTCAAAGCAGGGATCACACACAGACATTGCACACTGATTCAACAGATAAGTAGAAAGAAAGTTTGGCTCTGAACTTTAAAGACCTTTTTTGACAAAATTCGCCCAATTCCCAAACTTATTTTGTATTTCACTGTTGAACCAGTGTGCAATTTCTGCACATCCAGCTACTTTGACGTCATTTCCTGTGAATAGTAAATCAACTTTAGCAGGGGGAAAAGCATGAAGATGAAATTTTTGCAGAAGATATTTTATAATTCTTCTCAAGAGATTCCAAAGATCACAAATACATGTATGTATAGGCACTTTAACACATGATGCAACACCCACTAAGCATGACAAATAAACAGTGATGTAATGACTAATGAACCAGAAATATATATAGGCAAACCTGACAAACTAGCTTTACCCGACTCTGAAGATGACTGCTGCAGAAGCTGTCAAAATGTCAGTTAAAACTACAGGAACAACCTCGATGATCAACTTCACACTTTTAACATGAATAACAATGTGTTAACAATTAAACAAAAATCACCTTTTGTAGTCTGGAATATCTAAACCAAGTTTTTCCATAACAAGTTTCAGCACGTCATCACACCGACCTATAATGTAATTTTTGCAATAATTTTATATCAAATTACCATTCCATAGTCTGTACAGATGTCATAATGTATACAATTTCAACTTAAATGATATGCCTCTTGAAGTCAGTGCATCTAATCTTGGATACAGAATGCTTTGTTTTGAGACCATCATATTAAACACAAACATTACATGTCAGCAGAATCAAAGAGGGTGGTACCCACAAAATGTCAAGCTCATGCTATTGTCTTCACAAACAAACTAATTTACCTACCATTAATTTTTAGTGTTGCAGAAGTGTCTTTGGGAGTCCACTAAGAGACATATATTAAAAACCAATATTTATTAAAATGAAACTTATTAAAATATTTTATTGTACAACAATACCGTAACTCATTACATATTACAGTAATTATTACACATCAGTTTAATTTGTAATTAATTATGATTAGATGTTACCTCCATTTAAATCTAAAATCAAATTTTAAAGTACAGGTATAGTGAACTGTATATATTATGTCAGTTAAATAGTCCACATGCAGTTCTGTGTAGAAAACAATACAGTATAATATTAGATAGACCTTCACCAAATTAATATTCTTTTATATGCATATAAATTGACCCTTATGAACTCGTTTTCATGTACGAAATTGTAAAGGATTCTTACTTTAAAACTACATGTACGCCAATTTAAAGGGACATTTATATGCATATAAAATAATTTTAAATTGTTTGCCATTATTTTATAAATAATGTCTATTCTAACCTGTAAATTCACTATGTACAACTTGGGTCTTCTGGCTTTAGTTCGTTTCATTCCCCATAGCGAATCATACCTTTTGAGAACCTAAATTAAAAATTCACAAACTTTTATATGTGTCATGTTTTCTAATTGATTAACAAGCTGACCTAAAAGCTGTGGCGTACCAGGACGTAGCCTGGGCCCGGGCGTCAGTTACGACCATATAGGCGTTTGCCAAATTGCGTTCGGCGGATTGCGTTTGGCGGATTCTGGCATATTCAGCTGAGACATCAATCATATAATTATTATAAATTTTAAATAATTCGAGACCAAAATAAGAACTTATCCAGCCTAGCTGCCTTTCATTTACCCTCATCTGCCAGTCGTTGAACTGGTTGAAGCAAACGATCTGTTGAAGTCAATCGGACAATTTCACACGACCTAACTGATTACCACGCAATGTGCACGTGAGAGATGCGTTGAGTACTTTCCCCGGAAAATAACTTAAACCTTCTTCGGTACGAAAATCAACAGTTGCTGAGTAAAGCCAACTAAAAAGTAAAAACAAAGAAGACTGACATCTTAGGTTTATTAACTATAATTGGCTGCATAGAAATAAAATGAAATGGCAAAGTCGGGTCGCTCGTCTCAGCTGACTCTTTTTGATTGCATCAAACAAAAGCGCCCGGGTACCGCTGAACAATCTTCGACGAAAAAAGGCAAATTTGGAATCAAGTTAGGAGCCTCTTCAACTATTCAGCCGTTAATAACGAGACATCCACAGCAATTTTGAGTCGCCCCAAGATTCATCTTGATCTTGAACCATCTGCGAACAGTTCGAATGATCGCATCCCTGCAGTAGCTGTAAGTCTACCATCTGGTAAATCAACACCACAGATACGTCTGCCAGATCGTCTAGATGACATTGCACCAGCAATAACATTTTCGCCAGTACAACCTATTCATGTAGAATTTCCAGTTACCCACTTTTCAAAAAAAGCCAGATCCTTCAATGCATCGTGGTTCCTAACTCATCCATGGCTAGAGTATTCTGTCAAGCAAGATGCTGGTTTCTGTTATCCTTGTCGTTTGTTTGGCTCTGGAGGTGCTCCGAGTAGCAGACCTAAGAAAACCTTCACTACCATTGGTTTCAAGGACTGGAAACATGCAACTGGTAAACATGGCATTCTCGCATGCCATGCCAACTGCTACTCGCACAAGCAAGCTGTGGTCTCTTGGAACCAGTACCAACTCAATCTGAAACAAGGAACCCTGATTTCAGAGCAACTGAGTAGTGCTAGGGCAGATCAGATTGAAGCCAATCGGCACTACATAAAAACTGTTTCTGAGATTTTGCTTCTGTGCAGCAAGCAGGACATTGCACTGCGCGGTCATAGAGAATCAGTCGAATCCGCAAACAGGGGAAACTTTCTAGAAATATTACAATTGCTGGCAAAACACGACCCCATTGTACGTCACAGAATCAGTTGTGGTCCTAAAAATGCAACGTACACATCACCAGACATACAAACGCGCTGTTAAAGGTAATGGGGAACCTTGTTCGAAAGCGAATCTGCGCCGAAGTTCAAAAGGCAGGCATGTACTCCATACTAGCTGACGAAACAAAAGACTGCAGCAAGCGAGAACAGTTGGCTATCGTTTTACGATATGTTGCTACCTCGCTTAATGCAGAAAGTCTGAGCACATACATCATTGACACCTTAATGGAACATCAACTAGATCCCAAACGCATCATATCTCAAGGATATGATGGTGCGTCCGTTATGAGTGGTAATTGCTCAGGAGTTCAGAAACGCATAAGAGAGATTGCTCCGCAGGCGTCATATGTCCACTGCTATGCACACTGCCTCACCTAGCACTGGTGGATTCAACCAGGAATGTCCGTGATTCATCGGAATTCTTTGCTTCAATGGAAGCGTTGTATGTCTTCATGTCAACAACCAAAGCACACGCTATATATCTTCAACAGCAATCTGAATTACATCCAACCAAGCAAGTGCGGCAACTTCAACGACTTTCCGATACTCGCTGGGCGTGTAGATATCTGGCTGTTGACGCTGTTTGTAGTACGTTTGATTCCATCCTGGCAACTCTGTAGGTTATCAAAGATGGCGATGACCGGCCTAAAGCGGTTGAAGCTATTGGCATTTTAACACAGGTTCGATGCTTTAGATTTCTGCTGCTTTTGATCATATTCTGGCGATCACAAAGAGTCTGTCAGATCAGCTACAAAGTACAACCATCGATATGGCACGTGCCGCAGATTTGGCCGAGGATACCATCGAAACATTTGAAGAATTTCGAACCGACGCTGCATGGGAACATCTTTTTCAGTACTCCCAAGACGTGGCTACACTCCATAACATCAGCTCGACACTTCCAAGGCCACAACGTCAAAAACGGCTACCGATGAGGTTGGAAGATAGCGTTCTTATTTTGGAAGGAACTGGGTCAAGAGACGTCATGACATCAAGTGCCCACTTTAAGATTTCTATCTACTTTCCGATTCTTGATGCAATGCTGTCGGAACTTCAGCGACGATTTAACGACAAGAATCTAGAACAAATGAAAGGAATCCAATCTTGCAACCCACAATCACTTCCTTCAACCTGACAAGTTGATCCCTCTTGCTACTCCTATGGTTTAGATCACAGTTCTCTGGCCATGGAATGCAAACTAGCCAAGCGCACCTTATAGCTGGCAAAGAAATTGAAACTATCGCTGGAGTTTTGTCAGAGATGTACCCTTCAAAGGCTGCATTCCCCACCTTGGTTCAACTGTTGCAAATTGGGTTAACAACAGTTGTCAGCACTGCTCAATGCGAGCGATCATTTTCCGCATTGAAGCGCATCAAGACATACTTGCGCTCCACAATGGGCGAGCAACGATTGACTGATTTGGCTGTACTTTCGATTGAGAGCTGTCGGAAGAACTTTCTCTGGACGAGGTCGTAGATCGATTTGCGGGAGAAGACAACAACCGCAGAATCGTCCTTATCGGTCTCTTGGACACTCTTGAATTATCAGTACTTTTCTGCATGTACAGTATATCATGTTTATGTTTAAAACTTTAGCATTTTATAGCATTACAATTTAACATTATGCAGCAGTTTGTTACATGTAATTCCTTCAATCTTTGTTAACGCTGTTCATTGTTCAAGAATTATATCCGCGCGGTTTAAGAAAATACCTTGGAGTATCTGTACAAGTTTAACACAATTGAAGACATCAAATTCAGCTCCGCGGCACAACCGTAAATACGAGAATAGCATCCTCAAAATGCAGGAGACCCAAAATTTAACAAAATTCCGTGGGGCATGCCCCGCCCCACCCCCCCCCCCCCCTAAAATATCAGCTTCCCATGAGCCCTGGCGTCACTATTTCTCTGGCTACGCCACTGCCTAAAAGCCACATATCATCATCATCATTTTATGGCCATTTTCCATACTTGCATGGGTTAGACAGTATTTACACAATGGCAGCTTTCCAAAGCAAGTTCTCTGCTCAAATCACTTCTCACAACTAAGTTCTTTTATGTCTTCCTTGGTCTCCCCTTCCTACCAGAGACCATAATAATAATACATACATCTTTATTCTTTAACCAGGGTAAACCCATCAGCAAAGCTGCATTTTATCAATGCCCTGTTCCTGCACCAAGTTCACAATCTTCCTCAGTCCTCACCAAACTACCCTCATTCATCTTCTCATTATGACTTTTATTACGTTTATCACTCTTTTAGGTGAACGGAAAAGCCCAACTGATCGGGATTCCGAGGGTCTACAATTTAAGGTCGTTATCCGAGAAGACCCGAAAGTCTTACCATTCACTGGTATTATAGCAAAGGCAGTACTTCAGATCATAGACATATGTGGTAACCACTAGACCACAACAGACCAAACCAGGACAATCTGCTGCAGCTGCAAATAGTTTTTTTCTCACATCAGTAAGACCTACTGAGACTGAGTCATAAGAATTAAGTGGTCATGAAACTTTTTTATTATTATTATTTTATTATTTTTCCATGCTTGCATTGGTTATCCAGGTCTTACTGTACATGATAGCAACTTTCTTACATAACAACTTATAACTTGATAACAACTTATTAAAACCCTAAACATCCACAAATCTGTTTTCACAACCTGCTGTCATCCATGTCTAAACTTCTTCAAGCACACCCAACTCTACAAATCAAGTTCTTCTCTACACCACTAGTCCACTACCTGAACTTACCATATCACCAAGATAGCAAAACTTGTTCACACATGTTAATAAATCTGCATCAATGCTAACATTTTATAAAATCTCTGTTGGTCTCCACCTTTTGTACAACAAACATTCATTCATTTGTGCAATATGTTTGATGCTACTCTGTCTTTAAAAAGTTTTTGTAATGCAACTTTAAAAGTTACTATGACCTAACGTTTCAACACTCTAATCTAGTGTCTTTATCAGGGGTGATCATTGTAAAGTTAGGATCCCTATTTATACCCTGATGACATTATTTATTAACAAGATGCAAATAAGCTTCTGGTAATAAACCACCATCATTGCGATTCAATGGGGCATGGCCGCTGATGGTACTGCGGATTAGTGGTAATAATTTTGGAATTTTCCCACACAATCTCATGGCAGGTTTTGCAGTCTGCCATAATCTGGATTAAAATTTAGGATTATAAAATTTTATACACACATGTTTAACCAATACAATATTGAACCATTATCTTGGGTCAATGTGTCCAAAGGATCGACTTTCCTTTTTTGACAGGAGAATACATATTTAAGAATTTACCTTCAAACTTGATCCTAAACAAAGAATACAATCTGTTGCTTTCCCAGCATCAATTGCACCTTGCCAATTCAGAGGCCATTCAAGGCATCCTTTCTCACCAAAATGCACAATTGTATCCCTCAACTTTTGCCCACAGTAGTGGCAGCATCTACCTGTGCCATGACGACGCAATGCTGTCTTTTCTGTTACATCGAAAACTCGAAAGTAAGTTCTTTCTGGTGAACACTCAGTACAAACCTAGTATGGAGGTAGATGATATTATCAATGAAATCTTTTTATCTTATACACCATGGGATAAGTTATTATTTACAGTAACTGCAAGGAGGAACCTTGTACATGTATTGTAATAGTTGTAATGTTTCTATTACTTGGATATAGTATAAAACAGAAATATAAGAGAACTCAAAAATGTTGAAAAATACAAAATATATACATGTAAATAAAATAAAAGTATTTATATATGTATTTCCATTGACACTATTTCGAACAATGTGTCATTCAGGTCAGATATTTCCATTGGCAATGTGTCCTTTTTCATGTCTTCTTATTGTCTGTCTTTCTTCTTCATCTCCTTCTTCAGAAGGACTTCTGAAGAAGCACACTGTCAATTAATTGTCCAAAACATTAATGGAAACACATAAATACTTTTACTTAGTATTTTTGATATATTGAATTCTCTTACTGTTATACAGTACTGTATATATCTTTTTTATACTATATATATATATATATTGAGAACTTAGCAGCCTTTTCCTATTACCTCCAAGTACATGTTGCCATGCACTTCAGACAAAGCATGTTTTGGTAACCCACTACGTATGTGAAGTCCATCACAGTTTTGTGATACAACATGTTTTACCTGTAATTAAGGACAAGCATTCTAGTGAGTACATATTGAATATGAAGATAGTAGACAGTAGTAGACACAACAGCTGCAATGAAAACTACTGGTTTATGGTACTGTACTAGTATTTTACCCTAATAACGTTTATTCACTTAATATACCAGATAGTAAAAATAATGATACATGTAATATAATGATGGATAATGGTATGCTAGTGGTGGTGATTTTACTATATTTTTGTAGCATCAATTATTAGCAAAGTAATACAATATGTCAATATTAAACTGATTTTTCTTACATAATTTTCTTGATAAAGTTTCAGAATACTCAGGTGTGTCAAGGTTGGTTCAGCATCTGAAAGATCGTAATTCCTAAACAAGCAGCAAATGAAGGTTAAAATAATTATCTATAATTAACTGATATGCAGGTGAGATTAGTGCATGGTGGCCACGCGTTATTTCTGGCTTCATAGTTACTGTTATGGAGCCGTAGTTTGTGATCTATATTATGGGAAAACCTTGGACAACTGGTTCATTTTAGCATCTTAAAAGATCAGAGACAGATAGTCTCTGTCACCTATAGTAAAACTATATAACATGGTCCCAACAAGATGGCCACCACAAGCTACTGCTGGCTTCATTTTCTGAACAATAGTTGCTCGATCCAGTCTTTATTTAGAGATCAGTGGAGTAGACAGACGATGCACGAATGATTGTCAAGCATATCCAGACATCATTAGTTGTGTAAGTGAAATCAATTTCCATCTCTATTTCAGGAAGTGTTGGAAAATGAGAAATTTGACAACAATATTAGAATTGCAGTGACCAACTTGCCAGTCAAGTTTCATCATTGTCTAAGTGACACTTCTTGAAATATAAGTGAAAACTGATTTCACTTAAACAACACTTAAACAAATAATGACATCACCAAGTTCAAATTTCAAATGCTCCTATCTCAGCAGGAGGACTGCCACATTGGCACTGCCTTGACTACCGCAATTGTTGCCGCTGTCTTACCGCAGGCACAAGGCCACGTGCTACTGCAACCAACTACATGAAAGAGATATATTGGTCATAACACTACAATGACTTTGGCTATGTCAGTTGCAATAGTATAGAACTATTAATATATTGTATTTAATGTAAATTTGGTATAGTTGCAACGGGTATTATATTATAGTACACTTTCGCTATAAAGAGGAGGCATAACAAGTCAATGACAACGTTGAGTGCTGCTACATCTTGTTGCATGAAACGTGACGTCACCATTGACCTACCGCAATATTCTGCCACACTGACTGAGGATTTTTCAAGCTATCCAGCCTATCCTACTGCAATAACCTACTGCACTGAGCATTTCTCAAGCTATCCTACTGCAATAGCCTACTGCACTGAGCATTTCTCAAGCTATCCTACCGCAATAGCCTACCGCATTGAAGATTTTTCGAACTGGCCTACTGCAGGAGATCTTCCATTAAAGTGCCTTACTTTCCAGTCTTGTCTAGACAATGGCAAGTGATAATTACAAAATTGAAATGTCATTCTTTGTTTCTCCTAACATACATACATTATTTCAAAGAATAATATGGGAAATTGATTTTTTTTGCAGAGATATTTTGAATGAACAATTCCCTAACAAAGGGTTTCTCACAGAGGAGTACCTGGTCTCATAATTTATTCACGACCACAACTAGTCTTTGTTGACTGTTCAAAAACGTTGTCACATCAAACGTTTCCCCTTAATAGCTTTACTCACTCAATTGATTCTCCCTTTGAAAGCCGCGTCCATATTCCGTTTGGACCTCTAAATAATATTGAGATTTATATTAAGATCCTATTAAGGTGACTGAATTAATACTATGAGTCTACGATGACATTACTCACCTATAATCAGGAATCGAGGCTGCCTTTAAAAAAGAAATTTTTAAAACAAAGTTTTAACACAAAAACAAAGGAATTTCTAAAACTGTTTTCCAGCAGTTTATGTAATATACGTTAATATTATGTTCATCATACCGTACTAACACCAGCTCCTGTGTAAACAACCAAATAGTTTGCATCAGTTATCGCATTTGCAAGACAAGTCGCCTTTTCCGCCAATTCCTCTGGGGAATCACATACCTATTAACAAGAGACAGTATTTGTATTTTATCGGAACGCATGAATATTTACGACGATTGTGGTGCGAATAGTTACCTCTTGTTTTCGTTCTTTGGCATTTGCCTGTCTCGCTGCGCGCCTCTCAATTTCGTTGACCATTTCTGGAGATTCGTGCAAGATCTTGAGTTCATCTTCGTTGCATTTATCCGTGCCTTTCTGTATGATTCTCTTGATTTGTTTCAATCTTACCTGGATCTCTTCGTTGACAATGACATGGCTGCTTTTCTCGTTGCATTTCCTTGCCAATATTTTTCGTCCGGTCGCCATATTGTAGAAAACAAACCACTTGGTAGCCACGCCGCCATCCGGTTTCCTTGGCGCGTGGTGGGAGGCTGGAGAGAAGACATCGATCGGCAAAAAAATATGCTAGGTTTTCCTCAAACGGCGACCCAAATGACAGGAAAAGCCACTTTTTGTAGCCCCCAATAAGTATTGAAATAAGAATTGAAAAACGCTTACAATAAACATCGTCAGGAAAATTGTGTCACCTCTACTTGATCCTGTCTGAAGATAATAATATACACCTCAGTCTCAAGCTGGAGGAGAATGCAGATGGCAATTCACCAAAAAACAAAACATCAGTCTGCATAAATTATCTGTGGATCACATGATGACGCGTTGCATGAGCCCGGGAGATTTTAAGCCATATGGCAGTTAGTTCGAAAGCGCGTCCTTTCCACTAAGAGTCTTCCTGATAAACCTTATTCCTCAAGCGATCCTTTGGTAAATCGAAACCCGTGCTCTGCTCAGCTCAATGAGCAAGTGGTTCGATAGTTGGCCATTCTACGACGAAGGACAAGATGTTGTGTTTTGTCACACTTGTGTCACGACTTTCAATCTTGACAGAATAAAGTCAAGCAACAACGCTGCCAATGCATTTGTAAGTCAAAACCTATTATTCGTGAATTAAATATGTAGCCTGTTGCTATACATGCCCTAGTTTGTACGTGTTGCGGCAATGCTATAGCGAAAACGACAGATTATTCACGCTGCGTCGGCGTCCTCGGTTACAACTTACAACGCAAATCCAGTTGATACAAACAATATTCTATTTCCTTTCATGTTTCTCTGTTGCATGTTTCGACTTCATTATTGTGCACGCTTTTTTATAATACAGCACTAATTTGAAAGAAATTTAATTACGAATATACTGCGTTCGTGAGCGGGTTTTGAAGAGACCGATCAAAAGACACTTTTCCTGAATCGATTCTCTCACCAAGTTCTCTTTGTTTCTGTTTGATGTGTTCAGGTCACGAAGGGTTTTCCAATTGGAAAGATACAACGATTACATTCAAGAAGCACCTCCAGTCTAAATGTCACATTGAAGTCGTTGAAACTGTCGTTACGCTGCCAGCGACTACAAAAGATGTTGGGGAGCTACAGTTGTACTGAGTAAAGCGCACAAAGCGGAGAAAGAACAAGCAAGAGAAATGCTGCATTTAATCTTATCAAGTGTTCGTTTTCTTGCCAGACAAGGGCTAGCTTTGAGAGGTTATGGAAGTGATGCATCAGCCAACCAAGTGATCCAACTGCTTCGTTTAAGAGACGAAGACAAGCCCTAGTGCTCCAGTGGCTAGACAAGAATGCTCAGAAACACACTGCTCCAGAGAATCAGAACTAACAGAGAATCAGAACGAAATGCTTGAACTCATGGCTCATTGTGCGCTAAGAAAGATCCTTGCCAACATTCACAGCTCTCTATTTCTCGCTTCATTATGGTTGATGAGGCCTTGCACCGATAAATCGAATAAGGAACAGTTGACATTCGTTATGAGATGGATTGGTGATGATGATTCCTTCTTGCGGTTTCAGATCCCTTTCGCAAAGCTCCGTGGCCAATGCTATGATGGATGCAATACAATGGCTGGGGGAAAAGGTGGTGTAGCAGCTGCGATTGAAGAAGTGGAGCCCCGAGCTATACACTGCTTTGGACATGCCCTCAACCTTAGTGTTAGCGACACCGTGAAGCAGTCACTTGTTGTGAAGGACTGTTTAGACACTTCATACGAATCGGTGAAGCTCATCAAGTTTCGGTGAGGCCATGCTGCGCGAACTGAAGGAAGAGATTGGTAATGATGCTCCTGGTGTGCGAACAATGTGCCCTACGAGGTGGACAGTCCATGCTGAGTCTCTATAGCAAGTGTATAGTTGCCAACTACGACAACGTAAATCGCTTGTAGGAAATTGCACTCATGTGTGCAACATCTGATACGGAAATGAAGGCCAGGATTCAAGGAGTGAGAAGTCAGATGCAAACGTTCAAATTTTTGTTTTGTCTGATACCTGTACTTTCCGAAATGATTTTGCGGCACACTGACAAACTTAGTCAGACATTGCTGCTCAACGCTCAGTCTCTGTCATGAAGTAGCAATGCTCACAGTAAAGACCCTTGAAAGCTTGCGAACAGATGACAACTTCGAGTTGTTCTGGTTGAAGGTCGAGAAGCGAAGGGAGCAGCTGCATGTTGACGAGCCCAAGTTATTAATTAAGGAGACGCAAGATGCCAAGAAGATTTGAGCAAGGCGATGTATGCACCAGTGGAGTTTCCAGCGTCTCCGAAAGATGAATTCCGCCGGTTCTATTTTGAGGCTCTTGACCTTGCTGTTATACAAGCATCCACACCAGATTTGACCAGAAAGGTTTTAAGACCTTTTCCAATGTGGAGCGGCTGATTTTAAGGCGTGTGCAGTAAAGTGTTTTAAGGAAGAAATGGATGCTGTTTGCACTTTCTTCTATGAGTATTTCAACAAGGCAGACTTACTGGCAGAGCTGTCAACCTTCCATACATGTACGCTCTACCAATCGGTTCAACAAAATTCCAGCCTGGAAGGATCATCAGTAGCTGAAAGTTCCAGCTACAAATGCGAACTCTGAGCGATCATTCAGTGCCTTCGTTGCATCAAGTCGTACTTAAGAAGCACAATGACTAAAACACGGCTTAATTACCTCACGATTCTGCACTACCACCAGGACATCACTGACTGTCTTGACCTGAATTTGATTGCCAACGAGTACATCATGAAGAATGAAGCAAGAAGAAGCACATTCGCTATTTTTGTACAGTGACTGATCTCGCACACGATCAGTTAATTTTGTGTTAAAACTGCCCTCAGAATGCTGGAAATATCGTTTCTGATGCTTCGAAAATCAAAAATTTCCCGGATCCCCTAGCGGATCTCGCGTCTTCGGCGCTCGCAACCACTACTACCGGACCATTTTGAAGGAAAAAGAAGAAAAAAGAAGGGAAAAGAAGGAAAAACAAAACTAAAAACTTTATTTAAAGTTCACATTAAATTGAACAGGATACCATTCATTGTTTTATCGTTGTTGACAGGAAAGGCCATTTCATCATCGCTGCTATCACAATATGTTGACAGGAAAGGCCATTTCATCATCGTTGCTATCATTATGTTGACAGGAAAGGCCATTTCATCATCGCTGCTATCATCATAGAACACTACTTATAAAATAGCATGTATGCTACAAGCTCTGATTGGTCAATACCCGTGTTTGGATCAGGCCATCCAAACACGGAAATTTCCCGTCTAAATTTTACTCAAGTTTGTGTTGCTCGTTCGCTCGTATTATTTTATAAAATAAATACCTAATGGTTTTTCCGTGTTTGGATAGCCTGATCCAAAACACTTGGGATGTTGCTCGACTTTCGAAAAGCTAAAAACACTCGCCTAGCGGCTCATGTTTGTTTACACTTTTCTCAAGTCTCGCAACATCCCGCGTGTTTGGATCAGGCCATCCAAACACGGAAACCATTACTGATCTCGAAAGAAGACTGGATCGAGCAACTATTGTTCAGAAAATGAAGCCGGAAGTCCGCCATTACTAAGGGAGTAGGGACCACCTGAGGATCCTACGATGTTTTTTGTTGGATTATGTGCTCTTACCATAGACAAAGTAAAATAATTTTACTATAAAGACGACCAGAAGACATTTCAAATTACTGGGTAAAACGATTCATGGCCTACCTACAGATTTACTGCGACTTTGGTCCCTTAGTAATGGCCGCCGTTGGCTCTAATTATCCAGTGAGAGAAGCCTAATATGAGACGTCAAATTAGGTTCACGATTTTATGCATTTAATGTTAACAAAGAAATTATATTGGCAGACACTAAACCTATTTCGCGAGCGTCACAGAGCTTTCTAATTCGGAGCTTCTAATGATCTCTCGTCAATTTACATTATGCAAATATGCAATTCAAAATCAGCTCATCAGATACAATAGAAAGCTCAATCCAGTCCTATTTTTGAGATCAGTGATCAGCAGGGAATGCCCTCGAGATCAACCTCGTTCCCAGGCCCATTTGTCTGGCCCGCCTCTCCAGGTAAATGGGCCTGGGAACGAGGTTACCCAGATGTCGAAATTTACGAAGGAGCGAATTACCGTGTCTTCCCTGCCACACAAATTTTTTATATACGAAATTTTTCCAATCACAAAACTTGTTCATTTTATAATAATTACTATGTAATGACATGCTGAGATACTAACCGGAAGAGAATAATATTTTTTTTACTCGAACCGATCTAGCGGCTCCTCCGCAGGCAACTCTGTGTCTTCCTAGCGCTTTCAGTGTATAATGTTTAACATTGGCCCGCGAGCCAGAGAAATAACCATGCTCTTATGTATATGTTATCTTATAAATATGTCAACGCATGTATCCAAAATTTGGTTTACTTAATCGTATATCTTCATGTTTACCTACGGCAGCTTTACTTCGAATTTAGAAACAAACAATACTACCCATTTTAGACTATGGTTCTATTGTGTGGCATGAGTGTGGGTCAACTCAAACAAAACGGATCGAATGCTTTGAGAATAATTATCCATCAAGGAAGGCGATTTACGATTTATAAGTATTTTTAAAACATTGCACAACCTTGACCGCCCTGATCAATTAAGAGACATTTTTAAATTTAGATGTAATATGCAAAGGTTATAAGTGCAACTGCACAATCCATGTTTAAGTATGCTGGTGCAAAAGACTGGAATTATTTGTTTTCGAATTTCAGAGAAATCACATATGTCTCTAGTTTTAAACGTTCTATTTATATGTATCTTTTAGAAATCGACAATAAGTCTCATATCTGTAGTATATAATTTGACGTAGTATATAATTAGTAATTGTTTTAGGTTATTAATATGTGGATATAGTTTAGTTATAATATTTATAAGTACTGTTCTCCCGCGTTAATACTAGCAGCAATGCTGATGGGATTATTGAAAGTTTAAATAAAGTTTTTTTTGTTTTTTTATTTTTCTGGGTCGGCCAAAACATGCTATGGACCTTTAGTTTAATAAAAATCGTTTGTCTGCGTACAAGATAAAAAGTTTTTCTGATGCGCATAAATTGCAAATCTTGCTACCGCTCTAGTCTTATGTTGGTTTTCCTTTAATTCCCAAATATATTATCCTTCGAAAGCAAATTAGAAAAGAACGATCTACAAAATTATTCAAAGATTTGGCATGGGTTTCTCTAAATGATAAATGGGATTTCCATAACTGCCTTGTCGTTTTTAAATGTCATAAGGGATTTTGTCCAGCGTATTTTAAATAATAAATAATTTTCATAACTACAATACAAGAAGAAAAGATGACATTCATCTTTCAATAATTCATTCCAATTCTAGTTATAGATTTTTTGCATTTTTTTGTGCAAAACTTTTTATTATTTAGATTATAGCTCGAAGAATGCAATTCGATTAAAGAATTTACCAATTTATATTGGAATAATTTTAATAGTAATTCGTTTTTGTAATCGATTTTATAGTTTAAGTATTTTACCTAATTTGTATATGTATTAGTTGTTTGTTTACTATGTTATGTTATGTTATGCACAGCTTCAATGGAAATTAGCGACAGCTGTTTGAATTTCTGTGTTGAATAAAGTTTTGTATTGTATTGTATTGTTAAAAAACCTCGGTTTTCAACAAACTTCTCACGATGTTTGGATATTCTGATGAAACACTCTACCTCGTGTTTTATATATTACATATAATATACTCAATAATAATTCACGAAGAAAAGACAAAGGAATTCAGTGGCATGATGTCTGATCAACCTCGTACCCAGGGCATTTTGCCTCCGATCGAGGATGAGCATGAAATCTTGTTGGTCAGCAATCACATTAACTGGATAACATCAAGGGAATCGAGGTGGGAGGGTTAGGAAGACACTTAAGGCGGGGGATTAGGGTTAGAAAACTCATTAGGTGGGGGGTTAGGGTTAGGATCTAAGTTGTTTTGGGGTTAGCGGTTATTTTATGGTTAAGTGACAAAATTCTGACGATTATATACCTCGATTCCCTGATGCTATCCAGTTAATGTGACTGCTGACCAAGAAGCTTTCATCCTCGATCATCGCCCGGGTTATAGCCACTGATCTCAAAAATAGGACTGGATCGAGCTTCTGTTGTTACAAAAATGAAGCCAACAGGGGCCATATTGGAGTGACCACCTAAGGAGTACTGTGGCATCACAGACATGTTGGGGAGGATTCTGACATTTGCTATTTAACTTTAGCAAAGGAAACATACTCGCTGGACAGTTATTAAATGTCAGAATTCTGCCTTTCCTCTCCGATTCACCACTGTATTCGTAATGAGGTCACTCCAATATGGCCGCCGTTTGCTCTAATTATCCAGTAAGAGAAGCCTAATATGAGACGTCAAATTAGGTTTAAGATTTTATGCATTTAATGTCAACAAAGAAAATATATTGGCCAGACACTAAACCAATTTTGGGAGCGTCGCATTGCGATTTGCTTGCAAAGTCGGAGCTTTTGATGATCTCTCGTCAATTTGCATTATGCAAATATACAGGCTTCAAAATAAGCTCGTCAGATACAATAGAAAGCTCAATCCAGTCCTATTTTTGAGATCAGTGGTTATAGCAAACCCACATGACACCCAGAATTTCTTAGATATGATAATTGTTGTGGTCTTTGTTCCATTTCCTTTGTCTACTTTGTTAATAAATGAGAAATGTTCAATGCTCTTCAGAGTTGTTCATGTCAGCATTCGTCGGCATAAAAGCAGCTAACAAGCTTAATAATCCACCATACATCCATGGTTATCTCTTACAAAAGGTATGAAGAAGCATATATCCAATTTAGCGAAAGCTATCACTTCTAATTTGCTGTAAAATTTGAAGATAGCATTCAGATTTAGATGAATAAATTATACTCGGCTGAATTAATTGAGTTTTATGACAAGACAATCGCATTATAGAATGGACCAGCCGATCCCAGGGCCATTTTCGCCGACCTTCCGCCGTGGAGGAAAAATGCCCTGGGAACGAGGTTGATATCTGATACAAAATTCTGCTGATTTACATAAACTTTTCATTAGATTTTCTCAGCCAAAATTATTTAATATCTTTATGATTTTTGATGAATATGAACGTTTCATGCATTCGTATCACATGCTATTTACAACATTCGTACCGAAGGCGAGAACTGGAACAACAACATTGACCCATAATTCCATTGAAATTCTTAAACGGATAATTGCGGCTATTTCCCGAAAGCACATTGCGCGGGCTTCATATCGTATAAAGACCGTGAATACTAATTAGATAAGAAATGAAGGAAAAAACTAGGGAAATCTTTGTGGAAAACCTCCTCAATCTTAAACTAAATCAGTTAGATCCCTCGAATGTCGGGCTTTATGTATAGGTTATATACCGTGACCGAGGTGATTAAGCGATATATCAACCCGAGGGCGAAGCCCGAGGGTTGATATATCGCTTAAACACCGAGGTCTAAGGTATATAACCGCCTTATATCACCATTGGTGAAGTTTAGTATTTATGAGGTTGATAAGTACTTATCAACCTCATGAATAATTTTATGAGGTTGATATCAGATATAATGGCCACTAGAGAACAAAGGAAACTGAACCAACGGTGATATAAGGCGCATATACATCCCGCGGTACATCAAAGGAAACCGACTCAATGTAATAATAAGCTATAATAATGCCTACTATAATGCCCCCGCAGGGGGAAATTATATAGTTAAAGAAATGTTATATTATGAATAATAAATGTAGATTGCTGATCAACGTGTTATGATGCATATCTTCACAGACGACAAAAATAGTTAACTAACACAGCTTAACATTTCCATTCAAAATGGCTCGTCTTCTGCAGGCAATGACGGGTGATGTGTCGAGGTTTGGTTGGGGCAAGGTTCGACCGTCCTTTCTTCAATGGCTCAACAGTCCAAAGTGGCTTCTTGTCTTTCTTTCTTCTTACTATTTGACCATGAGTTTAATGTTGAACGGAACATATTCAGTGTCCATTTCTACCATCGAGAAACGATTTGGCTTGACGAGGTAAGCTATGTGTGTGTATCAATGTAATTAATCAGCTTTTATTGTGATAGGAAAGTATATTAAGTAGATGAAACACTAATAGGGTTAGCCTCTTCCGCAGGCAACTCTGGGGGTTATGTTAACTCTCTACCCGGCGCGGTGATGCCTGTGAAGGAGGATATAAGTATAGGTTATATACCTTGACCGAGGTGTTTAAGCGATATATCAACCCGAGGGCGAAGCCCGATAATTGATATATCGCTTAAACACCGAGGTCTAAGGTATATAACCGCCTTATATCATCATTGGTGAAGTTTAGTATTTATGAGGTTGATAACAACTTATCAACCTCATGAATAACTTTGATTGATATCAGAGATAATGGCCACAAGAGAACAAAGGAAACTGAACCAATGGTAATATAATATGAACCAATCACTATCGTACAACAATCGGACATCGGCGATTACACAAATTCATTGTCACATTGCTGCAGGAACTAGACTGACATTTTGCTAATCCTCAAACATTAATACTATAACGCTATCGTGAATCCAATTTTGAAGGTTAGTGTGGCTTCTTCAGTTGTGTGCAGGCAATGTTTTTTCCAAGTCAAATAGCTTCCAAGGCTTTCAAGAGTTATAATAAAAGTAATAGTGATACTAAAGTTTTAACTAAGTATAAAAAGTAAATGTAATAGTATAAAATCTAAACACATGGGGGCCTTAAGGTGGTTTCCAGTCCTCGCACGAAGCAACTCGCAGCTCTCTGTGAGCACTGGCGCAAGCTCGCTGTGAGTGTTTTAGCCCTCGTAGCAGATATAGTTGGAAATATTGAACTATTTTTTACTCGCGGCAAGTACTCGCAGTAAATATAACCAATCAAAACAAATTTTGTCAACATTTCAGATCATTAGTAATTCCCATGAATCTCTGCAGAAAGGAAATCATTACCGTGTCGGTTAACTTGCATAGATATTGAAGGAAGAAATTACATAAATTAATCGAACTTTCACCTCGATTTTCTCGTAAATACCGATTTGTTTGATGTGCATTTATATCTGAAACACTCTGAAGAGTGCTTCATCAGGATATCCAAACACCGCGAAGTTTGTTAAAAAAACTCGGCTATCGCTTCATCTTGAAACCCCGCGAGTTTAATATCGGAACGAGCTGCATGTGGTGGAAATACAGTGCAAATCATGCGAGTTACCTGCAGTGAGCTGTTAGTTGCTTCGTATGGCGTCAAATATCCGCCAAAATTCAAGTTCGCGTTTGCAACATTCAAGTTCATATTCGCAATATTATAGTTCATATTCGCAACATTAAAGTTCATATTTGCAATATTAAAGTTCATATTCGCAATATTAAAGTTCATATTTGCAATATTAAAGTTCATATTCGCAATATTAAAGTTCATATTCGCAACATTAAAGTTCATATTCGCAATATTAAAGTTCATATTCGCAATATTAAAGTTCATATTTGCAATATTAAAGTTCATATTCGCAACATTAAAGTTCATATTCGCAATATTCAAGTTCATATTCGCAATATTAAAGTTCATATTTGCAATATTAAAGTTCATATTCGCAATATTAAAGTTCATATTCGCAATATTAAAGTTCATATTCGCAACATTAAAGTTCATATTCGCAATATTAAAGTTCATATTCGCAATATTAAAGTTCATATTTGCAATATTAAAGTTCATATTCGCAAAATTAAAGTTCATATTCGCAATATTAAAGTTCATATTCGCAATATTAAAGTTCATATTCGCAATATTAAAGTTCATATTAGCAATATTCAAGTTCATATTTGCAATATTAAAGTTCATATTCGCAATATTAAAGTTCATATTCGCAATATTAAAGTTCATATTTGCAATATTAAAGTTCATATTCGCAATATTAAAGTTCATATTCGCAATATTAAAGTTCATATTCGCAATATTAAAGTTCATATTTGCAATATTAAAGTTCATATTCGCAATATTAAAGTTCATATTCGCAATATTAAAGTTCATATTCGCAATATTAAAGTTCATATTTGCAGTATTAAAGTTCATATTCGCAATATTAAAGTTCATATTCGCAATATTAAAGTTCATATTCGCAATATTAAAGTTCATATTCGCAATATTAAAGTTCATATTAGCAATATTCAAGTTCATATTCGCAATATTAAAGTTCATATTCGCAATATTAAAGTTCATATTCGCAACATTATAGTTCATATTCGCAACATTATAGTTCATATTCGCAACATTAAAGTTCATATTCGCAATATTAAAGTTCATATTCGCAACATTAAAGTTCATATTCGCAATATTAAAGTTCATATTCGCAACATTATAGTTCATATTCGTAACATTATAGTTCATATTCGCAACATTAGTTCATATTTGCAATATTAAAGTTCATATTCGCAATATTAAAGTTCATATTCGCAATATTAAAGTTCATATTCGCAATATTAAAGTTCATATTTGCAATATTAAAGTTCATATTCGCAATATTAAAGTTCATATTCGCAATATTAAAGTTCATATTCGCAATATTAAAGTTCATATTCGCAATATTAAAGTTCATATTCGCAATATTAAAGTTCATATTAGCAATATTCAAGTTCATATTCGCAATATTAAAGTTCATATTTGCAATATTAAAGTTCATATTCGCAACATTATAGTTCATATTCGCAACATTATAGTTCATATTCGCAACATTAAAGTTCATATTCGCAATATTAAAGTTCATATTCGCAACATTAAAGTTCATATTCGCAATATTAAAGTTCATATTCGCAACATTATAGTTCATATTCGTAACATTATAGTTCATATTCGCAACATTAGTTCATATTTGCAATATTAAAGTTCATATTCGCAATATTAAAGTTCATATTCGCAATATTAAAGTTCATATTCGCAATATTAAAGTTCATATTTGCAATATTAAAGTTCATATTCGCAATATTAAAGTTCATATTCGCAATATTAAAGTTCATATTCGCAATATTAAAGTTCATATTCGCAATATTAAAGTTCATATTAGCAATATTCAAGTTCATATTCGCAATATTCAAGTTCATATTCGCAATATTAAAGTTCATATTCGCAACATTATAGTTCATATTCGCAACATTATAGTTCATATTCGCAACATTAAAGTTCATATTCGCAATATTAAAGTTCATATTCGCAACATTAAAGTTCATATTCGCAATATTAAAGTTCATATTCGCAACATTATAGTTCATATTCGCAACATTATAGTTCATATTCGCAACATTATAGCGGTTCATATTCGCAACATTAGTTCATATTCGCAACATTAAAGTTCATATTCGCAATATTAAAGTTCATATTCGCAATATTAAAGTTCATATTTGCAATATTAAAGTTCATATTCGCAACATTAAAGTTCATATTCGCAATATTAAAGTTCATATTCGCAATATTAAAGTTCATATTCGCAATATTAAAGTTCATATTCGCAATATTAAAGTTCATATTTGCAATATTAAAGTTCATATTCGCAATATTAAAGTTCATATTCGCAATATTAAAGTTCATATTCCCAATATTAAAGTTCATATTTGCAATATTAAAGTTCATATTCGCAATATTAAAGTTCATATTCGCAATATTAAAGTTCATATTCGCAATATTAAAGTTCATATTAGCAATATTCAAGTTCATATTTGCAATATTAAAGTTCATATTCGCAATATTAAAGTTCGTATTCGCAATATTAAAGTTCATATTCGCAACATTATAGTTCATATTCGCAACATTATAGTTCATATTCGCAACATTAAAGTTCATATTCGCAATATTAAAGTTCATATTCGCAACATTATAGTTCATATTCGCAACATTAAAGTTCATATTCGCAATATTAAAGTTCATATTCGCAACATTATAGTTCATATTCGTAACATTATAGTTCATATTCGCAACATTAAAGTTCATATTCGCAATATTAAAGTTCATATTCGCAACATTATAGTTCATATTCGCAACATTATAGTTCATATTCGCAACATTATAGCGGTTCATATTCGCAACATTAGTTCATATTCGCAACATTAAAGTTCATATTCGCAATATTAAAGTTCATATTCGCAATATTAAAGTTCATATTCGCAATATTAAAGTTCATATTTGCAATATTAAAGTTCATATTCGCAATATCAAAGTTCATATTCGCAACATTATAGTTCATATTCGAAACATTAAAGTTCATATTTGCAACGTTCACATCAAATATCCGCCAAAAATCAAGTTCGCATTCGCAACATTTTAGTTCGCATTCGCAAACATTAAAGTTCATATTCGCAATATTAAAGTTCGCATTCGCAACATGTTTCCATCGTTGTTCAAGTTCATATAACTAGGAGTTCTTATCAGAAGTGAAATGCTGCCTCTGCGCAGGAGCAGTGCAGTATCAGGATCAGGCATGCCAGCAGAATGATGCTAGAAATTTTCTATAGCATATTATAGAAGATCAAATAGACTGTAGAATCTCTACACCACATATGAAGGCGATCATATAGCCTTGTAATATTAAAATAACGTACGGTAACAGGGGCGCAACTAGGGGGGGTTGCAACCCCTGCCCTTTTTAACCCCTGCCCTTTTTAACCCCTGCCCTTTTTGTGAGACCTCTAATACTATCTACAAATACTTACTTAGACATTAGATAAACAGATAATTAATCGTCTGTTGTACGTAGTACGCAATACAATTCTCTGCAAATCTGGCGAGACTCTGCAGAGGCTTCTAGCTCGGCTTCAAGCTCGGCTTCTAACCTTCCACCGGGCGCGGCGAGGCCTTGGTACGAGTCTTCTTACGCCCGTGCTCCTGCTTTCAGCGGTTTTCCGCATTTTCTGCGGAGAACTGAAGAAGTGGCAGAACAGCATTTCGTTCTGACAAATACTAGTCTTAAGGCCCGAGTATGTTCTTAATGTATATAGTCTACATACTCAAACACACTGACTCTGCCTTGTAAAAGATGCTACACGCGTGTCATTAACTCATAGAACGTGCTTTATATATTTTGTAAATCATTCATGTTAATTTTTGGGTGTTGTTGCTGTAAGGTTGTTGTTGTGGTGGTGGTTGTTGAATATTCTTGAAGAAACATAACGAAGATATCTAGTATCCCAAATTGTTTAGAATACTGAGCGCAAGGGCGGCGGTTGGTTATAGCCCCCAATATTTGAAATGGGTGGGCTAAGCCCCACCCCCAATATTTTTAGGATTTTAGAGCTAAAACACTGTTTGTTCCCTTGTTTAACGCCAACGGATATTCAGCGAAAGATAAACTAAATTATTCAAAGGTCTGGTTCGTTTTCCCCTTGAATTCTGGTGCCATGTCGGTTCTTACAGACTTCCTCACCTCCCAAACGTGCACATTTTGGACATTTTGGGCACAATCAATGAACCTGACAATTCTGTGAGGAACAATCTCAGAATGCAGGAAATACCATTTCAGAGACTCTAGTTTTCAAAAAATTTCCCCCTAGAGGTTGTAGTTAGCCCTCCGAAAACACAACATTTTCTACCGCCAATGACTGGGCGACTTTGCCCTTTTTGCGTTCAACCCCTGCCCTCGAAATTTTCTAGTTGCGCCCCTGGGTAATCATATGGCGCGTTAATACCATAATGTCAAAATTCAATGTTTGAACGCCATACATCTAATTCGAACAACATTTACTCGGAAGAGCAAGCTTCGCGAAGTTATAAATTTTACATGATAAAGCGACACTTTTGCCAAATGGAACTTCACGTTTGTAATATTTGTCGCCAGGTCGTGCGGTCATATTTCAAATCGAACAAACGAACGGGAATAGGCGTTATTAACTCGGAGTTAATTTTTCAGTTGTCAGTCTAGAGGAAAACAATGGACATTTAATTTCTATTGAAACAAAGCCCGGTTCAACATAGTTCGCAGTTCGACATTGTTTACATTTAGATGTCCAAATTTAATACTATCATTGCTTACAATATATTAGCTTTTCCTTCAATATAAACATAGCTACAAGCGCTCAGTGGAAACCCCGCGCTTGACATTATCACGAATATCAAGGCATTTTCGATATTGCGCTTTTTTAAAAAACCTAAGTAAGGTAGCACAATAACGTTTACGTATATTGTAGACAGATAAATTATCTTTGTTTTATAGGTATAAGAGAGCTTGTAGGGTTGATTATTTGTCAAGAAAACGTTCGACGTATTTGGGTTAAAATTACGATGCTGTTTAAAACAGCATCGTATTAAATTTAACCAAATACTTAGCATCATTCTGCTGGCATGCCTGATCCTGAACACTGCACTTGCTCCTGTGTCAGTCCAGAGGCAGCATTTCACTTCTGATAAGAACTCCTAGTTATATGAACTTGAACAACGATCGGATGGAAACATGTTGCGAATGCGAATTTGAATTTTGGCGGATATTTGACGTGAATGTTGCGAATATGAACTTTAATGTTGCGAATATGAACTATAATGTTGCGAATATGAACTTTAATATTGCGAATATGAACTTTAATGTTGCGAATATGAACTTGAATATTGCTAATATGAACTTGAATGTTGCAAATGCGAACTTGAATTTTGGTGGATATTTGACGCCATAGCTTCGTGGGAGGACTGGAAATCCGCCTTTATTCTCGGAAATCCGCTTTGTTCTGGCAAAAAAAAATGGCTTTTATCGAAAAAAATACTTTTATCGAAAGGCCCTGTTACACGGTGCAAGACAAGTTGCATGAAAAACACGTCCATCTTTGACGTCATTCAAACAAAATAATTCTCCATGCAAAACAAAGAGAATGAATAATCTTCCTTGTTCCAGGCTCAGGCTGTAGAGCAAAATCAAATTGCCAGGGAGGCCTCTGAGAAACGAAAATCGCATGCACGCAACAACAAAATATCCATTTGATGGTGTGATATGCTTCTTTCTTCTCCTTCACGTGCCACGTGGTGACGTGTACGACATTTGGCGTTTCAACCGTACGAAAATCGAACATTTTACGTAAACATAAACTCCACGATTCATCTATAAATGTAAATTAAAGATTTATGGTAAAACCGTACTAATTTCTAAACAAATTGTAAATTTTGATGTTATAATGTCGTTTTTTGACCATCAGAACTCTGTAAAATCTTCCCGCAAAGTCCAGGAAATGGCATTTCAGAGACTCTAGATTAAAAAAATTTCCGGGGGAGCAGGCCCCCGGGTCACGGCGAGCAGTGCCAGGTCTTGTCAACGTCAGGGCTTTAATTTAAGATCTACGACGTGGTCACGCGGCAACCCCGACGACGCGGGCCTTCAAGACAAAGAATTCTTCATGCGAAACAAAGAGAATGAATAATTTTGTAGTTCCAAGACTAGAATATTCTCAACACTGTCCTCGTTCTGTTTACAACGCAACTCTGAGAGCATTTTCACATCTTCAGGACGACTTGAACTCGCTGAGTGGTGAGAGCTGTTCCTTAATGTTGGCTTCAGCTCAAACACTACAATCATTTTAGTAGAACTGGAGCGTTTTGGAGGTTATAAAACAAACTTCAAACCTCGTAATATACGGAAGTTAATTTACCATGGCTAATTCTTTCAAATGCTTACAGGGGGTGACCAAAAAAAAGTGGCCCCCCATAAAAAGTAATAAACTCGTTACTTTTTGAAGAAAGTGCTTAGAAATTTATTTTTTTTGTATTATTTGGGCAGTTTTGTGGTCTTGTGAGTTCAAAATGTTATTCTAAGCAATAGACTGGTAGATAAATTGAATTTTGAGGGTTTTAACAAAAAATCAATATGGCATTTTAAAATCAAATTTTCAGCAAAGAGTTCGAGTACTTTTTACAACAAATGGTTTACTAGGCGGAAAATGTTGAGTAAAGTAAAATGGCTAAAATAATCAGTAAATTCCATATCATGTAAAAAATTTCATCATATATAGGTAGAGTTTAAATACTGAATAATGTAGTCTTCTTTCAGTGCATATCAGTTATGGCTACAGAAATAGATAGTGCACCCCAAAAGCCATTTATACAGAGCCGACACCAGCAGATATATATTAATACAATACCATAACATTGTTTTCTTGTGTAAACAATTCCTCATTTCACTTAGGTTGTTAAATCTATAGAAGAATCTCATAGTCGGGTATAACTTTGGTTTTTAATAATTTTTGTTCAAATCTCTAGAAAGGTTAAATCACATAATTACAAGCTACAAAGATTGCTTGCTACATATTAGTCTTTCTAGATTTATTTCATATTTTTACATTTTATTTCTTGTCAACTTGTGCAGAGTTAAACACTTGCAATGATAATAATTTAATAATTTAGTGTGCTTTGGTTAAAAAATGGCCATCTTGAATTCAGAGCAAAAACCCTCCAAATACAATTTATCTACCAGTTTATTGCATAGAATAACAATTCGAACTCACAAGTCCACAAAACTGCCCAAATAATACAAAAAACTAAACATTTCTAACACTTTCTAAACACAAATGACAAAAAGTAACGAGTTTATTACTTTTTATGGGGGGCCACTTTTTTTTGGTCACCCCCTGTAAATTTACACGGCTTCGTTTTGAGGACCACATCGTCACTCGTAGATCTTAAAATCCCTAATAAGTCTAATATGAACAAACACAACAGACGTTACAAATGTTTGTCTCGAACGTGGCCGAGTCGAAGGTATATGTCAAAGTCGCTGCCACCATACGACCCATGTCTGACCGTGGTCACCACGGAGCACAGCTATGATCTAAGTGTTGATTTTACTGAAGGAGGAAAACCGAAGACCCCGGAGAAAAACCCTTGAAGTACGAGAGTGATCAACTAATAATAACTCTACTCATATTATTTCAAGCTTGCGAATCAACATGAAGTTAGTTATTCCCAGATGGTCACCCATCCAAGTACTAACCCCGTCTGACTAGGCTTGACTTGAGTGGTAGCGCCCTAACAGCACAGGCCACCCGTGCTCCCAAAATACATTTTCTCTCCTTGGTTTTAGTTCAACAACAGGTATGATAACAAGTATGTTTGACGTGGCATGTCTGATCGTCTCTGCGTTTGTCAGTTATTATGGTGGACAACAGAGTAAGGCAAGATGGATAAGTTCAGGCATATTGCTTGTTGTTTTTGGCAGCTTTATCTTTATGTCACCGCATTTTATCATTGGACCATATAAAGCAGGTATATTGCACGATATTATGTCATAATTTACAAAAGTGGTGTACTGTGTAGGCAGTATTATAACATATGAATGAACAACCTAAAAGTTGGCTTACTCTTACTAGCAGGCACTGATCTCTAAATATATATAAGACATGTACATGTATATATTTTTTATCATATCTAATATTTTTATCATATATTAATTACATGTAAGTGTTAACACGGCCCCATGAAAAACAATCCTTCTTGGATTGATGTGGTTACCGTGTATAAAGATTTTTAAATAAATAAATAAATAAAGACTGGATCGAGCAACTATTGTTCAGAAAATGAACGTTATATAGTTTCACTATAGGCGACAGAAACTATCTGTCTCTAATATTTTAAAATGCTAAAATGAATCAGTTGTCTAAGGTTTTCCCGTAATATAGAACACAAACTACGGCTGCATAACAGCTAGTAACTTACTAATTCTATGAATCCGGGATTAGCGCGTGGTGGCCATATTGGAGTGACATCGGTGGTCACGGCCGCCACGCGCTAATCCTGGCTTCATATAGTTGCTCTAAATGACGGGAATACTGTTTCATTTAGCATCTTAAAAGATTAGAGACAGATAGTCTCTGTCGCCTACAGTAAAACTATATAACGTGGTCCCTTCAAGATGGCCGCCACGAAATATTCCTGGGTTCATTTTTTCAGTCTTTATTTAGAGATCAGTGATTTGACGTCATTGAGGGCAAGTGAACAAAAGACAAGCAATGACGTCAAAATTCAAAAGAAAACCACCGCTGTACATCAACTTTGAGCCGTCGAGCAAACTCTAAAATGGCGGCGTCCAGAAGCATAAAATGTTTAGATAGATAGATAGTTTATTAAAGAAAACCCAATTGCAGTGAAAACTGAATTACTGAGGTTATTTACATAAAAATGATACACTTAACACTTAAGTTATTAAATATAATAAATAATTAATTAATTCTAAGATTGACAAAATTTAAAACTATATACCTATATCTATCCTATATTAAAAATACAATAAATTGTAATGATTTTACTATAGTGTCATTATATACACGTGCACGGTGCACCAGCTAAGATAAAGGTCTTCCTAAATCTGTTTGTTTTGCATAAAGGGATATACATAGGCTTAGTATTTCTTAAAGTGATAGATCGACGTGTTGTATTAAAGGGAAGTAGTTTATACAATTGACCTTGTGGGTTATTAATGATTTTACAAAACAAACTCTGACAGAACTCTGCCCTACGGACAGTGAGGTTAAGGAGTCCTGATAGGTGAAGCAAGTCCGAGTAATGTAGATCGTATCCATATATAATGCGTAAGGCGCGTTTTTGTACCCGCTCGAGTGAACAATTAAGATATTCTGGAAGGGCATAGTGGAACACCTGGCAGGCATATCAAAGAACAGATTGAATGCAAACACTATAGAATTTAACAAGTTTGTCTGTAGGAACGCTGGCACGTTTGAGTTGAAGTAGAAAATAGAGTCTTTTTGAGGCTTTCTTGATGATATTAGAAATGTGCAAGTTCCATTTAAGGTTATTTTGTAACGTCACACCTAGAATTTTAATACTGTCCACTTCTTCAAGGGTTGATTCTCCGATGGTGACAGCATCATGGCCTTGGTGTACGAGTGAAGGAGATTCGCAGTTCCTTACATTTATTTGAATTTAGTTCAAATCTGTTGTCTTTTGACCAGTAATCCACCTCTGTAATCATCTCTTGTGCACGGCTACCTTCACCCTTTTTGATAACTTCATGAAGAGTAGTGTCGACATATTTAAATATTCCATTTGATGAGGGAACATCAAGGTCGTTCATCATCACTATAAATAACCAGAGGCCAAGTTTAGTTCCTTGAGGCACCCCAGCTTTTACTGACTTCCATTCCGAGAAGCAGTCTGTTGCAAGCTTGACCCGTTGATGCCTGTCTGTTAGGAAGTCACTAATCCAATTCAGTATATGCACATTTATACCATAGTTAGATAGTTTATTAATCATCAATGTGTCGTCTATTAGATCAAAGGCTTTTCTATAATCTAAAGCAAGGACTCTGACATCATGACTCCCTGTTCCATCAGTAGCTTGAGACCAATGGTGTATCATGCCTATCAAGGCGTGGCTAGTTGATAAACGAGGGATGCACCCATATTGGTCAGGCTTGATATGTTCTAGTACCGCTGGTTTAACATGTGCTTGCACTACATAATCTTCAGCTACTTTGGAAAGTGTTGGTGTTAAAGAGATGGGTCTCAAGTCTTTGCTAAGATCTTCTACATGGGCTGTTTTGGGTAGCGGCGTGATATTTGCGCTTTTCCATACTGGGGGGAGTTTCTCTTCTTGAAGGGATGAATTAATAATTGATGCTACCGGTATTGCTAAGATATCAGAATACTCGTTCAGGACCCAGTTAGGAATTTTATCTGGGCCATTCGCTTTTCATGGACTGATCTTATTTTATCAAGAATGAAAACGTTATTTCTCGAGTACAAGAGCAGATATCCTCAAATTATTAACATTTCTAAACATAACACTTGAAGGTCTTTGATTTAAATATTTTTTTATTTCTAGGAAAAGAGCAGTCCCTATTTCCTTCCTTCTGTCAACCCAATTCTACAAATGCATCGCATGGCGCATGTGATTCAACGACGTCCGCTGGTCATTGGTATTATACTGCTGTATTCTGCATTGGAATGTTGATCATAGGTTTCGGGGTTTCACCACTTTATGTTCTTGGGATTCCCTATCTCGATGAAAGTGTGAAAAAGAAAGTCTCCCCAATGTATGTCGGGATTTTTACTGCGTCATCGATTTTAGGTAAGAAATCATGGTGGGTATGGTATGTATGGCGTGGACGCGTGGTATGGTATGGTATGGCACAGTGTGGTTTGGTGTGGTGTAGTGTCGTGTGATATAGTGTGGTGTCATATATTATAGTGTGTTGTGGTAATATAGTATAGTGTGATGTAGTATGTGGTGTGGTTAGTATTGCATAGTAATGATAATGAGTATGTATAATATCCACTGATCTGCATCCAAGTTGGGTAAATACGTACCTAAAATGAACAGGTTTTGTGATTGGCTATATGGAACAAAAGTGATAGGGTTAGGACATTGGTTTTTTTGTGGTTGATTATAGTATAGGTAGGTGATGACCCTCCAAGTTCTGGGACCAGGATACCAAGGTGACATTTTATTCTCATTTTGTTTGATTTTCTATTTCTTTACAGGAGCCGCTGTTGGTTTTGCTTTAGGTGGTCTTTTTCTATCTATCAATGTTGACGTAGGCCAAGAGACGAGTCTTACTCCGGCTGATTCTCGCTGGATTGGTAACTGGTGGCTTGGTTGTGTCGTTCTCATAGCAGTGTCGCTTCTTCTCTTACCTGTGATATCTGGGTTTCCCCAAGTACTTGCAGGGGCACCGAAGGATTACGAGGAACCATATGTACAGGTAAAGGTGTTTATCCTGTGTCGTCAACCATCCTTTTTTTACCTTACCTTACTTTACCTTACCTTACCTTACTTTACCTTACCTCAGCTCAGCTCGCCTCGCCTTTCATTGTATTGCATTGCATTGCCTTGCCCACGATTCCTTGCCTTTGCCTATACCTATACCTATACCTATACCTATACCTATACCTATACCTATGCCTATGCCTATGCCTATGCCTATGCCTATGCCTATGCCTATGCCTATGCCTATGCCTATGCCTATGCCTATGCCTATGCCTATGCCTATGCCTATGCCTATGCCTATGCCTATGCCTATGCCTATGCCTATGCCTATGCCTATGCCTATGCCTATGCCTATGCCTATGCCTATGCCTATGCCTATGCCTATGCCTATGCCTATGCCTATGCCTATGCCTATGCCTATGCCTATGCCTATGCCTATGCCTATGCCTATGCCTATGCCTATGCCTATGCCTATGCCTATGCCTATGCCTATGCCTATGCCTATGCCTATGCCTATGCCTATGCCTATGCCTATGCCTATGCCTATGCCTATGCCTATGCCTATGCCTATGCCTTGCCTTGCCTTGCCTTGCCTTGCCCAGGGCCGTAGCTAGCATGTGAAAGTTGGGGGGGGGGGGGGTGTAAGTCCCAAATTTCCGAATCTCAAATTATTTTTCCGAATATGAGGAGGCACGAGCCGTAAGGCGCGTCAATCTAGGGAGGGGGGTCCCGGGGGATGGTCCCCCGGGAAATTTTTAATTCTAGGGTCTCGGAAATTGCATTTCCCGCATTCTGGGAGCAGTTTTAAGAGATTTCCTTGGACAGTTTACAGATGTAGGAATTTAGTTTTCAACAATAAAAAAGAGGCGAAATATAAACAATTTAATTCTACGGTATACGGTATCATAATTCGTGGTTTTGTGAAGGCTGTTTAAAATCCGGAAATGATAAATTTTATTGCAAAGCAAAAGCCAAAAGGTGTCATCTATCTGATGTACGTATGCAGTAAATCGACAAAAATAGATTTGTTATCCTTGTGAATATTATTTTGTAAGTTCTATAAACTTAACATGAGTTTTTTGCTGTTCACTGACTGAAATCTCGCTTAACCTACATTGCCGTAGTTTTCCGAACGAGTAATTCGATTTTCCGAATATCTCAATTTCAAAAATGTTGGGGGGGTGAAACACCCCCAATACCCCCCCCCCTCGCTACGGCCCTGGCCTTGCCTTGCCTATACCTATACCTATATACCTATACCTTGCCTTTGCCTTGGATCATTGCATCTTTTATTAATAACAGCTCTCTGATATATATTTTTTTCAGTTTTATCCAGCTCTTTTCGCAACGTCTATTGTGTGACCCACAGCACGAAGGATCTCCGTTGCCTCTCGTGTTTCCCTTATACATCCTGCAAACCCATATCTCTAGGCAGATATAATCTTTCATCACTGCACAATCTTCCATGCATTCTTTTCAAACGGAGATTACGTTTGATTATCATATCAATCTCGTTTAATTCTTGTTCAGTAACTTTGTATAATCGGATATGTAACAGTAGGCAACGCAAATGAGTTGATTGCTTGAATCATATTTCTATCGTTCAGCTCAGCATCGAGGATTTTGGCAAGACCTTCTTCCAAACGTACTTTGGTTCTCTCAAGAATCTTTCTACGGTCAACATCTACTGCTTGTTCACAACCTAGAAACTTATAGGTCTCTCCCTTTTCTGGATCTAGTGCTTTCATTCAGGGGCGAAACTAGCCCTTTTTCGTTGGGGGGGGTGTACGGTAAAATTGCCCTGCTAAAATCTTTGGTGCGGCCTGCAGCTCCGTAGGTAAAATGTACCGAAATGTATAAATGGAGCCTGCCTCAATCTACATGCATTTGAATTAAATTCCTATTGTCAGTCTGGTATGATGGCAAACTGGCAATTGGCAATACATATAGTTAAAAATAGATATTAATTTATAGCAAGACCCACTAGGCACTCAGCCGTCTCCATAAACACAACTACAGCCCGCGCGTTTCCGGTTTCCTAATAGCACAAGTATGCATAAACAGCTGCACAACCGCTGCGTGCGCGGAGTTAATTCGTATAACAGAACTTGATCATTGATCGTGTATAAAACTGATAAAAGTATAATCGTCATGCATTATTTTTCTGGGAACGCATTTAAAGTTGGGGGGGGGGGCCTGAAGTCGACAAGCAGGTAATCAGTGACCGCATTTTTAGGGGGGTGGGGGGTTCTGCCCCGGACATTTTTGAAATCTAGAAGCTCGGAAAGACAATTTGCAGCAATTTGAGCAAACTTTTTCATCTAATTCTACAGCGAGCATATTTCAAATGAATCCAAGCTTACACCTCTTACCAAGTGCCGCCATTTTTCGCGCCCAGTACTGACAGAAGGGTCTGCGAACCAATCTAACACTCGCGTGGCCAATCTCGTTCCCAGAGCCTGCGCAGACTTGGCTGAAATAGCGCTCCGTCGAGATGACGTCAGCATCGATGTTTGTCCGCTTTTACCCATAATTCTTGCGGCCATAACAAAAGAAAATAGCTCATTTGCAATCATTTGTGAGTCAAATTTGGTTTGTTTGTCCGCTTTTTGAGCTATTAATAGCAGCCAGACTCTACACTATTGTCGCGTGGCAAGGGTTTAGGGTTGGCTCAACCTGCGGAGATGAGACCCTGGGTACGAGGTTGGGGTTGGCTAGCACTTCAGGCAACACCCGTTTGTAAAATCTCGTGTAGATGAAGCTCAGGTAGATTACCTTAAGTAGCTTCGCTCCTAGCCTCCGACTGCACTGCCCTACAAGATCTCTGATTGTCCATTTGCCCTGCCAATTGTTTTTTTAGTATTTTTGGGGGTGTCACACCCCCCCTCGAGTTTCGCCCCTGCTTTCATTCTCTGTTCCAACACTTGATGTCCTTCTCCTTTGATCATCTTTCCCTGATGATACAATATTTCTGCACACTTCTTCACCCCATAGGCCGTACCAGTATCATCACTTGCTTGTACAATAGTACTATTGACGGTTTCCAGGTCATTATGGCTTTTTTGATAAACTTTTAGGTCATCGATAAATAGGCTATGTATGAGTACGGGGAGTTAGTCGTGAGCCTGGAAAACCCATTCTGTAGCCTGGTGAATCTTGATGAAGTAAACCAATAGGGACCTTGCTTAGACAGTAACCTATTGACGAGTAACTGTCACCTTGTAGAAAACCATGTGGAATCTGATCCACGTACTCAACACATTCTTCCCATCTATCTTTACTGAAAGTTTGGTTTTCCATCTATTCCGGATTAACCTTTATCACTTTTATTACATAACTTGGAAAGCCCATCCACTCGTATACCATTAGGACTCAGTCATGATGGACGAAGTCATAGGCCTTCTGGTAGTCATAGTATGCCACAGCCAAATTCCGATGGGATTCTTTAACTTCACTCACTATGCACTCGTCAATAAGTAGCTGGTCCACTGTTCCTAGTACTCATTTTCTACAACCAAGTTGCCCTTCATCCCACAACTCATTTTCAAGTGCATGATCCATCATGTAATCTGCGAGTAGGCCAGTAAACAGTTTGTATTGCGTCAGTAAGCATGTAATCGGCCTGTATTCTTGGGAGTTGCTGAGGTCTGATGTTTTAGGAATCAATGGCGTCCGGCCAATAGGGAGCCACTGTGGAATACTGTACGGGTCATGCTTCCATTGGTTCATTATTCGAACAAGAGTTGGTCAAACTGCCGTAAACGTCTTCCACCAGAAATTATTATTATTACTAGGTTACCAATTGGTAGTAAGTGCTGCGCGCAGAATAATATTTTGGACTCGTTTTTTGAAATTTCCTGTGTAACCAGGCCTTATTCAAAATGGCCGCCAGTACATAATCGTCAGAATTTTGTCACTTAACCATGTAAATAACCGCTAACCCCAAAACAACAAAGATCCTAACTCTAACCCCCCGCCTAACGAGTTTTCTAACCCTAACCCGCCGCCTAACGAGTTTTCTAACCATAACCCCAATATTGGCTACCATTTTGAATAAGGCCTGGTTACTTAGGAAAACTCAAAATGCGAGCCCAAAATATTATAACGAATACGAGTAGTCGTCTCCAGCGCAGAATTTATCATACATAAACATAGAATACATAAACACATTATTGTAATTTTATGGTATTTTTATATAGATAAGCCATAGATCGGAATGGGAGACTCACCCGATTTAATAGCAATTTTGTCGGTATTTATGCAGCCGGAGCGCGAGAAATCTGAAACCCACACACGCGAAAACAACTGGTATATAGTTGTGATTGTTTTGGATAGATGAAAGAAAATGGTTTCCGTATATTTCAAATTAGAAATTGAACTCACTCATCTATTAAAGTTTAAGCTTTGCAACTGTGGCACTGACTGACTGACAACGGCGATCGAAGAAGTGTGATTCACGTGCAAAGGATTTTATATGGGCTGTGCAAAGGATTGTGGTTGATAATGCAAAGGATTGTGGTTGAAAATCGAGTCAAGATTTTTTGCGCCTTGAATTATGAATCCTGCTGCGCTCGCTATGCTCACTGCGCAGCAATTATTATTATTATTATTATTAGTATTATTATTATTATTAGTAGTATTATTATTATTAGTAGTACTATTATTATTATTATTAGTATTATTATCAGAATATATATATATATATATATATATATATATATATATATATATATATATATATATATATATATATATATATATATATATATATATATATATATATATATATATATATATATATATATATAACCGACTTATATCATGATTGGTGAGGTTTCTTAAAACATACATGGTTTACTTCAGTAAGATCTGCGATAAGAGATGTGCGAGTAACCGATGTGCATTTATACTCCATGCAAACTGTAATAAATTTCTGACTTGTCAAAGCAACAAATGCTTGTCTTTCTGTTTGGTATGGGGGCGCTACCGGCGTACTCTAGTCTCTAGTCTCTAGTCGAGATTATTAAGGCAGGACCCCATGAATTGGGTAATTATCAATTCAAGGGGCCAATATATATTGGCCCTTGAATTTATAATTTCAATTGTTTTCTGGGGATATATCGGATTTATATCCTGCTGAAGAACAAAAGAAACCGAATCAATCATGATATATATAATATGATATATATATAATATATTCAATCTGCAGACACGTGTTTCGCTGTACTACAGCTCATAAGTGCAGTTATGGAACAATATGAATGTAATATACAACTGCAATCGTCGGTGACAACTGCATGTTGGACAGTACTGGTGACTCGCATGAAGTGATATAGGGCCAGAGTGCTCAAACTGCCACAATGGTAGTGAGCGTTGCATTATATATATATATATATATATATATATGACAAACCAATTATTATTGTTATTATTACATAGGACAACCTCATGGTGAACAGAATCGAATATACGTCGTTGAAAGACCTCAAAACAGCCACGCAAATCTTGTTTACGTCCCCCTCGTATGTCCTCATTAGTATTGGACTTTCCATGGAGTATTTTGAAACATCAGCTTCTCTCGCATTCATGCCCAAAATAATTCATGTTCTTTATAATATTCCACTGGCTAAAGTGAGCATGGTGTTTGGCGCGTCTGTCGTGGTGCCCGTGTTTTTTGGACAATTGTTTGGTGAGTCAGCACATGATCTTATCTCAATTAAATTGAACGCTATGTCTTAATTGTCAAAATACCTCATATTAAGACCTGGTCTTAATTTATAGTTTGATTCCTAACCCCTTATTCCTAACCCTAACTCCTGCTTGGGATGTTTCATTAGGTTCGTACTTGGTGAAAAAAATGCAACTAGGTGCTGAAGGAGCTTTAAAAGTTGTGTGCATTATAACTGTCTTGGGTGGTGTGGTTGTGTCGTGTTATCTGCTGACAAACTGTGACAGTCCAGAGATACTTGGTGTGACAAAAGACGTCGAAAATAGGTAAGGTTGTTCGTAATATGTGCGCTGGACTAAGCATCGCTGCTCGATTTTTAAATAGTATACTTACTATGACAGGAGGTTGAAATCTGATTACTGCGAAGATATTAGGTGTGTTTGAGAAGCGACAAACGACCCAAAATATCTCCCGCTCACACCGTCTTTTGGCTCTTTCTCCCATATGTACTGTTTAATAAACGAGCAGCAGTGTTTTATCAGATTTAAAACACGAGGGCGTAGCCCGAGTGTTTTATATCTGATAAAACACGTGCTGCGAGTTTATTAAACGGCTTGAAAAACGACCCATTTGATAAGTTCATTGGTGTAGTAATTTTGAAAATCGATGTTGTCTAAGCCGAGAAAATCAAAGATAAAGTTTATGTAAATTAGGATGAAATTTTATCACATATAAAACCTACGACACGGTAATGATTTCCTTTGTGTTTTCCTCATGAATTATTAATGAGTTTTTTTAAGGAGTACAAAGAGATGCCTCCTCATTAAATATTCATTACGTCATTTCGAATTTTGGGACACGTCATGACTTCTCGTGAACCTACACGGCCCCTTAACCCTAATTATTTATTCAGGTTACGTCACTCTAGCTCATGTTACCAGTAGGACCTGTCATTATCCCCCGTGAACCTTTAAATCCCCAACCGAGGACTTTCCGATTCCGATTAGCCGCCGACTCCTTCCGATGATGGTATTATGTCGTCAAAAGGTCGCTCTTTAGATCTCTTAATAATATAAGAAAGGCCTTCGTATTTATAATAACAAGTTATATTTACCAAAACCAAATACTAATGCCCTAAAAAGAACATTTGGGTATGGAGGTGCCATAATGTGGAATACCCTACCTTAAAATTTGTTTACACATATTGAAACTTTTAGCTCTTTAAATAATTAATTTTAATTGTAAATAACATAGCAAATTTTAAGACATGTACATGTATTTTATATCCAATATTTTTATCATATATTAATTACATGTAAGTTAACACGGCCCCATGAAAAACAATCCTTTTTGGATTGATGCGGTTACCGTGTATAAAGATTTTAAAATAAATAAATAAATAAATTTATACACTTGATGTCATTGTGGGACAGGAAGCAACCCGTAAGCAGCGCATGCGCCATGGATATGATTTGGGATGAACTAAAAGTAACAAGACGCCCGCTCGGCATTAACTCGGGCTACTATGGGCTACTTGAGCTAGTGGCTTGTTGAAAGACATTGTAGGCAAATTCAGCGATTTGAATTCAGGTACATGTAATGATACATGTAATTATACAGCTGTCAGTGCAGGGGTGGTTAAATTTTCCATCATTGCAAACCCATAACATAGTGTTGGCAAACGGCTTTGATTATACGAAGGTGAGTTGGCTCAGTATCCAAGCTGGCTTACTGAGAAGTATGCCCCGCCAAATGAGCCATCCTGTTTGCTGACCTAATTCAGGTCTGTAACATATTCATCGTATCTCAGAGGTGTCATATTCTTCTTTAGGGCTTTGTGTGCCTAACCAAAGGTGTTGGAGTTGCAATTTCCACTTTTTTGCTTTCTTTTTCATTGGTCAACTGGGATGATGTTAACGGTAGCGCCTGCACAATCCAGTTGAAACTTTACTTAACTATGCTGAGACGTTATTAAGGGACAGTTTGACGAAAATTTTCTTTGGGTACTCTCATTATTTGCTGGTGTGATGTGTTTGCTTGCATCTACTTTTAGGACATAATCATCATCTTAACTATATCATCTTCTTGGTCGACCACTCGCACAGGGAGCTTACCTTTCTTTTGGTAGTTTGACCTTGCTTGTTATATCCCTTGTTGCACTTGCAGGCGAAGTGATTTCTTCCTTCGCATCTGGAACAGTTTTTTTCCCCACGCTGGGCAATCTTCCTTTCTTCTCCGGTGGGTTTGTCCACAGAATTTGCAATCAGTAATCACGGGAGGCGATTAGAAACCATGTTGCCGGTCACTTCCTATTTCGTTGGCAATGGTGCAAACTAAAATAACACATGCGGCTAAATGCAGGAATTGCTCCGACCTGTCATTGGACGATAAAAATAGTAACAGCAGAGTCAATGGAGTAGAATTACTCTATCTATACGCTGTTTACATATTTATCTATATCTGAATAGACCAACGAATACACAGAAACCTATTGCTTGTATTTTATAAATAAAGAAAGAATGGTTATGTCCTGAACTCATATGTCATAAATATTTTCGCAAGGTTTATATTACCGGAGATTGAAGACGTATGAATTCAACACACGATCGAGAATCAGAAATATATTTTAATGCCACAAACAACAAGAATATGCATGCTTAAAGCTAATCCGTACTTACATGAGTGCTGAATAAACTTTTACTTTCAAAAAAGCGTCGAAGAACCAACACAAATAAAACAATCAAAAATATTTTTTGTCAGACCGCGTGGGTTGCTAGGCCAGCAGATCAATCGGTAGCGGACACCGTTTGATTCAGCTCTCATACGACTCATAGCGTGGAAGGCACTAGATAGAATCAACCTTTTGGAAAGTAAAAGTTTATTCAGCACTCGTGTAAGTACGTATAATAGCTTTAAGCATACATTCTTGTTGTTTGTGGCATTCTTGTTGTTTGTGGCATACATTCTCGATCGTGTTATTTCATACGTCTTCAATCTCCCGGTAATATAAATCGTGCGACAATATTTATAACATGAGTTCAAGACATAACCATTCTTTCTTTATTTATTAAATACAAGCGATAGGTTTCCGTGTATTCGTTGGTCTATTCAGATATAGATAGATAAGATAGAGTAATTCTACACCATTGTCTCTGCTGTTACTATTTTTATCATCCAATGACAGGTCGGAGCAATTCCTGCATTTAGCCGCATGTAAAATAACAAAAAAAATTGTAGGAAATTAAATAAAAGACCCTCATACGCCCCCAACACCCCAATCTCCCTCATTACCCCTCAAACGCCCCCTAAATACCCCAAATAACCCTCATGCGCCCCCCAACACCCTTAAACTTCCCTCAAACGCCTCCAACACCCCCATTACGCCCGCAATATGCCCCCTAAACACCCCATTACGCCCCCAACACCCCTTCGAACTCCTGAATCAATGATTGAGAATGATTCAGCAAAATTCAATTCGGTGTTTATTGTGATTCTAGATGAGAATTTACCTAGAGGGGGATTAACGTCCGCATTTGCAATTGAACACAGAATTAATCTATTTTCAGAATTATCGATAATGTATAAGACATCTAATGGTTATATCTCAAGAGGCCCTCAACACCCCATACTACCAATCTTTACCCCTGAGACTCCCCCACAATCCCAAATACAACCCCGAAAACGCTACAAACGTCTCCGAAAACGCCACAAACGTCTCCGAAAACACCCCAAACGCCCCCGAAAACACCCCAAATAGCCCGGCGGGCCTTTTTCGTGTCCCGTTTGAGAAATACACCTACTATCCCCGCTCACCTCCATGGCATGCAGAAGTAAAAAGGCTCGAAGCCCTCTCTGAATCAAGTCACAATTTTGGTTATATGTCGATTTGACGGGTGGATGGGTGATTTTGGATAGAGAGGTATTCATGGTTGGGGTGTTTTCTGGGGCGCTTGGGGGGTTTTCGGGGCCGTTTGGAGTGTATTTGGGATAATGGGGGAGTCTCTTGGGTAACGATAGGTAGTATGGTGTGTTGAGGGCCTCTTGAGATATAACCATTTATGTTAGATGTCTTATACATTATCGATAATTCTAAAAATAGATTCATTCTGTGTTCAATTGCAAATGCGTAATCTTAGTTTTCTGAAGAAGTTAACCTGTATAATTATAAAGAATTATTATTATTATTATAATACCCCTCTAGGTAAATAGTTTTTACTTCTAGCACAAATAATCATCTAGAATCCCAATAACACCGAATTGAATTTTACTGAATCATTTGACTCAATCATTGATTCAGGGGTTCCAAGGGGTTGGGGGCGTAATGGGGCGTTTAGGGGGTATATTGGGGGTGTAATGGGGGTGTTTGAGGGAAGTGTGAGGGTGTTGGGGCGTATGAGGGTGTTTTATTTAATTTCCTACAAGGTTTTTGTTATTTTAGTTTGCGTGGAACTTTTTTATTATTAAGCTCATACACTTTCATTCCTTTTCAAGTTTTTGTTTCGTACCGCTTTACTATCGCATAATCCCCCTCAGTCTGTATGCTGATCAACTGTAAAAATAGCAAATGATTTAACTTTTCGCATCTCATTAATTATTAGTTTGATTATCTCCCATGCATTTGATTGGCTACTTTCTACTTGTGACAGCCTTTTGGCATATATATATAAGCCCTATTTATTTTATTTCATCTCGTCTTACTCTGATGGGTTCCGGTCGAAACGTCAGTATTTCATTACTAAAATTCTTGGCAGTTTACCACCTTTTCACTTTACTTTTAACTTGGTGTGCTTGTAAATAATAATACGAATCTGTATGGGTTTTAACTTTTGGTGTTTAAATATTAGTGGCTCTTAGGGATTTTTAACTTCTGTGTGTGATTTAGGACTTTGTGTGTAAATAGGAAACTGAATAATATATACTCATTACCTTATTATAATGCATCTCTTGTGAATGATGGGAGAAGGAGGGGGATAGAGTGTGTATTTCTGAAACGGGACGTGTGGGACTAGGGGGACGCGGCGTGGCTCTCTCGTGACTTTGTCGAAAATAATATTTGGTTTCGAACATTATTTCAAATCAATAATTTGTCATCACGATTCTGATGGACTTACAAATCTTCATGCCCACGTACCGTTCTTAAACAGTGAGGTTAAACTCTATATGCAAGGCATTACAATATTTTATCTAGTTTGGCCTTCTCTAGTTTGTTTCATTAAATATTCCGAAGAATTGTGAGTTGTGATATTTAATGACCTCAAAATTATTCAAATGTATCAGTCTTATGTCTCGATCAATTCCAAGCGTGACCATGCCCCGGTGGGGCATTTGCAGTGCTCTGACGCCAAAATGTCAAATGCCCGTCAAACGCCCGGGGGGGGGGAGGATGGTCACGCTTGGAATTGATCGAGACATTAGCAACGTATCAAAATGCATGATAACATTAATAAATTCAGCCACATAAACCAAACCGATATATATTTAATATATATATATTTTTCTATGTGTTTGATATCTTCGATCGTTCTTTTTACAGCTTCTCGGACTATTTTTTAGGAATCGCATTTTATTTCGTTTATTGAAGTTTATTTGTATCTTGAAAGATCTATACGTTTAAGATCCCTCGGATCATTCTTCTCACAGCTTCTCGTTCACGTCGATATATCTTCAAGTTAGTCCGCTTTAAATGAAGTAAAGCCGTTGAAGTAAACCAATTTAAAACTCTTATAGATATACTTCTGCCAGGAAACCTTATTTTGTGACGTCCTTTTGTTTTATTGCTTTAATGACTCATTAAAAGGCACGCGCCATTGTTACAAATGTGCTCTCAGGCGAAATATGCAAATATTAGTCTTATCTACAGGCAACATAATAATAATAATAATAATAATAATAATAATAATAATAATAATAATAATAATAATAATAATAATGATGATGATGATGATGATGATGATGTTGATAATAATAATAATAATAATATCATTTATTTAATCACGATTGATTTACACGGTAGCAGAGCGCTGATGGGGTCGTGAATTTAAAACTATTAAATAGTAATACAATTTTATGCTAGCTAATATTCTATAATCTACTATATATAAACGTAGAGATAAATTGATCAAATTAAAAGTAGATACAATTACAATAGCTTGTTAAAAGTGGATAAAATCAGAATCATTAAGTTTTAAATTAGGCTTAAGCGCAATGTGATCTCGTTGGTTTTTAACTAGTTTTTTTAAAGTGGGCATGTCCCCTAGTATCTTGGAGCGAATCGTCTAAATAATTCCAAATCACAGCTACTCTATATGCCACTGATTTGCGCATGGTCTCTGTTCTCGGTTGAGAGATGACAAGGCTGTTTTTTCCTCTTAAAAATACCCATTGTTCCATTTAATAAAAAGGTCGTAGAGTCTGGAAGTAGGATTGTGTAGTGTTTTATGTACAAAGACAGCTAGTCTGTGCTTATAGTTCCAGGTGATCGTTTTCCAGTTCACAGTTGGCTTTACTTAGGACTTCTGCGCTTGGGGTTCTTCAGTCGTATTTAAAAATTATAACATAGCAACGCTTTGAACGTAACAACCCACTTTAGTTTATATTTTCTATGTCCACATGTTTTAAATCCTTAACAGTTCTTCGCACTGCTTCCCGAAATGTTTCTTCCTCATAGGAATTCTGTACACTAAAGCGACATCAGCCACAATACGGCCAAAATCGTTAGGATTCATGTAGACTTATGCAAATCTTAGCCTTAACAACGTGAATATACATGACAACGGCGTCATAAAATAACCGAGTCATCCAATTTAACCAAGACGGGTTTTTTTCCAAGTCAATACGCTTGAAATCTTCGGCCGTTCTTCGTACAACTTTCCGAAGTGTTTCTTCCTCATAGGAATCCCTTAATCGATATACGAATGAGATAAGCCACAATACGGCCAAAATGGTTCGGTTCCATCTCTTCGTAAATATAGTGAAGGTTTAGTCTGTTGACTTGACTGCTAAACCTGTTGTAAAACTCTTCATGTTCTCAAAGACATGCGTCAATATGAAACAATAGTGTTTCATTATCGATCTCAATGTTATTACTTTTAGTTCGTCCCAAATCATATCCATGGCGCATGCGCTGCTTTCGGGTTGCTTACTGTCACACAATGAGTCTGACCACATGGACATCAAGTGTATAAATACGAAGGCATTTCTTATATTATTAAGAGATTCAAAAGGATAATGACGTAACACCATCATAGGAAGGAGTCGGCGGCTAATCGGGAATGACATCATACCAATATGATGTAGTGGAATCGGAAAGTCCTCGGTTGGGGATTTAAAGGTACACAGGGGGAAATGACAGGTCGTACTGGTACACGAGCTAGGGTTAGGAATCCTGAAGGTTTAATGACGTAATCTGAATAAATAATTAGGGTTAAGGGGCCGTGTAGGTTCACGAGAGGTCATGACGTAATGACGAATATTATGGCGGCATCCCTTTGCACTCCATACAGGGGGTATCACTACTAACACTGTTAAATTCAAGTTCCAGCGACGGCAAAGACCCGCGGGTCGTTGAGGCTAAAATGGATGACTCAAAAGTACCAATCCAACCTTTTAGAGTATTAGTACACCAACATGACCGCCATCTCGCGGGAGATTAGTTGAAAACGCTCTATACTGTTTATTAACATGAAAGCTTCTGATTATCCGCCATTAATTATAGTTGTTTTTGTTTTAAAGAACGTTCCAGACGACGAACGGTTGTGGTGTGCCTTGTGACTGCAGAAGCTGGCCATATTATCCAGTTTGTGATGGCAACACAACGCTGTGGTCACCATGCCATGCACGTTGTACTTTGTATTCGAGAAAGGACAAGGTAGACAAACTAGACATCAGCATGAAATTTACTCGCGGATGACAAAGCGAAGGTTATTTGACTGCGTACTGCTATGTGGAATATAGAAATCCTGAATTCTCATTGTTCTTCATATAGTCATTCCATGGATGCCGGTGCACTGTTTCCAATCACTCCATTGTTAAACCTGGCAAGTGTCCCAAGGATTGTGGCGCCAAACCAATATTGTTCCTTCTTGTCGTCGCACTCACTGGATTCATTATATTCTTCACGCAGACCCCCATCATCATAGCGGTGCTAAGGTGAGGAGAATTGACTAAATTGACTACTATAGTAAACACCCGCTTAGGGCGTTGTGAACCCATTTTGTTAAGGGGGTCCAGTTTAATCTTCCCGAATATTCTATAATTTATAAAATTACCCGAGTTTTATTTTTTCGAGCAAACTCTAAAATGGAAGCTTCCAGAAACAAAATACGAGGATGAAAACGTTATTTATCGAGTACAAGAGCAGATACCGTACAAGAGCAGTAATGCAAGATTAAAAATTGAAATTCGACAAGCGCCATATGCACATGAGATCCACTCACACGCCAAGTTTGATTTGATTTCATAAACAAAAATTTGGTGGCATTTTGAATTTTCATGATGCTACGTGGGCGTGCAAGATGGCATTTTCTAGAAAAATGGAAGTTTTTCAACCTGATTTTGTTGTGTTTCGATAATCAAAATATAATTAAGTTGTATTTATTATAGTCCTTTTACAAAGTGAATATACGTATACTCTGACTGCCTACTATCGTACTCAGCGTTCGACTGTTCCGGTATTAATTACGGTAATTGGAGACGACAATCATAACATCTCCCTTTGTTTATGATGTTGTTCAAAGCGCCTAGCAACAAAACGTAACGAATCAACAATAGTGTTAAATAATGAGTTTGTTCTATCTAGTCGAATCCAAATCGTTCGGGTTTCTGAATGGTCCTTCCTGAACGGGTGACTGTTTCAGCTGGTCCACTAGCCTGTTCATCTTCATACGGTCCGGTTTTATGTTCAACTTCACTTCGTGGATGTTCGTTGGATTCGACGTTTTCGTTGGGCGTTGGTTGGTCATTTCCCGGTTGTTCCGGGGTTATTTTTTCTTCAATTGGCTTCGTTGTTTTCAGGATATCTCGCCTGTTTCGTCTGTAACTCCGTCCCATCTCCGTTTCGACTACGTAAGATCTGGGGTGCTCTGTTTGGTTTACCAAAACTGCTGGTTTCCATTTTTTGGTAGATTCGTCCCGTATCCTGACTGATTCGCCTCGGTGGAGCGGCTGTAACCCTTTGGATCCCTTGTCGTAGTGTTCCTTTGCTTTCTGCTGACGCTGCTGAAGGCATTGTTTAATTACTCCAGCATCATACATAGGCTTAAGGAGAATGGAGGAGGTTGGTAGGCAGGTTCTCGTCCTTCGTCCCATCAGCATCTGGGACGGAGATAAACCAATTCCTTCAATGGGTGTATTGCGTAGGTCAAGCAACGCCATGTTTGGATCGGTCTTGTCGTGTTTGGCTTTCTTTAAAATCTTTTTCGCCGTTTGTACCGTTCGCTCCGCTAACCCATTCGATTGAGGATATCGTGGTGACGATGTGATATGATGTATGTTGTGATCTGTGGTGTACTTCTTGAACTCGGAACTTGCAAATTGTGGACCGTTGTCGCTCACGATTTCGTCAGGGATGCCGTATCGACCGAAATGTGGTCGAAGGTGATTGATTACGGTCGAGCTCTTGGTACTCGGGAGCTTTGTTATCTCAAAATATTTTGAGTAATAATCTGATATTACCATAAAGTTCTCGTGATCAAATTCGAACAAATCAATTCCCAATCTTTGCCACGGCCTGTCTGGAATTTCGTGACTCTTCATTGGTTCGCGCTGCTGTGCGTTTCGAAATAGGAGGCAGGTGTTGCATTTCGAAACCAAGTCGGTAATCTGACTATTCATCCCAGGCCAATAGAGAATGTCTCGAGCTCGACGTTTGCATTTTTCAGTGCCCAGATGATTTTCGTGTATTCTTTTCAGCATCTCGCCACGCATTGACAATGGTACGATGAGTCGTTCTCCTCTTAGAAGTAAGCCGTCCTGGCTATTAATTTCGTCACGAACTTGCCAATACTCTCTGATGCTGGGGTCGGCATCTGACTTCTGATTGGGCCATCCTGTCTGTATCGTGTGGTACAGTTTCTTCAATGTTGGGTCATCTCTGGTTTCCTGTCGAAATTTCTGTAGCTTCGCATTGCTTATTGGGAGGTACTCTACGGTATGGACAACGTACTGCTCTTCGGTTTCACCCATCGTCGACAACGGTGCTCGGCTGAGGGTGTCTGCGATATACAAGTCTTTGCCAGGCTTGTATTGAACGGTCAGGTCGTATTTCTGCAGATTTAACATCATGCGTTGTAGTCTGGGTGGTGCGACTGTTAGTGGCTTTCTGAACAGGTATTCTAGTGGCTTGTGGTCTGTTTCGATGGTGGCGGTCTTTGAGTAGATGTATTGGTGATATTTGGTACAACCAAATAATATTGCTAACAATTCTTTTTCAATCTGTGCGTAGTTCTTTTCAGCGTTGGTTAAAGAACGTGACGCGTAGGAAACTGGTCGTCCTTCTTGGAGAAGACATGCACCCAAACCATATGACGAAGAATCTACTGACAGTGTTACTGGTTTGGACACATCATAGTATTGGAGAACCTTTTCTTCCGTGACTCTTAGTTTGATTTCCGAAAACGCTTTTTCCTGTGCTTCATCCCAATGCCAGGCAGTTTCTTTTTTTAACAGTTCTCGAAGTGGGACAGTGGCATTTGAAAGGTTCGGGATGAATTTGGCCAAGTAATTCACCATTCCCATAAACCTCTGGAGCTCTTTCTTGTCGTTTGGCCGCTGGATCTCTTTGATCGCAGTCACTTTCTTCGGATCCGCTTTCACCCCGTCGCTCGTTAGTATGTGACCGATATACGACAGTTCGTTTGTTTCTATCTTCGATTTTTCTCTGTTTAGCCTTAGGTTTAACTCGCGTGTTCTCTGTAGCACTTTACGCAATCTTGTGTTGTGTTCTTCGATCGTTTTGCCCCACACTAAGATGTCGTCGACGATGACAGCCACCCCCTCGAGATCGTCGAGTGCTTGCGTCATTCGTCTCTGGAACACCTCTGGCGCTGAATTAATCCCAAACGGAAGTCTCAGATATTTATATCGTCCGAATGGAGAATTGAAAGTTACCAGCTTGGAACTTTCAAGATCTAACTTGACCTGCCAAAATCCCGACGATGCATCCATTGTGCTGAAGAACTTCGCCCCATTTAACTCGGCAGCAACTTCTTCGATGGTCTTCATGGGGTAGTGCTCTCTTAGAATCGCTTTGTTTAAGTCTCTTGGATCCAAGCAGACTCTGACTTTCCCATTACTTTTTTCTACCACTACCAACGAATTCACCCACTCTGTCGGTTCTGTTACTTTCTCGATTACACCAAGTTTTTCCATTCGATCAAGTTCAGTTTTCAATTTCTTGCGGAGCGCATATGGTACCTTTCTCGGTGGATGAACGACTGGCGTGACAATTGGATTAGTTTTAATCTGATAATCCCCTTCAAGGCATCCTAATCCCTGGAATACATCGTCGTACTCTTTGATGATATCTTCGCTATTCTTTGGCGTATCCCGTGGCGTATCTGAACTCATAGTGCCAACCGGTATGTCGTTCACGGTGTAAACGCGTTTAACCAGGTTAAGATCGAGACATGTTGACAGTCCTATAAGACAGGAACGACGTTGTTTTCTTCAACTATTTGGAACTCCACAGCCCACAGGGTTGAGCTTTCCTTTGTGATCGACTAACAGACAGTTTTTTCCACTCACTTTGATACTGTGACCAGAATAAGAGACCAATCGCGTCCTTGATTTTCGAAGTTTTTCTTCCGTCAGTTGATGATATAGCTCGCGAGACATAACATTACATTGGGCTCCAGTGTCAAGTTTCAACGCGACCTTCTTCTTGCCCACTTTAACCTTGACGTGCCACTCCTTGTTCGATTCTTCTTTGCTTGACTTGTGAACGGAATAAACGAACATTTCTTGAGAATCCGAGTCGTCTTGAGAATCCGAATCTTCTTCAACTGTGTGTACAGGTTTTCTAGAGGAGCGACAAACCTTTGCGAAATGATTTCTTCCTTGGCATTTGTTGCATGTCTGGCCAACCGCAGGGCAGCTACGCTGGTCATGTTCGTTGTAACCGCATCTACCACACTTTCTCCCTTCGGTCTTTCCTTGTTTGGCGACTTCTTCCTTGGTGTTCCTCTTACTGAATGGTCGGCGCTGTCTATTTGATTTTATGGAATTGACTGTAACCTCTTCCCGTGTACGACAAATGTCGATTGCTTTCCTTAGCGTTAGGTCGGCGTCTCTTAATAATCTTGCCTTCACTCCAGGACTTTGCCTTTGGATTCCGCATACAATTCTATCTCGAATGAGAGAATCCTGTAATTGACTAAATTCGCATGATTTTGCAAGCTGCTTCAACGCGGTCACATAAGAGTCGATTGTTTCATCGTGTCTCTCAAAAGTTATGTTTTTCTTTGGGGTGCAATAGCCCTCAAATTTTGAAATTAGTGGCGCGATTTTGTTCTGCTCGTCTTCGGTAAATGTAAACGTGTTAAATACCTCAACAGCATCCTCTCCAACTACTGTTAGAAGGATTGAACACTGGATTTTCTCATCTTTGGCGTCTCCTCCTGTTGCGCTTAGGTATAGCCGGAATTGTTGTATCCATCTCCGCCAATTTTCGGATATGTTTCCTTCGAATGATAATGATTTTGGTGGTAGTAACGAGTTCGGTGTAGCCATCTCAAACTTCTGACACCATGTTGTGTTTCGATAATCAAGATATAATTAAGTTGTATTTATTATAGTCCTTTTACAAAGTGAATATACGTATACTCTGACTGCCTACTATCGTACTCAGCGTTCGACTGTTCAACGTTCATCATAACAGATTTATGATAATTAATGCTAATTTATATTATCATGATGTGTCTTGTTCGGAAAATTCAAAAGCATTGGTAACAGCCGGTTTATTGGACTTTCAAAAAAGGTATAGATTTCGCAACAGCTATGGATATTTCCCGAGATATCAATAGAACATGTTTTTCAGCCGGACAGGAAAGAGTTAAAGGCCTTTTATTTAAGAGTAATTTATAGTTCCCCTTTAAATAAACAAACAATTGCATTCCGTTTCATTTGGTTGTGTTGTCTAGGTCTGTGCCATATCGTTTGAGGGCGTATGCTTTAGGATGGCAACTGAACCTTACTCGGATACTGGGCGCCATCCCTGGACCAATTATTTTCGGCAAATTGATTGACACTGCTTGTATCCAGTGGCAAGAAACGTAAGTAAATAATGATGCTTAATATATGATTTGGTTAATACTCCAAAGAAACTCTAAGTTATCACTGAATACCAAAGGCGCATAATAACGAGTTTTTGTTATAGTTTGTTTGCGACATGTTAATATATATAATGCATAATTATGATGACGCATAATGAATGACGCGTGAAGTACTATGCATGACGTATTATGCATGACGTATTATGCATAACGTATGATACATAACGTATGGTGCATGACGTATGATGCATGACGTATGATGCGTCGTCATCCATGTCATGTGATGTATATGGCGCACGACGCATGGATGATTTATGATCCCCGACGTATAATGCAGAATGCATAGTGAGCGGTGCATACGCACAACGTGTGATTAATGATATATCACGCATAAATGAATAAATCCGGTATATGGTGCATGATAAGCAATGCATTATTATCCACGACACATAATATGTGTATATATAATTAATAATTTATTTCTGGCGCATGATTTGTGAATAATCTATCAAGGGGGCGACCTGTGAACCACGTCATCAGTCTACACAATGTATCAACTTTCATCATTATTATTACTACAGGTGTGACGGTAAAGGCAGTTGTCAAGAGTACAACCATTGGCGTCTCGTTGTCATCACCGCCATTGTCATGATCATTCTTAAGATTATCACTTTCTTTTCTTTTGTGCTCGCCTGGAAATTCATGAAACATGAATTGACGAAAAACGGTCTCGCAACAAACGATGATAAGGGCGTCCATCAGTGATTCCTTAATCAGGAGCTCATATTTACTGTCAAGCAATGATTTATCCTGAACTACGAGCTCATATTCACTGTCAAACAATGATTTATCTTGAACTACGAGCTCATATTCACTGTCAAATAATGATTTATCTTGAACTAATTAAGAGCTCATATTCACTGTCAAATAATGATTTATCCTGAACTACGAGCTCATATTCACTGTCAAACAATGATTTATCCTGAACTACGAGCTCATATTCACTGTCAAACAATGATTTATCTTGAACTACGAGCTCATATTCACTGTCAAATAATGATTTATCATGAACTAGGAGCTCATATTCACTGTAAAATAATGATTTTTCTTGAACTAAGAGCTAATATTCACTGTAAAATAATGATTTATCATGAACTAGGAGCTCATATTCACTGTAAAATAATGATTTTTCTTGAACTAGGAGCTCATATTCACTGTCAAACAATGATTTATTATGAACTAAGAGCTCATATTCACTGTCAAACAATGATTTATTATGAACTAAGAGCTCATATTCACTGTCAAACAATGATTTATTATGAACTAAGAGCTCATATTCACTGTCAAACAATGATTTATTATGAACTAAGAGCTCATATTCACTGTCAAACAATGATTTATTATGAACTAAGAGCTCATATTCACTGTCAAACAATGATTTATTATGAACTAAGAGCTCATATTCACTGTCAAACAATGATTTATCTTGATTCACTGTCAAATAATGATTTATCTTGAACTAAGAGCTCATATTCACTGTCAAACAATGATTTATCCTGATCTAAGAGCTCATATTCACTGTCAAACAATGATTTATGCGGCACAGTAACGACGTGCTAATAAGAATCTATATTTTATAAAACTATTCTGCGATATTAAATGGGTACTCCAGTCAAAATACAAGATATAAATACAAGATATCGCATGTCGAAGTTGGAGAGTTTGTCCAATTTCGATGCCATATTTGGGGTGAATTTTCATATAAATCCCGAAATGACGTCACATAGACTATCGGTAGTAAAATTCGAAATTAAAATATTTCTAAAATAAAGCATTATCGTAAGAGTTAGGGTTAGGCCCTGTTTATAAGCGCTAGGGTAGGGTGAAAAGATAGCTTGCGTTTATAAGGAAATGATCGGGCTAGGGTAACGCTAGGACTAGGGTGAAGCATACTCACGCCGTCGAGTGTGTACGCGGGAAATTCGAGTGTAAACATGGCGGAAAGAAAGAATTGCTTTATTCTTCATACTGATCACTGTTCATATCTTTTATGTTTATATCCGATTCTGTCACACTTTCGGAACCAAGCTAGGTCTTCGGGAAAATCGGCAGCCATGCAACATACGAAGCTCGGTTCATGTATTGCAAGTCTGCTTCAAAGTCGATGCCATTAAATTCGCATTTAGTTTTGTAGTTTCTCAAGTAATTTAGAAGAGCAATCACTTTTGCATTTTGCAAAAATCAATTTTTCTTGCTTCCAGTTACTTCATTTGATGCAGATGTTTTTCTTTTTCGACCAACACTTTCTTTGGACGCCCCACAACACTTTCTTTTGACAGACATTGAAATATGCGAGGCTTGAGAGTGCATCAAGAGGCCTGATACCTAAAAACTTGACCCGGTGTCCGAGTTGTCCCTATCGATTGTGTTTATAAGGCAAAAACATATCCCTAGTGCTAGGGTTTCCCAAGCTAAGTGATAGGGTGAACCTACTAGTAGGGTAACCCTAGTTTGCTTATAAACGCAACGTAGAAAAATAACTACACTAGGGTCACCCGCGACTTTGGTCCCTTAGCAATGGCCGCCGTTGGCTCTAATTATCCAGTGAGAGACGTCAAATTAGGTTGAAGATTTTATGCATTTAATGTTAACAAAGAAACTATATTGGCCAGACACTAAACCTATTTTGCTAGCGTCACAGTTTGATTTGCTTGCAAACTCGGAGTTTCTAATGATCTCTCGTTAATTTACATTACGCAAATATGCTAGCTTCAAAATCATCTCATCAGATACAATAGAAAGCTCGATCCAGTCTTCTTTAGAGATCAGTGACTGGTAACACGTTTTAAGAGTTGAATAACGCCGCCATTTTGAATATGATCGTGACGTCATGTGCTGGGAAGTGTTGTATTTCGTACTTGTGTGCTACCTATCGCGGGCCATGTATTGCCTAGTTTATGTTGTAATAGCGATTAATAAAATAACGCTGAAAAGAAGCTTAATTTCTTTGCATTTCCGCCAACACTGACCACTTTACCCAGCACATTATACGTCACAAGTCATGTGACGAGAACCCTAATTCACTTTTAACACGCATTACAAGCATTTTTACAACCTCAAATTACGATATTCCGGTTATTTAGGTCTAGTGAGTACGTACGTCTCGTGAATCGATCGACAATCGTACCATCGTAATAGCCCACCCGAGAAACAAACGGTATGTTCTGGCACGCCCGAAGTCGAAATCATAGCTACCTAACAGTGCAGACGGCGAACGCTTAGGCAAAAAAAAGTATTATGTTTAATTCTGGTCAGTGGGTCGGACCAGAATTGACGCGGCTTTTTTGCAATTTTTTTCAAGGAAACGCTTTTTGCAGAAATGGTTAGTACTTTTTTAGTTTCTATATAAAGTGCAAATATTGATTTTTATGCATTTAACAGATCAAATACGCACTGCGAGGGTGTCCGTGACCACAAACACGCAACTGATCACCGATTTTGATAAAAAAAAACGTTGACGCGCACAGTCAAAGATGACGCGCGCTGACTAGAAACAGAATACTTTTTTTCGCCTTAGTTTGCAACCATCTTAACAAAACAAACATCATAGGAATAAGAGACGAACCTTCTCTGGAGACTAAAAACTACTTTTATTTGTTGCCAATGACTTTTAATGGAGAATTTCACGAACATAAGTCACAGGGGGAAAACTACGCTTCCTAAAGCACTTTGGTCCAAAAACTACGCTTCCTTAAGCAATTTAGTCCAAAAACTACGCTTCCTTAAGCAATTTAGTCCAAAAACTACGCTTCCTTAAGTAATTTAGTCCAAAAACTACGCTTCCTTAAGCACTTTAGTCCAAAAACTACGCTTCCTTAAACACTTTTAGTCCAAAAACTACGCTTCCTTAAGCAATTTAGTCCAAAAACTACGCTTCCTTAAGCACTTTAGTCCAAAAACTACGCTTCCTTAAGCACTTTAGTCCAAAAACTACGCTTCCTTAAGCACTTTAGACCAAAAACTACGCTTCCTTAAGCAATTTAGTCCAAAAATTACGCTTCCTTAAGCAATTTAGTCCAAAAACTACGCTTCCTTAAGCACTTTAGTCCAAAAACTACGCTTCCTTAAGCACTTTAGTCCAAAAACTACGCTTCCTTAAGCACTTTAGTCCAAAAACCACGCTTCCTTAAGCAATTTAGTCCAAAAACTACGCTTCCTTAAGCAATTTAGTCCAAAAACTACGCTTCCTTAAGCACTTTAGTCCAAAAACTACGCTTCCTTAAGCAATTTAGTCCAAAAACTACGCTTCCTTAAGCAATTTAGTCCAAAAACTACGCTTCCTTAGCAATTTAGTCCAAAAACTAGTAAGTAAGTAAGTAAAAGCTTTATTTAATCAGGAAACCCTATCAGATAAATCTGTTCTCCCTAGAGAACCTGAATACTTTACAAATACAAACTAAATTAATCAAAAATACAGGAACATATAAAATTTGACTCATGATAATAAGTCACAAAGTGTCATAAACTAAGGTTATGTAATTTTCCTTTAAAAGCAACGATGTTTTCAGAGTTGCGTACTTCAGGAGGTAACGTGTTCCAAGATTGGGTGGCTGAATATTTGAAAGTTCTTTTAAGCTGGTTAGTTCTTGGTTTAGGAAGTACAAAGTCATGTTTCCTTCTAGGATTGTATTGGTGCATATCCATGTGTTTGATAAGATTCAAGTCAAGAACTTCACTGTCACTGTGTAAACATTTAAACAGTATAATTAATTTATAATTACGTCTTCTTTCGTTCAATTTAATCCATTTTAACTGATTACGTACGACATCAGATGGAGTATTGATGTCCTTTACAAGTATAGTACGAATTGCACGGTTTTGTAACCTCTGAAGCTTGGTTGCTGCTGAAACATTGCAAGAGTCCCAAACAACACCACAGTAGTCAAAAATTGGACTTATTGTGGTGTTGTATACAAGTTTAGTGATGGACGTATAGTAAGGAGCGGTCTAATGCGTCTTAATAAGCCAATCCTTGACGAGGCTTTTTTGGAAATGTAATCAATATGGGCAGACCACGATATATTTTCATCGATAATTACTCCTAGATACTTGTAGGAATCAACGTTCTTTATGAGAGTTCCGTCAAAATGTAAGACAATCTGCTGACATGTTCTTAGCTTTTGCGCAGAACCGATGACCATAAATTCAGTTTTTTGGGTGTTAATAGCTAAGCCATTAGACTTTAACCAGTTACTGACATTTACCAGATCTTGATCAAGTTTAGATGCGACTTCCTGAGTTGATGAACCGCTAATATAGATGGCCGTGTCATCAGCGAACATACTAATGGAGCTATTCTGGATACAGGCTGGTAGATTATTAATGTGTATTAGAAAGAGTAGAGGACCCAATACTGATCCCTGCGGGACTCCAGAGTCGATTAGATGCGGAGAGGATAGTAAGCCGTTGAAAACACACGTTGATATCTGTTGCTAAGGTAAGAAATGAACCAGTCAAGATCTTTACCAGATATTCCAAGGAGTTGAAGTTTTTGTATCAGCAGGTTGTGTTTGACAGTGTCAAAAGCCTTTGCCAGGTCAAGAAAAACTACCGCAGTCACTAGGCCCTCATCCATGCTAGTTAACCATTCATCGATCACTCTGATCAAAGCAGTCTGCGTAGATCGTTTCGCTCGAAAACCATGTTGACTATGAAGTAATAAGTTATTCTCAACCAGATACTGATATAATTGATTGTGGACTTCTTTCTCAATTATCTTTGCAACTACAGGCAGTATAGAAATAGGACGGTAGTTGCTGACGTCGTCCCTAGTACCAGACTTGTGTAGTGGAATAACTTTAGCCATTTTCAGATCCGTCGGAAATATTCCAGTCGAAAGTGAAAGATTAGTTAAATAGGTTATGGAAGGAGTTAGAGATTGAGCTGCTAATTTAAGTAGTCGACTTGGTATATTATCTAGACCCGAGGCTTTCCTTGGTTTAAGAGAAGATAATTGCTTTAAAATAGAAATTGATTCAACGAGTTTAAATTCAAATCGAAACGTCAATGGTATAGGCGAAGTAGCGTCGTAATGGGTTACGATATTAGGTAAGAGTTGCATGACCCAGTTTAGATCCAATAGTCGCGAAAAATGAGTTGAAATAATCTGCGACATTGATGGTTGATGATATATAATTTGTGCCCAAATTTAAGAAATTAGGAGGGACTTTGGATGCTTTCGGGAGAAGACTCTTTAACAATTTCCATGTCCCTTTCGGATCATTGCGATTTTCTAAAAATTTAGATTTATAGTATATCTCTTTGCCACGTCTAATACGCTCAGTAACTTTATTCCTTGACGACCTATACACGTGCCAATCAATGGGATTGCCAGATCTAATGGCTTTACGGTGGAGGTAATCCCTTTGGCGCATTGATAATTTAATTTCGCTATCCATCCATAGACATGGATTACCGCGGACCGTTTTGGTTGATATAGGGGCATGTTGATCACAAATATCGTTAATCATCGTTTTCGAAATAGACCATGCAAGCTCAGGGTCGTCAACAGATTCGATAATGTGAAGTGGAGCAGAGTTTATATCCTCTAGAAACGTTTCTTCAATGAATCGACTATAGTTTCTATATGTAATAATTCGTGGCGGTTTCTTAGCAGCTTTGGCTTGTCGAACAATATAGACGAGGGAATGATCACTAATACTCAGAGATATAACACCAGCTTCACCAATTTTCTCAGAATGTGAGGTCATGATCACATCGATCTAAAGTGCTTCCTTAAGCACTTTAGTCCAAAAACTACGCTTCCTTAAGCAATTTGTCCAAAAACTACGCTTCCTTAAGCAATTTAGTCCAAAAACTACGCTTCCTTAAGCAATTTAGTCCAAAAACTACGCTTCCTTAAGCAATTTAGTCCAAAAACTACGCTTCCTTAAGCAATTTAGTCCAAAAACTACGCTTCCTTAAGCACTTTAGTCCAAAAACTACGCTTCCTTAAGCACTTTAGTCCAAAAACTACGCTTCCTTAAGCAATTTAGTCCAAAAACTACGCTTCCTTAAGCACTTTAGTCCAAAAACTACGCTTCCTTAAGCACTTTAGTCCAAAAACTACGCTTCGTTAAGCAATTTAGTCCAAAAACTACGCTTCCTTAAGCAATTTAGTCCAAAAACTACGCTTCCTTAGGCAATTTAGTCCAAAAACTACGCTTCCTTAAGCACTTTAGTCCAAAAACTACGCTTCCTTGAGCACTTTAGTCCAATATAGTCATAGAGAACCACCTTAACTAAAGCTTCTTTTTAGGCTAATTAGTATTTGGTTTTGGCAAGAAGAGAACAGGATACCTAAGTTGTAAGTAATGTTTTTTTCTTTCTTCTTAATTGTAATGTCTCCCAGTTGAGCTTATAGCTCTGACAGCATCCGATGGGGTTTCATAGTTATCACCTGTAAGAATATAGTTTGTTTTGCAATGTTTTTGAACACTCGCACACTATAAATGCACAATAATCAAATCAGCTTTTAAAGGACATTGGCAACAAAAATTAAGTTTGTCTAATATGAAAGAACTCGTAAAATGATAGAGTAACACCTTTTACAACTTTTCCGTATTTTACTTCGTTTTTGAAATATTTCAGTATGTTTGATATGTAAATGAGATGGTCTCTGACGTCAGGTGTGGGGTACAGAATTTTCACTCATTAAAAAATGTATTATATCTCAGTGATTGCTAAGTTTACAACGTTCATTATCATGAGGAGTTATTATACGCATATTTTCAAGTAAATTTGTGGAACAAACTTGAAGATGGAACTAATATTTTAATGAGTGAACATTCTCTACCCCACACCTGACGTCAGAGACCATTCATTTACATATCAAACAAACTGAAATATTTCAAAAACGAAGTAAAATACGGAAAAGTTGTAAAAGATGTTACTCTATCATTTTACGAGTTCTTTCATATTAGACAAACTTAATTTTTGTTGCCAATGTCCTTTAACATATTTCTATTGAGCAGATCTTTTGATCAACAAGTCAATATCCTAGGCTTTGTTGACAATTTGTTCGACGCAATTATTTCAGGTGATGCATTCGTGCACACTCTTATCATTTTCATCACGTGGTCAAGAGAGCTGTTCCTTAAGATCGACGTCAACACAGACAGTGTTTACGTTTTAGCAATATTGAAGTGTTTTGCACATCCTTAAAGTGCTCCTAACCTCAATATTTTTTATTGTCTTATTTGGAAGAACTTTTAAAAAGATAAAGTAACTTCTTTTGAAGGTTTTCGTTTCTTCGTTTTCTTTTTGAGATATATCAGTTTGTTTGATATGCAAATGTCAGGAATTTTCGTCACACATGCATAATGTAATGAGTTATCAGAATGTTTCACAAATAAAAACACTAAAGTGTGAATAACACGTGTGCGTGGTTCTGCGTGTTTCTCCCACAACACCAAACTTCTCGATTTTAAAGGATTTCGTTCGAGAATGAAAGAGATATAAACATTTCTCAATGAGTTCAATACCGGATATAGTCGTGATCATATTCTCATTGAATGGGAATTTATGAAATCGAGCTCTCCGACGTTTTAGATAAGTTGTCTTGTCTTGTCTTTTCTTTTCTTTTCTTGTCTTGTCTTGTCTTGACAAGTTGTCTTGTCTTGTCTTGTCAAGTCTTGTCTTGTCTTGTATTGCCTTTCGTTGTGTCTAACAACGTCTCTAGGGACGGTGAGTGGCTTCATTAATTATGCAGGCATTAAGTAAAAAACGTGAAGAACAGTAGAACGGGAAGAACGAAGAGCTTTGCAGCAACATCTTTACTGTTGGCCTACAGCAACATAGCCGAACGACAAATACCCCGAGATGTAGTTCCACCGCCAGTTCCTGTATTACCTGGGATTCAGCTACAAACAGAACCGAACATATCCCTCCAGGCAATGTAGAGGTCGGCGAGTCTCCAGAGCAGGTTCGTCTCTTATTTCCTATAATGTTTGTTTTCTGTACTGCTGGCAGCTATGATTTCGACTTCAGGAGTGCCAGAATATACCGATTGTTTCTCGAGTGGGCTATTGCGAAGTACTCGCTATCCTGAATATTTTATCAAGTAACGTCTATTTCGGTTGTCTCCCTTGAGACTTTAGATGCCACATCTACGTAAGACAAAAAACAAATAAATTTTGATGTCTCATCTATGCGAGTATTTCCTACGGCTCAAACATTTTAACCAAAATTTTGTATATATTAATATACATATATATTAAGGTCAGACTACGGAAAGTTCATCATATACAATTCAGCTTCGTTCTTTAAAAAAAACCATCTGTGATATGGATGGCAGCTGAAAGATGTACCACTCCATTGTAGGAAGCCTTTATTGAAAACATGTTGGCGATTACACTAAAGGTTGCATTTAAAACATTCTGTTGTGTTAGTACCTTGATTAGCCTTGTATCCAGGTATTCTTTGACTTCCTTTTGTGATTTAAACTACATAAAATCCGTCAAAAACGACAAAATCTACGCTTCTATGCTAAATTCTACGTCAGCTTATGCTTTATTGAGTTTTTGAGCTCAGTAACCAATCAGATAGCGTGTACTCGCTCATTTACTTCCGGTTATTTTATAAATGTATATAAATGTTTTTAAATTAGATTTTTAAATTAATTAATTAATTTTAAATTAGATTTTTAGATTAAATTAGATTTTTATGTAATATATTATCATTAATTGGTAAAATATAGTATTATCTAATTGTAATCAATTTCAGATGCAATTGAGATTTTATTATTATTATTATTATGTATTTGGAGAATTATGTCTATCGCAATTATATTATCATTATTATTATTATATTATTATTATTATTATTATTATATTATTATTTGTATTATATTATTACATTATATTATATATATATATATATATTTATATATATATATATTATTAGTACTAGTGTTTGAGCAAAATTATTTAAAAAAATAAATAAATAAAGTAAAATAATTATTTTAATAATAATAATAATAATAAAAGACGTATTAGGAGCATTATACAATAGTCTCAATGCTCTTACAACAATATATTCTTAATTTTACTTATAAAACTAATTACAGTTTCATTATAAGATAAAGCCTACTGCATATATTATCACCATGAACAAAAAACTATTAATTTTAAAAAAGAAATGTCTTAAGTGCTGACTTAAAACTACTTAACATATCAAAGCTTCTAATTTCCTGTTGTAATGAGTTCCACAGTTTTGGTGCCGCAACCGAGAACGCTCTGTCTCCATGAGTCACCGTTTTGGATTTTGGCTCAAGCAGCAGATTTCGGTCAGATGATCTCAAAGCACGAGTAGGTTTATATTTAGTTATCAAATCAGTAATATAAACAGGCGCCTGGCCATGCAAAGCCTTGATTGTAATTATTTGTATCTTAAATACAATCCTTTATCTCACCGGCAACCAGTGAAGATTACGAAGCACAGGGGAGATATGCTCCGATTTTTTAACGCCTGTAACAACTTGCTCAATTCAGCTTCTGGTAAGCCATATAAGATGCTATTACAGCTGTCAAGTTTTGATGTTATGAATGCATGCACCAACTCTCACAGTTCTTTTTACTCAAATATTTCCTGATCCTGCCGATATTTTTTATAGCAAAAGTGGTCGATTTACAAATGTTATTTACATGAGTATTTAATTTTAGATGTCTATCAACAGCAACACGGAGATCACGTGCAACCGGAGCCGGTTGGATTATCACATCATTGACACATATTTCTGGCATTGTATATTGGTTCACAATTCATATTTTACACCTCGACAAAGGAAGTCCTTAATAGTTTCAACTCCGGACAAGAGAACAAACTTCAGAATCATCTGGTTCTCCAAGGCTTCTTCTTCTCTAACGTCATCAAGTTCTCACAGTCGAAATTAAACGGCATATGGTCTAAATCCCAATCAAACCTCCCAAAGAACATAATAACTTCACCATCCGTTACATCAATAACTCACTTCCCACCCGCAAAAACCTTTTACTAAATGGGGAATAATGTCGAACTCTGATTGCTCCTTCTGCTTAAACCCTGAAACCCTCCTACACGTAGTTGCTGGATGTAAATCGTGCTTACCACGATTCACATGGAGACATGATTCTGTTCTGAACTTTATTGCACAAACCCTATAGGCAACCTGTCAAAAACTCTAATCTCTTCGTTGTAACTGGTGACACGTTCCGCCCAGATCTGCTTCTATCCATTTCCACTGATTGTCTCTATATCCTTGAATCTCTGTCGGATATGAATCTAATCTCCAAACAAATGTTGATCGCAAAAGATCAAGATACAAAGATCTCATTACACAGCAAAAGGAACATTTTAAATCCGTCAAATTTGTCAATAAGCTCCTTAAGTGATTTATCAAAAGAATGTCATACCTTTTTGATATGTTGAGCGATCTAGGTCTTGATAACAAACACCAAAATTATTGTATTAGGAGAATTATGTCTATCGCCATTAGAACAACTATATATTTTGTTGTAGAAATAAGGACTGGACAAATCCGGAATTACTGAACATATAGTTTTTCTATATAGTTTGTAAATAATAAATCGGTTCAAGTAGTCAATAGCGCTCCGTCGAGATGACGTCAGTACCGATGTTTGTACGCTTTTACCCATAATTATTGCGGCCATAACAAAAGAAATAGCTCATTTGCAATCATTCAAAACCACTTCTGTGACGGGGACACCCTGATTAAAGATTGTTATAATAATTTGTGAGTCAAATTTGGTTTGTTTGTCCGCTTTTTGAGCTATTAATAGCAGCCAGACTCTACGCTATTATAAATTACCTAAATTAGTGAGATTTATAATTGTATATATATAAAGAATTTCAATAAAGTTTCCATTATTATTATTATTATTATTATCATTATTATTATTATTATTATTATCATTATTATTATTATTATTATTATTATTATTATTATCATTATCAGTGTTGCTGCTTCCTCCGCAGGATCTTCTTTTGCAGGCTAGGGGGCGGCGCAGGCGCAATAGAGCGCCAGCAATGCTTCGCCTTGATTTATCCCCTTCCCGTCGTTCCTCGCGCGCCTCCCTCTCAATTTATAATAATAATATGTGCGAACAGACGCTATAATTACTAGCAACAATGGCAATCCTAAAGCAATTCTCACACGACAAATCGAAAACAACGTAGTGGAACATCTTTCAACCCTAAAGGAACAGAACACGATTATGAAGCACATCAAACAAATATCTACATCCAAATTGATAACGATGTGGCATAACATCTGTAGCCAAATGCCGAAGAATATATTCATTTTTGTAAGACGAGCTTTGATATTTAGTCTGCCAAATAATTCAAATCTTTATCGATGGAGGAAAATAGAGTCTGCATCCTGTATTTTGTGCACTTCCAACAAACAAACACAACTCCATATGCTGTCTAACTGTCCTGTATCCGTAGCTGAAGGCCGATATACATGGCGACATGACTCTATACTTTATACATTGCTTCAATATTTATGTCAACTAAAGAATTATGGATTTAATATTTATGGCGATCTTGAGGGTTATTGCAAGACTAGTGAACTTTTTCACTCCTTCCGTCCCGACATCGTGTTGGTAAAAGATGACACCATCTACATTTTAGAATTGACGTGCTGCTTTGAAACCAATACCGAAAAGAGTAGAAACTTTAAAATGAATAAGTACATAGATATTAAGAATGATTGCACGAGAAGATTTAGACACTTTAAAAAGATTTTTATTGAAATAACATCACTTGGTCTAGTCACAACTCATATCGAAAACTTGAACAGTATTTTTAAAGAAACTGATATTAACTATAAGAGGATGATCGCGAAGTGCATGGAAGTTGCTATGAGAGCTTCATTTTATATCTATATACGCCGTAATAAACACTGGACATATCCGCCTTTGTTAAAGTTTTATTAGCAACGTTTTATTGTTTTATTTAGTCAGTATAAAGTTTTATTGTAAATATAATATAACTTCTTAAATATGTTGCCTGTTTATCTCTGTGGATTGCCCTACGTTTACGTATGGAGAGAAACACAGAGTTGATTTATTCTTAGGATTATTTTGTAATATTGCTTCAATCGATTTTCTGAAATAAAGTTTCCATTATTATTATTATCATTATTATTATTATTATTATTATTATTATTATTATCATTATCAGTGTTGCTGCTTCCTCCGCAGGATCTTCTTTTGCAGGCTAGGGGGCGGCGCAGGCGCAATAGAGCGCCAGCAATGCTTCGCCTTGATTTATCCCCTTCCCGTCGTTCCTCGCGCGCCTCCCTCTCAATTTATAATAATAATATGATAATAATGAAGATTTTATTAAAAAATACATATCATCGCATGGTGAACCGTGAATTGCAATATGTTGCAAAAGAGATTAAGGATCCTTAAACATCAATTAAATGTAGAAAGGGGTAAAATATTACAATATATACAAAAATTTATAATGCTCATTGGTTCGTGCGGCATTTAAAAAGTGACAGACGATCTTTATTTCGCAAGTTACGATTATGCACCTGCTCTCTAGATGGCGATATTAAATGAAAAAGTTTCGAGTCGTGTTTACTTAGTTTACGTATAGTGATATCACAAAGTTCGGAGCGTCTAATCTTGGGAGAGTGGAGAGTTCAAGAGCTTCATAGTAACTCAATCCAGGGAATATAATTCGCATAGCACGTTTCTGGATGGACTCAATAGCATCACTGAGGTAAATGGGTAGGCTATTGTAGAGACTTGACGCGTAATTCGAAACTCTCCTTCTGGTGATTTGATTAGATTGCGTGATCGCATTATGCGACATTCACGCGGATTATATGTTGACCTTTGAATCATGATATTATGACCGTCTCGCTGTCTTAGCTTACGTTCATATCTTTCCACTATATGAACTAGCCGTACATTCAACTCTATTGCTTGCTTAGGTATGTGTTCCTGTCATCTATCTTATTCTTACTTATTTCCATCATACCTTATTGTACATACCTTGATATCTACACAAACAACGAGTCTTTCTTTATGAGGATTTCTGAAACATCAATAATAACAATAGCAAATTACAATAGTACAATAAAGTATGATGGAAATAAGTAAGATAGATGACAGGAACACATACCTAAGCAAGCAATGGAGTTGAATGTACGGCTAGTTCATATAGTGGAAAGATATGAACGTAAGCTAAGACAGCGCATAGACAGCGAGACGGTCATAATATATTAATATAATGATATAATCCGCGTGAATGTCACATATGCGATCACGCAATCTAATCAAATCACAAGAAGGAGAGTTTCGAATTACGCGTGGTATAGAATACGCGTCAAGTCTCTACAGCTATGATGCCAAACTTGACAACAATACTCAAGAATAGATCGAACCAGGGATAAGAAAATAGTCACAATATTTTTATGAGGGATACCAGCACGGGATAGAACTCTGATAATATGGAGACGTTTAGAGGCTTTCTTAACTATTTTGAGAATGTTCTCATTCCACTTGAAATTGCTGCTGATGGTTACTCCTAGCAGTTTGTGTGAATTAGCTCGATCAATTGGTGATTCATCTATGGTAAGAGGTTGAAGTAACGGTTTACACGAGAAAAGCAAATTCCAACTTTCTTGCATTTTTTAACATTTAATTTCATGTGATTAGAGGTCTAGATTATATTCTAGATTAGATTGCAGAGTTGACTCCTTGCCACGAGGGATGACTTCAGATATTGTTACATCATCAACATATTTCCAATAGGAGCAATTTAATTGAGAAGATGTTTCCAAGTCGTTAATCATGGTAAGAAACAAGATTGGGCCGACAAGATTTGGTTCCCTGAGGGACTCCTGCGGACACCATACCCCAGGCAGAAAAAGCTTTTCCGATCTTCATAGACTGACGACGATTTGACAAGAAGCTACAAATACAAGGGATCAGGCAACTCCGGACACCGATTTGGATCAGCTTCTGAATAACGATGGTGTGGTCAATTCTGTCAAAAGCCTTACTGACGTCAAGAAAACATATTCTGAGGTACTGGGCTCGGACGTCTTGTTACTCAAAATGTCACTTTCAGACGAAAAATAAACTACTTTCTAAAACCCGGAGAAAAAAATGAATGCCACGTTATTCAGCGCGTCAAAAACTATAAGAATATCAAATAAAACAGGGGTCGAAAATTTCGTTTCATAAGCACTTTAAGGGTGCTTCATAATTGGCTCTCCTCATTAGACACCCAGGGTCTGGAACCGAATTAGTTGCGGTTAGAGTCGTCTGGAGATTCTTATAGTATTTTACTATGGTTTCTTTATATGATTCGTCATAATAAGCTTGAAACTGCGTTTTTTGGATGCGAATAGTCGTTCATGCACGTTCAGTAATCCTACAGTTTGTATGCTTTGTTTAATATGCTTCTACTTGTCGTTTTTCAAACATTGAGAGGCATAAGAGCAACTCGGACAGACGCATATGTCGGATGAACTGTGCTTGTGGCAGCTTTCATGAGACCTAACCGTGATGAGACTCTCAAATACAGTGTGAAAGTAAAACAAAATTGCTTGGTATGCCTGAATATATTATATTATATTTTATTTAGATATCCAAAACAGAAATACTGTATAACCACCTACTTTCAAGAGAACTGCACAGCAGAAATTAAATTTCATACTGTTGTTGTAAACGCAAGACATCAACAATGACAACAGGCAACATGCAATTATTACAATTGACTGACCAATTCATCGGGGTACATGTTTCTCATTTCTGTGTTTCTTGCTAACTATATTTGATGAATTCTGCTGCGTAATCTGTGCTATTTGATATTACAGTATCACATTGATATTATATTCGACAATTATGTCAGTTCTGTAGTCTGTTCAGCCGCGCGTTCAGTCGTTCATTCTGAGTAATGTGTGGACAGTAGTTATTTGCACCGTGTGCCGGCTTACCACACTAGTAATACACATCGCAGACCGCGTTATATTCTTGATGTATAAACCCGATTTGTTGGCAAACAGAAAACAATACGAAGTGATATCTATTTATTTTATAGGCTAACAATTATTTAAGTTTGGATGTTTGCTTCGCATCATGTTTCAATCAACTGTGCGTCGGCACAAACAAGCCACGGTTTAAAGCTATACACGACCGAATCGTTTTGAATTTAGTAGTTCTTACTTTATTAAATGATATTTTATTATCTAAGTCCTTTAGATCCACGAAAAAAGCTACCTTCTAACTTGTGCGTGTTAATCGGATGGCTGCACGTTTACTATTAGCGCACAGCTGACTTTATACGAGCGGATGTACCTACACACAGGAAAGAAGTGATTGAGGGCGTTGGTAATGGTTCTTGTAAAGAGGTGGTATCATCGATGTCTTGGAACCATTCGTATTGACTGACCCATCTCCCAAATGCATCAATGGCAGACTTGGGATAACGACGCAGTTGGCTTTTGGTAGTTAAGAGTAGGATTCGCTCCTTTACTGATGGGTGACCAAATAACAGCATTATGATCAGACATACCAAGACTGGCAAGAGGGGCATTTGTAACAGGATCAGCATAAAAGGATTTTAAATTGGTAATGATTAAATCGAGGATTGCTTGGCCACGCGTAGGCTGTTTGACAAGTTATTTAAGGTTTTGTTGATTTAAAGTTCGGATATATGTTCATTCTATTAAAGTCACCAAGAATTACTATACCACACTCAGAATGGGTATTTCGAACGAAGTCAATTGATTTAACAATTAAACTCCGGTATCAGGAGGACAATATAGGACACATACCAGAATGCCCGAGAGAGGACGCGGTAGACGGCAAGGTCGAAGCCATAGCCACAAACTTTCAAAATCAGGGTGTTCAAGGTCGTTTCTTCGTTTACAGGGGATTTGGTGATTGACATACACACAAACGCCTCCACCACGTCCAGTTTGCCGTCTGTCAACTCTATGCAATGTATATCCAGGAATGTTAATAAAAGAAGAGTCAACAAAATCTGTCAGCCATGACTCGGTGATAACGACAACATCGGCTAAGTTATGATTTAAATACTCAGTTAGTTCATCAATTTTGGGGATGAGCGAACGAGCATTGCAGAGGCCGAACGCTAGGAAGTTGAAACTTGTTATGAGAAACTGGGTTTGGCGAAAGCTGATTAGAGGTCCGTAGGAATAGTTATTAAGTTTGTATAATTCACACCATGTTGAGAAGTATAATTAGCAAAACTAACTCGCTTACTCTGACCAAGGTGCGAATTAATTGTCGGGATGTTGAACTTTCTTGCTGCTTCTTCTGATCTAGTTTTAAAACCCGCATGCCTTCTTCTTGGTCTTCTGAATGTGCTAACCATAATCGAGTGATCCGACAAACAGCACGAAGGCTCTGCAGGATCCGAAATAATGCCAAAAGCCGAGGACTGAAGATGTGATGGTTGAATGCCGCCACAAAAGGTGAAAACCACAATCGTCAAATAAAACCAAATGTAAAGATCCAGGCTGCGTGAGATTAACATGATAGATATTACATTGTTGAAGAAACCATTTGTTGAAATTAGAGAGGATATAGTAATAAAAAATACTCGTCGTCGTTCGTCATAATCTTTTTTTTGCTAAATCGTTACACCGGGATGTCAGTTTCTGTCAGCCATTTTCTGTCAGCCATTTTATAGTGTCCGTATCTAATTCCTTTAGTCCTGCGGGGCCTGTAGAGAGGGCAGTATTGCAATATATGGGTTATTGTTTGCTTTTCACCACATGGGCAAGCTTCGCTGTCGCGGGCGTCAATCTTGGCGAGAAAAGAGTGGGTCTTTCCCCACCCGGTGCGGAGGCGGTTAAGCCTGGCCTAGCGCACACGGTCGAGTTGGTGTCCAGCTGGTTTGGTTGAGGGTGAGTCGATGTACTCGTGAAGATTCGTGAGAAGGTGCCAATCCTCTTTCCACCTGTCTTCTGCCCATATGGCAGATAGGGGAGCAGACGTTTGAAGATCGTTTGCGTGCACTGCAAAGTGTCGCCGGTGGAATCTTTGTGGTGGGTCGTCTTCGTGGATGTAGGGAACGAGCGGGCTGTCTGGATCTTGATCTGTCTGATTGCTGCGGGAGTGATGCCTGCGATGATGGGTAGCATTGGCAGTGGTGTGGGCGCCATATGGCGCCGGAAATCAGCCGTAGGGCCTCGTTCAGCACGACGTTAAGTTTCGCTATGTGACAGCTATGTGACCACACTGGTGCAGCGTATTCTGCGGTGGAGTACACCAGTACCAGGGTAGAGGTGCGCAGGGTGTTGAAGTTAGCCCCCCAGTGCGTACCAACAAGCTTTTTCAGTACGTTCACCCGCTTTGAAGCCTTCTCAACTACAGTTAAGAGGTGTTGGCGGAATGTCAGACTCCTATCAAGGGTTAATCCGAGGTAAACTGGTGTTTGGTCAAACTTGAGGATCTTGCCGTTGATCTCGATAACCAGCTTCTCGCCTGCCAGCTTGTTTGACGGAGCACACGGTTTTAGACTCGCTCAGCTTCAGGTGCCATTGGTTGAAGTAGGCACAAAGCGTAGCGAGGTCGGCCTGAAGGGCATGCTCGATCTCCTTGAAATCATTTCCCGGATAGCCTAGGGCACTGTCGTCGGCGTAGATGTACTGTCCTCATGAGGATGTGCATGGGAAGTCGGCAGTGTAGATATTGAACAGTATTGGTGCTAGTACTGAGCCTTGGGGGAGACTGTTTCGGAGATTCCGCTTCCTACTGCGTTCTCCGCTGGATGTTTCGACGTAAAACGAGCGGTTGTGCAACAGCAGCAGCATGAATTTTACGAGCTTGACGTCTGGGATGAGTTTGAGTAACTTGGAATACAGTCCGCGATGCCAGACGGTGTCGTAAGCAGCAGTAAGGTCCACGAACACTGCACCAAACTTTGTTTCCGCTGGAACGACGAAGTCTCGATATCATGAACAAGTCGCACTATCTGGTGGGGAGAACGGCCTCGGCGGAAGCCAGCTTGGGCATGTGGAAGATGGAGTTCCATGATATTGTTGATGCGCGCAAGAATTATTCTCTCCATAGCTTTGTAAACAATGCTTAGGAGAGAGATAGGGCGGTAGCTTTTGGCCTCATCGTAAGGCTTATGGGGTTTGAGGCTTCTCGCTATCGCTGGCGTTATTGTATTCTTGTAGTGCCGCCTCGCATTCGTCGTCCCAACACGGTATATATTGACCACGCCTACCACGGGGAATGGACGATTTTGCAGCAGTTGAGAGCATTTCAGTGAACGATTTGTATGTTACAGACGTGTTGCCTTGTGGAGGAGAAAAGTCTTGTGAAAGTGTATCGGTGAGGTCGCCGAATTTCGTCCAGTCCGCTCTCCTGAACTTCCACCTTTTCTTGTTCAGACTTTTGATCTTAACTTCTAGCTTCGTACCGATGATCTAGCTTCGTACCGATGATGATTGGGCAGTGACCTGAGCGTGGAAACCTGTCAAGGACTAAGCGCTCACTCGCTCCATGGTTACAAAGCTCAGGTCAGGGTGTGTCCACTTCTTGTGGCGGCCGGAGTAAAACGATGGATGGTCTTTAGCGTCATACATTTGGTACAGATCAGAGTTTTCAGCCCAGCGTGCTACAGCTTCACCATTAGGTTAATATCAGAATAACCCCATCTGGTGAGGCTGTTAAAATCGCCGCAAATAATACTCCGAGCTGTCACTGTTGGTAGGTTGCGCTGGGTAACAACTTGCCGACTATCGGCGTCGATGGTGATCCATTCGATAGCATTTTCGGAGTCAGATTTCTGGACGACTTTCGCGTTGATTCCAATGCGAGTGCATGATTTAATTCCGTGATGTTTGTGAGGGATAAACGCAATGGTGTTGTACCCTTCAATTGCAAGTTTTTCCTCATCCTTGCAGCGGTGTGTTGCTGCCAGATGTCGAATGTGTGTTTCCAGTGTGCTTCTTGCAGGTGCTTTTCTGCCAGATATCGGTGAATAAGATCGCGTTTGGCTCTCGTGAGCCCTTCGACGTTGAGTTGAAGAATCCGAATTTCGGTACTAGTCATTATGATTCGTTTTGGAAAAAAAACGTATGCTCCCGATTCCAGATTTTTGTTGATGGCAGAAGTAGATGATGGCCCAGAGATGGTGATTACCAGCACCACTACGAGGAAGTAGTTGACATGGTGCCAAAAAATAAAATAAAAAATACTGGCAAAATACGAAAATATAGAGAGCAATACACTGAGCATGCAGCCGTGACTGGCGCTAAGGCGAGCAGCTGGGGGACGAGACAGTCCGTGTTGAACCCAACGCGCGCGTTATGTTAATTTCATTCCTTCGCCAGCTGTCATGGATGTCAGAGATATAGTTCTGGACTAGCCTGCGTGCAGACACTTGTTCACTGTTTGGATCTTCGCATTGGGCCCTGTGGTATTCTATATGCACTGTACAATTATACGCATCTTTATTCTTTTTCTATTTTATTAATACTTCTTATTCAGTTTACACTGCATGTCCAACCACGCGGTAATATGACACGCATTATAATCAGAGTCTAAATGCGCTTATTATTCTAATTCTCGTCCCCATCACCAGTGAGTGTAATCAATGCTGGCAATGGCGGGTGATGTGTCGAGGTTTGGTTGGGGCAAGGTCCGACCGTCATTTCTTCAATGGCTCAACAGTCCAAAGTGGCTTCTTGTCTTCCTTTCTTCTTACTATTTCACCATGAGTTTAATGTTGAACGGAACATATTCAGTGTCCATTTCTACCATCGAGAAACGATTTGGCTTGTCAAGGTAAGCTAATCATGTAATTAATCAGCTTTTATTGTGATATGATAAACCAATTACTAGAGGTCAATCGATCATCGGATCGGACATCGGATTTTGCCGATATTTTGCAACATCGGCAAATCATCGGATCGGTAAAATATCACTCCGTGGCCGATGTTTTTGCCGATGTTAAGTTTCTAAATTTTGTCATTTATAAAAAGACAAAAGCTAAAAGACTGCATGACTTAATTTCCATCTCCTGCTGGGAATTGTGTGAACCTGTTTATTTAGAAAGATAAGGTGCGATTGACGAAAGTCAGAGCGGAAATTTCAGAGAGCGACTTGTGAAAATGCAACATTTTTGGCGGCAATTGATAAAAGGAGAATAGTGCGAATAGTCGGCGAATAGTGCGAATAGTACGCGAATAGTTGGGCAAATACGGCATGTTGTAAAACATGGACTGATAAAACTAGGCATTCTCCTTTTATCAGTTGCCAAATAACAAGTCAACAAAAAACACGCAAAATTACAAACGACCAAAACAGCGTATTTTTTATTTAGTTTGTTTACATAACCATAACCGGATATAGCGATTAATCTGGGACAAACGGCCCCATGCAGTAATCTCTAAAAACATCGGATCGGATATCGGCCGATGTTGTAAAAGAAACATCGGCCATCGGATCGGCAAGCAAAATCCATTTCGGTTGACCTCTACCAATTACTATCATACAACAATAGTTATATAGCCTTCTCCACAGGCAACTCTGTGGCTTGTTAATCGTGTGGGGCCTGTGGGCAATGAAACATTTCGACATTCCAGGCAAGTCAAGGAAAGGAAGCTATTTGACTCGGAAAAAACATTCATGCCCACACAACCAAGAAGCAGAGAGCCTGCTCGCAGCAATCTCATCCCGCACATGAGTCGTCTCAGCTTTCAGCTGTGATCGTCACGCTGTTTCGAGTTTCAAATTACCACGCGTATAATTCCCATAAGAGACGCGGTCTCATAAGCGCCGCGGTCTCATAAGCGCCGCGGTCTTACTCTCATATTAGTGCCGCTCATCTTTCATAAAGAAATCACAGGCGTCGCGGCGGCGAGCGGAGATGAGACCCTGGAGTGGGTTACGAGGTTGGCGGCAGAGTTGGGTGATGAGGCTAGGTAACGTTAGTGGGAGGTAATTATTACTTCTTAGTTTTTATTTCCGGAAGTGTCACATGTAGTGAATTTGATGATAAGGGGCGTGTAAAAAGAAGTACAGAAGTGTAATATTTAAAGCTATTTACAAAATATGAGATACAGTGTCAAATAAGTAACATAATTTATGAGTAAGTAATCTATTTACAGGGTTTTTGGTTTTATATGTTGTTACTAAAAATTGTGAGTAGCAATTTTCTTTTGAAAACATGAAAGGGATTTGTTCTCCCTAATTTCGTTTGGATTAGAGTTCCATAGGTGAGCACCGTCGTACATAAATTAAACTATTTTTCATATTATTAGTACGCGGTTGTGGTAAACAAAGACTACTTGAAATGTACCGAAGGTTATAGTTTGTCATCTCACTTTTATAAGTAAAAAGATTAGTGAGCGACTCAGGACCCATTTTATTTAAAATCTTATATATCATTTTTGCTTTTGCACTTTTTCTCACCATCTTAAGTGGCTCCCGCATGTAAAGCAACAGAATGATCTATATCATTGCTCATATTCGCGATGATTTTGTAGTTTTTGAAGTCGTTTTGATTGTGTTTCGCCAAATACATCCCACACTTCATAACAATAATCGAAGCATAAGTGTATCTTTATCAACAAAAGGTTTGACATGACGAAGAGCAGAAATTCCTGCTGTTATTATTTTGCAAATATTTTCAGTATTACTCTTCCAAGATAAATGCTGGTCAACTGTTACTCCAAGAGTTTTGCATTCATAAACTTGTTTAATTTGTTAATAAGTCACGCAAATCTTTGTGGATAAATTTTGGGTGACGGAAAAATGCGGTTTTCTGGAGGTAAGGGCTCCCAGAAAAGCTGGAGAAGCGAAAGTCAGAGTGAGAGTAAGGGCCCTCACTGTTATGTATATTCTTTGCTTATTACATGATGATCAATATTTAGTGAAACATTAAGCTATGTTACAATATTCAGTTATTTAAACTCTAGACTGTTCCAAGCTAGCTTTTTCTCTCATTTTTTATTTACTTATTTACATATTGATTTAGATTTTTAAAGGGCGCGGTGGGTGGGATAAAATTCGAGTGATGCTTTGACGAGGGCAGTCAAAATCAGAATGAGCTAGCGGTTAGCCTGTTTTTGGCATGCCTTTTTGCGCTTGGTTTGGAATGCCCGGTTGATTAGATCTTGTTAGATAACTAGGGCGTGCGCTTTTAGTGAACTGTTGAGCGATGCGAGGCATAGCGCAGGAAATGTAATTAGGATGCGCTGCTGTGGCGTGATAGTATTTTAGATGTTGCTTCTCATTAATCCCAATTTACCTAGTTAATATAAATTGGAGTTTTATTTTCAATGAAAACATTTGGGTGAGAATTTGAAGTACTTTTAATTATCATTGGTTTTGAACCAATCAACATAAATTCAGTTTTAGCTACATTCAAGCTAAGTTTATTGGCCATCAACCATTTCCTAAGGTTTTCTAAATCAGAATTTGCTGCAACTTCAATATCAGTTATCGAGTCTCCAGAAGCCGTGAGATTTGTGTCATAAGCAAATAGCCGAGGTTTCATATTATTAAGAAACTGAGGTAGGTCATTGATGTATAATAAAAATAATAGTGGTCCTAAAATAGAACCTTGTGGTACACCACATCTAATCAAACGTTCTGATGAAACAAATCAATTTATTTGGAATTTCTGGCTTCGATTTGTGAGATATGATTTTAGAAAAGAAAGAGCCTTTCCTTTTTCTCCATGGAGCTCCAACTTTCTCAATACAATTTGGTGATCAACAGTACTGTATCATTGAAATGCTTTTTTTAAAGGGAAATGGCAATAAAAATTAAGTTTATCTTATTTGAAAGAACTTTTAAAATGATATATGAAGACCTTTTACAGATTTTCCATATCGTTCTTGGTTCTGTAAATATTTCACTTCTTTTTAACAAAGAACATTGAACATTCCGCCATCTTGGATATGCATAACCATCCTTGGATATGAGTGACGTCACAACCAGGGCAGAAATGTTTTTATATCAGCAATTATCGAGTCATTATAGATGCTAAATCGTAGTTGTTTTGGGTGTTGTATACTTTTAAGTGAACTGGCAATCTATTTGAACGCATTCCACTGATATTTGGGCAATTACTTACAACTTTTAGAATGTTTACCCTGGTTTTGACGTCACTTAATTAGATCTAATTATAAAACAAGATGGCGGATTGCAGATATTTTTGCTCACAGATATTTCAAAAATTAAGGAAGTTACGGGGAAATTTTAAAAGGTCTTCATATATTATTTTAAATGTTCTTTCAAATGAGACAAAGAAATTATTATTGCCATTTCCCTTTAAATCAATGAAAACTACTAGGTTAAACATTTTTCTGTCTAAATTCACATACCAGTTATTATTACAGTCTAGTAATGCTGTAGCTGTAGAGTGAGATTTCCGAAAATTACCAAATTGGGAACCACTTAGCAGTCCAAATTTGGTTAAATAATTATACAGTTGAACATACAGAATTCGTTCCATGATTTTGCTTATGGCTGGCAAAACTGAAATAGGTCTCTAGTTTCCTGGTATATTTCGATGGCAATTTTTATAGAGGTGTTACTCTAGCCATTTTCCATTCATTAGGGAAAGAGTATAGAGTAACAGCCTGATTAAAAATGTGTGTCAATGAATCTGAAATTGCAGGTGCAGCTATCTTAATAATTTTACATGAAATCTTATCAATGCCAGTGGCTTTATATTGCTAGATAGCCCATGCAAGATATGCTAGACATCATTGACGGTAACATGCTGGAATGCAGCAAATTCTGATTTAGCTTGTTTGACATATGTCTCAGAATTGTAACTGGACCTATCAATTTTGCTTGCTAAATCAGGGCCAATTTTTGAGAAGTAATCATTGAAGCCCTCCGCAATATCTTTTGGATTGTTTAAACTATTTTCACTCAAATTGAGCTCATTCACTGCTGGTTGTTTGTTTTGTTTGCCCAGTAAGTTGTTTATTGTTTCCAAGCTTTTTTGGATTACATTTTTGACCAGCAATTCTTGTTGAATAATAACTTTTTTAGCATTTCCTAACTCCATATTTACTTTATTTCTAGTCAGAATACCTCCAGAGCCCCCTAGAGGGTTCTCACACCTTCGGCGCTCGGCATGCCCCCCCCCCCCTCTCCCCCCAACCCAAAACATCTTCCTACCGCCTTGGTATTTGCATAGTCACTAGAATTATATTATATGGAAACGCGGCGAACTTGAAAGTGGCTAATAACAAGCTGTGATTTATTATGAGGATGCCCTGAAAGTGCATAAATCTTTTGTTTTACGTTCATTAATATTTATACAGCACGGTTGAATGATTAAACCCAAACGCTGCCATTGGCTGCTTGCTTCGTTATACAGAAAATACAATGTGTTCAGCAAGTGTGAAAGTGCACATATTTGCATAAACTTGAACAAAAACAAAGAACAAAGACTTTGGCCATGATTTTACCGGCAGGTCTAAAATGCAGACTGCAGACTGGAAAATGCAGACTGGGAAAAAAAACAGGAAAGGAAAAGATCTCGACGAGAGGCACATTCCCACTAGAAAGGTCTGAGTCCGAGCCAAACAATTTTCCATTTCGGCAGGATTTTCTCCGAGAGTATTGCCGCGCTTAATATGTTATTCAGAAAAAGCTGTGGTTGCTTCATACCGGAATTCCGACACATCATCTCCTGCAGTAGTTTTCGTTTTTTATACACCATGTTTATTTTAAAGATAAAATTCGCTGAGCTTTCGTCCCGTAAACTCAGGACTTCGTCAGAGCGTGACTAAACATGAACACGTTTAATTTTAAGCGTGAAAATAAACATAGTGTATAACCGCAAACTTTTGATTTGATTACATTAAACATCGCCATGCCAAGCTTCAAAACTTTGATAACTTTTTTTCTGTTTCGATTCAAACCCAATTCTGAATTAGGTGATAGATCTCATCGAGACGCACAATGCCACTGAAGAAATTAGAAAGAAAAAATGCTTCCTTCATCGTGGAATTACAACTTTTAAGTTTGCTGACTTAGCATGAAGTGAGCGTTTGTTTTCCGATTTTAATTTTATTGGTCCGATTTGAACCTATTCACAGAGGAGTCGGGGGGTGCCTATATCCTATACTTCCCTGCAATCCCATTCCCAGTCAAAACATTGCTCGCACAGCCTTGGAAGCTATTTGACTCGGAAAAAAGGTAAGAAGCCTAAGGAAAAATTTGTGCATGTCATTTAACATTACTAGCAACGTAAAAGTGAGAGGGCCAGACCAGACCACCAGAAAAAGTGCGAGATTCTTTCTACGAAGGAAGCACATTGCCGCTGAACAAATTAGTCAAAATATATGCCTCTCGTCGAGATCTTTTCCTTTCCTGGGTTTTTTCCCAGTTTGCATTTTCCGGTCTGCATTTTCCGGTCTGCAGTCTGCATTTTCCGGTTTAGACCTGTCGTTCTTTTTACCACACTTTTTGTGAGTCATTTGTAATATGAGCCCGCAAACCGCGTCGACGTGGGGTTAGGGTTAGAAAACTCATTAGGTGGGGGGTTAGGGTTAGAATCTAAGTTGTTTTGGGGTTAGCAGTTATTTCATGACGCTTATATACCTCGATTCATTTGGTGATGGAGTAACATGAAAGGTTAACCCGATTTGGACACATTTTCTCTCCTTTGTTTTAGTTCAACGACAGGTGTTATAACGAGCATGTTTGACGTCGCATGTCTGATGGTCACTGCGTTTGTTAGTTATTATGGTGGACAACAGAGTAAGGCAAGATGGTTAAGTTCAGGCCTGTTGCTTCTTATTCTTGGCAGCTTTATCTTTATGTCACCGCATTTTATCATTGGACCATACAAAGCAGGTATATTGCACGATATTATTTTATTAGCTTTGTCGTAATTTACAAAAGTAGTGTACTGTGTAGGCAGTATTATAACATACAGTACGAATGGCATTGATCTCTAAATAGAGACTGGATCGAGCTTGGGTCTGAGTACGAGATTGGAAAAAGTAGCTCCTGAATCGAGGATGAACAATGCAATCAGTATGGTCAGAGGTCAGCTTTTTGCATTAACATCCAGCCAAGTATGATAGAGACGGGGGTTACGGTTAGGAAGACACTTAAGGCGGAGGGTAGGTTAGAAAACTCATTAGGCGAAGGTGAGGGTTAGGATCTAAGTTGATTTGGGATTAGCAGTTCTATGATGTAAACGAGTATGTTCGATCGTATGATGAAAATCATCATACGAAATGATATAATGTACTGCGATGTTAATGCAACCGCTGACAATGCTGTTTCCATATTCATCCTCGATCTTTTTTAGATTCTAAAATGAATCAATTGTCCAAGGGTTTTCCGTAATATAGAACATAAACTACGGCTCTATTACAGTAATTATGAAGCCGGAATATTGGAGTACCCGTGGCGGCCATATTGGAGTGACCGCGCTAATCCTGGCTTCATACTGTAGTTACTCTAAATTTATTATGGGAAAACCTTCGACAACCGATTCATCTTAGCGTCTTAAAAGATCAGAGACAGATACTGTAGTTTCTGTCGCCTACAGTAAAACTAGTATAGCGTGGTCCCTTCGAGATGGCCACCGCGAAATGATTCCCGGCTATTCACGTCATTGGACGTCAAAATTCAAAAGAAAACCACCGCTGTACATCAAATTTGAGCCGTCGAGCAAACTCTAAAATGGCGGCGTCCAGAAGCATAAAATACGAGAATAAAAACGTTAACACCTGCGTACACTTTACTTACCAATTGTGGAAGGTTAGGTGCAGGTCTTGCTACAGGGTTTTGCACGCCAGTATTATTGTTACTTGGAATTCAGGTCAAGATAACGCGAGCTGATCTTGGTCTGACCACCACACCCTGTTGTCGACCTACACCTATCACACCAAAAGCTTTTGGTGGAAGTTATTGCACCTTAATAATTTATTTGTATAAAGGGAGGGTTGGTGGGATGTTCAATTCCACATGTTCTCGTTGCTGCCCTCTAAGCCGTGTCGTGCTCTGGCTACGGTCACTCGCTAATGGTCGACCTTATCCCAACATGCTTGTCATACCGATGTCCCCCGCGCTTGCGCAGTTCCCTTGTTGTTAACCTTACACTTTACTTACCAATTGTGGAAGGTTAAGTGCAGGTCTTGCTACAGGGTTTTGCACGCCAGTATTATTGTTACTTGGAATTCAAGTCAAGATAAACGCGAGCTGATCTTGATCTGACCACCATACACTGTAGTAATACTAAGTTCCTTACAAGCATTACACTTCCAAGTAACCAATCTAGTAACCCCTCCCTAACCTTCCACCTTCGCAACTTCTAAGATCCACGTCCAGCGCGTGATTACAACCACTTCCTGTGGATATCACCTCAACGTTTAAGTAGCATATGGGGTCACCACTTCCTGTAGGTATCTTCCCGCAGTTAATAAAATGCCAAATGGGGTCACCACTTCCTGTGGGTATCTCCCAATGTTCAAATAGCATATGGGGTCACCACTTCCTGTGGGTCTCTCCTCGACGTTTAAATAACAAATGGGGTCACCACTTCCCGTGGGTATATCCCCAATGTTCCAATAGCAAATGGGGTCACCAGTTCCTGTGGGTATCTCCCCGACGTTCAAATGCCACATGTTCTCGTTACTGCCCTCTAAGCCGTGTCCTGCTCTGGCTACGGTTACTCGCTAATGGTCGACGTTATCCCAACATTCTTGTTATATGATACTCCGATGTCCCCTGCTATTGCGCAGTTCCCTTGTTGTTAACCTTGGTTATTACATAACCTCATTTATTTCTCGAGTACAAGAACAGATATCGTAAAACTATTCACATTTCTAAACATACTGTAACAATTGAAGGTCTTTGATTTAAATATTATTTATTATTTCTAGGAAACGAGAATTCCCTATTTCCTTCCCTCTGTCAACCCAATTCTACAAATGCATCGCATGGCGCATGTGATTCAACGACGTCCGCTGGTCATTGGTATTATACTGCTGTATTCTGCATTGGAATGTTGATCATAGGTTTCGGAGGTTCACCACTTTATGTTCTTGGGATTGCCTATCTCGATGAAAGTGTGAAAAAGAAAGTCTCCCCAATGTATGTCGGGATTTTTACTGCGTCAGCGATTTTAGGTAAGAAGTAATGGTGGTATGGTGGGTATGGTATGTATGGCGTGGACGCATGGTATTGTATGGTATGGTATGGCGTGGTTTGGTATGGTATGGCATGGATGATATGGTATGGCACAGTGTGGTTTGGTATAGTGTGGTGTGGTAGTATAGTATGGTCTGGTATATGATGTGGTTTGGTATAGAATGGTGTGGTATAGTATAGTATAGTGTGGTGTGGTATGGTATAGTGTGGTGTGTAATGGTATGGAGTGTTATAGTATGTATAGTAATGGTAATGTGTAATATCCACTGACCTGCATCCATGTTCTGGGACCAGGATACCAAGGTGACATTTTATTCACATTTTGTTTGATTTTCTATTTCTTAACAGGAGCCGCTGTTGGTTTTGCTTTAGGTGGTCTTTTTCTATCTATCAATGTTGACGTAGGCCAAGAGACGAGTCTTACTCCGGCTGATTCTCGCTGGATTGGTAACTGGTGGCTTGGTTGTGTCGTTCTCATAGCAGTGTCACTTGTTCTCTTGCCTGGGATGTCTGGGTTTCCCCGAGTACTCGCAGGGGCACCGAAGGATCACGAGGAACCAGATGGACAGGTAAAGGTGTTTATCCTGGCTCGTCAACCATCCTTTTTTGTTTTGGTAGATTACTGGGGATAGCAATTTTTTGGGTTATCTATCCCTAGAACCGGGGTCAACCATTTTGCATACAACCACATCTTGCATACTGGTATGTTCCTATAGAAAACTGGCAGAGTAGGTCATGTACAGAAGATGAAGATCTTAACGTCCCTTACCTATGTCACTCACTTCTACCTCACCTTGCCTCGCCTCGCCTCGCCTTGCCTCGCCTCGCCTCGCATCGCCTTGCCTTGCCTTGCCTCGCCTTGGTTCGCCTTGCCTTGCCTCGCCTTGCCTTGCCTCGCCTTGCCTTGCCTTGCCTCGCCTTGCCTCGCCTCGCCTTGCCTCGCCTTGCCTCGCCTTGCCTCGCCTCGCCTCGCCTCGCCTTGCCTCGCCTCACCTCACCTCGCCTTGCCTCGCCTCGCCTTGCCTCGCCTTGCCTCGCCTCGCCTTGCCTTATTACTTCTGGACATTGCCATATCCTCTTAATTTCTTTTTTTAGATCTTGGTTCGATTCTTGTCCGAAACATTTGATCTTTCATTACATCACTACAAACCAATTATTATTGTTATTTGATTACATAGGACGACCTCGCGGTGAACAGAATCAAATGTACGTCGTTGAAAGACCTCAAAACAGCCACGAAAACCTTGTTTACGTCCCCCTCGTATGTCCTGATTAGTATTGGAATTTCCATGGAGTTTTTTGAAATAACAACTTCGACCGCATTCATGCCCAAAGTCATTCATGTTCTTTATAATATTCCACCCGCTAAAGTGAGCATGCTGTACGGCGCGTCTGTCGTGGTGCCCGTGTTTTTTGGACAATTGTTTGGTGAGTCAGCACATGATCTTATCTCAAATTGAAGGCTATGTCTTAATTGTCAAAATACCTCAAATTATAGACCTGGTCTTAATTTATAGTTTGATTCCTAACCCATTATTCCTAACCCTAACGCCCGCCTGGGATGTTTCATTAGGTTCGTACTTGGTGAAAAAAATGCAACTGGGTGCTGAAGGAGCTTTAAAAGTTGTGTGCATTATAACTGTCTTGGGTGGTGTGGTTGTGTCGTGTTATCTGCTGACAAACTGTGACAGTCCAGAGATACTTGGTGTGACAAAAGACTTTGAAAATAGGTAAGGTTGTTCGTAATATGTGCGCTGGACTAAGCACTGCTGCTCGATTTTTAAATAGTATACTTACTATGACGGGGGGGGGGGGGGGTTTGAAATCTGATCACTGCGACATTAAGACATTGTCGTAAGACATTGTCCAAGAGACAAACGACCCAAAATATCTCCGCTCACAACACCGAGAAAGACACAAAAGACGGAGTGCAAACACTGTTAAATTCAAGTTCCAGCGACCTCAAAGACTCGCGGGTCATTGAGGCTAAAAGGGATGACTCAAAAGTACCTTCCTATTTTTAAGAAATAGTCTAACCGTAACCCTAACCTTGATCCTAACCCTAACCATAACCCTAATACTACACACTATTTCGGCAGTATCAGGGACGGATCAAGGGGGACACTTTGGGCAAGCGCCAGTGGCCCCGCGCTTTTGTGGGTGCCCCGCATGTTTTTGAGCCTTGCGTTTATTTAGGGCCTCGTGTTACTAATTAAGGAACCCCACGTTTTCTGGCCTCTTGTGGGACACGTGTAGTGGGGTCCCGCGGCCATTACATTACTACGCACAATTTTTTGGTTAATTTCCCCCTGATTTTTCTAGCGTCTTTCTGTTTCTCGAAGGGGGTGCCAGGGCCCCCGCGCATGCTTGATCCACCCCTAGGCAGTACACCAACCTTTTAGAGTATTAGTTTCTTTTGTTAGGTACACCAACATGACTGCCATCTCTGGGGATTACACTCTATACTGTTTATTAGCATGAAAACTTCTGCTTATCCACCATTAATTCTAGTTGTTTTTGTTTTAAAGAACGTTCCAGATGACGAACGGTTGTGGTGTGCCTTGTGACTGCAGAAGCTGGCCATATTATCCAGTTTGTGATGGCAACACAACGCTGTGGTCACCATGCCACGCACGTTGTACTTTGTATTCGAGAAAGGACAAGGTAGACATCAGCATGAAATATACTCGCGGATGACAAAGCGAAGGTTATTTGACTACGTACTGCTATGTGAAATATAGAAATCCTGTATTCTCATTGTTCTTCATATAGTCATTCCATGGATGCCGGTGCACTGTTTCCAATCACTCCATTGTTAAACCTGGCAAGTGTCCCAAGGATTGTGGCGCCAAACCAATATTGTTCCTTCTTGTCGTCGCACTCAGTGGATTCATTGTATTCTTCACTCAGACCCCCATCGTCATAGCGGTGCTAAGGTTAGGAGCATTGACTACTGTGGTAAACTATTGTTTAGGGGGTCCAGTTTAATTTGCAAGAATATTCTATAATTTATAAAATTACCCGAGTAAAAAATAAAATTATTGTATTGCGTTTCATTTGGTTGTGTTGTCTAGGTCTGTGCCATATCGTTTGAGGGCGTATGCTATAGGATGGCAACTGAACCTTACTCGGATACTGGGCGCCATCCCTGGACCAATTATTTTCGGAAAATTGATTGACACTGCTTGTATCCAGTGGCAAGAAACGTAAGTAAACGATTATGCTTAATATATGATTTGGTTAATATTCCAAAGATATGCTTAATACATGATGGAACATGCATGACGTATGATGCATGACGCATGATGCATAACGTATGATGCATAACGTATGATTAATGACGTATGATGCATGACGTTGATACATGACAAATGATGCATGACGTATGATGCATGACGTATGATGCATGACGTATGGTGCATGACGTATGATACATGATGCATGACGAATGATGCATAACTTAATGCATTACATGATGTATGTTACATAACGTATGATGCATAACGTATGATGAATGACATATGATGTATGACGTATGATGAATGACGTATGATGCATGACGTATGATGCATGACGTATGATGCATGACTTAAGATCAGTGAGCTCTCTCTATATATATATATATATAGAGAGAGAGAGCTCACTGCTTATGATGCATGACGTATGATGCATGACGTATGATGCGTCGTTATCCATAACATGTGATGTATATATCACGCATAAATGAATAAATCTGGTATGCTGCATTAATAATACATGATTATCCACAACATAATATGATTTATAATAAATAATTTATTTCTGGCGCATGATTTGTGATATGACAATGATATATTGTATCATCCTCGTAGAAACAATGCCAGTAATCTATCTAGGTGGCGGCCTGTGAACCACGTCATCAATTTACACAATGTATCAACTTTCATCATTATTATTACTACAGGTGTGACGGTAAAGGCAGTTGTCAAGAGTACAACCATTGGCGTCTCGTTGTCATCACTGCCATTGTCATGATCATTCTTAAGATCATCACTTTCCTTTCCTTTGTGCTCGCCTGGAAATTCATGAAACGTGATTTGACGAAAAATGGTCTAGCACCAAACGATGATAAGGGCGTCCATCAGTGATTGATGAACTAAGAGCCATATTCACTGTCAAACAATGAATTATACTGAACTACGAGCTCATATTTACTGTCAAATAATGATTTATCTTGAACTAGGAGCTCATATTCACTGTCAAATAATGATTTATCCGTAACTGGGAGCCATATTCACTGTCAAACAATGATTTATCCTGATCTAATATTTACTGTCAAACAATGATTTATCCTGAACTAGGAGCTCATATTCATTGTCAAATAATGATTTATCTTGAACTAAGACCTCATATTCACTGTCAAACAATGATTTATCCTGAACTAAGAGCTCATATTCACTGTCAAACAATGATTTATCCTGAACTAAGAGCTCATATTCACTGTCAAACAATGATTTATCCTGATCTAAGAGCTAATATTTACTGTCAAACAATGATTTATCCTGAACTAGGAGCTCATATTCATTGTCAAATAATGATTTATCTTGAACTAAGAGCTCATATTCACTGTCAAACAATGATTTATCCTGAACTAAGAGCTCATATTCACTGTCAAACAATGATTTATCCTGAACTAAGAGCTCATATTCACTGTCAAACAATGATTTATCCTGAACTAAGAGCTCATATTCACTGTCAAATAATTATTTATCCTGAACTAAGAGCTCATATTCACTGTCAAACAATGATTTATCCTGAACTAAGAGCTCATATTCACTGTCAAATAATGATTTATTCTGAACTAAGAGCTCATATTCACTGTCAAACAATGATTTATCCTGAACTAAGAGCTCATATTCACTGTCAAACAATGATTTATCCTGAACTAAGAGCTCATATTCACTGTCAAACAATGATTTATCCTGAACTAAGAGCTCATATTCACTGTCAAATAATTATTTATCCTGAACTAAGAGCTCATATTCACTGTCAAACAATGATTTATCCTGAACTAAGAGCTCATATTCACTGTCAAACAATGATTTATCCTGAACTAAGAGCTCATATTCACTATCAAACAATGATTTATCCTGAACTAAGAGCTCATATTCACTGTCAAATAATGATTTATCCTGAACTAAGAGCTCATATTCACTGTCAAACAATGATTTATCATGAACTAAGAGCTCATATTCACTGTCAAACAATGAATTATCCTGAACTAAGAGCTCATATTCACTTTCAAACAATGATTTATCATGAACTAAGAGCTCATATTCACTGTCAAACAATGATTTATCATGAACTAGGAGCCATATTCACTGTCAAACAATGATTTATCATGAACTAACAGCTCATATTCACTTTCAAATAATGATTTATCCTGAACTAGGAGCCATATTCACTGTCAAACAATGATTTATCATGAACTAGGGGCCATATTCACTGTCAAACAATGATTTATGCTGAAGTAGGCGCCATATTCACTGTCAAATAATGATTTATGCGGCACAGTAACGACGTGCTAATAATAATCTATATTTTATAAAACTATTCTGCGATATTAAATGGGTACTCCAGTCAAAATACAAGTGGAGTTTAAGAAGATATCGCATGTCGAAGTTGGAGAGTTTGTCCAATTTCGATGCCATATTTGGGGTGAAGTTTCATATAAATCCAGAAATGACGTCACATAGACTATCGGTAGTATGATTCGAAATTAAAATATTTCTAAAATAAAGCATTATCGTAAGAGTTAGGGTTAGGCCCTGTTTATAAGCGCTAGGGTAACCCTAGGAGTAAGGTTACCCTAGCGCCAGGGTGATATCTAGCTTGCGTTTATAAGGAAATGATCGGGCTAGGGTAACCCTAGGAGGTGAAGTATACTCACGCCGTCGAGCGTTGTACGCGGGAAATTCGAGTGTAAACATGGCGGAAAGAAAGAATTGCTTTATTCTTCATACTGATCACTGTTCATATCTTTTATGTTTATATCCGATTCTGTCACACTTTCGGAACCAAGGTCTTCGGGAATATCGGCAGCCATGCAACATACGAAGCTCGGTTCATGTATTGCAAGTCTGCTTCAAAGTCGATGCCATTAAATTCGCATTTAGTTTTGTAGTTTCTCAAGTAATTTAGAAGAGCAATCAATTTTGCATTTTGCAAAAATCAATTTTTCTTGCTTCCAGTTGCTTCATTTGATGCAGATGTTTTTCTTTTTCGACCAACACTTTCTTTGGACGCCCCACAACACTTTCTTTTGACAGACATTGAAATATGCGAGGCTTGAGAGTGCATCAAGAGGCCTGATACCTAAAAACTTGACCCGGGTGTCCGAGTTGTCCCTATCGATTGTGTTTATAAGGCAAAAACATATCCCTAGTGCTAGGGTTTCCCTAGCTAAGTGATACAGGGTGACCCTACTAGTAGGGTAACCCTAGTTTGCTTATAAACGTAACGTAGAAAAATAACTATACTAGGGTCACCCGCGCGCTAGGGTAACCCTATTCCTAGGGTAACCCTAGCGCCTTATAAACAGGCCCTTAGTATTAGGTAGGTGTAGGGTTAGGGTTAGGGTTAGGATTATGATTATGAAACATCAGCCTATATTTGTTTGTTTTTCTGATAAAGAAACATTCAATGACGTCTATCTTCAAAACAAATATGGCGTCAAAATCCTGAAATCTTCAACTTCAACGAGCTATATCTTCTTAACTAAATTGATAGGAATGCTGAAACTTTGGAAATAAACAAAAGTTAGTAAGATCATATGTACTTCATTTGTATTTTGGCTGGAGTTCCCCTTTAAAGTGCTTATAACCTCAGATATGATATTACTGATATAGATTCTACATGAAGTACTGAATAGTTGAATGTCAACATGTTTTATGATTGTTATCATCATCATCTAGTGGCCTTGACTGAAATGGAGGGTGCTAAGTAGCTAGTTCCACATTCTTAAATACTCTTGGAAAATGAAAGTTCTTACAATAATCTAATTTTCTAAAAAAAAAAACATTCGTACGATCCTTAAATTTGGCGTTCTTGAATTTAAGGTGGTTCGCTGTGGTTTTACGACTGCGCCCAGCTAATCGCGAAATTTTATGACGTCAGAACGCGTGAAAAAGCCCGAAAATAAACGCTTTCCTTCGGTGAATTGTTTTGAAAAGTCGCACACTTCAAGATGAAGCTCACAGTATACCTTTATAATTCTGTTTTTTTAAAACATTCTATATGGCAAATTTTGCTTAACTTGCATGTGATCAAACTGTAAATTCTCTTTAATATAAATGTGATCAAACTGTTAATTCTCCTTAATATGAATGTGATAAAACTATAAATTCTCCTTAATATGAATGCGATCAAACTATAAATTCTCCTTAATATAAATGTGATCAAACTGTAAATGCTCCTTAATATGAATGTCCGGCTGAAAACATCCAAAATTGAACTACCTCTTTGTTCTATTGATATCTCGGGAAATATCCATAACTGTTGCGAAACCTATACCTTTTCTGAAAGCCCAATAAACCGGCTGTTACCAATGTTTTTGAATTTTCCGAACAAGACACATTAGGCCATCTTGCACGCCCACCAATCGCAGAGTTGTTTATGAAATCAAATCAAATTTGGCGTGTGAGTGGATCTCATGTCCCTGGCGCTTGTCGAATTTCAATTTTTAATCCTGCGTTACCGTTTGCCGTGTTTTTCGATTGACGACTTCGGGGGTCTTCTATGACCCCTTTTGACTGGGCCGGACAGGAAAGAGTTAATATGAATGTGACCAACCTGTAATTAATTCTCCTTAATATGAATGTGATCAAACTATAAATTCTCCTTAATGTTAAAAAGCATTAAATTTGGTGATATTGACAAAAGCATATGAACAAGTCTACATTTATTGTTGACTAAAATGTTTCTCCAAGCAATTCCCACAACACTGTGAAGTTTGAAGAAATTTAACCGAAGGAAACGCGAGAAATGTCAGAGAACAGATGAAAAATATCAAAAGAAATGTTATATCTTAGACTCGTTGCCATAGCAATGATGTTGAATAGGTAAATAACAACATAATTGCGAGAATGTCACTAATCTTCAAGGACATTGGCAACAAAAAATAAATATTTTATATATTGAACTATATGACTTACCTACTCCGAGTATTGTAGTTTGGCGCCATGAAAATACTAGCAACCACTGATCTCTAAATAAAGACTGGATCGAGCAACTATTGTTCAGAAAATGAAGCCGGAAGTCCGCCATTACTAAGGGACCAACTGAGAATCCTATGAGGTTTTTTGATGGTTTATGTGCTCTTACCATCGACAAAATAAAATAATACTATAAAGAGGACCAGAAAACATTTTTCAAATTACTGGGTAAAACGATTCATCGCCTTCCTACATATTTACTGCGACTTTGGTCCCTTAGCAATGGCCGCCGTTGGCTCTAATTATCCAGTGAGAGAAGCCTGATATGAGACGTCAAATTAGGTTGAAGATTTTATGCATTTAATGTTAACAAAGAAACTATATTGGCCAGACACTAAACCTATTTTGCTAGCATCACAGTTTGATTTGCTTGCAAACTCGGAGTTTCTAATGATCTTTCGTTAAATAATTTACATTATGCAAATGTGCAGCCTTCAAAATCATCTCATCAGATACAATAGAAAGCTCGATCCAGTCTTCTTTAGAGATCAGTGAATGGTAACACGTTCTAAGAGTTGAATAACGCCGCCATTTTGAATATGATCGTGACGTCATGTGCTGGGAAGTGCTGTGTTTCGTACTTTTGTGTTACCTATCGTGGGGCCATGTATTTCCCAATTTATGTTGTAATAGCGATTACTAAAATAACGTTGAGAAGAAGCTTAATTTCTTTGCATTTCTGCCAACACTAACCGCTTTACCCAGCATATGACGTCACAAGTCATGTGACCGAGAATCCTAATTCACCTTTAATACGCATTACAAGCATTTTTACAACCTCAAATTACGATATTCCGGTTATTTAGGTCTAGTGAGTACGTACGTCTCGTGAATCGATCGACAATCGTACCATGGTAATAGCCCACCCGAAAAACAAACGGTATGTTCTGGCACGCCCGAAGTCGAAATCATAGCTACCTAACAGTACAGACGGCGAACGCTTAGGCAAAAAAAAGTATTATGTTTAATTCTGGTCAGTGGGTCGGACCAGAATTGACGCGGCTTTTTTGCAATTTTTTTCAAGGAAACGCTTTTTGCAGAAATGGTTAGTACTTTTTTAGTTCCTATATAAAGTGCAAATATTGATTTTTATGCATTTAACAGATCAAATGTTTCAACACGCACTGCGAGGGTGTCCGTGACCACAAACCCGCAATTAACTGATCACCGATTTTGATAAAAAAAAACACGTTGACGCGCACAGTCAAAGATGATGCGCGCGCTGACTAGAATCAGAATACTTTTTTTTCGCCTTAGTTTGCAACCATCTTACCTGCTCTGGAGACTAAAAACTACTTTTATTTGTTGCCAATGACTTTTAATGAAGAATTTCACGAACATAAGTCACAGGGGGAAAACTACGCTTCCTTGAGCACTTTAGTCCAAAAACTACGCTTCCTTAAAGTGCCTATAACGTCTGTGGGGATTTAACATATTTGTAATCTATAGATTCTCCTGAGATAAATTGTAATATACTGTATCTTGTCAGCTGAAAATTTCATCTTCATAGACTTTTTTGCTGTTATAGTTGACGGAAATGACGTCAAATCGGGCATCTCTAAATAGGTTTTCATGTAGACACTTTAAGCACTTTAGTCCAAAAACTACGCTTCCTTAAGCACTTTAGTCCAAAAACTACGCTTGCTTAAGCAATTTAGTCCAAAAACTACGCTTCCTTAAGCACTTAATTTAGTCCAAAAACTACGCTTCCTTAAGCACTTTAGTCCAAAAACTACGCTTCCTTAAGCACTTAATTTAGTCCAAAAACTACGCTTCCTTAAGCAATTTAGTCAAAAAACTACGCTTCCTTAAGCACTTCAGTCCAAAAACTACGCTTCCTTAAGCACTTTAGTCCAAAAACTACGCTTCCTTAAGCACTTTAGTCCAAAAACTACGCTTCCTTAAGCACTTTAGTCTAAAAACTACGCTTCCTTAAGTACTTTAGTCCAAAAACTACGCTTCCTTAAGCAATTTAGTCCAAAAACTACGCTTCCTTAAGTACTTTAGTCCAAACACTACGCTTCCTTAAGCAATTTAGTCCAAAAACTACGCTTCCTTAAGTTAGTTGAGAAGATATTGCTAGTGGAAGTTGAAAATTTGTGGATTTTGACGCCATATTGGTTTTGAAAATATGACGTCATTGAGTGATGCTTTATCGTCAGTGGAGTTGTTTTGATGGCGATCACATAGTGATAGTTATTGTGAATGGTCTTTGGACGAAAATTAGTCGAAATAAACTATTTAGTTCATCATGCAGGAAAGTAGAGGAGCTTCTTAGGCATAATACGAGACACGTCACTCAGTGACGTCATATGTGAGAAACAAAATGGCGTCAAAATTGGACAAACTCTCCAACTTCAACTAGCCACATCTTCTTAACTAAATTGATAGGAATGCTGAAACTTTGGAAATAATCTAAAGTCAGTAAGATCTTTCATATGAACTACATTTGTATTTGGGCCGGAGTGTCCCTTTAAGCACTTTAGTCCAAAAACTACGCTTCCTTAAGCACTTTAGTCCAAAAACTACGCTTCCTTAAGCACTTTAGTCCAATATAGTCATAGAGAACCACCTTAACTAAAGCTTCTTTTTAGGCCATTTAGTATTTGGTTTTGGAAAGAAGAGAACAGGATTGTTATTTCCTAAGTTGTAAGAATTATGACAAGAGATTGTAAATAACTAAGTATAGTTGTTTGAATTACTCTCAGTCTCTCCTTGATTGTAATGTCTCCCAGTTGAGCTTATAGCTCTGACAGCATCCGATGGGGTTTCATAGCTATCACCTGTAAGAATTTGGACAGCTTTGTCTTGTAGTTTATATAGTTTGTTTTGCAATGTTTTTGAACACTCGCACACTATAAATGCACAATAATCAAATCAGCTTTTAACATATTTCTATTGAGCAGATCTTTTGATCAACAAGTCAATATCCTTGGAGGCTTTGTTGACAATTTGTTCGACGCAATTATTTCAGGTGATGCATTCGTGCACACTCTGATCATTTTCATCACGTGGTCAAGAGAGCTGTTCCTTAAGATCGACGTCAACACAGACAGTGTTTACGTTTTAGCAATATTGAAGTGTTTTGCACATCCTTAAAGTGCTCCTAACCTCAATATTTTTTCTTGTCTTATTTGGAAGAACTTTTAAAATGATAAAGTAACTTCTTTTGAAGATTTTCGTTTCTTCGCTTTCTTTTTGAGATATATCAGTTTGTTTGATATGTAAATATCAGGAATTTACGTCACACATGCATAATGTAATGAGTTATCAGAGAATGTTATATATCTTTGCGTTGACAAATAAAAACACTAAAGTGGGAATAACACGTGTGCGTGTTTCTGCATGTTTCTTCCACAACACCAAACTTCTTGATTTTAAAGGATTTCGTTCGAGAATGAAAGAGATATAAACATTTCTCAATAAGTCATTATGCATGTGTGACGTAAATTTCGTACATTACGTTAGGGGCATTTCAAAAAATATGGTATAGTCAACTTCGATCTCAGATAGATCCAAGATCACCTCTTCAAGATGGACTTTATATCGATCTTGGATTGATCTAACTGGGTTCTAGCATTCACACCAGGCGTGTATTTTGCTTAGATCGATCTAACTCACTAGTGTGAACAGCCCATAACCATTTGAGCCATACCAACTAAGATGGTACGGTAAGGTTACCGACTAGGTGAAGTCTAAAAGAAATGTCTCAAAAGGACCTTCATATTTTCTAGAACTTCTAATCCTAACCCTAACCTTGATCCTAAACCTAGCCCTAACCGTAGCTAACCCTAACCCTCACCTAACGAAAAATAAAGACCAGACAAAAACAGAAAGGTCCTTTTGAGTCATCCCTTTTAGTCATCCCCCTGCACCGACTAATTATAAGCTAGGCTGCTTCCTATAATTTTAATAAGCGACTTATCACATACGGACTACAGCTGCGTGTCTTTATATGACTGTGCTTCCCTTTGAAGATTCGGTCCTAGATCAGTATACGCTTGTCACCTCGTGATTGACCCATAAGATCGTCCAAGACAATAAGGTTACTCTCATGAGACAATATCACCGGCAATGTCATCGGGTATTCCTTCGTTGAGTTCAATACCGGATATAGTCGTGATCATATTCTCATTGAATGGGAATTATTATATCGAGCTCTCCGACGTTTTAGATAAGTTGTCTTGTCTTGTCTTTTCTTTTCTTGTCTTGTCTTGTCTTGACAAGTTGTCTTGTCTTGTCTTGTCAAGTCTTGTCTTGTCTTGTCTTGTCTTGTATTGCCTTTCGTTGTGTCTAACAACGTCTCTAGGGACGGTGATCAGTGGCTTCATTAATTATGCACGCATTAAGTCAAAAACGTGAAGAACAGTAGAACGGGAAGAACGAAGAGCTTTGCAGCAACATCTTTACTGTTGGCCTACAGCAACATAGCCGAACGACAAATACCCCGAGATGTAGTTCCACCGCCAGTTCCTGGCCCTGTATTACCGGGATTCAGCTACAAACAGAACCGAACATCCCTCCAGGCAATGTAGAGGTCGGCGAGCCTCCAGAGCAGGTTCGTCTCTTATTTCCTATAATGGTCTGTACTGTTAGGTAGCTATGATTTCGGGAGTGCCAGAATATACCGATTGTTTCTCGAGTGGACTATTGCGAAGGTACGATTGTTGATCGATTCACGAGACGTACGTACTCGCTATCCTGAATATTTAATCAAGTAACGTCTATTTATTCTAGGAGGGGCCTTTCTTTTATAAGATCGGTTGTCTCCCTTGAGACTTTAGATGCCAGATCTACGTAAGACAAAAAACATGTCTCATCTATGCGAGTATTTCCTACGGCTCAAACATTTTAACCAAAATTTTGTATAAGTATAGAATACCTATCGACTTTACTATTTGCATATATATTAAGGTCAGACTACGGAAAGTTCATCATATACAATTGCTTCGTTCTTTAAAAAAACCATCTGCGATATGGATGGCAGCTGAAAGATGTACCACTCCATTGTAAGTGTGGCAAGAATTTTTCATCAGACCACGCCATCATGATATGCCCTTTTGGTGGACTACCAATAATAAGGCATAACGAGATTACAGACAACCACCCAATGGCTGACGAAAGTATGTTCTGATGTGGAAAAAGAACCACAGCTACAACCACAAGTAGGCGAGATCATATTACCAAGAACGGCAAACAAGCAAGATGAAGCAAGAGTAGTTATTAGAGAAAAGGGTTTTTGGAGTAGGCAGCAAGTTGCATTTTTTGATGTTAGGGTTTTTCACCCAAACGCATCGAGCTACCGAAATACCAATATACCTGCACTCTACAGACAACATGAGATGGCTAAGAAGAGGGAGTATGGAGACAGAATTAGGGAAGTTGAATATGCTGCATTTACACCTCTTGTGTTTTCAACAAGTGGGGGACTTGGAAAAGAGACAACCGCTGCGTATAAACGCCTAGCAGAATTGTTAGCACAGAAGCGAAAGTCAGAATACAGCATCACACTTGCGTGGATGCGATGCACATTATCTTTCGCCTTGATACGGTCAGCAGTTATGGCGATAAGAGGGAGTCGTTCTTCTACGATTCGGGATCCACACGCAAACATTGAACTGGGCTATAGAGAAAGCCGTTTAGGAGTTTTTAAATTTAATTTTGTTTTTTGTTTTCTTATTTATTTATTTATTTTTTAATTATATTTATTTACAATTAGAGGATTTTATATGTATATAAATGTTTTTAAAGACGATTTTTAGATTTTTATGTAATAAATTATCATTGATTTGTAAAATATAGTATTATCTAATTGTAATTAATTTCAGATGTAATTGAGATATTATTATTATTATTATTATTATTATTATTATGTATTTGGAGAATTATGTCTATCGCCATTATATTATCATTATTATTATTATATTATTATTATTATTATATTATTATATGTATTATATTATTTCATTATTACATTAATATATATATATATATATTATTAGTACTAGTGTTTGAGCAAAATTATTTAAAAAAAAAAAAAAAAAAAAAAAATTATTTTAATAATAATAATAATAAAAGACGTATTAGGAGCATTATACAATAGTCTCAATGCTCTTACAACAATATATTCTTAATTTTACTTATAAAACTAATTACAGTTTCATTATAAGATAAAGCCTACTACATATATTACCACTATATTATTACCACAAAAGAAAAGTCTTAAGTGCTGACTTAAAACTACTTAACATATCAAAGCTTCTAATTTCCTGTGGTAATGAGTTCCACAGTTTTGGTGCCGCAACCGAGAACGCTCTGTCTCCATGAGTCACCGTTTTGGATTTTGGCTCAAGCAGCAGATTTCGGTCAGATGATCTCAAAGCACGAGTAGGTTTATATTTAGTTAGCAAATCAGTAATATAAACAGGCGCCTGGCCATGCAAAGCCTTGATTGTAATTATTTGTATCTTAAATACAATCCTTGATCTTACCGGCAACCAGTGAAGATTACGAAGTACAGGGGAGATATGCTCCGATTTTTTAACGCCTGTAACAAGTCTAGCAGCTGTATTTTGAATTCGCTGCAACCTGCTCAAAGCTTCTGGTAAGCCATATAGGATGCTATTACAGCTGTCAAGTTTTGATGTTATGAATGCATGCACCAACTTCTCACAGTTCTTTTTACTCAAATATTTCCTGATCTTGCCGATATTTCTGATAGCAAAAGTGGCCGATTTACAGATGTTATTTACATGAGTATTTAATTTTAGATGTCTATCTACAGCAACACCGAGATCACGTGCAACCTATCACATCATTGACACATATTTCTGGCATTGCCATTGGTTCACAATGCATATATATTGGTTCACAATTCATATTTTACACCTCGACAAAGGAAGTCCTTAAAAGTTTCAACTCCGGACAAGAGAACAAACTTCAGAATCATCTGGTGCCCCAGGGCTCCTTCTTCTCTAACGTCAAGTTCTCACAGTCGAAATTAAACGGCATATGCTCTAAATCCTAATCAAACCTCCCAAAGAACATTTATAACTTCACCATCCGTTACATCAATAACTCACTTCCCACCCGCAAAAACCTTACTAAATGGGGAATAATGTCGAACTCTGATTCATCCTTCTGCTTAAACCCTGAAACCCTCCTACACGTAGTTGCGGGATGTCAATCGTACCTACCACGATTCACATGGAGACATGATTCTGTTCTGAACTTTATTGCACAAACCCTACAACCTGTCAAAAACTCTAATCTCTTCGTTGATCTTCCTGGATATAAGAGCCCTTCAATCATAACTGGTGACACGTTCCGCCCAGATCTGCTTCTATTCATTTCCACTGATTGTCTCTATATCCTTGAACTCTCTGTCGGATATGAATCTAATCTCCAAACAATGTTGATCGCAAAAGATCAAGATACAAAGATCTCATTACACAGCAAAAGGAACATTTTAAATCCGTCAAATTTGTAAATTTGTCAATAAGCTCCTTAGGTGTTTTCTCAAAAGAATGTCATACCTTTTTGATATGTTGAGCGATCTAGGTCTTGATAACAAACACCAAAATTATTGTATTAGGAGAATTATGTCTATCGCCATTAGAACAACTATATTTTGTTGTAGAAATAAGGACTGGACAAATCCGGAATTACGTGAACATTTAAAGATACATTTTAAATTAACTATATAGTTTTTCTATATAGTTTGTAAATAATAAATAGGTTCAAGTAGTCAATTATAAATTACCTAAATTAGTGAGAATTATAATTGTATATATATAAAGAATTTCAATAAAGTTTCCATTATTATTATTATTATTATTATTATTATTATTATTATTATTATTATTATTATTATTATCGAGCAAGGAACGTTCACACCACTCGTTTTCACTACAACAGGAGGAATGGGAGATGAATGCTTACGATATCACAGCAGACTTGCTGAGTTGATAGTAGACAAGAAAGGAGAGATATACTCACACACAATATCGTGGATAAGAGCAAAGATATCATTCTCCATCCTTAGATCTGCCTTATTGTGTTTAAGAGGCTCGAGAACAATTAGAAGAGTACAATGCAACATTAAAACATAGACTTAGATATAGAGACCGTGATGGCAAGAATTCATTAGTTTTTATTATTATTATTAGTTAGTTAGATAATCTTATATATATTGGACTTTAGTTTTAATTATTATTATTAATTTATTGTAAATAATTATCATAATATAGTTTGAATATACGGACAGCAAATTTTAATTATTATTATTATTATTATTATTATCATTATCAGTGTTGCTGCTTCCTCCATAGGCTCTTCTTTTGCAGGCTCTTCTTTTGCAGGCTAGGGGGCGGCGCAGGCGCAATAGAGCGCCAGCAATGCTTCGCTTATCCCCTTCCCGTCGTTCCTCGCGCGCCTCCCTCTCAATTTATAATAATAATATAATAATAATAATGAAGGTTTTATTAAAAATACATATCATTGCACGGTGAACCGTGAATTGCAATATGTTTACAAAAGAGATAAAGGATCCTTAAATATCAATTAAATGTAGAAAGGGGTAAAATATTAGAATATATACAAACTTTTATAATGCACCTATAAAAGCAGTTCTAATTAGTCTTATGAGCCTTCGAGCTCATTGATTCGTGCGGCATTTAAAAAGTGATGGACGATCTTTATTTCGCAAGTTACGATTATGCACCTGCTCTCTAGATGGCGATATTAAATGAAAAGGTTTCGAGTCGTGTTTACTTAGTTTACGTATAGTGATATCACAAAGTTCGGAGCGTCTAACGTCTAATATTGGGAGAGTGGAGAATTGATCAAGAGCTTCATAGTAACTCAATCCAGGGAATATAATTCGCATAGCACGTTTCTGGATGGACTCAATAGCATCGCTGAGGTAAATGGGTAGGCTATGATGCCAAACTTGACAACAATACTCAAGAATAGATCGAACCAGGGATGATAAGAAGATAGTTACAATATCTTTATGAGGGATACCAGCACGGGATAGAACTCTGATAATATGGAGACGTTTAGAGGCTTTCTTAACTATTTTGAGAATGTTCTCGTTCCACTTGAAATTGCTACTGATGGTTGCTCCTAGAAGTTTGTGTGAATTAACTCGATCGATTGGTGATTCATCTATGGTAAGAGGTTGAAGTAACGGTTTTACACGAGAAAAGCAAATTCCAACTTCCTTGCATTTTTTAACATTTAATTTCATGTGATTTAGAGGTCTAGATTATATTCTAGATTCTAGATTATATTAGATTGCAGGGTTGACTCCTTGCCACGAGGGATGACTTCAGATATTGTTACATCATCAACATATTTCCAATAGGAGCAATTTAATTGAGAAGATGTTTACAAGTCGTTAATAATGGTAAGAAACAAGATTGGGCCGACAAGATTTGGTTCCCTGAGGGACTCCTGCGGACACCATACCCCAGGCAGAAAAAGCTTTTCCGATCTTCACAGACTGACGACGATTTGACAAGAAGCTACAAATCCAAGGGATCAGGCAACTCCGGACACCGATTTGGATCAGCTTCTGAATAACGATGGTGTGGTCAATTCTGTCAAAAGCCTTACTGATGTCAAGAAAACATATTCTGAGGTACTGGGCTTGGGTGTCTAAAGAGGAGAGCCAATTATGAAGCATCTCTAGCAAGAAATACGTTGTAGAGGTTCCCTTAAGACAACCAAACTGGTTCGGGTCTATTTTATGTCTAATGTCGTGTATCATCCATTTCACCACAAAGTCCTCAAGGACTTTGGACACGGTTGAGGTAAGGGCAATAGGGCGAAGCTCATCTTCATCACTGACTGGGTGGGCTTTAGGAATAGGGATAATAAAGGAATCTTTCCAAGTGTACGGGAAGATACTCGAACGAAGGGAGGCATTAAAGATCGTACTAGTAATGGGATCAGCAAGCTCGAATTATGCAAATTCTTTGATGATACTGTTAGGGACGCCATCTGGTCCACTACTCTATTTAGGATTTAACTTAGAAAGTTTGTTATAAACTATAATGGTTGAATATTAGTACTAGTGGGAGGACGTGGTTCTGTGGCTGGAAGCTAGGAAGGAAGATCTACAAGGTTTAAGGGTGGAAGGTCTTCGGCAACTGTCAGGAAATTATTGTTAATCAGGTTAGTTAATTCTGGACCCTCAATGATTCTGCCTTCTTTTTCAATGGAGAGGAGAGGAGAAGACAGTGATTTTCAAGACAGTTTACCAATGAACTTCCACCATTTGATGGGATCGGGTGTTAATTTTATTTTAGGTATTGCACTTTTTCAACGTAAAAGGATTTTTTCCTACTAAGAATAGCTGAGCGAACGTTCCCTCTGAGACGGTGCCACTGGAGACGGTCTCCTGAGTTGAACGCTCTCTGTCTCTCCAGAATTAGGTACTTGATGGAAGATGTTATCCATGGTTTATCCGTGTTATGTAGACGGACTGTTTTTACAGGAAAGAAGTGATTGAGGGCGTTGGTAATGGTTCTTGTAAAGAGGTGGTATCATCGATGTCTTGGAACCATTCGTATTGACTGACCCACCTCCCAAATGCATCAATGGCAGACTTGGGGTAACGACGCAGTTGGCTTTTGGTAGTACTAGTACGGTTAATAGTAGGATTCGCTCCTTTACTGATGGGTGACGAAACAACAGCATTATGATCAGACATACCAAGAGGGGCATTTGTAACAGGATCAGCATAAAAGGATTTTAAATTGGTAATGATTAAATCGAGGATTGATTGGCCACGCGTAGGCTGTTTGAAATGCAAGTTGTTTAAGGTTTTGTTGATTTAAAAGGGCGGATATGTTCATTCTATTAAAGTCACCAAGAATTACTATACCACACTCAGGCTGGGTATTTCGAACGAAGTCAATTGATTTAACAATTAAACTCCGGTATCAGGAGGACAATATAGGACAAATACCAGAATCGAAGCCATAGCCACAAATTTTCAAAATCAGGGTGTTCAAGGTCGTGTCTTCGTTTACAGGGGATTTGGTGATTGACATACACACAAACGCCTCCACCACGTCCAGTTTGCCGTCTGTCAGCTCTATGCAATGTATATCCAGGAATGTTAATAAAAGAAGAGTCAAAATCTGTCAGCCATGACTCGGTGATAACGACAACATCGGCTAAGTTATGATTTAAACAGGCACGTAGCTAGAGTAAGAAATTCAAGGGGGCAAGATTTATTTCGGGGGGGCAAGTGCAGGGATAAATATTTTTGAAAAGTTAATTTCTTAGAATAAGTACGACCCGCCCCCTTTTCTTACAGATGCTGTAAATACAGATGCTCAAAATGTTTTTATAAAAATAGAATAACCAAACTCACAAGCAATTGCAACTAACTACAACTTTTATTTTAAGTAACTTTTTAGTTCATAACTTCAGGACCAGGTTACTAAGCTAGGGAACCCTATGCTGGTCTACAGTAGATAGAATGTAATAAAGTAAAAGCAGTTATAAATTAGGATGCCATCACAATAAACTCAATTCAGGGATAACAACTGACATTACAGAAGAAAGCGTTGGTGCTTCATCTGCTTAAAGTGTTCAATTACATCACTGTAGCAAAGCGAGTCCGTAATATCTTTTTCAATAGATAAGTCATATAGACGTAAGAGCGCAAGATTATTGAGACGCATAGACAATGGTCATTTTGTGAGCGCAAACGAGTTTTTATTCTCTTCACAGATGAGAACATTAGCTCAACCTTTCACGACGTCTGAGGGATAGTCACAAGAATCTGATATAAGTTGTGAACATCAGGGAAATATATCTTTGTCATGACATCCAGTACATCATCGATCAAAGTATCTAGCTGAGATTCATCTTGCCGAGCAATAAACGAACGGAAAACTTCTATTTCACAATCTTTGATGTCTATTGCATACAGTTCAGATAGCGTATTCAGTTCCTGTTTAAGAAAGTTTTGAGAGTTTGGTAAGGAACAAGCAGCAGCCCTCATGATGCCAGATTGATCAGTATACCAAAACGGGCATCCAATTCTGCTAAGATCTCGCCTACATTTTGGCGTAACAAAATTGAAAGCTCTTCAAAGTTGGATACGTTTGGGTGTCCAACAGAGCTAGTTGGATACGCGTCTCTCAACCTTTCCTACTTCGGCTAGAGACAGGAATGGCTCCCGACTAAAGCTCGTTAGGCGGGTAGGGTTAGAAAACTCGTTAGGCGTAAAACTCGTTAGGCGGGGGGTTAGGGTTAGGACCTTTGTTGTTTTGGGGTTGGTTACAGTACTCTCTCCACATTTCGAGCTAAAAAGCCTTTTTATTGACCAATTTGACCAATATATGGAGTCGGAGCCATTCCTGTCTCTAGCCCATGTAACCTTTCCGGAAGACGCCATTGTCTGATTGTGCTTCTTATATCGAAATTTTCGATTACATATTTGTCGGACAACTCTTTAGCATATTCGACAACCTTGTCAAACTCAAAATTGACCAACCTTAAACCCTCAGGTCGGCAAGCAATAATATTTGGTGCAAAGTTCAGAGTAATCATACAGCTTACCAAAGAAAACTAAGAGGGTCACAAATTTCTCAGTTTGTCAGTACCTAACAAAGATTTAGCTGCTAGACTTGTAAAGTATCAAGAATGCAATCAAACCGACGCAGAAACATGAACGTGCAAGCTTGCGCGTTGGGATAGCGCTCATGCTGGATGTTCCCTCTGAGACGGTGCCACTGGAGACGGTCTCCTGAGTTGAACGCTCTCTGTCTCTCCAGAATTAGGTACTTGATGGAAGATGTTATCCATGGTTTATCCGTGTTATGTAGACGGACTGTTTTTACAGGAAAGAAGTGATTGAGGGCGTTGGTAATGGTTCTTGTAAAGAGGTGGTATCATCGATGTCTTGGAACCATTCGTATTGACTGACCCACCTCCCAAATGCATCAATGGCAGACTTGGGGTAACGACGCAGTTGGCTTTTGGTAGTACTAGTACGGTTAATAGTAGGATTCGCTCCTTTACTGATGGGTGACGAAACAACAGCATTATGATCAGACATACCAAGAGGGGCATTTGTAACAGGATCAGCATAAAAGGATTTTAAATTGGTAATGATTAAATCGAGGATTGATTGGCCACGCGTAGGCTGTTTGAAATGCAAGTTGTTTAAGGTTTTGTTGATTTAAAAGGGCGGATATGTTCATTCTATTAAAGTCACCAAGAATTACTATACCACACTCAGGCTGGGTATTTCGAACGAAGTCAATTGATTTAACAATTAAACTCCGGTATCAGGAGGACAATATAGGACAAATACCAGAATCGAAGCCATAGCCACAAATTTTCAAAATCAGGGTGTTCAAGGTCGTGTCTTCGTTTACAGGGGATTTGGTGATTGACATACACACAAACGCCTCCACCACGTCCAGTTTGCCGTCTGTCAGCTCTATGCAATGTATATCCAGGAATGTTAATTAAAGAAGAGTCAAAATCTGTCAGCCATGACTCGGTGATAACGACAACATCGGCTAAGTTATGATTTAAACAGGCACGTAGCTAGAGTAAGAAATTCAAGGGGGCAAGATTTATTTCGGGGGGGCAAGTGCAGGGATAAATATTTTTGAAAAGTTAATTTCTTAGAATAAGTACGACCCGCCCCCTTTTCTTACAGATGCTGTAAATACAGATGCTCAAAATGTTTTTATAAAAATAGAATAACCAAACTCACAAGCAATTGCAACTAACTACAACTTTTATTTTAAGTAACTACAACTTTTTAGTTCATAACTTCAGGACCAGGTTACTAAGCTAGGGAACCCTATGCTGGTCTACAGTAGATAGAATGTAATAAAGTAAAAGCAGTTATAAATTAGGATGCCATCACAATAAACTCAATTCAGGGATAACAACTGACATTACAGAAGAAAGCGTTGGTGCTTCATCTGCTTAAAGTGTTCAATTACATCACTGTAGCAAAGCGAGTCCGTAATATCTTTTTCAATAGATAAGTCATATAGACGTAAGAGCGCAAGATTATTGAGACGCATAGACAATGGTCATTTTGTGAGCGCAAACGAGTTTTTATTCTCTTCACAGATGAGAACATTAGCTCAACCTTTCACGACGTCTGAGGGATAGTCACAAGAATCTGATATAAGTTGTGAACATCAGGGAAATATATCTTTGTCATGACATCCAGTACATCATCGATCAAAGTATCTAGCTGAGATTCATCTTGCCGAGCAATAAACGAACGGAAAACTTCTATTTCACAATCTTTGATGTCTATTGCATACAGTTCAGATAGCGTATTCAGTTCCTGTTTAAGAAAGTTTTGAGAGTTTGGTAAGGAACAAGCAGCAGCCCTCATGATGCCAGATTGATCAGTATACCAAAACGGGCATCCAATTCTGCTAAGATCTCGCCTACATTTTGGCGTAACAAAATTGAAAGCTCTTCAAAGTTGGATACGTTTGGGTGTCCAACAGAGCTAGTTGGATACGCGTCTCTCAACCTTTCCTACTTCGGCTAGAGACAGGAATGGCTCCCGACTAAAGCTCGTTAGGCGGGTAGGGTTAGAAAACTCGTTAGGCGTAAAACTCGTTAGGCGGGGGGTTAGGGTTAGGACCTTTGTTGTTTTGGGGTTGGTTACAGTACTCTCTCCACATTTCGAGCTAAAAAGCCTTTTTATTGACCAATTTGACCAATATATGGAGTCGGAGCCATTCCTGTCTCTAGCCCATGTAACCTTTCCGGAAGACGCCATTGTCTGATTGTGCTTCTTATATCGAAATTTTCGATTACATATTTGTCGGACAACTCTTTAGCATATTCGACAACCTTGTCAAACTCAAAATTGACCAACCTTAAACCCTCAGGTCGGCAAGCAATAATATTTGGTGCAAAGTTCAGAGTAATCATACAGCTTACCAAAGAAAACTAAGAGGGTCACAAATTTCTCAGTTTGTCAGTACCTAACAAAGATTTAGCTGCTAGACTTGTAAAGTATCAAGAATGCAATCAAACCGACGCAGAAACATGAACGTGCAAGCTTGCGCGTTGGGATAGCGCTCATGCTGGATGTTCCCTCTGAGACGGTGCCACTGGAGACGGTCTCCTGAGTTGAACGCTCTCTGTCTCTCCAGAATTAGGTACTTGATGGAAGATGTTATCCATGGTTTATCCGTGTTATGTAGACGGACTGTTTTTACAGGAAAGAAGTGATTGAGGGCGTTGGTAATGGTTCTTGTAAAGAGGTGGTATCATCGATGTCTTGGAACCATTCGTATTGACTGACCCACCTCCCAAATGCATCAATGGCAGACTTGGGGTAACGACGCAGTTGGCTTTTGGTAGTACTAGTACGGTTAATAGTAGGATTCGCTCCTTTACTGATGGGTGACGAAACAACAGCATTATGATCAGACATACCAAGAGGGGCATTTGTAACAGGATCAGCATAAAAGGATTTTAAATTGGTAATGATTAAATCGAGGATTGATTGGCCACGCGTAGGCTGTTTGAAATGCAAGTTGTTTAAGGTTTTGTTGATTTAAAAGGGCGGATATGTTCATTCTATTAAAGTCACCAAGAATTACTATACCACACTCAGGCTGGGTATTTCGAACGAAGTCAATTGATTTAACAATTAAACTCCGGTATCAGGAGGACAATATAGGACAAATACCAGAATCGAAGCCATAGCCACAAATTTTCAAAATCAGGGTGTTCAAGGTCGTGTCTTCGTTTACAGGGGATTTGGTGATTGACATACACACAAACGCCTCCACCACGTCCAGTTTGCCGTCTGTCAGCTCTATGCAATGTATATCCAGGAATGTTAATTAAAGAAGAGTCAAAATCTGTCAGCCATGACTCGGTGATAACGACAACATCGGCTAAGTTATGATTTAAACAGGCACGTAGCTAGAGTAAGAAATTCAAGGGGGCAAGATTTATTTCGGGGGGGCAAGTGCAGGGATAAATATTTTTGAAAAGTTAATTTCTTAGAATAAGTACGACCCGCCCCCTTTTCTTACAGATGCTGTAAATACAGATGCTCAAAATGTTTTTATAAAAATAGAATAACCAAACTCACAAGCAATTGCAACTAACTACAACTTTTATTTTAAGTAACTACAACTTTTTAGTTCATAACTTCAGGACCAGGTTACTAAGCTAGGGAACCCTATGCTGGTCTACAGTAGATAGAATGTAATAAAGTAAAAGCAGTTATAAATTAGGATGCCATCACAATAAACTCAATTCAGGGATAACAACTGACATTACAGAAGAAAGCGTTGGTGCTTCATCTGCTTAAAGTGTTCAATTACATCACTGTAGCAAAGCGAGTCCGTAATATCTTTTTCAATAGATAAGTCATATAGACGTAAGAGCGCAAGATTATTGAGACGCATAGACAATGGTCATTTTGTGAGCGCAAACGAGTTTTTATTCTCTTCACAGATGAGAACATTAGCTCAACCTTTCACGACGTCTGAGGGATAGTCACAAGAATCTGATATAAGTTGTGAACATCAGGGAAATATATCTTTGTCATGACATCCAGTACATCATCGATCAAAGTATCTAGCTGAGATTCATCTTGCCGAGCAATAAACGAACGGAAAACTTCTATTTCACAATCTTTGATGTCTATTGCATACAGTTCAGATAGCGTATTCAGTTCCTGTTTAAGAAAGTTTTGAGAGTTTGGTAAGGAACAAGCAGCAGCCCTCATGATGCCAGATTGATCAGTATACCAAAACGGGCATCCAATTCTGCTAAGATCTCGCCTACATTTTGGCGTAACAAAATTGAAAGCTCTTCAAAGTTGGATACGTTTGGGTGTCCAACAGAGCTAGTTGGATACGCGTCTCTCAACCTTTCCTACTTCGGCTAGAGACAGGAATGGCTCCCGACTAAAGCTCGTTAGGCGGGTAGGGTTAGAAAACTCGTTAGGCGTAAAACTCGTTAGGCGGGGGGTTAGGGTTAGGACCTTTGTTGTTTTGGGGTTGGTTACAGTACTCTCTCCACATTTCGAGCTAAAAAGCCTTTTTATTGACCAATTTGACCAATATATGGAGTCGGAGCCATTCCTGTCTCTAGCCCATGTAACCTTTCCGGAAGACGCCATTGTCTGATTGTGCTTCTTATATCGAAATTTTCGATTACATATTTGTCGGACAACTCTTTAGCATATTCGACAACCTTGTCAAACTCAAAATTGACCAACCTTAAACCCTCAGGTCGGCAAGCAATAATATTTGGTGCAAAGTTCAGAGTAATCATACAGCTTACCAAAGAAAACTAAGAGGGTCACAAATTTCTCAGTTTGTCAGTACCTAACAAAGATTTAGCTGCTAGACTTGTAAAGTATCAAGAATGCAATCAAACCGACGCAGAAACATGAACGTGCAAGCTTGCGCGTTGGGATAGCGCTCATGCTGGATGTCTACATGAACGTGCAAGTTCAAGAGCTTGCGCGTTGGGATAGCGCTCATGCTGGATGTCTAAGAAAGCTGCATGGCGCTTTGTTCCATTCATGAACGAATACGACAAATCCAATGTATCAAAGAAAGATTTGATCAGAGGATGTCGTTCAGCAGTTTCAGCTAACACTAGTTAAGCCTATGTGAAGCACAATGAACATATATGTAGCATTGACAATAAATAACAAGCGCCGGGTCTTTCAATAAATTTTTTAGCAGAAATTCAGTGCCTATATATATTAAAATCAAACGAGTTTCCTAACAATGAGCGTGACTTCCTGTCTAAATTTCAAACCATCTTACATCGCAACGCGAGTTTAAATTTCACTCAACCGTGAGAAAGTAACAAACGACAACAGCCAAAGTAAAAAACAAAGTAACAAACGACAACAGCCAAGAGAGAAGGACAAGAAGCTGAAATATCAAACTTTTGCCGTAACCTGTTGGTAATACAGCAAGAATGTCGATACATTAAGCAAACTAGTTAATGCCATCCGCTGCTCGTATTTTAGCTGGATAGAAACATCGAATTTATACGATCATTCTCTGATAACTCTTTCTATATACCATCACTGATTCTCTCCGCCATATTGTATCATTCGAGCATTTATTATTAATACGTCCGCATTAACACCTAAGCCAATCATAAGGCTGCGTCCCTATTTGGACGCCATACACAGTTGGAGAGACGGCTCGTAGGCTAACATGAAGTTATTATTGAAAGTACGTACGGTTGTATTCTTTCCGCGAATCTCAACATAGTTTTGACCATGCAGTTGAAGTAAATTCGCGTCTATTAACTATAACGAACACTTCCCAAATTTCTGTTGGGGGGGCGAGAAAAACTTTTTTTTTTGGGGGGGGGCCGTGGTCCCCTCGCCCCCCCCCCCCCCCCCCCCCCGGGATGTCAGTTTCTGTCAGCCATTTTATAGTCTGTATCTAATTCGGATCTGAAGGATCTCATTGATCTAAAGGATCGGGGCCTGTAGAGAGGGCAGTATTGCAATATATGGGTTATTGTTTGCTTTTGACCACATGGGCAAGCATCGCTGTCGCGGGCGTCAATCTTGGCGAGAAAAGAGTGGGTCTTTCCCCGGAGGCGGTTGAGCCTGACCTAGCGCACACGGTCGAATTGGTGTCCAGCTGGTTTGGTTGAGGTTGAGGGTGAGTCGATGTACTCGTGAAGATTCGTGAGAAGGTGCCAATCCTCTTTCCACCTGTCTTCTACCCATATGGCAGATAGGGGAGCAGACGTTTGAAGATCGTTTGCGTGCACTGCAAAGTGTCGCCGGTAGATTCTTTGCAGTGGGTCGTCTTCGTGGATGTAGGGAACGAGCGGGCTGTCTGGTTCTTCTGCTTTTTCCGCGAGCTTCAGCGTAAGGTGGTCTCGTCTGATTGCTGCGGGAGTGATGCCTGCGATGATGGGTAGCATTGGCAGTGGTGTGGGCGCCAAGGCGCCGGAAATCAGCCGTAGGGCCTCGTTCAGCACGACGTCAAGTTTCGCTGTGTGACAGCTATGAGACCACACTGGTGCAGCGTATTCTGCGGTGGAGTACACCAGTACCAGGGCATAGGTGCACAGGGTGTTGAAGTTAGCCCCCCAGTGCGTACCAACAAGCTTTTTCAGTACGTTCACCCGCTTTGAAGCCTTCTAAACTACAGTTAAGAGGTGTTGGCGGATTGTCAGACTCCTATATCAAGGGTTAATCCGAGGTAAACTGGTGTTGGGTCAAACTTCAGGATCTTGCCGTTGATCTCGATAACCAGCTTCTCGCCTGCCAGCTTGTTTGACGGAGCACACGGTTTTCGACTCGCTCAGCTTCAGGTGCCATTGGTTGAAGTAGGCACAAAGCGTAGCGAGGTCGACCTGAAGGGCTGCATGCTCGATCTCCTTGAAATCATCTCCCGGATAGCCTAGGGCACTGTCGTCGGCATAGATGTACTGTAATAATAATAATAATAATAATAGTCTTTATTAATCAATACTCGAAACACACGTCCGAGTTTACATGGAATTATAAAAAATAAGGTATGTAGTCTATTTTTCTTCATTAGTTATTTACATCAATAATTTAATAAAACTAGTAAAATTCTACAGTATTGTTAAAAATTATTAAAATATCATACACTAGATAAAATTGAAAAGACATCTATTTACAAAAGATTTTTTAAATCTTTCAGTTTTCACTAAAGGCAGTTCAAAGTCATGTCCCCTTTGCCTTAAAGTTCGATTTAATTTGTTGGGTAAAAGTTCTCTTAATGCATTATTTCCATCATCTAATATTTTATTCCATAACCTCTTGTCTCTCTTATTTATTATTTCTCTAAAATTAGATTTCTCTGTTACGTACCTATTACGGTATGCACGATTTACAAACTTATCAATCTGACTGATGTATTTAGTATAGGATGCTCCTCCCCAAAGTTCAATTCCAAAGGTGAATAATGACATTATTAAACTCTGAAAGAGAAGTTCTAACTGCTTTGTTGTAAAACCATAATATTTACACACTCGTAAAATGTACATTCTTCCACTCGCTTTTTTGAGCATCTCTTCGAAGTGTCTATCCCAATTTTCTGGTATTTCCTCAAGGGTAACTCCAAGTATCTTGAGCCATGTTTTCCGTTTGATGGACGGAATGCAACTGGGTAGAGGTATCGATGTTCTCCCACGAACAATCATTTCATATGTTTTGTTCATATTCAGCACCATTCGGTTTTCATCTGACCATGATTTCATATTTTCTACCTCTTCTGTACCTGTATCATCCTCATCATAGCCCAGGACTTCTATTGTTATATCATCAGCGAATTTACAGAGTTCATTAATTGGATTTACTGATTTAATGTCATTTACCATTATTGAAAATAGTATCGGGCCTAGAACAGTTCCCTGAGGCACGCCACGATTAATTTTCAAGAACTCAGTTGTGATGCCATCAACTGTTACTCTCTGTTTGCGATCTTTTAAGAAATCAATCATCCAATTTATGATGTACGGGTTAAAAGGCAATTTCTTAACTTTTTCAAATAGTATGTCATGTGGAACACTGTCAAAAGCCTTGCTAAAGTCAAATGATAGTACTCTCACGTATTTGGCACCATTATCCAACCCTTTCAACCACGTATGTTGACATTTAATTAGAGCCATCGTTGAGTTGTGTCCTACTTTATATGCGTATTGGTCAGAATCGATTGAATAATATATAACATCTGCAATCTCATTTTTATATATACATCTCTCAAATAGTCTCATTATGATATCTGTTAGTGAGATAGGTCTCAGTTGAGAACTTGAGTTGATAACATTTTCTTTTGGTATTGGAACTACATTTGCTCTCTTCCATACTTCAGGGACTTTTCCAACTTTCAGAGATACGTTAAATATTTCTGTTATAGCTGGAGCTAATTCAGCTGCGTATGTCTTCCAGAACCAATATGGTAGATCGTCCGGGCCAGATGATGAACGCTTCTGTTTTCTTAAGAAGTTATAGACAATATCAATAGAAAGAAACGGAATTCTAGTTCCTTCTGGAATTTCTAGTAACTGAGGAGCTGAATAATTAGGGTCACTGTTAATAGTTTGAAAGTAGGCATTTATAACATTCGGATCAATCAGAGAGCTAACAGGTGCAGAATTTTTCTCTTTCCTGCCAGTAATGTTATTAACATTGTTCCACCATTTCTTTGTTCCAGTTTTATGTTTTTGGTTCTCTTTTTGAACAGCATTAAAGTTGATTGGCACGAATTAGTGTGTTAATTTGATTTTGTAGACGAAAAGTAGATTCTTCATCACCTACGCCTACAGTTTTCTTCCTTTTTTTCAACAAATGTTTTACAAGAGGGGACATGAATAGTGGATCACGTGACGAGGTTCGGACTTTTATCAGTGGAAAATTGTTCTCGAATCTCGGCCAGAGACTTTCATAAAATTGTTTAATCATCTCATCAGGGTCTTGGTCATATTTTGTTATCTTGGACCAGTCCACATTCTCTAGTTCTCTTAGCATATTTAATTTTCTATGTTCTCTCACATCTCTAAAGAATGAGTTTGTTCTTTTTGCCTTTATAATGTTTCTCGAGTATGCAATAATCATATTATGATCAGTTCTTACCAAGCTTTTCTTAACTTTAATTTGCTTCCAGTAGTGAGGAGCATTTGTAACAAAAACATCTAAGATATTGTTACCTCTTGTAGATGATTTAACCAACTGTGTAAAAGATAATTGATTAAGTAGGTCACGAATATTCAATCTGTTTATATCTCCAGTAATAATTATCTTCGTATTAGGGTTTTCCGATAATAAGTGCTCGCATGAGTCCATTAGGAATTCTATTAGATCATCTGCATTATAATTATGGTCGGGAGGATGGTATACAGCTGCAACATTAAAACTGGAGTTTTCAGTTGTAATTTTTACCCATAGGCATTCAAATAGATTATCAGTAGTGTATATATGAGAGTTTCAGCCCAAAATCTCGTAAAATCTCGTTTTCGATCCCGAAATCTAAAAAAAAAAATCTCATTTCCAGCCCAAAAATCTCATTTTAATTTATTCGAAATCTCGTAAAAAGCAAAATTTCAGCTCAAAAAATCTCGTTTTAATTTATTCATAAAACAACCACATTCCATTCTAGGGCGTGGCACATTTCAAAAATGGACCCCGAACTTATGCTAATTAGCTATGACGTCATCGTTTCGCCCCGCCCACCTGTCAATCAAAACTTGTCTCACGTTTTACTATGCTAATTAGCAATGACGTCATCGACCACTTTCTTTTGATTGTCAATCAAAACTTTGGTCAACTTACTCGTCCATGAATATCACTTCCGTCATAATCTTACAATGTCCCAACGCCAGCGTGTTCACCCCGTCTGGTAAAATATACCGTTTGTCGTCGATGCTACTCAACGCGGTCTTGTTCACAGCCTCTGTGTAGATCTCGTGTTTCCTTGACCTAAACGTGTTCATTGACCTTGTTTGACTCACTCCAGAGAGCAAACAAGTCTTGTAGTCCTCGAACACGATCGAAGACTTGACAACGCTCTTCTTCACACCCTTACATTTTTTCGTGTCACCGCGTAGTGTTTTGAGAGCGTATAACTTGGAGCGGAGTCCAACGAACTCGAGGACTTGCTCTCCGCTCTGTTCGTCTTTCATCATCCCAATCACCTTCTTGTTTCTCCCTATTGGGATACAGCTCGGGTGGTTCTTCGCGAAACCAGACGTGTCAAACATTTTCTCGACGTCTCCACTGATGTCTTTGTAAAAGTCCTCTGTGAAGATCTCGTACATAAGACTGTCGGTGTCCGTGAAAAGTAGCGTCGCCTTGTCCCCATACTTTGGCTTGATATAGCCGTAGTGGAAGTCGTACATTATCGTCTTACTGAGGTCCAAGATGCTCATCCCCAGGTACACCGGCTTGTCAAACTTCACTTTCGTCCTCTTCATTTGGACTGCGATCAGGTTCTCGTCGAAAATTGTCCTATGGTGGAAGTTCGGCTTCGCGACTAGCGTTCTCATTCTATGTTCCGAAGTGACTAGCCGGATATCCACCCTGTTTCGAATGTTCTCCATGGTCTTTCCAAAGACGCTGTTGTTCATCAGCTTGAAGAAGTCTTGTTCGAAAGAGTTCTTTGCCTGTGTCCTTAGGCTCGTGTTGAGGTCGATATATGGCTTCATCCACGCGCTCTCCTTGAAGGTGATCCCTCGGTGGATTTTGGTTAGTTTCAAACCAAATCGCGTGTACATCTCGAGGTTCTTCTTGTGGAGCACGTACTTGGTCTTGTCGAAGAGGTTTGGGATAAGCTTCTCCACCTTGTTCACGACGGCTCTCTCTGGAGCTAACGGATAGTCGTTGTGAAGGTCGTGAAGTTCTTCTGGGTACTCTAGGTCCACTTCCAAGATACAAGGCACGTTTCTCCAGTTCTCTAGCTGACCCTCTGTCATCCACTTAAAACCGTGTGTGGGTAATCGTTCGCACATTGCACCACCGTAGAGATTGTTTTTGTCCAAGTATGGTAAAAAGACGCTCGGTTTTGTAGGGACGTACAGCGAGTCACCAGTGTGCTCCATCGTCTCGTTGCCGTTTATGTGATCCATAAACTTGTTGTTTGCCTTAGCGTGTCTCTTCGTGATGGTCGAGACTCCACCGCGAATTCCAGCCTCGACCATTAACAACATGTCAATGTCGGTCAGTAGCTCCAACTCCACTCTCGTGATCTTTAGCAGTGCGTCCCAAGCCAACCCTGGTGAGGTGTAGTAGAACGCTGGATCCAACCCGTAGTGGGTTCTACACACTTTCCTAAAATTTTGAAAGACGTCCTCCAACAACATGACATCGGTTTTCAAATACAAATCGTGGTACTCGCGCATCGTGGTCATGCCAAAGTGTTTCCACACGTTCTTTGCGTGATTGTAGTCGTCGTCACTAATGTCGCTGTCCGTGAGTCTCGAGTAAAACTCACCTTTCGTTGGCAACATCGTCTCGTCGAGTGACGCTAGTCCGGTCATGTGTTCGTAGGGGAATACGCCTTTTTTGGACACGAGACCGAAATCTTCTCCAAAAACTCTCCTTGTCGACACCAAGTCCTTTTTGTCCAAGTTCGTAACCAAGTTGTTCAAACTACTCGACATAAACTTAAGAGAGTCGATAAACCTTATCTCCCTCTTGATTTCGATTGTCTCTCCGGCTTTGCCCGTGACTTTGTCTACGACCACCACCTTGCTGAACGAGATGTACTTCTCCTCGTTGCTCGGGATACAATTTATGGCTCCCTCCGTAACACCCAAGTTTTTGACGAACAAGTGCGCGTCGTAGCCCGACAAGTTGTGGAACACCACGGGAACGAACTTTGGTAGTCTGTACTTCAAGTTGCAGGTGTTGTGTGCTGCGCCTCTATATCGCCCAGTCAGATGACAGTGGTCTCTGACGCGTTTTTCGTCCTCGGCGAACTCGCCACCACACAACCAACAAGTCTTGGCGTCGTGGAATGCCTTCTTCTCCTTCTCCCCAAAGACAATGGGGACCGCCACCTTGAACTTGTCGTAAATATTTTGCACAGTCTCCTCCAACTTTTTTACGAAAATCTCACCCATGTTTTCGTCGTCGCTTCTCCTCGTGTAGAGATATGGTTCTTCCCAGTGGAGGTTGTCGTCAAAGCACTTTAGGTGAAAACAGAATCCAGATGGTGAGTGATGTTGGTACTGAGTCGTCGAGCTTTTCTTAGGGTTGTTGGTTGGTCCCTCCACTGGTTCGATGAACGACTCAAAGTCCGCGTAGATGACAAAGGGTACGTCCTGTGTCTTGTAGTAGTTCTTGAACCCTATCGTATCACCCCACTTTGGCATTTCGGTTCTTATGCTGTCGACGTTTGAGCAATGCTCCTCGTGTTTGTCTAGGACGTTTTGACTGTGAAAACTGTTGAGACACCGACAACAGTGAAATGTCCTGCCATTGTGTTTGCTCTTTGAGCTAGACAGCAACCTACTCATGTTTCTGATCCAAACGTAGTGAGAGTTGACCTTGTCGTCCTCACCCTGCTCCGTGATGTGTAGCATGTTGATGGCGTCCTTTGAGTTTCCTTGAATAAGGAGAGGATAGACACCCACTCCATACTCGTACGCGAATACGTTGACACTAATTTTGTTGTTTTCGGTGAACTTTCTAATATCACTCAACGGCGTCGGGAACGAGATCCCAGTCCAGTCAAACTTGTTCGAGGACTCTCTCATAGCCTCGTCGAGTCTCTCTGCATGTTTTCTCTTGACCATCCTTGCCCCGGTCGCAGCCCACTTGAAACACTCGTTATCGTTTGTGTTTTGAACGTTGATTATGGCGTTCTTTTTAACCAACGCATTTGGTGTGGGAATGTATGACGAACCACTCAATGGTTTGAACGTGTCGATAAACACGTCCAACTTTACAACACGTAGCACTCTCCAAGAACTCCCTCTCTTCAAGTACGTCGCGAGACTCTCTAGAATCTTTCCCACCATAACGTGGTAGATCTCGTCCAAGTCGGTTCCAGGTAGAACGATAGTTGTGAGTGAGTGGAAATGCGCAGACACCTCAGAGTCTCCAGCGTCTGTCCTTCTCACCATGACGCACTCTAGGTCGAACTTTGTCTTTACGCCTCTCCTCTTCTTCACTTCGTGACTCCAAAGACCTTTCGATAACACTTTCGTGTTCGCCAAGAATGTCTTTGGGTCTACTTTCGCCGAGGCTTTTATCGTGTAGGTCTCCGAAAACCCTTTGAGAGATGTCTCCGATCTCTCCATCGCCAAGTCTTTCTCCTTGTACAAGCTAGAGATCTTTTGCTTGAAGAATCTGAAAGCCGTCAACGCTCGTTTCTTGATAGGCTTTGGGGTTCGACTCACAAGCCAATCGTACCACGAGTCCATTTTTCCTCTTAGAGTGAGCCTCTTTAGAAGTTTTGGACCCTTTTTCTTTACCATATACGTCGTGGGTACCATCGTGGGTCCAAGCCCTGATGGAATAGGTTCGTCTAGGATTTGCGACATCTTTCTGGGTGTAGGTTATACCTTTAAGCCTCATTTGATTTTGGTCAGAAAATCAAATGTGTGGTGATCTCACTCTTTACGAAACGTGAAGGAGATGTCGTCGACGACTAGACTTTTCCCCGTTTTTATCCGATAGGTGATAGACCCTGGAAAGAGACTCAAGCTCTTTGCTAGCGATAAGATACTTCCAAACTTCGTCTCTTCTCCAGTGGTCACGTTTGTCTTGATCACAACCTGGGCGAGTTTCCTTGTCTTACAATGGTCGTATCTCTTTGGGATAACGATAGGTTCCATCCCCAACGCTGTTAGAATCTCGCAATGTTTTGCCCCTTGCTTTAGCCTAACACCTCGCTCTCTCGCGATGACTTTTAGTTTCCTGACGGTTAGATAGTTGGTGCTTGCTTTTGTGAGTGACATGGTTTTGTTGGTGTGTCTTGTTGTCCTTAGATCATAATTGCCACCACCTTGTACCCTACCCACCCAGCACCAACGGCGAGAACCCCCTCTGTCACCGACAAGTACTTTTGCATCTCCGATGACGGTGTGTAGTAGTCGTGCAACTCTGGTTCCTTGTGGAACTTCGCAGTCTTGCGAAGCGTAGCGGAAAGTACGTCGAGAGCCGCGTTCGTGTCGTTGATGCTGTGGTTCGCGTCTGACAAGGCGAGACGTAGTCGCGCGACTTTGTCTCTGTGAGCCACCTCTTGCTCGTTCCACAATTCCCTGTCCCGCGTGAGTTTCTCCATCGCGAGATTGTGGCGACTGATCTCCTCACTATATTTGTTCCCCTCGAGGTGTTTGAAGAGGAACCCTGCACCTGCGAACGCGAGTGCGTTAAATAGTCCTCCTGCCATCATTGCCATATCTTTATCTTACTGATCAACTTTTGAGCAACTTTTGAGCAAATCTTGAGCAAATCGGCTTTGTTGCGTAGCAACTTTTGAGCAAATCTTGAGCAAATCGGCTTTGCTTTGAGCAACTTTTGAGCAAGTCTTGAGCAAATTGGTTTTGCTCACGAGTAGGTTTGAGCAAATCTTGAGCAAACCCGAGCAAACCCAAGCAAATCTTTGTTAGTAAGATAAAGATATGAGTGAAGCAACAGAGACAATCACGTCCCGAAAACCCAAGGACCCGAAGAAGGTTGAGGGAGGAAAGAGACTCGCCGCGATTAGCAAAGCTGCAAAGGCGAAGAAGGCTCAAGAGAGACTCGAACAAAGCGAGGGACACCGACCACAAGAGAGCTACCAACTCGTTGGTAAGCTTGGGTACGTTGTTGGAGCGATTGGTGTCGCTGGAGGGTTGTACTTTTATTTCAAACGTGGCGACGAGCCCACACCTCGCCACGTCGTCTTCGACTCCTCGGAGGCAAACGCTCCAACGGTTACTCCATCGTGTTCAAGAGCATCTTCCAATGCGGACCAGGCCAAAGATTGTTCCGACCTTGAGTCTTTTGATTAGAAACTTTTTTCTATAATAAAAGGATGTCAGATCGAAAGGAAATAATGAACGAGGTGTACGACACTCTGCTCTACACCGCCGCAGGAGTTGGAATTAGCATGGTGTCGAGGAAAATTCTTGGAGAATCTCTCAGTACGCCAACCACACTCGTGGGAACATTGAAACTTGCAGTCGCAATCAGTGCTGGAACGATCGCTGTGAAATACGCGCAACAAAAGAAGCTTATCCCAGACGACCCTTTCAAATAAGTCGTTCGACGTGTCTCGTTTTATAAGCCTTGCTTATAAAACCACCTTGTAACCTTAATAGACTGTGTCGTACGCCTCACCTGGTTTGGCTCGCGCGATTCTCTTTGCCCACCACTCTTTCTCTTCACTTTTCGTTCGCTTTGGCTTCTCCTCGTCTTCTGACTCTGAGAGAATTATTTCTTCTTCCGAGTCTGACTCGAAGACGAATTCCATCGCTGCGTTGGCTGTCTCACGCTTTGACTCGACCACCTTTGGCTTTGACTCGACCACCTTTGGCTTCACCTCTCGAAGGGGTAAGAGTCGTTTCATCCTCGTCCCACTTGGCTCCACGACTACCTCGTGCAACTTGACTTGCAAGGAGATGCGAGCGCCGACAAAGATGGATTCAATCTTCACTGCACCGTTTGCCCAGCAGTGTTTTCCCATGAGTGACCGAACCTCCACCGGTTTGTTGTCAGGGTCAAAGAACTGTGTGAGGAACTTGTCTTGCTTTTTGTGATAGATCAGTTTCGCGTATAACGTTGGACCACGATCGGGAACCCTTCGAAGAACGGTTTTCCCAGTCTTCTTGTCCGCAACCTTCTCTGTTTTCCAATAGAGGGGGTTTAGCCCACCCTTGGATTTGGTAAGATCGTTGCGCTCCAATTCGAATCGGTCGATCTCTTCGCGGTTTTCGACCAAGTGGTCGATACAATTGTCGACAATGGCGTCAAAGGTGTTCACCCAGACTTCCTCTTCTTTTGTAGGACCATCGCGGTTCCACAAACACAGGGGAAAGGTGAAACCAGTGACCTCGCCAGTCTCTTGACTCGTGTTCTCCGAGACTCCAAACGAATACAGACGCTCGGTGGGGATGATGAGTTCACCCTCCGTCCCGTCCTCGTTGCGAGTAGAAATGTTGACTCTCTTGAACTCGATCTTTGGTTTGCTGTCAGGGATCTCCCCCGAGACAGGGCTGGAGAAGATCATGCGTTCTTTTGGGTCGTAGCCCTTTGCGGATGTTAGCTGCGTGTTCTCGGTCATTTTGTTCTTCCTCATCGCAACTCCTTAAGCCATTTTCAATTTCGTCTTTGAGCCGCTCAGCCTTTTTTCGCAAACCCTTCAAGTACTTTTTCCAACCATCGGCCATCGCCTTTCGTGTGTCTATCATCTCCTTTTCTTCTAAGCTCTTTTTCTAAGCAATATCGTACTCCAACATCATGCTCTTGTTGATCCTTGAGATGTCGTCCGCCTCCAAGAAACCTTTCACGACTTTCAAACCATAGATCTCACCTGAAGTACCTTTCGTTCTTTCCGTACTCGCGAAACGTTCGTTGAAGAATATGGAGCCAAAAGGAGCACCGGTACTCTTAGCGTTCGTGTTAAAGGCTGAGCGAAACAACACCGTGTCGTTGCATCTCACATGGCTACCTTTCATCAACCAATGACAAGATACGAGATGTTTGTCAGTTCCTACAAGACCGGGTGGTAGGTTACAATTGTACTCCTTTACAGGCCACCCCCCACCGTACGATAGTCGATTAGTAAGCCCTATTTTGTAACCTATAAATTTATCGTGACTCCCATTATCATTACCAACGACGTACCCGTAACCACCGGACGACGGGGTAGCCAACAACTTGAAAACCATAAATATGGAGACGTTGGTGTTCATAAGCGCTGGACAGTCGAAGACCATTCTGGTGTTAGCCAAATTCTTCACAGAGTCAGCGCCAACGTCAACGGTGGGACTTTTGAGGAACGTGTTTTGGTGGAAGCGCGAAGTCCCGTCCTCTATTTGCTCCACTTTGTTGTTACCTCCAGCGGCGTTATGGTAGCTAACCTTCGCGTTTTTAACGTTCACATTAAAAACGGTCTCATAAGGTTTTGCTTCGTCTTTCTCTCTCTTTGGTTCGTCGTGTCCAAGGTACAAGCTCATTTATTACTACCGCTATTTTCTATACATGGAGTCGATCAGGTTGAGGACCCTCTCCCACTCCTCCTCCGGAGTTGGTTTTTCGACTGGGAAGTAGTAGTTCACGAGCTCACTCACAAAAACTATCGTCATCATCATCCTTTCTCTAAAGGAGAAATTTGCTCACTATCACTCCTAGAAGCACTTCCAACGAAACGGGGAGCAACGAGGCCATAGGAGACGGAGTCGTTGGTGTGTTCGGAGGAGCAGGAGTCGTGGGGGGAGTCGTCGTGCCCTTTGCTTCGACTTTTGCTTTATGCTTTGTCACGTCTCCCTTTGCTTTGTCAAATTTCTCCAAATGTTCTCCACCACTAGAGTGAGTTTTCACCACGTTCTCCTTTGGCTTGGAGAAGTTTAGCCCGTCGTTGTACCCAAATTTCATGTTCGTCTCTGTCGACTCTCTGAGTAAGTTGTTGTACCCTGGGATAGGTGTTTTCAACAAGACCATACTCCGCGGTATCAACCACGTGTTTGGTGTGACCGCCATGTCCAACTTGACGTTCGTGTCCTTGATGGCTTTGTTCATGAGGTTAATCCACACGCTCGGTGAATATTGGACGACTGCGTCTTCTATGATGTTCCTAAAGACTTGTTGGACTTCGCGAGCACTTGCACGACCACCGACGATCGACTGCTTTGCCTTTGCTTGCGCGCCGAGTAGCGCGTACACGTAAACTTCTATCGACTCGTTAAGAAGCTCCTGACCCAACTCCGTGATCCCGTTGCTCACTCGAGAGCAATAACGCTTGTAATCTCCTTGGATATCTTTGATGTCGTTAACCCAAGGTCCGCTCAGAGCGAGGTGAGACCTCAACACCCTCCAATCTGGTACGTACAATCTCAAAATGTTGGCAATGTCAGGTCCGCTCTTGTCCAAACGAAACATCACCCTTCGCATGGTAAAGTACACGTGGAATCTCATGAGACTTGTGATTTGCTTTGGGATGTCCGGGTTTGGTGTGAGGTTTTGTAGTGAGACTCCAGACCGATACGTGGCTATGTACATCGCCGTGATAGCTTGGTAGTAGCTTTTGGACAAAGTCCACACCGTGTTCACGTTGTCCCCGTCTGGACCGTCTTGAAAACGCTTCTTCGTGTCTATCACTATCTTGGGGAGACTTGACTTGAACGAGTTCTTGTCGTCGACGTAGACGAGGAAGTCGTTGACCGGGTAGTTGAGCGTGTACGGCGGGTACGTCACGTCGGAAGTCCCAGCTCGCTCCGTATGGATGAGTTTTTGCACCGTTCCACCACTGTTCCAAATCCTCGGGAAGGACACGTTGTTGTGGAGCCATTTCCACATGCTTTGGTCGTCCTTGAACGTGTCGCTGGAAATGTCGGTCGAGATGATGTCGCTGTTTCGAAAGTATACGTCTACTTTTGTTACATCACCTTCTTGTGTTTGAACTGGGTCAAACTCGAACTTGTCCATCGTGACGTGTGGGTACCTCTTCATGAGATCCGACTTTGCCTTCTGGACAGCGATCTTTGTGTTCTTGATCGCCTTGTCGTAGTTCTTTCCATAGTACGCGCGTATCGCGGACTCTATTTGGCTCGCCATTTATTTGTATCTCTAAATAAATGGTAAAACTATCAGTGTTCCTCGAGAACGGAAAGAAAACAGTCGCGCTGAACAGGAGTTTGATACTCCCAAGAGGCTCGTCCCTAGTTGTAAAGTCGGCGAGCATGTTTTGGAACTTTAAGAACGTGGTCAAGGACCTCAACGACCACATTCTCTTCAACGGTGTAAAGCACACGATTCCTGAGGGCTACTGGACTTTCGAAGACCTTGCTACGCGCTTTGCGGACGATGAAGACGTCAAAATAACTCTCACACACAACGTGCACGACCACACGTGTACACTGAAGACCCTCCGCCCAGCGAAGCTTTATAAGTTTGGTGAGCTGCTGGGTTTCCCGACAAACACGACAATGGGCGCGACAAAGGTGGTTAGTCCCAATAGGATAGACATCAACCGCGGACTAAGGTTCGTGGAGATCCATTGCGACACCCTTGTGGATGAAACAATCAACTCGTCGGGAAAACGGAGTAGTGTGATCGCCGTTCTCCCCATCACATCAGAGACGACACTCAGTGGAAGTGTGACAAATTTCCAAACGGTTGAGTCAAGTGTCCCCGTCCGTAGTGGCACGTACAACACCCTATCTTTTTACACCAGGACGAACGTGAGTGGGGTAGACAAGGTGGGAGACGTTCTGCTGGATATAAACATTCACTCTAATAAAAAGGATGGACAACGATGTTGTAACTGAGCAAAGTCTAAGGGATTTGTACTACGATCCTGTGACTGGTTATCAGAGCAGGGAGAGACTCTACCGAAAAGCGCTGGAGGGAGGGCTAAACGTGAGCAGAAATTCGATTAAGGAGTGGTTGGAGACACGAGACACCTACACACGGTACAAGCCTGTCGCGAGGCGACACAAGTTTCGAAAGACGTGGGTGTCGAGTCTCGGCGAGCAAATCCAACTTGACCTTGTCGATATGGGAAAACTCAAGGGTACGAACAACGGCTACTATTGGGTGCTAACGTGCGTCGAGATCCTCAGTCGCTACGCTTTCGCCATCCCCGTGTACCGCAAAGACACGAGAAACATGACCAAAGCCGTGGACAAGTTGCTTCGCCAGTTCCACGAGAGATTTGGGATCTACCCCAAGCTTGCGCAGTTTGACGACGGACTCGAGTTCTACAATGTAGGTGTGAAGAGACTGTTGGAGGAGCATGGGGTCACGTATTTCTCGACAAAGTCCGACAAAAAGGCAGCTGTGGTGGAAAGGTTCAATAGGACTTTGAAGACGAGCATGTGGAAATATTTCTACAGCAAGGGGACGTACAAGTGGGTAGACGTTCTGGACGATCTCGTTATAAACTACAACGCCACAAGGCACAGTAGCACTCTCGTAAAGCCAGCGAATGTGACCAAGGAAAACGAGAGTCAGGTGTGGACGACACTCTTTGGTCACGACTTTGGTGAGTTTCCTCTCCCAAAGTTCAGACTTGGGCAAAAGGTGAGAATAAGCAAGTACAAGAGTATTTTCACCAAAGGATACGAGGCAAATTTCACAGAGGAGATCTTTTACGTGAGCAAGGTGGTTCGTGGAGATCCAAATGTCTATGTTCTCAGCGACGAGAGCGGAGAGGACGTTATCGGGACTTTCTATGAGGAGGAGATGTCCTCCGTCGAAAAGACGGAGGACGCTATGTATCGTGTGGAGAAAGTTTTGAAGAGAAAAAAGAAGATGGTCTTGGTCAAGTGGGCTGGCTACGACGCAAAGCACAACTCTTGGATCCCTGAGAGTGACGTGGAAAAATTGTAGCTAAAGATAAAATGGCTGAAGGAGGCGAAGACTTTGAGATGGAAGAAAGATTTCCAGAATACGACAATCTAGACACTGAAGATCTTGACACAAGGCTTTTCGAACTTAACGAGAGTCTAGTGGGTGGCGACGACCTGTTAGTCACCGAACGGATCACGTACATCGATCGGCTTCTTTTAGGCAGAGACGTAGCGGAGACGAGTTTCGGCGGTGGTGACCCAGCGAATGACGTGTTTGTCCAAGTGGACAAGTACGTCCAAGACTCCCGTGGTGGACGGAGAATTAGCCCTCACTCGGAGAGTATTATCGAGCTTAGGAATAGGACAACCGTGAGAGACGGGAAGATGTTTTTTAAAGAGAGACTTAGGAGTGGAGGCTACTCTGCCACCGAGAGAATAGTCCTCAATAGTGTTGACGGGTCGTACGTCAAGAACACGGCAAAAAGGAACACAAACGCCGTGTTACAATTTGAGAAACTCGTTGACTTTGCAGTGGGTGAGACGACCACGAGCGACGAATTACCAATGACCCCTGTCGTTGGTCAGGTGATGATACCAGAGGACGTTCTCAGAAGGCTTAGTGTGGAGGATAGGCGTGTAGTCAATGGTGTGTTGAACCCGTCCGACACGATACTACCGGAGAGTAGGATAGGTGACCGAGGAGCTATTCAACTCATGATTGACAACTTTCGTGAGCGGAGTGACGCAAATCTTGGATTAGCTAGAGATAGTGACGATATAGGTGACGCTATGGAGCATTTCCAAAAGTCTTACGACGAAGACGTGGTGGTGGACGCTTTCGAACGACAACGAGTTCTAGAGGAAACACGGGCAGAACAGGAGAGGGATGTGACACGTCTCGAGAAATTCAAAGAGTGGATTAAGAAAAACGCACTAAGTCTTTCCGCAATAGGGATCACAGTGGCTGGACTAGTCACCACGATCATTGTTGGAGCGAGAGGCGCAATCGCAAAAGGAGCTGGCGCTGCGTCGTCGTTTGCAAAGGCGGTCAAAGCTGCGATTGCAAGCTTGGGACCATGGGCGGTGGGGCTCGCCAACTTTGTCTACACTGTGTTGAAAGCGGGAGCGAGTGGTCTAGCCTTTCTCGCGAGGAACCTGTACGTCGTTGTTATCGCTCTGGTCTGGCTGGCTATGGAGTGGTATCGGAAAAACAAAAAGTGAATTTTCTAAAATAAAGGGAGAGGACATGAAAAAATGACCGCAAGCGGAACGATCTACATGATTTATAACCTAGTTGACTCGGAGATCTACATTGGTTGCACGTTCAAAACTGTCAAGCAACGTCTCGCGATGCACAAAGGGATATCTAGAGAGGCGTCTCGACAAAACACAAAATTGTACAAAAAGGCCGTCGACGTTGGTTGGTGTAATATGAGAATCTCCGAGATGGAAAAGCTACCTTGTTCTAACCTCGAGCTCAGAGTTCTGGAAGGGGCGTACATACAAAGAATGAAGCCTGAGCTAAACACATACAAGACCGGACTGTATTTCAACGAGTCTGGAGAGTACGACAATAACAAGCGTAAAAGAAGAAGAGTCGCCTGTGTGTGTGGCGTAGAAGTTAGCTACAACAACCTTACAAGACACAGGAAGTCTAAATCTCACACCGAGGCCGTTGGCGAGTAGACCACAACTTTTTCGTAACCTTGGTGGTTACGAAATCTTTGACACACTAATAAATGAACAAACTGACGAAGAAAGCCGGCGAGCTCAAAGTTGTGCTCGAGAAGTTTGGGAGGAACCTTCACATTTTCATTGTGGGGGTATTATTCCTTCTAAAAAATTTTTCTCGTAATAATAAATGAACAAGGACCTTTCTCATCACGCGAAGAAGACAAAATTGTCCGACATCGTAGGATCACGTACGCGACATGTCGTGACAATGAATCCCAACAAGGCAAACCCTGGGGAGTCCCTCTACATCAATATCCCCAAGCTGAAACCAGACTCTTGTCTGGTCCCGGGGAGCTTGAGCATCTTGTTTGACTTTAAGAACGCCAACGCCAAGAGTTGGTTTAAGAACGGCCTCTCGAAACTTTTGCAAGACCGACTTACGGTCAACATGGCCGGAGAGGTCGTCTACGACAACGTGGGTGAATCGACCATCGAGGTCTACAAGGACCTTTGGAAACCCAAGATCGTACGAGACGAAATGGTCGAAGTGGGAGTCGCAGGAGAGAACTTGCGAAAGCTTATCTCAAAGGACGATAGCGGAGCCACAAGTGGAGACGCCTTGAAAGTGGCTGACGCACTCGTGTACAGTGTGTTTGGAACGAAACAGAAGATCTCCCTCGACAAGATTTTGGGAGACTCTGGGTTATACGCTCCGTACGCAATGAGCAACAACCCACAGTTCGTCATTACTCTACCCCAGGCTAGTGACATCATGGTCGCCCAATCTGGAAGTGCTGTGGGTGGATATTCTCTAGAGAATTTGGAACTCGAGTACGAGACCATTGACAACATGGATTTGGCCAGTGAGATTACCAACCACTATATGGCTGGACGATCGCTCCCGTACGAACACGTTACACTCTTGAAAAAGAGTCCTTGGGCAAAAGGGGAGACGTTGGTCAACGAGAACATTAACCTCCCCCGAAAACATATGAAGGCTGTGGTGATGTTGTTCACCAAGGCTGTGTCCACCAACTCGGAGGAGTTCGTCTACCCCAACATCGACAACGTGAAAGTTACCATTGAAGGTGTCCCCAACGAGGTCTACAGCCAGGGGATCCCCAAGACGCGGTACTTCTCCGAAGCTGAACGCCTCTTTGGACAAGTCGACCAGAGCGTAACACATCGAAAATTCTACAAAGACAAGTTCGCGTTGGTGGTGGACTTGCGGAGCACAAGTGACCAAACGGTTCACGGGTCTGGGAAAAGGATTATGAACACGCAGTCTGGGATCTTGCTCGAGATCACGAAACGGGCCACAACCACCGACTTGATCTGCAACATTTTTGTGCTGTCGGACGCACTTTTGAACATTACGTCAGGGAACCTCAAAAGTATCCAGTACTAAAGATGGACACTCCATTCAACATGATGATCGTAGGTCCAACCTATTGCGGAAAGACCCACTACCTTCTCGAGATGTTGGAGAAAAGACTCAAAGGAGTTTTTGACTACATTGTTCTCCTTTGTCCAACCGTTCTCTGGAACACGACCTATCACAATTGGAAGTACTACCACGACGAGGACTTTGTCGTTCTCCCCGTAGAGCACGAAAATGTGGACAACATGTTGAAATACGTGGTCGACACGTACACGGACACGAACACACTGATCATCCTCGACGATTGTGCGAGTGGGCAAGACGTAAAGAACAGGACGAGCGAACTGGTGAAATTGGGTTACTCTGGTCGTCACTATGGACTCTCCACCATTGTGCTAACCCAGCAGATGACTAGCATCGCGAAACCTTACCGAGAGAACATCTCGAGAATCACGAGCTTTCACAACACGAACCGAAAGGACATGTTGGAGCTGATCAACGACTATTTGAACGGTGTCTCCAAGGAGGACGTAGCCTGGATCACAAAAGAGCTGAGGGAGAAAAAACACGCGTGTTTGGAGATCAACCTTAGACATCCCTACGGGCACAAAGTTATTTCTCCACCACAATAAAGAATGAACCCTGAAGACTTTGTGAACAACGATGCGGAGGAGAAGACGAACCCTGCGGAGGAGGCGACGAACCCTGCGGAGGACGTCGCGAAAGACGTGGACAAAAAGAGAGAAGAGCTCCTACTTTTGGCGAGCGATGGCGAGATCAAAAAGTCTGAGGCGTACGTCAGGAAAGCGAACGCAAAAACCATTCTAAAGTTATACGCAGAATACGAGGCCGACGCGTTAGAGAAAAGCACCTCGCTCTTGTGTGACTTGCTTTTGTCAAAGTTCTCCGCGATGATGGGAGGACTCGACGCGGTGGAGAAGCCAGAGGAGATGGAAAAAGAGTTAAAACGCGACCCTTATCTCAACAAGGATCTTAGAAAACTCGTGTCTCACATTGTACCCATGATCCCGTTCCTTGGGCTTTTGTCTGGCGGACTTACAGTGGGAACACACGTGTACAGTCACAAAAACAAGGAGGACGAACCGATTTAAAAGGGACACGTCTCGTAGTAAACATGAACGAATCGGGGCTAGAGAAAAAGTTCAGAGATTTAGAAACTTTTTCTCTCTTTGACCAAGCTTTGCTTGAGTACAACACAAGAACCTCAGACCTCAACCGGGAAGAGAGGAGCGGTTGTCTTCACGAGTCTCGAGAAGAGTACCACAACTTCACCATGGTTTGTGTCGAGTGTGGACTTGTTCTACCGCGTACGAGGGAAGACCCCGTGTACGTCCCTTTGAACCACGAGACGTACGGCATGAACAACATTAGGAGTTACAAAAGAGACTCTCGCTGGGCAAACTCAGGCAATCGTCTCGCGAGTTTCGACAATCTATTGGCGAAAGTGAGAGAGAAGATCGACATAAGCAGGCATGTCCTCTCCAACGTGACGAGTGATTTTTACGCTTTGGAAAATGAGTTTAGCGACGGGAACGACGCGAACAAGAGATTTTTCAACGTCAACTTTGTCTTGCAGAGACTCTTGGAACGCTACGGTGTACACGTGGGAAGAGAACAGGGTGTCAAGATCCCAAAGAAAAACGACAGACTCGACGAGTTTGACGAGTGTTTTAATAAATGGCTGAGCTATCATGGAACAAATACCACGACAACCTTTTGAAAAAGTGGGCGGAGATGTCGAAGACCTATTCGATCATGCACTCCCTTTGTGCTCAGTACTACTCAAAATGGCACGACAGACTAGGAATCCCAGTGGTTGTCCTTGGGGGCGTGACTGCCTCGTCGATCTTCTCTTCAGCTTCGCCGCAGGAAGATTACCATAGGATATGGACTTATGTCAACGGTGTTTTGGCGTTGGTCGTAGCGGCGTTGGCCGGCGTCAACAACTTTTTAGGCACGGTCGAAAAGACGACGAAGCACCAAAACGCGTCGTTCAAGTACACAAAGATCGCACTGGATATCGACACGCTTCTCTCCTTTAGGCAAGACGAGCGTCCCTTCACCCCACAGGAGTTTATACAGTCAAAGAAGCACGAGATGCTTGAGATTCGAGAGAACGTACCAGAGGTTCTACCTTGGGTGATGGACGACTACCTGAGAAGACTGGATAGGTCTCTGACGAACACGAAATCGAAGGTGAACACTTACGTCGTGTCTGGGGGAAGCCAATCGTCTGAAGACACTAGCGACTTCGTCGACGGAGATGTCGAGCGGGGAAGAAAAACGAGCGTGGCGCATCTGGCTGACTTTTCGGATAAGAAGTCGTCTGCGGTGGTTGCTGCAAGTGTGAGGATGCAGACGATCCATAGCGACAGTGAGGAGGAGGCGGAGGGGTAGAAAAAAAGTCCTTACCAATGTGGTAAGGGCTTGTAAGCGTTAGGGAACTAGTTTTCTACCTCGGCGAACTCGATGAACTCGAGCAACATATCAGAAACCGCGTGAAGTAACACCGTCAACTTGTTCTCACCTAGTGGAACGTCTCTCGACTCACGCACGCACGTGCGAGCTTCTTGTATCAACGAGTCAACCAAGGCGATACTTAGCTTTAGGGTCTCTTCGTTTGCGACACTAGTCGTGGTCTCTTCGTTTGCGATAATACTTGTGGTCTCTTTGTTTACGTCATTACTTGTGATCACTATCATGTTTGCCTGTTGTAGCGTGTCATCTCTCTCTTTTTTCATTTCCAAAAAAGAAGTCACTGGTGAAGACGAGTGAGTTGACCAAAGTTTTGATTGACAGGTGTCAATCAAAAAGAAAGGGGGCGGGGCGTCATTGCTAATTAGCATAGTGAAATGTGAGACAAGTTTTGATTGACAGGTGGGCGGGGCGAAACGATGACGTCATAGCTAATTAGCATAAGTTCGGGGTCCATTTTTGAAATGTGCCACGCCCTAGAATGGAATGTGGTTTATGAATAAATTAAAACGAGATTTTTTGAGCTGAAATTTTGCTTTTTACGAGATTTCGAATAAATTAAAATGAGATTTTTGGGCTGGAAATGAGATTTTTTTTTTTAGATTTCGGGATCGAAAACGAGATTTTACGAGATTTTGGGCTGAAACTCTCATATATACACTACTATTATCCATATTTGGTATTTTTTGCATTCTCCAATCTTTTCTACAAAGGATTGCCACTCCGCCACCACGGGCACTTAACCTATCTTTTCTATTGATGCAGAACTCAGGTGGGCAAATTAGAGAACTGGCTATAGTTGGATTTAGCCATGTTTCTGAAATACAGCAAACATCAATATTGTTGCTCTTGAGTTCCGCATATAACGCAGGATAGGCATCAGGCTTGACTATTGATCTAGCATTCAACACCAAACATTGTGGAATCTGTTTTGGTTTACTGGGTCCTTGTCTAGTAACATTTACACGACTTAGATTTCTATAAGAGTAGAGGGGTCTTTGTCTAGACTTTTTACATCTTCTAGACGAGATACGTACTGGAATTACATTCTCCATTATACTAGAGTTGTGTAGTTTCCCACTAGGGTCTCTTTATTTTTCTGCAATGTATTTTGTCTCTTATCTGCTTTTTGTTGCCATGGCTTACAGTATACAAATTCTGGCCAAAAATTTTTTTCCAGTACAACCGAACTTGTGATTAATGGAATATGTATTTTAGCAGACATTGTTCCTTTACGTTTACTTTGGAAGATAGACACCTTGGTAGGGGTTATATTTCTTTCAACGAGGTAAGAGTATATTTGGCTTTCTTTTACGCCTTCAGCAATACCGGATAAGAAAAGTTTCTTGTATTTCTTTCGTTTGCGATCAACTCCAATAAAGCCGTCTGGCACATCAGAGTGTATTAATCCCTCAGAATTTGGGGTATTTTCCTTTGCATTAGTAGCAAGCGACAATTTATCCTTTACAAATCTTGTAGATGTTTTAGAGGGGTTTCTTGAATCTAGATGTGATTTCGCAGCTTTTGCGTAGGAGGTTTTCATGTTATTATCACTCGCATCATCAATTAATTCATTTAATGTGGAGATGTCTTCTTGGTTGTCGCTTATCTCTAAAGTTTTTTCTAAAGTGTTTTTATCTATCAAGGGAGTACATTCATCACTATTTGCATTGTTCGATTCCATTGATTGTTCTGATTGTTCTATGACAATAGGATTATTGATGTTGATGGAATTTGCATATTCAGATTGCTCAATTTTTTCCTCTGGTGATTTTTCCATATTTTTTTGACTTAAATCGTCAGTAAAGGGTTTTACTTTTGCTTGAAATTCAGCAATTATAGAAGAGATCTGCGAAACAGAATTCGCCAAAAGTTGAATTGCTTCACCATTCAATAACTGACCAGATCTAAGACTCTCGATCTCATCCATATGATCACCAGGCGACATGCTCGAATGCGATTGCGATTGTGATGGTGGGTTAAACGATTCTTGTAGCATTGCTTCGCAAATTTTCGTTTTAACAGCTATTGATTGCTCACCTTTAAACAGCAACAAACCTTTAGTTTTTCGCCATACAATACTTGAGTTGCCAAAAGTAAGGAGCTTCTTGTCCCCTCCAGGCTGTGTCCACTCTCCATCAAGGTTTAGGACTTCATTTGAAAATTTCTTGAGCGAGTCAAAATCGCTAGTCCAAGCAAGACTTAGGTTTTCAGTAGACATATCGATTGCACATTCCACTTGATGTATACAGTTAGTGTGTATGTTATTCTAATATTCTCGCTATTAGCAAAAATAGTTATATGTATTTGAGGAGCTCAAAGTTACACGTCCTCACTGCGTGATAAACACGTCCTCAAAAAACGTGATAAACACGTCCTGAGGATGTGCACGGGAACTCGGCAGTGTAAATATTGAACAGTATTCGTGCTAGTACTGAGCCTTGGGGGAGACCGTTTCGGAGATTCCGCTTCCGATTCAGCATGAATTTTACGAGCTTGACGTCTGGGATGAGTTTGAGTAACTTGGAATACAGTCCGCGATGCCAGACGGTGTCGTAAGCAGCAGTTGAGGTCCACGAACACTGCACCAAACTTTTGTTTCCACCAGAACGAAGTCTCGACATCATGAACAAGTCGTACTATCTGGTGGGTGGTAGAGCGGCCTCGGCGGAAGCCAGCTTGGGCATGTGGAAGATGGAGTTCCATGATATTGTTGATGCGCGCAAGAATTATTCTCTCCATAGCTTTGTAAACAATGCTTAGGAGAGAAATAGGGCGGTAGGTTTTGGCCTCATCGTAAGGCTTATTGGGTTTGAGGCTTCTCGCTATCGCTGGCGTTATTGTATTCTTGTAGTGCCGCCTCGCATTCGTCGTCCCAACACGGTATATATTGACCACGCCTACCACGGGGAATGGACGATTTTGCAGCAGTTGAGAGCATTTCAGTGAACGATTTGTATGTTACAGACGTGTTGCCTTGTGGAGGAGAAAAGTCTTGTGAAAGTGTATCGGTGAGGTCGGCGAATTTCGTCCAGTCCGCTCTCCTGAACTTCCACCTTTTCTTGTTCAGACTTTTGATCTTAACTTCTAGCTTCGTACCGATGATGATTGGGCAGTGACCTGAGCGTGGAAACCTGTCAAGGACTAAGCGCTCACTCGCTCCATGGTTACAAAGCTCAGGTCAGGGTTTGTCCACTTCTTGTGGCGGCCGGAGTAAAACGATGGATGGTCTTTAGCGTCATACATTTGGTACAGATCAGAGTTTTCAGCCCAGCGTGCTACAGCTTCATCATTAGGTTAATATCAGAATAACCCCATCTGGTGAGGCTGTTAAAATCGCCGCAAATAATACTCCGAGCTGTCACTGTTGGTAGGTTGCGCTGGGTAACAACTTGCCGACTATCGGCGTCGATGGTGATCCATTCGATAGCGTTTCCGGAGTCAGATTTCTGGACGACTTTCGCGTTGATTCCAATGCAAGTGTATGAGGTGATTCCGTGATGTTTGTGAGGGATAAACGCAATGGTGTTGTACCCTTCAATTGCAAGTTTTTCCTCATCCTTGCAGTGTGTTTCTTGCAGGAGGATTACATTGCTGCCAGATGTCGAATGTGTGTTTCCAAAGTGTGCTTCTTGCAGGTGCTTTTCTGCCAGATGTCGAATAAGATCGCGTTTGGCTCTCGTGAGGCCTTGAAGAATCCGAATTTCGGTACCAGTCATTATGATTCGTTTTGAGAAAAAAAAACGTATGCTCCCGATTCCGGATTTTTGTTGATGGTAAGTAGTTGACATGGTGCCAAAAAATACTGGCTAAATACGAAAATATAGAGAGCAATACACTGAGCATGCAGCCGTGACCGGCGCTAAGGCGAGCAGCTGGGGGACGAGACAGTCCGTGTTGAACCCAACGCGCGCGGTATGTTAATTTCATTCCTTCGCCAGCTGTCATGGATGTCAGAGATATAGTTCTGGACTAGCCTGCGTGCAGACGCTTGTTCACTGTTTGGATCTTCGCATTGGGCCCCGTGGTATTCTATATGCACTGTACAATTATACGCTTTATTCTTTTTCTATTTTATTAATACTTCTTATTCAGTTTACACTGCATGTCCAACCACGCGGTAATATGACACGCATTATAATCAGAGTCTAAATGCGCTTATTATTCTAATTCTCGTCCCCATCACCAGTGAGTGGTTCTCATTAGCTAATCAATGCAGGCAATGGCGGGTGATGTATTGAGGTTTGGTTGGGGCAAGGTCCGACCGTCATTTCTTCAATGGCTCAACAGTCCAAAGTGGCTTCTTGTCTTCCTTTCTTCTTACTTTTTCGCCATGAGTTTAATGTTGAACGGAACATATTCAGTGTCCATTTCTACCATCGAGAAACGATTTGGCTTGTCAAGGTGTGCTAGCCTATATGTGTGTATATCATGTAATTAATCAGCTTTTATTGTGATATGATGAACCAATTACAGTATCGTACAACAATCGTTATATAGCCTTCTCCACAGGCAACTCTGTGGCTTGTTAATCGTGTGGGTCCAGGGAAGTCAAGGAATAGTTGGCCGACGGCACAGCCTTGGAAGCTATTTGACTCGGAAAAAACAATCATGCCCACACAACTAAGAAGAGAGCCTGCTCGCAAGCTATCTCATCCCGCACATGAGTCGTCTCAGCTTTCAGCTGTGATCGTCACGCGTATTCACGCTGTTTCGAGTTTCAAGTTACCGCGCGTATAATTCCCATAAGAGACGCAGTCTCATAAGCGCCGCGGTCTCATAAGCGCCGCGGTCTCATAAGCGCCGCGGTCTCATAAGCGCCGCGGTCTCATAAGCACCGCGGTCTCATAAGCGCCGCGGTCTCATACTCTCATATCTTTCATAAAGAATAAAACAGAGAAACAAATCACAGGCGTCGCGGCGGCGAGCAGAGATGAGACCTGGGCACGAGGTTGGCGTCAGAGTTGGGTGATGAGGCTAGGTTAGTGGGAGGTAATTATTACTTCTTAGTTTTTATTTCCGGAAGTGTCACATGTAGTGAATTTGATGATAATGATGATGATAAAACTTTATTTAACCCTGTCAACCGAAGCTGATTTCCACAAGGGGCGTGTAAAAAGAAGTACAGAAGTGTAATATTTAAAGCTATTTACAAAATATGAGATACAGTGTCAAATAAGTAACATAATTTATGAGTAAGTATAATCTATTTACAGGGATTTTTGGTTTTATATGTTGCTACTAAGTAGCAATTTTCTTTTGAAAACATGAAAGGGATTTGTTCTCCCTAATTTCGTTTGGATTAGAGTTTCATAGGTGAGCACCGTCGTACATAAATTAAACTATTTTTCATATTATTAGTACGCGGTTGTGGTAAACAAAGACTACTTGAAATGTCCATAAGGTTATAGTTTGTCATCTCACTTTAAAAGTAAAACGATTAGTAAGTGACTCAGGACCCATTTTATTTAAAATTTTAGACATCATTTTTGCTTTTGCACTTTTTCTCACCATCTTAAGTGGCTCCCGCATGTAAAGCAACAGAATGATCTATATCGTCCCATGTCAGAATCTTGCCAAGATCTTGCAAGATCCTGTAAGATCTCATAAGATCTTGTGAAATCTTATAAGATTCCAAGAAAAATCTTGTAAGATCTTACAAGATCTTACAAGATATAGATAGCAAGATCTTTGTAAGATCTTGTGATATCTTATAAGATCCCAAGAAAAATCTTATAAGAAAAATCTTGTAAGATCTTATAAGATCTCGGAAGATATCTTGTAAGATCTTGTAAGAATTTGTGAAATCTTATAAAATGTTGTGAATCTGATTCTCCGCTTGATTCTTCTTGTCTTGGCTGAATGCTGGCCATGTTTGCACGAGGTCAGTTTTGCCGAGCTTTTCGCGAGTTCAATGTGCGAATAGCATAACAGTTATCAAAAATATAGTCATTGATCATCATCGGAAACACGCTTTTAGTGATTTTTGCGCCACACGTTGTGGTGTGACCCAGGGGTTTGAAGTTAAAAAACAAACTTAATAACGAAGATGCAAGGAACTGTACGAAAGTTCTGTAGTGTTTTGAACTTCCGAATGATTTTGAAGTTAGGTTTTTATAATGGTAAATTATTAAATGTCATTTTTGACAGTTTCAGTTGATTTGTAAACCGATAGAAACAAAAGATCCAGTCGTTTCCGCACAGCGTCCCACCGAAACACACCTTGTGTCATGCGAGATTGCCAGGCATCATATTCATATTCAGAAAGCGTCTAAGTTGATTCAGTCAGTGCTTGTTTGAAGTTTGAACGTCTTCCGAGTGCGCGACCGTTTTTAATCCAAACTGGAAAACACACACGGATGGGTAAGTAAAAATCCTATCACTTTAGTCTTTACCGCTTCGGCGGCAGTTTTAAAAACTGTGAAAAATAATCGGTATTTATTCCATTTAGTCACTTTAGACTTTAGATTTAGTCACATTTATCAAATCACCGCACGAAGAGGGTAAAGATATGAGCAGCGTATATCCTTGTGTTTTCCTTCATATATAGAAGCAGAAATTGCAAAAGAGTGGTTCTTAGTATTTTTTGAAGACGAACATAGATATACACTACAGTGCTACTATTATCTTTTATCTGGTGTTTTTAAAAATATATCTTGGCCTATGATTAGAATAAAGCAACATTTCTCAATGGTATTTAACGGATTTTTTAATTCGAAGTTTATTCTCGACTTTTTAGTTTCGACTCTCGACTTGATACATATAAAAACGCCGCATTTCCTTTCATAATTTCGTGGGTAAAATTCCATAAGGGGCCATATATTTTCACTTAAGCCAAAGGCTATGTTACTAAAGGTGATATTCTGAAAGATTTTACGAAAATAGAAGATACTAACTTTATAAGTTGTAAACCGAACGTTTTTAAATCCTCGAATTCCTCAAGCGTAAGAGACACACAACACAACACAACACCATGAATGTCAGCGCTTCGTAGTTAAAACTTTAAACAGAAACACGGTTGTCCTGCTTTCGCTACACATGTGATATTTAAAACTATAAAAGAAACTTACGATTTTCACTAAGCATTAGGCCGAGTTAGACTCGTATTTTAATTTGTGGAAAAACAAAAATTATTCGACCATTCAGACGACCATTTTGCGAGTTTCGGTCAGCATCCTTGTTTTATTACAGAACGTGGATGTTCCCAATAAATGTCGCCTATAAAATCTCCAACGTTTAGTTTAACACGAAATGTAAATCGGGGCCACAAACTATACGCAGTTCACGCGAGGGTGATTTTTTAATTGTTGTTCCATGCAACCACAGACTCGCAGTTCAGGCTGCCGCGTGCTTTCTTGGATAGTCACTGAAATAGAACGCACGAAGAGAAGGCTACCTTCACTAACATGAGTATATACTATATATTATGGAGTAATTCCGTGCATCTGTGAAATGTCAATGTCCGATAGCATAATTTCCAGCGGCACTTCATAATGGCCAGCTAGCATTATATCGCAGGACTTTATGAAGCGGGGAGACGATGAACAATTGGCGGTTGGTAGGTAAAATTAACATGGAAAGAAGATATACACGGGTAAACTTGTGAGCCAAGGACTTTTAAATTCGAAAATTATTCTCGACTTGTGAGTTTCGGCTTTCGACTTGATCCATGTAACGCGAGTGTAAATCGCGGCATTTCCTTTTGCTGTCAACATGTTTTTACTCCACAGCTGTGCTGCAGACGATATTAAAATTAAAATAGCTGAGACCTTGCTTCATGTTGTTGCTGGATGCAAAACATATCTGGATGAGGGCCGCTTTACTTGGCGACCCTCTCTGTTTTAAATTTCATCGCATCCACATTTAAATCGGTACAACATTCTGAGCTTTACGCTGATATTCCTGGCTTTATCAGCCCATCTGTTCTTACTGGAGATCAATTTCGTCCTGACCTTCTAATAGCAATTGAAAATTCTCGAACTTACTGTCGGATTTGAGTCTAATCTTCAGATCAACGCTACCCGTAAGAAACGCAAGTACTTAAATTTAATTAACGATCAGCGCTCGGATCAGCGCAAAAACTATGAAAAGTTAAGTTTGTCAATTTATCAATCAGTACACTTGGAGTTTTCGGACAGTCGGCATCACTAGATTTTGTTGAAATGTTAAAAGAGCTTGAATATGACGCACGCTGTAGGAAGTATATTTTAAAGAAAATAATGAACATATGTATAAGGAGCACGTACTATGTTTTCTGTAAACGCGACATTGTAAAAGTGAGGTTTATCATTGTAAATTAATTATTAATTATCAATAAAATGAAGTTTACATTATTGACGTATATATTCATATTTTCATTTGTATAATCTTTAATTGATAGTTTATAGTGGTTCAAGCAGTCAATTGTAAATTACCTCATTGAGTGAGATTTATAATTGTATATATAACAAAAGATTTTAATAAAGTTTCCATTATTATTATTATTATTATTATTATTATTATTATTATTATTATTATTATTATTATTATTATTGGGGGTTTAGTGGGTTTATTATAGGGGGTTTATTATTATTAGATTTAGGCGTTAGGATTATGGTTTGAACCTGGTTTAGGTTGATGGGACCTGCATGTTGTAGTTGCATATACAATAATAAACTACTAAAGTCTATACGTCCCTATAGACATGATGTACCTACCCATTTACTCCTGAGTGATGCTCCGTGGCACAGTCAACAAGGAACACAGTCTCTGTGTTAGTGTTACTATTTAGTGAAGAGGAGTTAGCTGACGGAACTCTTGAATTGTCCAAGAAGTCTAAGAGTACCCTCTTGGACAAAGAAAAAACCAATAAGTTGTTTGGTATGTATAGTACAATGAATAAAACATTCCCAGTGCTTGTTCAGGCTACCTTGTCACCTTATAAATCTCACTGTAAACTATATTGTGCAACAAAACATATTATCAAATAAAAAATACCAAACAACATACAAAAATAATAATTATGGCTTCATTGACACGATAACCTGCAAATGTAAATTCGATTAGACTTTCAGAACATCAGTTAATTAAAGTAATAAAATTGATAAGTAACTGCTTTTTTATCTGATTATTTTATAGACGTAGCCCGAATAAAATACGGCGAACATTTCACAAAAAAATCACCAACAAGTCATTGATGAAAAATGCAGGGATGCTAAGAGAAGAATGGAAAATAAGTGTTCCAAGAAAATTGCAACTGATTAATTGATTTCATCATTTGATACATTTTATAATTCAGTTTTAAGTTGATTTTATAACATTACATATCAAACTATACATGTAGAAGTAATATTCACTCACTTATACAGTGTAGTTACAGTACCCAGTTTTCTGTTATTGGACTTTCACAATAGATTACAATAAAATAACTTTTTTTTAAATGTTTTGGAATAGTTCCGGTATTTCTTCGTAAATTTAAGATTTTTAGATTATATTGTAAGACTGCAAGATCTAATGTATTATCTTATATTAATCATCCTCAGATGTTTCATGATAATGAAATGAATGCTAAAGTCAATGAAAATGTGATTTTGCAAGATGTTATGTGACGATCGTGTAAGGTCTTGTAAGATCTTGTATGATCTTGTAAGATTGTGTAAGATCTTGTATGATCTTGTAAGATTGTGTAAGATCTTGTATGATCTTGTAAGATTGTGTAAGATCTTGTATGATCTTGTAAGATTGTGTAAGATCTTGTATGATCTTGTAAGATTGTGTAAGATCTTGTATGATCTTGTAAGATTGTGTAAGATCTTGCGAGATCTTGCACGATTATGTAGGATCTTGTATGATCTTGCATGATCTTGTAAGATATTGTTAAGATCGTGTAAGATCTTGCGAGATCTTGCACGATCTGGTATAATCATGTAGGATCTTGCATGATCTTGCATGATCTTGCAAGATCTTGTATGATCTTGTAAGATATTGTATGATCTTGTAAGATTGTGTAAGATCTTGTATGATCTTACGAGACCTTGTATGACCTTGCATGATCTTGTATGATCATGTAAGATCTTATATGATCTTGCATGATCTTGCAAGATCTTGTATGATCTTGTAAGATCTTGTAATTAGATCCTGTAGGATCTTGTATGATCTTGCAAGATCTTGTATAATCTTGTAAGATATTGTATGATCTTGTAAGATCGTGTAAGATCTTGTATGATCTTGGGAGATCTTGTGTAAGATCTTGCAAGATCTTGTATGATCTTGTAAGATTGTATAAGATTGTGTAAGATCTTGCAAGATCTTACACGATCTTGCACGATCTTGTATGATAATATAGGATCTTGTATGATCTTGCAAGATCTTGTAATATATTGTATGATCTTGTAAGATCGTGTAAGATCTTGTATGATCTTGCGAGATCTTGCATGATCTTACAAGTTCTTGCAAGATCTTGTATGATCTTGTATGATCTCGTATGATCTTGTAAGATCCAGTTGTAACATCTTATAAGATCTTGTAAGATCTTGTACGATCTTGTAGGATCTTATAAAATCTTACAAGATTGTACATAAGATCTTGCAAAATACATAGGAAATCTTGCAAGAACTTGCAAGATTATTGTAAGATCTTATATAAGATCTTAATAAGATCTTACAAGATCTTATGTAAGATTTTCACATGGGATTGCTCATATTCGCAATGATTTTGTAGTTTTTGAAGTCGTTTTGATTGTGTTTCGCCAAATACATCCCACACTTCACAACAATAATCGAAGCATAAGTGTATCTTTATCAACAAAAAGTTTGACATGACGAAGAGCAGAAATTCCTGCTGTTATTATTTTGCAAATATTTTCAGTATTACTCTTCCAAGATAAATGCTGGTCAACTGTTACTCCAAGAGTTTTGCATTCATAAACTTGTTTAATTTGTTTATTTTCGATAAAAACATTTGGGTGAGAATTTGAAGTACTTTTAATTATCATTGGTTTTGAACCAATCAACATAAATTCAGCTTTAGCTACATTCAAGCTAAGTTTATTGACCACCAACCATTTCCTAAGGTTTTCTAAATCAGAATTTGCTGCAACTTCAATATCAGTTGTCGAGTCTCCAGAGATTTGTGTCATCAGCAGTGGCGTACCGTCACGATTTTGGATGGGACCTGGGGGGTGTATCGTCTTAGTTTTACCGACGAATTACACATGGGCGCAGATTTTCTTCCATTGGATTGTACGTACCGGTAACAGTTACCTTGTATCCAGAATCTTCACTCGGCGCTCCTTCGGAGAAAAGTACCTGGGTACTAGGTTGGATCGGAAATCGGGAAAAGGGAGGAATATTAATTTAACATTAACCCATGCAATGGTAACAAATTACATTTCATATAAATCGAATTTTATACAACCGACAAATTTTAAACAGTCGATGAAGTCAATTTTACCAACGATCTAATATGTCGAACAGTTTACCGACAGCCTTAACTATTACAAGGTTTTCCCAACTTCCGGTCTGACCACTCGGTTTTACCGACGACGCCAGGAATTAACGACCGACTCCGCGTTTTACCGACCAATTCAGTCAAAAGTGGGGGGTGTCACACACACACCCCCACCCCCCCCCCCCCCCCCCAACGGTACGCCCCTGGTCATCAGCAAATAGCCGAGGTTTCATATTATTAAGACACTTAGTTACTGTAGGTCATTGATGTATAATAAAAATAATAGTGGTCCTAAAATAGAACCTTGTGGTACACCACATCTAAATATCTAATCAAACGTTCTGATGAAACAAATCAATTTATTCGGAATTTCTGGCTTCGATTTGTGAGATATGATTTTAGCAAAGAAAGAGCCTGTCCTTTTACTCCATCGAGCTCCAGCTTTCTCAATAGAATTTGGTGATCAACAGTATCATTGAAATGCTTTTTTTAAATCAATGAAAACTACTAGGTTAAACATTTTTCTGTCTAAATTCACATACCAGTTATTATTACAGTCTAGTAATGCTGTAGCTGTAGAGTGAGATTTCCGAAAACAAATTGGGAACCACTTAGCAGTCCAAATTTGGTTAAATAATTATATAGTTGAACATACAGAATTCGTTCTATGATTTTGCTTATGGCTAGCAAAACTGAAATAGGTCTCTAGTTTCCTGCTATATTTCGATGGCCATTTTTATAGAGAGGTGTTACTCTAGCCATTTTCCATTCATTAGGAAAGAGGATAGAGTAACAGCCTCATTAAAAATGTGTGTCAATGAATCTGAAATTGCAGGTGCAGCTATCTTAATAATTTTACATGAAATCTTATCAATGCCAGTGGCTTTATATTGCTAGATAGCCCATGCAAGATATGATAAACATCATTGATGGTAACATAATAATAATAATAATAATGATTATTAATTATTAATAATAATAATAATGATTAATAATGCAGCAAATTCTGATTTAGCTTTTTTAACATATGTCTCAGAATTGTAACTGGACCTATCAATTTTGCTTGCTAAATCAGGGCCAATTTTTGAGAAGTAATCATTGAAGCCCTCCGTAATATCTTTTGGATTGTTTAAACTATGTTCACCCAAATTGAGCTCATTCACTACTGGTTGTTTGTTTTGTTTGCCCAGTAAGTTGTTTATTGATTTCCAAGCTTTTTTGGATTACATTTTTGACCAGCAATTCTTGTTGAATAATAACTTTTTTAGCATTTCCTAACTCCATATTTACTTGATTTCTAGTCATTTTGTAATTTAACCAATCAGTTTCTAATTTGCTAATAATGGCTTTTGCTAATTTATGAGGTTTTTAATTTTACTCGAAATCCAAGGGACTTTATTTAGGCCTAACCTTTTTTTGTTGAAGTGGTGCATGATTATTTAATACTTCTAGGAAAAGTTCTTTCCAAATTTCCCACATAGCATTTGGATCATGACCAAAAAAGTAAAGTTCCTTATTTCAATAATGTTTTTTTCCTTTTGAAAAATTCGAATTTTTCTGATTGCAAATACCAAACTGTGGTCACTGATTCCAGTGTGGATAACACCAGAATCAGAAATTTTCTCAGGTGTATTTGTAACTATATACATGGTCAATGAGGCTGGATGTTGTAATTGTAATTCGAGTAGGTTCATCAATCAATTGAGACAACTGGTACAATTCATATATTGAGTTTAGTTTCTTAGTTGGCATATTAGAAAGCATTTTTCTTTCAACATGTCACAATTTAATGATTTGCATTTCTTTATTTTCATCATCGATTTGTTTGATTAACTTTTCCAAATGGTCAAAGAATTCTGATGATGCATTAGGTGGTTTGTAAACAGTCTGTAAACAATAAATATAAAAAAATAATAATATAAAAAGTATAAAAAGTAAATGTAATAGTATAAAATCTAAATAAAATTAGTCTTAATCTAAATAAGTCTTAATCTAAATAAAATTAAACAGACAAAAGTACGCTTGAAACGTTCAGTGCACAGGGGTGCGCGGGAGGCCGGCGCCCCCTATTCTCCGGAAGCAGGGGGCGAGCCTCCCTAAAAATTCGACGTCAAAAGCACGAGTTTTCTGCTGCCAGTTAGGACAGACGTATGGTGCAGAGGAATATTTGATCTTTACATCCGACCTGGTATTTTCTTTGCTACAATTGTAGCTAGAAAATTAAATAAGTAATTACTACTGATGCCTCAGATTGCACCAGAATTAACCTCGAAGCATATAGATTTTTTTTTAAATTGCGGGGGCGGAATACACAAGTTTTAATTCAAACAAAGACCCGTTCAACCACGTGAAACTAGTTTCCAGAAACTAGTCAGATATTGACGAAAGAAGTATAAAGGTAGACTAAAATTAAGCTGTTTATGATCATAATATTTTGTTGTAATACGTTTCAGAGAGTGAGAATACCTCCAGACCCCCGTAAAGGGTTCTCACACCTTCGGTGCTCGGCAAGCCCCCCCCCCCCCCCCCCCCTAACCCCTAACCCAAAACATCTTCTTACCGCCTTGGTATTTGCATAGTCACTAGAATTATATTATATGGAACGCGGCGAACTTGAAAGTGGCTAATAGCAAGCTGTGATTTATTATGAGGATGTCCTGAAAGTGCATAAATCTTTTGTTTTACGTTAATTCATTAATATTTATACAGCACGGTTGAATGATTAAACCCAAACGCTGCCATTGGCTGCTTGCTTCGTTATACAGAAAATACAATGTGTTCAGTAAGTGTGAAAGTGCACATACTTGTATAAACGTGAACAAAAACATAGAACAAAGACTTTGGCCGCGTTTGCAGACAATATAATTCTAGGGACTATGATCTGACCTCATTCTTTTTACCACACTTTTTGTGAGTCATTTGTAATATGAGCCCGCATCCCCGTTATATATACAGAGGTCAGTGGACAAACCGCGTCGACGCTCTCCTCCTCCGCAGAGGCTTATATATTTTATTAGAAAAGGCGCGCGTAGCGGGAGGAAAATCGGACGCGCGCAGAGTCGTCCACCGCGCGCCTCCGATTTTCCTCGATCCACTCCCCGCGCGCTTCCCCATTTTCATGCCAGCACGCCTTCCTCTAATAAAAATAAGCCTCTGCGTGGGAGAGAGGCGTCGACGTGTGGTTAGGGTTAGAAAACTCATTAGGTGGGGGGGGGGTTAGGGTTAGAATCTAAGTTGTTTTTGGTTAGCAGTTATTTCATGACGCTTATATACCTCGATTCATTTGGTGATGGAGTAACATGAAAGGTTAACCCGATTTGGACACATTTTCTCTCCTTTGTTTTAGTTCAACGACAGGTGTTATAACGAGCATGTTTGACGTCGCATGTCTGATGGTCACTGCGTTTGTTAGTTATTATGGTGGACAACAGAGTAAGGCAAGATGGATAAGTTCAGGCATATTGCTTGTTGTTTTTGGCAGCTTTATCTTTATGTCACCGCATTTTATCATTGGACCATACAAAGCAGGTATATCGCACGATATTATTTTATTAGCTTTGTCATAATTTACAAAAGTAGTGCAGTTGCTTACAAATGTAGTACAGGCACTGATCTCTAAATAAAGACTGGATCGAGTAATCAGAAAATGAAGCCGGAAAAGTAGCTCCGGCTTGCTATCCCACGAAAATAACCCACGGTGGTGGATCGGTGGTGGAACAATGCAATCAGCATGGTCAGAGGTCAGCTTTTTGTATTAACATCCAGCCAAGTATGATACAGACGGGGGTTATGGTTAGGAAGACACTTAAGATGGGGGTAGGGTTAGAAAACGCATTAGGCGCGAGGGTGAGGGACCGAGGGTTAGGATCCAAGTTGATTTGGGATTAGCAGTAACTGCGATGTTAATGCAACCGCTGAGCATGCTGTTTGCATATTCATCCTCGATCCATGGATAGTTTAAACACCGAAGTAGTTCGTGGCGACTATCTTGTTGGAACTACGAAATATTCCTGACTATCACGTCATTGAGTGCAAGTGAACAAAAGACAAGCACTAAATGTCAAATTCCAAAATAAAACCACCGCTGTACATCAAGTTTGAGCCGTCGAGCAAACTCTAAAATGGCGGCGTCCGAAGCATAAAATACAAGAATAAAAACGTTATTTCTCGAGTACAAGAAAAGATATCCTCAAGTTATATCCTCAAGTTATTAACATTTCTTCAAAAACTCATTAATATTCATTAACCAAATTGTCCAATCACATTTCCGTATTTAGTCACGCGCAAGGCTTTTATACCTGATAAAAGCCATGAATACTAATCAGCATGAAAATTATATAAAGTCTATATGAACTTTATATAAAATTCCTGCTAATTTGCATTTCATACATCAACCCAATTTACCTCTAATAGAAAATAAAAATCAGTACACTCCCTAGTGATTACAATCAATTGTTTTTGAAGCTATTTAAAACACTCGAACTCGCGTTTTATCATATCTAAAATGCTCGCGCTGCGCGCTCGCATTTTAAATATGATAAAACGCGAGTTCGAGTGTTTTAAATACTACTAAACATAACACTTGAAGGTCTTTCATTTAAATATTATTTTTTATTTCTAGGAAACGAGAAATCCCTATTTCCTTCCCTCTGTCAACCCAATTCTACAAATGCATCGCATGACGCATGTGATTCAACGACGTCCGCTGGTCACTGGTATTATATTGCTGTATTCTGCATTGGAATGTTGATCCTAGGTTTCGGGAGTTCACCACTTTATGTTCTTGGGATTGCCTATCTCGATGAAAGTGTGAAAAAGAAAGTTTCCCCAATGTATGTCGGAATGTTTACTGCGTCAGCAATTTTAGGTAAGAAATAATATAATAGTGGTATCGTATGACGTGGACGTATGGTATGGACGTATGGTATGATATGTTATGGTATAGTGTGTTATGGTATGGTATGGTGACTGTGTTATTGTATGGTGTGGTATTGCGTGGTATGGTGTGGTATGGCGTGGTATGGTATGGCATGGATGGTATGGTGTGGTATGGCGTGGTATGGCGTGGTATGGTGTGGTATGGCATGGTATGGTATGGTGTGGTATGGTGTGGTGTGGCATGGCATGGTATGGTATGGTGTGGTGTGGTGTGGTGTGGTATGGTATGGCATGGTATAGCATGGATGGTGTGGTGTGGTGTGGTATGGTATGATTTGGTATGGTGTGGTTTGGTATGTTATGGTATGGTGCGGATCATATGGTATGGCACAGTGTGGTGTGGTGTGATATAGTATAGTGTGTTGTGGTTTGGTGTGCTATAGTGTGGTGTGATCCTGATATAGTATAGTATAGTATAGTGTGTTGTGGTATATTATAGTGTGTTGTGGTACGGTATAGTGTGGTATAGTATAGTGTGGTGTGATATAGTATAGTATAGTGTGGTGTGGTATGGTATAGTGTGGTATGGTATGGTATGGTATGGTATAGTATAGTATAGTGTGTTGTGGTATAGTATAGTGTGGTGAGGTATAGTACGGTATAGTATGTGGTGTGGTATAATATAGTGTGGTGTGGTATAGTAGTGTGGTGTGGTATGGTATAGTGTGGTATGGTATAGTATAGTATGGTATAGTATTGTGTTGTACAGTATAGTGTGGTGTGCTATAGTATAGTTTGGTGTGGTATGGTATAGTGTGGTGTGGTGTGATATAGTATAGTATATAGTGTGTTGTAGTGTGGTGTGGTATAGTGTGGTGTGGTGTGGTACGGTATAGTGTGGTGTGGTATAGTATAGTATGGTATGGTATAGTATAGTGTGGTGTGGTGTGGTATGGTATAGTGTGGTGTGGTATGGTATGGTATGGTATAGTATAGTATAGTGTGGTGTGGTATAGTATTATGGTGTGGTGTGGTACATTAGTATAGTGCGGTGTTGTATGGTATAGTATAGTGTGGTATACAGGTAGTATAGTATAGTGTGTTGTGGTATGGTATAGTGTGGTGTGGTATGGTATGGAGTATTGTAGTATTGCATAGTAATGGTAATGAGTATGTATAATATCCACTGATCTACATCCAAGTTCTGGGACCAGGATACCAAGGTGACATTTTATTCTCATTTTGTTTGATTTTCTATTTCTTTACAGGAGCCGCTGTGGGTTTTGCTTTAGGTGGTCTTTTTCTATCTATCAATGTTGACGTAGGCCAAGAGACGAGTCTTACTCCGGCTGATTCTCGCTGGATTGGTAACTGGTGGCTTGGTTGTGTCGTTCTCATAGCAGTGTCACTTCTTCTCTTACCTGGGATGTCTGGGTTTCCCCGAGTACTCGCAGGGGCACCGAAGGATCACGAGGAACCAGATGTACAGGTAAGGTGTCAACAACCATCTTTTTTGTTTTGGTAGATTACCGGGAATAGCAATTTTTGGGGTTATTACTCGGCCTCCTGTGGCGAGCACCAGTCTTAAAACCGGGGCCAAATCTTTTTTTTTTCTTTTTGGGTGCAACGAATTTGCATTTTTGCACAATTTACTTCTGGTGACTATTTGGCCTACCTAATTTAGCCTACCGCAGTTGAGCGTAAGATTTATAACTGGTCAATTTATATAAAGTAAGCACTTACAAAACCTACCAACATCGCGCCCAAATGTAAAGCTGGTCCAAAAGAAACAATTCACAGAACCGTGGACGAAACGTCAACATGCACAGTTTGGTTTCACAAAGCCTACTCGTTTAAAGGCAATGCAAGCGATTTCGGACTTTCCTTTTATTGTCAATGAAACAGTCGCAGTCGGAAAAGCTGAATGAGAGAAACACAGGTGAGAGATCAATCATGAAGACGGCCAATGGACCAGGGGCGGATCTAGGGGTAGTCAAACCGATCACGCGACTAAGGTAAAAATTGCGCAGTTAATTAAGTTAATGAATTCAAACTGCGGTCCATAGCAAAGACATTAATATTCAAAATTTGTAGTCCAGTTATCAAGTTTCACAGTATAACAAGTCACAGAACAGCGGTCTTGCGCATGAGTTTTGATCGCTCTGTAGTCTGATTCCAGTCATCCGATTGGCCAATTTGCTTTTTGATCGATCTGTGGGGAGTTCTGATCGGTTTGCGGCTCAAGGGCTCGTATACAAGCTATCCGATTGGCTAATTCAAAAAATATCTGAATTCTCATTGGCTACATTTTTTGATCGATCATATGCATCAGCCTTCAGTAGCCTTTCTGATCGCAGCTTGAACGCGAAGGTTCAATTTCAAGTGCCACAGAAATATAAAAGCGAATATACTGCAATGTCTTGTAGTATTTACAAGACTGTACAGTCCGCGTTTGAGAGAAACGATCGGCCATATCAAGATGTTTACGTTGATCTGATGAAGCGAATTGAAGCTTTGCCAAAGAGTTCTGTTGAAGAGCTGTTCAGTGCTATCAACAACACGGGCTTCTGCCTCAGTAGAAATTTTGGTGCCGAATCTTTCATCCCGAAGTATGTTCGAGAAAGGAAAAACAAGTCTTGTACAGCCATAATATATTGTATTTTAACTAAATTTGACTCTTATTATAATAGTTTTGGACTTGTATTAACCGAACAATCTGTGCGCCATGACCGGCTGGCATGATCGTTTATGAAATTAGCATATTACTGCGGTCAAAAGTTTATTAATATTAAATATTTCACTTATACACCGCGAACCCAGCCGAACCAATATATACGGTAGTGTAGGCATTTTGTTTATGCTTTTTGTCGCCTGATATTAGTTTAAAATTTTGATTTGGATAATGGATATCTATTATCCATTGGACTGTGTCGGTGTGTCTTGTTGACTTGTTAGACCACATGGCTTGATGTAATAAGATCAGATGTGATAAATTGTGATTTGTGACATATTTTAATCAACAGCCTTTGGCTTTCCAGGACAAAAATTATTTTATCCGTTTACTCTTTAGACATATTGACTGATGTCATGTTTGTAACTTTATGTAAACTATATATTATTATTGCTGATGAGCCCGATATTGGGCGAAACAGTCATTTTTGCACCTCACGGTTTATTTACCGAAAATCCCGAAAAATATCTAGTGTGGGTATTAATAACTAATCATACCCCCGCAAAATTTACGTCCTCCCCCCCCGAATGTTCACAAACGAAAATTTTGACTAACGTACGAAAAATCCTGGATCCGCCCCTGCAATGGACAGCCGAAGGACATGGAAATATTATGCTGTGTTGACATTTATCTGTGAAAATCCGTAATATTTATCATTATAAAACATTGTGTTTTTGTCCGATTTAAATCACTTCTATATCGAAATGATCACTTGAATCTGGCGAATCGAACGCTGTAGGTTTCGTCTACTTAAATTATGAAGATCAGATGTTATATGACAAAATGCGTAAGCGATTAAAGTACCCAAAGCTCGTCATTAAAATCAAAGGGCATGGCTTCATGATCTATTCGACGTTTACCCGATGATTTAATGCTTTAATTACCATTAAACCGATGTAATTTCGTAACAGATGTTTCGTATACCTTGCCGTTGATTTTTATCAACTAAGTTTTGACACGAAGACCTTCAATCGAATAGATATTATAAAAATAGCATTGTCTGGCGGCGTTGCTTACATTAAATTTCGTCTGCGTGTCAGGCGTTCTCTATTGGGGAGGGATAGCCTGCGTGCAGATGCCTGATTTTTCTTCGTCTCCCTCAATCTTGCATATATGCTCTCACAGTACTACTTCTAGCCCAACTCTAGCTATTTCTTCTAAACGTTTCCCACTTCTTTAAACAAGCGCTGCACAACGCCTTCAATGTCTGATTACAGAAATCAGTAGCCCGAGTAAACGACAGGCGTCTTGTCTATTCCTAGAACCGGGGTCAACCATTTCGCATACAACCACATATTGCATACTACGATCTTAACGTCCTTACTCATGCCACTCACCTCTTCGCCTTGCCTTGCCTTTCCCTGCCTCGCCTTGCACTGCCTCGCCTCGCCTCGCCTTGTCTTGCCTTACTTTGCCTTACCTTACCTTACTTTGCCTTACCTTACCTTTCTTTGCCTCGCCTTGCCTCGCCTTGCCTTGCATCGGCTCGCCTCGGCTTGCTCGCCTCAGCTTCCTCGCCTTGGCTTCCTCGCCTCGGCTTCCTCGCCTCGGCTTCCTCGCCTCGGCTTGCCTTTCATTGCATCGCCTTGCCTTGCCTCGCCTCGGCTTGCCTTTCATTGCCTCGCCTTGCCGTGCCTTGCCGTACCTTGCCGTGCCGTGCCGTGCCTTGCCGTGCCTTGCCGTGCCTTGCCTTGCCGTGCCTTGCCGTGCCTTGCCGTGCCTTGCCGTGCCTTGCCGTACCTTGCCGTGCCTTGCCGTGCCTTGCCGTGCCTTGCCGTGCCTTGCCGTGCCTTGCCGTGCCTTGCCGTGCCTTGCCGTGCCTTGCCGTGCCTTGCCGTGCCTTGCCGTGCCTTGCCGTGCCTTGCCGTGCCTTGCCGTGCCTTGCCGTGCCTTGCCGTGCCTTGCCGTGCCTTGCCGTGCCTTGCCGTTACTTGCCGTGCCTTGCCGTGCCGGTCAGTCGATTGCCACGTCTTGTCAAGAAGGTAACAAGACGCTAGCAAGACGACGTCATGATGTTGTACGGCAATTCTACGGTAGTGCAACGGCAATTGCACGGCATTGTCGCGAATGACATCGGTACATGAGTTACGACATCATTACTATTGATCACGGCGTACTACGAACAAGTAGGTACTACGACTACAATACGGCTTCACTACTATGTACCAAGACTCCAGTATGAAGTGTTTGAGATTTATGCGATGCCATGAATATAGATATGAGATGGGTAGTTGCGTACTGTCGTTATAATTCTCCACATAAATCCATATGATTCTACATATTCATCATGTATAATAACCTGGATTATAAGAACTTTCTCCGAGTTACCCCTGAACTTTTTTACGAATTAGTTGACCGCATTGGACCCCATTTACAGAAAAAAACCTTTTGGTGTAAGTCCCTGGTTTAAGAATTGCATTAAGTTGGCGCTACATGGCAACGGGTGATTCCTATAAAAGTCTTGATATGGGTTCCGGGTGGAGGACAACATGATCAATAAAATCATCCCTGAGACCTGTGATGCCATTGTAATGGAGCTTTCGGATGAGGTGATGCATTGTCCAAATCAATCCGAGGAATGGAAAGAGGTAGCCGAGAATTTTTCGAAAAGATGGAACTTACAAAACATCATCGGGCCATCGATGGGAAGCATACGGCTATCCGCTGTAATCCTGCATGCGTATCACTATATTAACCTTAAGGGGTTTCATTCACTAATTTTGCTAGCCCTTGTACCAGTTCCTCCTTCTGTTGAAGTTACTGTTGTCACCGTGGAAGGCACTACTGGTACTATGACTGGTACTAAACTGGTACTATGACAGGTACTAAACTGGTACTATGACTGGTACTAAACCTTCGACTCGGCCGCGTTGAGCTGCGTCCGTCGTGTAGTTCGTAGGATGATTAGCACGACCCCTTTACCTTTGTTGGAGATAACATATTAGGATTGGCAAATCTGGTAAATGGCAATGAGGGATTGTAGCCTCATGGGGTTTGAGGTAGATGTTTACCATATTGTGCCTGGCCATATTCAGATACTGGTCGCAGGGGTGTTTAATAACTCACTGAGCCTGGCGGTGTACTGAGCGATCTCTCTGGATAAGCTTGTGCCGGTTGCTGCAGCTGATCTGGACGCTGATGCAGATGGTAAACCCCATATGAAGCTGAAGGTTTCTGCTCAGACCGGATAACATAGGTGTCTACCAGCCTTTGGCAATCCATGGTAAAGTCATACCACAATTCAGGTTTAATCTGATTCAGCCGTGTTGATTCAGCCGTGTTGACAAATAGGAGCAAAATTGGTTTACAACTTTTTCTTGTGTTGATTTTGGCTGCATCATCGCCTTGCGTTGGATCAGCAGCTGTGGAAGTGGATGGTTTGCGTCTAGAATATGGACACGTACCAGTACATGGTGCGCGTAAGGAAGTTCCTTTTCCTTCCAGTAGGCGCTGCTTCCGCTGTCTGTCCTTGTACGTTTTTAACTTCTTGTTATAGAACAGTACATGGTACTGTCTGAGTACCACTCAAGAGATACCTATCTGAGTACCACTCAGATAGGTCGACCTCTTGAGCGTCAGTGAATATACAGTATATGAATCCTTTCCTTTTTTGCTTTTCTGTTGATCTTCATCATGATCCTCCTGATGTGCTACCTCATCCGTGGGAGGAGATGGATACAAAATTTCTTCACGTGACTCTATTACTATTACAACAATGACATGCTGTTGTGCGGAGGGGATTAATTTTTCTTGTTGTTCAGGAAGGCTACATGATGAGAGTTCATCAGTGTCAATATCTTGTGTTTCTTCCACAATCTTCAATTATTTTGAATGTTCACAATGCACTATAACTTCTGCTGCAACTGATGGCACATTAATTGGTGGGTCTGGCATAGCTGGAGAGGGATCATTCGTCGCAAGTGGAACACGTAGACGATTTCTGGTCCTTCTGAGGTTCGGCATCATGCGATTGTGTCGGTTTCACTTTTCCCATGATCCACGTAGTCACGTGGTACAAACAGCAAGTGAATTCGGTTCTTGTTGACCCGTGGCGTAGTCTTGTCTTGCCGTTGACGCGGTGTCCAATGCGATCCATAACGAACCACCTAGATGCTGTTACGGTAGACAACGGCAACGCTACGGTACTACTACGATGCTACTACTGCGGTGTTACGGTTGTCTACGAATTTGTTTGTGCTACGGTGCAACACGATTTTTTTTGACATGTCAAAAAAAATCGTGGTCCTTTCAGGTGCCGTGACGGTCCATTCAGGAGCTCCACGAATTGCCACGGTCGACCACGAACATCGCACCGACGCCACTGCGATTTTTAAAAATTGGAAAATCGTGATCGACCGTAGGATAATTCGTGTATGTGGGAAAGGGGCCTTGCCGTGCCTTCGCCAGCTTTGCCTTAATCTTGCCTTGCCATGCCATGCCTCACCATCGCCTTGCCTTACTTTATCTTAATCTAAAACCTTAACCCCCAACACTTAATAAACTAGAAATACGAATCCGCAATAATCCCCTCGCTTTCCTTTTCTACCACTACCATTCCCCCCACCCCACCCCACCCCTAGAGTTTATTTTCCCCCATCCATGGTCCCCAGTGCACAGACCGCGTCTGTAGATAAGAAATCCCGAAAGGCCGGTTCGTCGTGCGTAGATTTTGAACGTTATCTCGGCCAATATTTACTCGATTTCAATTCTGAAAACAGTTTTGGAATTACCGAGTCTAAATATATAACATCCGTGTCTATATGTATTACGAGAACGTGCATACCCTTCGTAAAAACGGTTTATGTACTTAGAAATTAGTCGGCGATCAGGCACGATTGGTCGCCGTATTATCTCGATCAATATTTAACCGTTTTCAATTCTGAAAACAGATTTGGAATTAGCACTAAATACATGTTTGATTTATTTATGAGAACGTGCCGCATGGCGTTGTCTTACCCAAATATTGTCCGATTCAAACGGATCACCCAAGACGACTTTTTACTTCCTTATAAGGAAATGACCTACCATTATATACATAGAAACTGTTGGTGAGAAATCTCTGCCGCGGCGAGATTATCACCCTCGCCGCGACCTCGCTTGCGAGGGGAAAATCGCCAAAATTGAATAACATCAAAATCGAAGACCGTTACCCATGGAGACAGAACATTCTCAATTGCCGCTGCAAAACTCTGGAATCATTACAAGAGTAAATTAGAAACACTGACTGTTTAAGTAGTTGTAATAGTACAGTATGTAGTTGTTTTGATTTTATAATGAAATGTTATTAGTTTTATAAATAACTTAAGTAACTTTAAGAATGTATTGTTGTGGGAGCATTGACTCTGTTGTATAATGCTCCTAAAATGTCGCACAGCTCATAATCTTATAGCTGGATTTCATTACTAGACATCAAGGTACACCCTGCACCCTCAGGTGGAAATCAATTCTAATGTCGAGCCCTCCTAGGCACATATCGAAATGGTTGTTTACTGTTCCGAGTTCTCCAATAATGATGGGTACAATTATTACTTCTTGACATTGCCATATCCTCTTGATTTCTTTTTTTTAGATCTTGGTTCTACCCCTGTCGGAAACATTTGAGCTTTCGTCACTACAAACCAATTATTGTTATTTGATTACATAGGACGACCTCGCGGTGAACAGAATCAAATATACGTCGTTGAAAGACCTCAAAATAGCCACACAAACCTTGTTTACGTCCCCCTCGTATGTCCTCATTAGTATTGGAATTTCCATGGAGTTTTTTGAACTAACAGCTTCGACCGCATTCATGCCCAAAGTCATTCATGTTCTTTATAATATTCCACCCGCTAAAGTGAGCATGCTGTACGGCGCGTCTGTCGTGGTGCCCTTTTTTTTTGGACAATTGTTTGGTGAGTCAGCACATGATCTTATCTCAAATTGAAGGCTATATCTTAATTGTCAAAATACCTCATATTAATACCTGGTCTTAATTTATAGTTTGATTCCTAACCCTTTATTCCTGCTTGGGATGTTTCATTAGGTTCGTACTTGGTAAAAAAAATGCAATTGGGTGCTGAAGGAGCTTTAAAAGTTGTGTGCATTATAACTGCCTTGGGTGGTGTGGTTGTATCGTGTTATCTACTGACAAACTGTGACAGCCCAGAGATACTTGGTGTGACAAAAGACTTTGAAAATAGGTAAGGTTGTGCGCTTGACTAAGCACGGCTGCTCGAATTTTAAATAGTATACTTACTATGACGGGGGGGGGGGGAGTTGAAATCTGATCACTGCGACATTAATACATTGTCGTAAGACATTGTCCAAGCGACAAACGACCCAAAATATCTCCGCTCACAACACTGAGAAAGACGCAAAGGAACCAAAAGACGGAGTGCAAATTCAAGTTCCAGCGACCGCAAAGACTCGCGGGTCATTGAGGCTAAAAGGGATAACTCAAAAGTACCTTCCCATTTTTAAGAAATAGTCTAACCCTAACCCTAACCTTGATCCTAACCTTGATCCTAACCCTAATACTACACACTATTTCGGCAGTATCAGGGGCGGCGCATCAAGGGGGGCACTTTGGGCAAGTGCCCCCGCGCTTTTGTGGGTGCCCCGCAGGTTTTTGCGCCTTGCGTTTATTTAGGGCCTCGTGTTACTAATTTAGGAACCCCATGTTTTCTGGCCTCTTGTGGGACACGTGTAGTGGCCCCGTGGCCATTCCTACGCGCATTTTTTTGGTTAATTTCGGGCATTAACAAAACCGGGATCGGAACGGATCGGATCGGATTGACAAAACCCGGATCGGATTGACAAAACCCGGATCGGATTGACAAAACCCGGATCGGATTGACAAAACCCGGATCGGATTGACAAAACCCGGATCGGATTGACAAAACCCGGATCGGATGGTCACCCTTATTTTGATGATATTGATAATAATCATTAATTGGCATGTGTTATATTAATATACAATAACCGATATTTTTTATTTTCGTCTGAATTTTTCATCATCGTTGTAAGTCGGCTAAGCAACACAATTTATAAGCCATAAACCGGCTTTTACTGGTGCTTTTAAATTTCCCGAACAAAACACATTATGTTAATATAAAGTAGCATTAATTATCATAAATCAGGTTGAAAAATTTACATTTTTCTAAAAAAGACCATCTTGCACGCCCGCGTAGCATCTTGAAAACTAAAAATGCCACCAATCGCGGAGTTGTTTATATCAAACTTGGCGTGTGAGTAGATCTCATGTCCCTGGCGCTTGTCGAATTTCAATTTTTAATCTTGCGTTACCGTGTGCCGTGTTTTTCGACTGACGACTTTGCGGGTCTTCTACGACCCATTTTGACTGGGCCGGTCAGGAAAGAGTTAATGGTAATCATCAATAAATGTAAGCTCGACCGTATAAAATACAAGAGTCATTCAGCTAGCTTTTTCCCTTCTACAAACGAGAGCATGACAGAGCAATCGCAGCTATCTTATGTTTTACTATCATACAGTATTACAATTAAAACAAGAAGAAAAAGGAAACATGAAGGAAGTCTTTGTTTTAGCCTACTCATTTCTTGCATTTTCTAGCGTTTTCACTTGCTCCACACCGCAAAATGTTTCAAATGTCATGACATCGTTAACAGCTTTTTTCACAATATCAATTTATTTAGTTTCTGAGTGAACTACAAGTACAATAATAAAACTATTTAGTATCAAGTATATATACAGTACATAAATTGATTATCAACAGATAAGATGTGTTGTACAATCAATATCAACCAAAACTAGCTTATACAGTGGCGGGGCATGCATTAAACTGTTGAGAGTTATTGTGCCATTTAAACTAATGTACTTGCCACTTCATGTGCATAACTTGCGCCATTGCAACTATTTCGCCATAACGCAGTTATAACGATCTTCTCCGACCTAACTCCGATCCGGGTTTTGTCAATCCGATCCGAGTTTTGTCAATCCGATCCGAGTTTTGTCAATCCGATCCGGCTTTTGTCAATCCGATCCGATCCGGGTTTTGTTAATGCCCGTTAATTTCCCCCTGATTTTTCTAGCGTCTTTCTGTTTCTCGGAGGGGCTGCCAGGGCCCGCGCACATGCTTCATCCACCCTTAGGCAGTACACCAACCTTTTAGAGTATTAGTTTCTTTTGTTAGAGAGACCAACATGACTGCCATCTCTGGGGATTACACTCTATACTGTTTATTAGCATGAAAGCTTCTGCTTATCCACCATTAATTCTAGTTATTTTTGTTTTAAAGAACGTTCCAGACGAGGAATGGTTGTGGTGTGCCTTGTGACTGCAGAAGCTGGCCATATTATCCAGTTTGTGATGGCAACACAACGCTGTGGTCACCATGCCACGCACGTTGTACTTTGTATTCGAGAAAGGACAAGGTAGACATCAGCATGAAATATACTCGCGGATGACAAAGCGAAGGTTATTTGACTGCGTACTGCTATGTGGAATATAGAAATCCTGCATTCTCATTGTTCTTCATATAGTCATTCCATGGATGCCGGTGCACTGTTTCCAATCACTCCATTGTTAAACCTGGCAAGTGTCCCAAGGATTGTGGCGCCAAACCAATATTGTTCCTTCTTGTCATCGCACTCACTGGATTCATTGTATTCTTCACTCAGACCCCCATCATCATAGCGGTGCTAAGGTTAGGAGCATTGACTACTATGGTAAACTATTGTTTAGGGGGTCCAGTTTAATTTGCAAGAATATTCTATAATTTATAAAATTACCCGAGTAAAAAATAAAATTATTGTATTGCGTTTCATTTGGTTGTGTTGTCTAGGTCTGTGCCATATCGTTTGAGGGCGTATGCTATAGGATGGCAACTGAACCTTACTCGGATACTGGGCGCCATCCCTGGACCAATTATTTTCGGCAAATCATGATTGACACTGCTTGTATCCAGTGGCAAGAAACGTAAGTAAACGATTATGCTTAATATATGATTTGGTTAATATTCCAAAGATATGCTTAATACATGATGGAACATGCATGACGTATGATGCATGACGCATGATGCATGACGTATGATTTATAACGTATGATGCATAACGTATGATTAATGACGTATGATGCATGACGTTGATACATGACAAATGATGCATGACGTATGATGCATGACGTATGGTGCATGACGTATGATACATGATGCATGACGAATGATGCATAACTTAATGCATTACATGATGTATGTTACATAACGTATGATGCATAACGTATGATGAATGACATATGATGTATGACGTATGATGCATGACGTATGATGCATGACGTATGATGCGTCGTTATCCATAACATGTGATGTATATATCACGCATAAATGAATAAATCGGGTATGCTGCATTAACAATACATGATTATCCACGACATAATATGATTTATAATAAATAATTTATTTCTGGCGCATGATTTGTGATATGACAATTATATATTGTATCATCCTCGTAGAAACAATGCCAGTAATCTATCTAGGTGGCGACCTGTGAACACGTCATCAATTTACACAATGTATCAACTTTCATCATTATTATTACTACAGGTGTGACGGTAAAGGCAGTTGTCAAGAGTACAACCATTGGCGTCTCGTTGTCATCACTGCCATTGTCATGATCATTCTTAAGATCATCACTTTCCTTTCCTTTGTGCTCGCCTGGAAATTCATGAAACGTGATTTGACGAAAAATGGGCTAGCACCAAACGATGATAAGAGCGTCCATCAGTGATTGATGAACATAGAGCCATATTCACTGTCAAACAATGAATTATACTGAACTACGAGCTCATATTTACTGTCAAATAATGATTTATCTTGAACTAGGAGCTCATATTCACTGTCAAATGATGATTTATCCGTAACTGGGAGCCATATTCACTGTCAAACAATGATTTATCCTGATCTAATATTTACTGTCAAACAATGATTTATCCTGAACTAAGAGCTAATATTTACTGTCAAACAATGATTTATCCTGAACTAGGAGCTCATATTCATTGTCAAATAATGATTTATCTTGAACTAAGAGCTCATATTCACTGTCAAACAATGATTTATCCTGAACTAAGAGCTCATATTCACTGTCAAACAATGATTTATCCTGAACTAAGAGCTCATATTCACACAATGATTTATCCTGAACTAAGAGCTCATATTCACTGTCAAATAATTATTTATCCTGAACTAAGAGCTCATATTCACTGTCAAACAATGATTTATCCTGAACTAAGAGCTCATATTCACTGTCAAAGAATGATTTATCCTGAACTAAGAGCTCATATTCACTATCAAACAATGATTTATCCTGACTATAGGAGCCATATGCACTGTCAAACAATGATTTATCCTGACTAGGAGCCATATGCACTGTCAAATAATGATTTATCCTGAATTAGGAGCTTATATTTACTGTCAAATAATGATTTATCTTGAACTAAGAGCTCAAATTCACTGTCAAATAATGATTTATCAGATGAACTACGAGCTCATATTCACTGTCAAAGAATGATTTATCCTGAACTAAGAGCTCATATTCACTGTCAAACAATGATTTATCATGAACTAAGAGCTCATATTCACTGTCAAACAATGATTTATCATGAACTAAGAGCTCATATTCACTTTCAAACAATGATTTATCATGAACTAAGAGCTCATATTCACTGTCAAACAATGATTTATCATGAACTACGAGCTCATATTCACTGTCAAACAATGATTTATCTTGAACTAAGAGCTCATATTCACTTTCAAATAATGATTTATCATGAACCAAGAGCTCATATTCACAATCAAACAATGATTTATCATGAACTAAGAGCTCATATTCACTTTCAAACAATGATTTATCATGAACTAAGAGCTCATATTCACTATCAAACAATGATTTATCATGAACTAAGAGCTCATATTCACTGTCAAACAATGATTTATCATGAACTACGAGCTCATATTCACTGTCAAATAATGATTTATCATCAACTAAGAGCTCATATTCACTTTCAAATAATGATTTATCATGAACCAAGAGCTCATCTTCACTGTCAAACAATGATTTATCATGAACTAAGAGCTCAAATTCACTGTCAAACAATGATTTATCATGAACTAAGAGCTCATATTCACTATCAAACAATGATTTATCATGAACTAAGAGCTCATATTCACTGTCAAACAATGATTTATCATGAACTAAGAGCTCATATTCACTGTCAAATAATGATTTATCATCAACTAAGAGCTCATATTCACTTTCAAATAATGATTTATCATGAACCAAGAGCTCATCTTCACTGTCAAACAATGATTTATCATGAACTAAGAGCTCAAATTCACTGTCAAACAATGATTTATCATGAACTAAGAGCTCATATTCACTTTCAAACAATGATTTATCATGAACTAAGAGCTCATATTCACTATCAAACAATGATTTATCATGAACTAAGAGCTCATATTCACTTTCAAACAATGATTTATCATGAACTAAGAGCTCATATTCACTATCAAACAATGATTTATCATGAACTAAGAGCTCATATTCACTGTCAAACAATGATTTATCATGAACTACGAGCTCATATTCACTGTCAAATAATGATTTATCATCAACTAAGAGCTCATATTCACTTTCAAATAATGATTTATCATGAACCAAGAGCTCATATTCACTGTCAAACAATGATTTATCATGAACTAAGAGCTCATATTCACTGTCAAATAATGATTTATCATGAACCAAGAGCTCATATTCACTTTCAAATAATGATTTATCCTGAACTAAGAGCTCATATTCACTATCAAATAATGATTTATCCTGAACTAAGAGCTCATATTCACTGTCAAACAATGATTTATCATGAACTAAGAGCTCATATTCACAATCAAACAATGATTTATCATGAACTAAGAGGTCATATTCACAATCAAACAATGATTTATCATGAACTAAGAGCTCATATTCACAATCAAACAATGATTTATCATGAACTAAGAGGTCATATTCACAATCAAACAATGATTTATCATGAACTAAGAGCTCATATTCACAATCAAACAATGATTTATCCTGAACTAAGAGCTCATATTCACTGTCAAACAATGATTTATCCTGAACCAAGAGCTCATATTCACTTTCAAATAATGATTTATCCTGAACTAAGAGCTCATATTCACTGTCAAACAATGATTTATCCTGAACTAAGAGCTCATATTCACAATCAAACAATGATTTATCATGAACTAAGAGCTCATATTCACTATCAAACAATGATTTATCATGAACTAAGAGCTCATATTCACTTTCAAACAATGATTTATCATGAACTAAGAGCTCATATTCACTTTCAAACAATGATTTATCATGAACTAAGAGCTCATATTCACTTTCAAACAATGATTTATCCTGAACTAAGAGTTCATGTTCACTGTCAAACAATGATTTATCCTGAACCAAGAGCCATATTCACTGTCAAACAATGATTTATCCTGAACTAACAGCTCATATTCACTGTCAAACAATGATTTATCATGAACTAAGAGCTCATATTCACTGTCAAACAATGAATTATCCTGAATTAAGAGCCATATTCACTGTCAAACAATGATTTTTCTTGAACTAGGAGCTCATATTCACTGTCAAATAATGATTTATCGTGAACTGGGAACCATATTCACAATCAAACGATGATTTATCATGAAATAGGAGCTCATATTCACTGTCAAACAATGAATTATCCTGAAGTAGGAGCCATATTCACTGTCAAACAATGATTTATGCGGCACAGTAACGACGTGTTAATAATAATCTATATTTTATAAAACTATTCTGCGATATTAAATGGGTACTCCAGTCATCAATTAAGTTAAGAAGATATCGCATGTCGAAGTTGGAGAGTTTGTCCAATTTCGATGCCATATTTGGGGTGAAGTTTCATATAAATCCCGAAATGACGTCACATAGACTATCGGTAGTAAAATTCGAAATTAAAATATTTCTAAAATAAAGCATTATCGTAAGAGTTAGGGTTATGCCCTGTTTATAAGCGCTAGGGTAATCCTAGGAGTAAGGTTACCCTAGCGCCAGGGAGAAAAGATAGCTTGCGTTTATAAGGAAATGATCGGGCTGAAGTATACTCACGCCGTCGAGCGTGTACGCGGGAAATTCGAGTGTAAACATGGCGGAAAGAAAGAATTCCTTTATTCTTCATACTGATCACTGTTCATATCTTTTATGTTTATATACGATTCTGTCACACTTTCGGAACCAAGGTCTTCGGGAAAATCGGCAGCCATGCAACATACGAAGCTCGGTATACATGTATTGCAAGTCTGCTTCAAAGTCGATGCCATTAAATTCGCATTTAGTTTTGTAGTTTCTCAAGTAATTTAGAAGAGCAATCAACTTTTGTATTTTGCAAAAATCAATTTTTCTTGCTTCCAGTTGCTTCATTTGATGCAGATGTTTTTCTTTTTCGACCAACACTTTCTTTGGACGCCCCACAACACTTTCTTTTGACAGACATTGAAATATGCGAGGCTTGAGAGTGCACCAAGAGGCCTGATACCTAAAAACTTGACCCGGGTGTCCGAGTTGTCCCTATCGATTGTGTTTATAAGGCAAAAACATATCCCTAGTGCTAGGGTTTTCCTAGCTAAGTGATAGGGTGACCCTACTAGTAGGGTAAGCCTAGTTTGCTTATAAACGCAACGTAGAAAAATAACTACACTAAGGTCACCCGTGCACTAGGGTAACCCTATTCCTAGGGTAATCCTATATAGCGCCTTATAAACAGGCCCTTAGTATTAGGTGTAGGGTTAGGATTAGGGTTAGGATTATGAAACATCAGGCTATATTTGTTTGTTTTTCTGATAAAGAAACATTCAATGACGTCTATCTTCAAAACAAATATGGCGTCAAAATTCTGAAATCTTCAACTTCAACGAGCTATATCTTCTTAACTAAATTGATAGGAATGCTGAAACTTTGGAAATAAACAAAAGTCAGTAAGATCATATGTACTTCATTTGTATTTTGGCTGGAGTTCCCCTTTAAAGTGCTTATAACCTCAGATATGATATTACTGATATAGATTCTACATGAAGTACTGAATAGTTGAATGTCAAAATGTTTTATGATTGTCATCATCATCATCTAGTGGCCTTCACTGAAATGGAGGGTGCTATAGTAGCTAGTTCCACATTCTTAAATACTCTTGGAAAATGAAAGTTCTTACAATAATCTACGCCTAATTTCTAAAAAAAACATTCGTACGATCCTTAAATTTGGATTTCTTGAATTTAAGGTGGTTAAGGTTGTTTTGAAAAGTCGCACACTTCAAGATGAAGCTTACAGTATACCTTTATAATTCTGTTTTTTTTAAACATTCTATATGACAGATTTTGCTTAATGTTAAAAAGCATTGCATTTGGTGATATTGACAAAACCATATGAACAACCCTACATGTATTGTTGACTAAAATATTTCTCCAAGCAATTCCCACAACACTGTGCACGAAGTTTGAAGAAATTTAACCGAAGGAAACGCAAGAAATGTCAGAGAACAGATGAAAAATATCAAAAGAAATGTTATATCTTAGACTCGTTGCCATAGCAATGATGTGGAAAAGGTAAATAACAACATAAAAGTAATTGCAAGAATGTCATTAATCTTCAAGGACATTGGCAACAAAAAATAAATACTTTATATATTGAACTATATGACTTACCTACTCCGAGTATTGTAGTTTGGCGCTATGAAAATACTAGCAACCACTGATCTCTAAATAAAGACTGGATCGAGCAACTATTGTTCAGAAAATGAAGCCGGAAGTCGACCGCCATTACTAAGGACCAACTGAGAATCCTATGAGGTTTTTTGATGGTTTATGTGCTCTTACCATCGACAAAATAAAATAATATTACTATAAAGAGGACTAGAAAACATTTTTCAAATTACTGGGTAAAACGATTAATCGCCTTCCTACAGATTTACTGCGACTTTGGTCCCTTAGCAATGGCCGCCGTTGGCTCTAATTATCCAGTGAGAGAAGCCTGATATGAGACGTCAAATTAGGCTCAAGATTTTATGCATTTTATGTTAACAAAGAAACTATATTGGCCAGACACTAAACCTATTTTGCTAGCGTCACAGTTTGATTTGCTTGCAAACTCGGAGTTTCTAATGACCTTTCGTTAATTTACATTATGCAAATATGCAAGCTTCAAAATCATCTCATCAGATACAATAGAAAGCTCGATCCAGTCTTCTTTAGAGATCAGTGACTGGTAACACGTTTTAAGAGTTGAATAACGCCGCCATTTTGAATATGATCGTGACGTCATGTGCTGGGAAGTGTTGTATTTCGTACTTTTGTGCTACTTATCGTGGGGTCATGTATTGCCCAATTTATGTTGTAATTGCGATTAATAAAATAACGCTGAAAAGAAGCTTAATTTCTTTGCATTTCCGCCAACACTGACCGCTTTACCAGCACTTGACGTCACAAGTCATGTGACGAGAATCCTAATTCACTTTTAACACGCATTACAAGCATTTTTACAACCTCAAATTACGATATTCCGGTTATTTAGGTCTAGTGAGTACGTACGTCTCGTGAATCGATCGACAATCGTACCATCGTAATAGCCCACCCGAGAGACAAACGGTATGTTCTGGCACGCCCGAAGTCGAAATCATAGCTACCTAACAGTGCAGACGGCGAACGCTTTGGCAAAAAAAAGTATTATGTTTAATTCTGGTCAGTGGGTCGGACCAGAATTGACGCGGCTTTTTTGCAATTTTTTTTCAAGGAAACGCTTTTTGCAGCAATGGTTAGTACTTTTTTAGTTCCTATATAAAGTGCAAATATTGATTTTTATGCATTTAACAGATCAAATGTTTCAAACACGCACTGCGAGGGTGTCCGTGACCACAAACCCGCAATTAACTGATCACCGATTTTGATTAAAAAAAAAACGTTGACGCGCACAGTCAAAAATGATGCGCGCGCTGACTAGAATCAGAATACTTTTTTTCGCCTTAGTTTGCAACCATCTTACCTGCTCTGGAGACTAAAAACTACTTTTATTTGTTGCCAATGACTTTTAATGGAGAATTTCACGAACATAAGTCACAGGGGGAAAACTACGCTTCCTTAAGCACTTTAGTCCAAAAACTACGCTTCCATAAGCACTTTAGTCCAAAAACTACGCTTCCTTAAGCACTTTAGTCCAAAAACTACGCTTCCTTAAGCACTTCAGTCCAAAAACTACGCTTCCTTAAGCAATTTAGTCCAAAAACTACGCTTCCTTAAGCAATTTAGTCCAAAAACTACGCTTCCTTAAGCACTTTAGTCCAAAAACTACGCTTCCTTAAGCACTTTAGTCCAAAACCTACGCTTCCTTAAGCACTTTAGTCCAAAATCTACGCTTCCTTAAGCAATTTAGTCCAAAAACTACGCTTCCTTAAGCACTTTAGTCCAAAAACTACGCTTCCTTAAGCACTTTAGTCCAAAAACTACGCTTCCTTAAGCACTTTAGTCCAAAACTACGCTTCCTTAAGCACTTTAGTCCAAAAACTACACTTCCTTAAGCAATTTAGTCCAAAAACTACGCTCCCTTAAGCACTTTAGTCTAAAAACTACGTTTCCTTAAGCACTTTAGTCCAAAAACTACGCTTCCTTAAGCACTTTAGTCCAAAAACTACGCTTCCTTAAGCACTTTAGTCCAAAAACTACACTTCCTTAAGCAATTTAGTACACCTTAACTAAAGCTTCTTTTTAGGCCATTTAGTATTTGGTTTTGGCAAGAAGAGAACAGGATTGTTACTTCCTAAGTTGTAAGAATTATGACAAGAGATTGTAAATAACTAAGTATAGTTGTTTGAATTACTCTCAGTCTCTCCTTGATTGTAATGTCTCCCAGTTGAGCTTATAGCTCTGACAGCATCTGATGGGGTTTCATAGCTATCACCTGTAAGAATTTGGACAGCTTTGTCTTGTAGTTTATATAGTTTGTTTTGCAATGTTTTTGAACACTCGCACACTATAAATGCACAATAATCAAATCAGCTTTTAACATATTTCTATTGAGCAGATCTTTTGATCAACAAGTCAATATCCTTGGAGGCTTTGTTGACAATTTGTTCGACGCAATTATTTCAGGTGATGCATTCGTGCACACTCGGATCATTTTCATCACGTGGTCAAGAGAGCTGTTCCTTAAGATCGACGTCAACACAGACAGTGTTTACGTTTTAGCAATATTGAAGTGTTTTGCACATCCTTAAAGTGCTCGTAACCTCAATATTTTTTATTGTCTTATTTGGAAGAACTTTAAAAATGATAAAGTAACTTCTTTTGAAGATTTTCGTTTCTTCGCTTTCTTTTTGAGATATATCAGTTTGTTTGATATGCAAATATCAGGAATTTACGTCAACATGCATAATGTAATGAGTTATCAGAGAATGTTATATATCTTTGCGTTGACAAATAAAAACACTAAAGTGGGAATAACACGTGTGCGTGTTTCTGCGTGTTTCTTCCACAACACCAAACTTCTCGATTTTAAAGGATTTCGTTCGAGAATGAAAGAGATATAAACATTTCTCAATAAGTCATGCATGTGTGACGTAAATTTCATACATTAGTTAGGGGCATTTAAAAAAATATGGTATAGTCAACTTCGATCTCAGATAGATCCAAGATCACCTCTTCAAGATGGACTTTATATCGATCTTGGATTGATCTAACTGGGTTCTAGCATTCATACCAGGCGTGTATTTTGCTTAGATCGATCTAACTCACTAGTGTGAACAGCCCATAACCATTTGAGCCATACCAACTAAGATGGTACGGTGAGGTTACCGACTAGGTGAAGTCGAAAAGAAATGTCTCAAAAGGACCTTCATATTTTCTAGAACTTCTAATCCTAACCCTAACCTTGATCCTAAACCTAGCCCTAACCGTAGCTAACCCTAACCGTCACCTAACGAAAAATAAAGACCAGACAAAAACAGAAAGATCCTTTTGAGTCATCCCTTTTAGTCATCCCCCTGCACCGACTAATTATAAGCTAGGCTGCTTCCTATAATTTTAATAAGCGACTTATCACATACGGAGTACATCTGCGTGTCTTTATATGACTGTACTTCCCTTTGAAGATTCGGTCTAGATCAGTATACGCTTGTCACCTCGTGATTGACCCATAAGATCGTCCAAGACAATAAGGTTACTCTCATGAGACAATATCACCGGCAATGTCATCGGGTATTCCTTCGTTGAGTTCAATACCGGATATAGTCGTGATCATATTCTCATTGAATGGGAATTTATGAAATCGAGCTCTCCGACGTTTTAGATAAGTTGTCTTGTCTTGTCTTTTCTTTTCTTTTCTTGTCTTGTCTTGTCTTGACAAGTTGTCTTGTCTTGTCCTGTCTTGTCTTGGCTTGTCTTGTCTTGTCTTGTCTTGTCTTGTCAAGTCTTGTCTTGTCTTGTCTTGTATTGCCTTTCGTTGTGTCTAACAACGTCTCTAGGGACGGTCAGTGGCTTCATTAATTATGCACGCATTAAGTCAAAAACGTGAAGAACAGTAGAACGGGAAGAACGAAGAGCTTTGCAGCAACATCTTTACTGTTGGCCTACAGCAACATAGCCGAACGACAAATACCCCGAGATGTAGTTCCACAGTAGTATAGAACATGGCGGTGCGGGCTCAGCGACGCCAACCACAAATGCGAGTGCCATAGCAACGTTAATTTTTACACCAAATCGCGATTTAGCGCAAAAATTAGCGATGCCACGGTGCCCACACTTGTGGATAACGTCGAGTAAGCTCGCACCGTCATGTTCTATACTACTACAGCAGTCGTTAATTAGGCTTGACGCACCCCTCCCCACACTCTCCACCGATTAGTGTCAAACACGCGCGAGACTCGTGAAACAATACTGAATTTATACCAAATCACATTTCAGTCACGTTTAAAAATAGTCGCTTCAACATTTTCAGTCACGTTTAAAAATAGTCGTTTCAAAATTTTCAGTCACATTTAAAAAATAATCGTTTCAACATTTTCACAAATTTGTCAAATCACATTTTAAAAAATAGTCGTTTCAACATTTTCACAAATTTGTCGAATCACATTTAAAAAATAGGAAGTGCTGTCTCAACATTTTCACAAATTTGTCAAATCACATTTAAAAAATAGAAAGTGTCGTTTCAACATTTTCACAAATTTGTCAAATCGCATTTAAAAAATAATCGTTTCAACATTTTCACAAATTTGTCATCACAAATTTGTCAAATCACATTTAAAAAATAATCGTTTCAACATTTTCACAAATTTGTCAAATCACATTTAAAAAATAGAAAGTGTCGTTTCAACATTTTCACAAATTTGTCAAATCACATTTAAAAAAAATAGTCGTTTAAACATTTTTACAAATTTATGTGTCGTAAAAGTGTCTCACGCGTGATAAAATTGCCACCTGTTATGCAAATTAGGTTATTGCCACCTGTTAATAATAGATTAGTCCGTTTGTTCACTATTTTCAGTGTTTGTCGCACTTCTAAAATGGTGATCGTACACATATTTCGACGTTGTGATTCCTCCCGACAACAAGCCCAAGAAAGGCACGTACGGCGTCACAATCGCGACAATGCTTTCGACGTCTTTTTTTAATAACGGGTCTTTTTGCAACTCGTCGTTTAGTTCGTCAGGGTTCTCAATAGCGTTCAACCCGTCTAGTAAGCTAGCGAATTTGCTGATTAACAAGTCGGTGAGAAAAGCGTTTGCGATTTCCATTCTCTTCAACTCATATTGGCGCCATATCTTGTCGATAACCTTTGCGGACGCTTTTTTAATATACGCTTCAGATTGGCTTACCACACCATCACCAGACAGTCTAATAAGTTCGGCTCTCCTAACGTCAATGTTGTCTTCCACAGTCGAAGTATCATCAGTGTCCTCAACTAGTTCCTCAATCGTGGGATTTTCTTCACTTTTGCGTTTCACCATCACGCTATTACTTATACCCATATTTTATTGCGGAATAACAACTTCGTGACTGTACGGGTAACGCAGTGAGATTTCAAGTCTAGCGTATTTATTATTTTTTAATGCGGTCACAATCGCCGACACTTCTTCTTTGCTAATGTGCCCAAGGTAATCGTCAATAACAACCTTCATATCACTTCTGCTCGGACAGTAAAAGCAAACGAGCTTACTAATGTTTTCTCTATACGGTTTTGCGATCGACGTCAGTTGTTGTGTGATGACAATAACGCTCAACATAAAATGTCGCGCACTAAAAGCCAAGTTGACTAATTGACTAGTCCTATTCTTGACGTCCTGCCCACTTGCACAGTCGTCCAACACAATCAGAGTGTTAGTGCCTTTAAAAACATTTGTTACACACTTGAGAACAGCGTCAACACTATCCTGCGCACAGTCTATCGCTAACACGTCAGGGTCGCGCACATATTTCCAATCTTGATACGCTTTGTTCCACTCAAAAGTAGGACAAATCAACACAATGTAGTCAAATTTGCCGCGATACTCAGATTCCAATGTGTTTGAGTAAATAATGTGTCTTACCACAAGCTGTCATACCAACGATTAGCATATTAAACGGAGTTTCCATTAAATTGTGTTTGATTTAATTCCAGATTGAATGCAACCCATTGTTCACGAAGTTGACCAACCCATCACTCATCACAAACAACCTGCACATAACATTTGCAGTCGTCGCTTTCTTAGTGATTTCAAGAAGCACGCCGGATTGTGTGTTTACAATGTTCTTGCCAGTGGCGATATTGCGATTATCTTGAACACTCCTCAAGTCGATGACTAACGCAAAGCCATCTTTATAGAACTTCTGTATGGTCATGAACTGAGCGTGTTCTTCACCCAACCCAAACAGTCGCTTCGCTTCTGCGTAGAACTTCGACTTTGGAATACCCTGTGAGTACACGCTATTTGGCACGCCTTCGATTGTGACTCTAACACTCTCGATATTTGGGTAGAGAAACTCCTCGCTGTCTGTTCGCACCTTATTCGTGAATAGCAACACAATCGCCTTCATGCTTTTTCTTGGCAGATTGACGTTTTCATTCACAATGGTCGTACCTTTGTCCCATTCGGTGGTTTTCATCAACGTGATGTGCTCATATGACAAACTACGACCACTTGCATAGCCCGACGCTATTTCGTCAGCGAGCTCCTGGTTATCAATCGTCTCACACTCAAGCTCGAGGTTCTCCAGAGTGTATCCGCCCACAGCGCTACCGGATTGCGCCACCATGATGTCTGTGGCCTTCGGAAGTGTGATCACATACTGCAAGTTGTTGTTCATGCTAAAAGGAGCGTACAACCCATGGTCGTTCATGATCTTGCCGAGCTTAATCCGCTGTTTCGTTCCAATCACACCAAACATCAACGCGTCACTAACTTTAGCGACGTTCCCACTCGTCGCACCACTGTCATCCTTAGAAATTAGCTTTCTCAAGTTCTCACCACCAATACCATAGTCAATCATTTGGTCTCGCGCAGTAACACTTTCCCAAAGGTCGCGATAGACACCAATGTGATTTTCCCCATTGTTGTCATACACAATTTCCCCAGCTAGTCTCACAGTAAGTTTTTCAACCAACAACTTGCTAACATTATTCAAGAACCAGCTTTTAGCGTTCGCATTCTTAAAGTCGAACACTAGACCCAACGATCCAGGCACCAAACAGCTACTAACCTTGAGCTTCGGTATGTCAATGTAGAGTTCCTCGCCAGGACTGGCCTTATTAGGGTTCAACGTGATTACGTGTTGCGTTCTCGCCCCTTTTATGACACCCATGGTCGCTCGTCTAAAACCAGGACTCAACTCTGCTGACGTGACGTTCATATACTTTACATATGTTTTATCACTACCGTTTTAGCTTGTAATAATCATAGACAAACCACGCAAGTACCACCGCAAGTACCCACAGATTTTGAGCCAACCATGCGAGACCCCTTCGCACCCAACGTCAACGCATTATAAACTAAATTAGCCAATCCAACAGCCCATGGACCCATCTTCGTTATCGCGTTCTTAACAGCCTGTGCGAATGACCTCGTGGCCATAGCGCCTTTCATAACAGCAGACCTCCCAGCGATAATAATAGTTGTTATAATCCCAGCTACTGAAATCGCTACAGCGCTCAACCCAACCACATTTTCTTTAGCCCATTCCTTGAATCTCTGAAACCTGTCAATGTCGACTTCTTGTTGCTCTCTAACTTCTTCAAGCTCACGCTGTCCTAGGGTTCTGTCTCTAGCCTGCTCAAGTCCTCCCACTCTTTCAAACAAACCGGCATACTCTCGCTCTTCACCACTCGTAAGACCACCCTGCTTAGCTTTTCTATTAATCTCTGCCAATCTCTCATTCGTTTCGTCTATCGTTTTTTGAAAATAGTCTATCTGTGCTTGCAGTGCGCCGTCGTCACCTATTCTCGATTCACGCAACGCACTATCGCTTGGGTTAAGCACACCATTCAGCTCGCGGTTCTCGTCTGGTGATAGTCCAGGTATGTCATCGTGATCCACTCTTGTCTCGATTACTGGGAAGTCGTCTGAGGTCACTTTTGTTGTGACAACTGTTGTTTCTGCATTCTCAGGGATTTGACTAACTAATTTTTTGAACTGCTCAATCGCATTTTTACTACTAGCGTCTTTACTGTAGATCAAACCTTTTCTCCCAGGTATTAGAATTCGTTTGGGTTTTCCATATTTACCATCTTTGTTTATTGGTTTGAAAAGAATAGACCCCCGATCTCGTAACCCACGACCTGTTGACTATTCCCCTTGACGCGTCGTCACGACCGAGTCCCTTTTCGCTTAATTTACGTATTTTCTCACCTATTAGCTTGACTCTTTTTACTTCGTTTTCTATTACCTCTTTGTTGAACGCGCTTAGCTCATCCAATCTTTTATAAAGTTCGTCCGACTCCTCCTCAAAAGCTAGATTGAAGCTTATGTCGTTGACGTCACCATATAACTTCTGTTTGACAAACTCTGCTGGTGAGACTTCTGTGTTAGTTCCCCTTATTGTCACCGTCTTACCATCATCAGTGTCAATAAACGACGTCTCCTTTTGTCCACCTCGCCTTCTAGCTAGCTCACCTCTTATCTCTCTCACATAGTCTCGGCGTTCATCATATTCAACGCGAACGTCTTTCGGCATCTCACTCACACCATACTCAATGGTTGTATTGCTGAGCCACTCTTCGGAGTCAGTGACGCCTTCCTCTAATTGCTTGTCAGTGGTGCCTTCGTACTCATCAAAGTTTTCCATCTCAATCTCGTCAAAACCTCCACCACCACCTTCAGCCATATTACATTAGCTCACATTTTGAATATCGCTTTCTGACACCCATGAATTATGTTTGCTCTCATAACCCAACCATTTGACCAGCGCCATCTTCTTCCCTCTGACTTTCTTTCTTTTCAACACCTTTTCAACTCTGTACACATCGTCGCCACGTTTCTTATTGACCAGCGATAATTCCTGTTCATAAAATTTACCAATAATCTGTTCACCGGTGTGATCCTCAATTTCGTACACATTCGGATCACCACGAATAACCTTTACCACTTTAAACAGCTCCCCAGTGAAGTTGGCTTCATAACCCTTTGTGAACACACTCTTGTATTTACTAATTCTCACTGATTGACCAACTCTAAACTTCGGTAATGGATTGTCTGCAAATTGGTGACCAAACAAAGTGGTCCACACTTCGCCTTCGTTTGACTTATTGACATCCTTCGGCTTCATCATAATGCTGCGATTCACATTGCTATTATAATTGCTCACAAACTGGTCGAGAACGTCAATCCATTTATACGTTCCACGGGTGTAAAAGTACTTCCACATAATGCTCTTGAGGCTTCTATTAAAACGCTCGACAACAGCAGCCTTTTTATCGCTTTTAGTGCTGAAATATTCAACGCCATGTTCTTTCAGCAAACTCTTCACACCAACATTGTAGAACTCAAGTCCGTCATCAAATTGCGCTAACTTAGGCGTGGTCCCAAACCGATCTTTAAAGTCAACCAACAATTTTCCAACAGCCTTAGTCATGTTCTTAGTGTCTTTTCTATAAACTGCAATTCCAAAAGCGTATCTACTCAATATTTCAATACCTGTCAATATCCAATAATACCCTTTGTTCTGTTTTGAGTACTTACTCATGTCCACTAAGTCCATTTGGAGCTCTTCACCAAGAAATCCGACGAAGGTAGCGCGGAATTTATGTCTTCTCACAATAGGTTTGTACCTAGTGTAGGTGTCCTGCGCTGTCAACCATTCTTTCACTGTTTTTCTAGTTACTTTCAATCCGTCTCCCAATGCACTTTGATACAACCTCTCTGCACCACTGTACCCTGTCTTAGGATTATAGTAAATATCTCTCAACCCTTGTTCTGTCTCCACACCAAGTTCCATATAATTCACACAATATACAGTTCCAATAGCACCGCGCCAACGTCAGCGTCACCATTGTTTGGTTTGACACGAAACGTCATACTTGAGTAAATACCTTTTTTAATTCTCACCTTGGACTCAACGTATGCGTAACGTTGTATCCCTCCATCAAGAGACTGCTCGGTGGGTATTGACAACGTTGTGATCACATCGCTACGCCTCCCATCAGTGCCCACGTTGCTCTCCGTCTCAACAGCGTCACACGAGACTTCTACATACTTTAGACCTTTGTTCATGTCAATCTTGTTTGGACTGTCGTGCCACTTACCATCTAACACAATTCCTGCGTCCTTCGCGAAACCAAGCAAAAGTCCAATGCCGCCTAGCCTAAGTTCTACTTGGGTGATGGGGCCATACCTCGTACTCCGAACTCTAACCCTACTTTTACCTGTGGCCACCAGTTTCTCCACCACGAAGTCCACACTAACCCCCCTGAGCGTGAGTCGTAGAGCTCTAACCAACGCGTCGAAGTCGTAATGACCCCCACTCAATCGAGTTGTCGCAAGTCCTGTATATGGCGTTCCTAATCTAGTATGTATGAATCGAATATCATCACTACCCGTCACATTATCATAGTTCCAAAACACAGTGGTCGTCTTGATTATAATGTGTGGGTTATCGTGTGTGGCTACTACACTATAGTCAAAGGTTACAACTTTCTCCACACCTTCAATAAGCACCGTCAACTTTTGATGGTTGTTGTGTGTACGCCGCTTTTCAGTGTAACCACCAGAGTCGAACCCATAGTTTAGACTCATTACTTTAGCGTGCGTTTAGCTACTCGAGCGTTGCATACAAATCCAACAATATATCGCCAACATTAACACCACTACCATCTTGGTCAGTCACGTTAAACACCAGCTGCGTAAAAACGCCTTTGTTTATCGACACCTTCGACTCAATGTTGAAGAAGTGTTGAACGGAGCTCTTCAGTGGTTGGGTGGTGGTCAATGGTAGCTCGACGATAACCTCGCTTTTGCTACTAACAATGTTCTCAGGTCTGTTCACAATGCTACAACCTACTTGCACATACCTCAACCCTTTGTTAACATCCACAACATTAGGGCTGACCAAACCACTAGTGGTTATCGTTGTGTTATCGTTGAACCCTAAGAGTTCTCCAAATTTAAACAGCTCTAATTGTTGGTCAGTTTTTATCGCGCACTTTGAATTGTGTTTGTTGGCTACTAGCTCGATAGCCCCTAATCCTCTCAATTCGTCGGCAATCATTTTAAAAGTGTGGTACCCAGACTCAAAAACGTGTTTGTTGCTGTTGTAACTTATTTCATCATTCACACCAGTCTTCACGTTAACGTAGTCCCAAAAGATGGTCGCTTTTTTCACTAGTAAGTGAGGATCTGAACCAAACGTCAAAAGTGCCTCTGGTAGATCCACAGTTTCCGTTGGACCTCTAATCAATACTACAACCCTGACCATATATAACGTAGCATGTGTTATGTGTAACATATGGTATATTATATATGCAGAAAGCCCTTCATGACTACTATGGAAAGTACTACAAACGTGCGATGGTGAACACATCGAAGGCTACACACGACGCAAAGGCAGACCTCATCAAAAAGTACCCCCACGCCACTTTAAGCAAATTCGAGTTCAACCCAAATATCTCGCAAGATGGTAAGATCATGAGTGTCGACGTATATTTCAGAAACAACGACATCCTCAGCACAGACATAACCAGCGCAACTTTCAAAAATGACAAAAAAATGTGGAAGTGGCTACACAATAGTAAGTTCCCAATAATATGGCAAGGTGGTGGAACTATCCAACCACTACCAAAAGGTCATAAGAACCACTGGGGACTTTGGGATGGCTATCCAACAGAAAAACGTGTTAAATTATCCAGTGAATAACTTCAAAGTCTTTGTTAACCAAAATAGCTACTTCATGTCAAAGCTACCAACCTTGCGAGTCACCACGTCAAAGACAAAATCAGAGTGGGATGACAGCGAATCTTACTACCGCATTGTGTTTGCGACGTATTGTGCGAGTTTCTGTTGTGGTGTTTCGTTGCAACATCTATCAGTGTCACAAGAAGTCCACCCCGTGGTCACAAGTGTGATGAGGTTTCATTTGTACTTCACCATTAGAAGACTTCTCAGAAGAATGGAAGGTGGTGAGACCATGAAATCAATAAGTAGAGAATTCAACGCTTTCGAATTGTATGGTAAGATTTCCAAGATCCCCAGAAGGCACTACTACCAGAATAAAGTCCTGAGCGATGGCACTTTAGGCGAATCCAGAGTGTACACACTCAACGACGTTCGGAACGATTATAAACGATACGTCGCGCGATTGTCAGACGGCTTCACCAACATTGGGCTGCAATATCTAAATCAGAGCATAGAAGCCTTTGTGTACTCCACACTTGGTGCGCAAGCGAGAACACGTGTATCAGTTGTTGGCGGTTCTGCAGGAAGTCTAGAGACCCAACAAGAATTCCGCAAGTTGTTTTCTGACAGTGTTGTACAGTATGACGTGTCGACATGGATTCTCAACATGAACACATCGATTAGAGACACCAACGTTGTCCAAAATCTTGCAGTGTCGCCAAGTACATGGTTAATGCCGAGTAACCTAGTGATTCTCAAGAATAAAATCGCTGGGTACAACAACTTATTAAAGATTGCCACAGAGTCCATGAAATTTGGGGTGAACACTAGCTTGAATGCAACAACACCAACAATTACGGCTAAAAAAGTCCACCAAGAAAATGTGGTGACTCACTCATTAGTAGTGCCAACAACCGTGAAGAAAAAAGCTCACCAAGAAAATGTGGTGGTACCAACGACTGCGGCTAAAAAAGTTTACCAAGAAAATGTGACACCACTTCCTGTGAAAAAAACAGTGGCCACCACCACAAGTAAGTCAGACACGACAACGCTGGCGATAGTGTTGGGGTTCTCAGCAGCCTCTGGTTATCTACTAACCAAATACACCTTCAGGTAGTAATGAGTCTAAACTATGGGTATGAGTCTGACGACCCTCACGATAAAATACTAAAGAGAACGAAAAGACATCTGGACGAAGATCCTAAATTAAGCGCGACCGGTGGAAGGATGTCTGGACTAATAGACATGCAAGGCTCGGCAATAAAAAACGTAGCAGACCCAGTCGATGACTCAGATGCTACCAATAAAAGAACTCTAGAGCAATTGTTAGCAGGTTTCCTCAAGAGCCAGTCCTACAACATTGTGCTCGACTTCAACGTTAGCACACACGCCTTGAAAAACGTGGAATTTCACACCAATGGTTCAAACAAAGTGAAAGCTATTGGTGAAACAAGTAAATTAGTGCAAAACAACCCAACCTATGGTCCTATTGTTGGCATCAGCAGTGTAAGCCAAAGTTTTCTATCCCCTGTGTTAACACCACTCCCACTTGAGTCAGGTCTTCATTTTAATTGCCCCAGTATGCAGTGGTGTGATCTCTCCATTTTTGTTGTAGTGAGGTTACCTACTCGCACCGCTGGATCAAATTGGGAGACAATTATATCAAACGACGACGGTCAGTGGGATAAGTTCATAGGGTACAAGACTGGTATGGCTAATGGGCTCGCGTATGGTGGTAGCATCCCAGCGATGGAGAGCATATGCACTATTCCGAGTGGCGTTGACATAAGTAAAATGCATATGATATCAATACACTGGCAAATGAGCAATTCACACGTCAGGGTCGACAACGTCAAGTCAGCCGATTCAGACTTCGTAGCAAATATGAAAAAGATAGGCACACCCTATGGAACGATTTTTGGAATACATCGACCAAGAATACCACTCGCACCTTATGCGTACCCATCGTTGATAGAATTCTACGGCGTGAAAATTGTGAGTGGCTACATGACGAACCGAGACATCATAATCATGGGTGGAGAAATGATGAAGGAATATGGTGTAAAGTAGATGGGAGCATGTTTTTCGAGACCTCATGAAATATATAAGATAAATAAAACGACTGACCACATGTTCAAAGCTGGTGGATCATTTGGTCGCGGTGACGTTACTCTCGAGCTCCACGCTGAGATTGGTATGAGGTCTAAAAAGACTTACGGCAAACCTATTATGTTACCAGAGTCAGACACTGTGGGGGTGGTAGGAGACGTGACCTAAGTTATGTAATGGGTTGGCTTAGAAAACTGGCTCGTAACATTAGAAACTTTTTCAGACGACGTAGAAAACTGAAGACTAATAAAACACACCTGCTGCATTGGTACACAACAAACCAGATCTATAAAAAACCTGACACCTATGTCGAGTAGTTTTTTTTGTGGGGCTATAGTAATGGCAACCAACTCAGTGCAATTATTCGATGGTCACCAAATCACGACGGTTAATCACAACGGTGAAATATGGTTCAAAGCAAGAGAAGTTGCAAGCGCTCTAGGTTACGCTCGACCAAAAGATGCAGTACACGACCACGTCGAACCTGATTGTAAAATGAAGATAGAGCAGGCCTCGTTTATCAACGAACTTGGGGTCTACTCACTAACGTTCTCGAGTAAAATGGAGCGTGCGAAACACTTCGGAAGGTGGGTGCACACAGAAGTCTTACCAAGCATTAGAAAGGGTTTAGCTGACGTCGGTCTCAAACACAATCAGTTTAAAATGATCACTGAGTTCGACCTTCATACGAAAGTTGTTGGTTTTCTTAGGAAATATTATCCAGAAGCTATTTTGATAGCTGCTTGTGGTGAAAATCAAGACACTTCGAGTAAAAGAATAAACTCGTGGAAAAAAGGTTACCAACGTGGAACACCTGACTTGATTATTGCCAATGCAAACCGACAGCATAGCGGACTCGTGATTGAGTTCAAGAACCCAGGTGGCACAGGTAAGACATCCAAAGAGCAAGACTCTCTGCTACTCAGATATAAATCCGCTGGTTATCTAACACTCTTGTGTGACTCGTACGACGACGCTATTACCACGGTGATAAAATATTTCTTTGACGTTGGGTTTCAGTGTTCCCAGTGTTTTCGTAAATTTAAAAATAAATCAGCGTTGAGTAACCATGAGAGACGTTATTGTAAAGAGACTTTTTAGACAGCGAGTAATAAGTCGAATTAGCACTCGTTCTCGTTGTTGAGACGACGTTTGAAGCGACAACTGCTCTAGCATTTTTTAAAGACGTTTTTTAACTCGATAAAATATCTGCGAAACTTTCTCTCTTTATTTCACAAACCTTCTGACCACTGTGTGAAAAAATGTTTCTATGAGACATTGGACGCTTCACGTGACCAATGTCTAAATTTAAAAAAGTGGGGTATCCGAGAACACCCTTAATTTTGTGTGGAAGGATGATGACGTCTGCACACTGCACGATATTGCTCAGCACCACCAACAAACGATGGTCCTGGGTTGTATCTCCAATTGAATGGCGCTTCAACAGTTGTTCCGCTAGTGTCGCGACAAACAGCACAGTACGCTTTTAGAAATGTGATGTCGTCCGCTACTGGGAGCAGTGTGTCGAGCTCACCAATTCTTTTTAAGCGCTCTGTCGCTATGAGACCACAAATAATGACGTGAATGCCAGCTTTGATGTACTCGCGAATAACTGGGAGTAGATCAGAGTACCAATGGCCCTCGTCAATGCCGATGACGTCATAGTCAGCTATCTCGGAAGAACTTGGAAGGTTGGTGATTAACTTCGCAGGTAAACTGTCTGATCCGACAACAATGGTCTGACGATGTGTGGAGAACGCGTGGTCAGTTCGCCTAGTGTCACCTGTGTTGTTCATGTAGAGGACTTTGAGCCCTGATTTACTTAACGTGATTAACCTACGAAGAGTCTCTGTTGTTTTTCCTGCAAACATGGGACCAATCACGATTTCTAGTTTACCGAGTTTCTTCATGATTACTATACCTCCAGAGAAATGCTCTCTCCTGTTGCGGCAACTGTTGCTCGTTGTTAAATATCCGCTGAAGCTCCAAGTTTTTAAGATGAGACCTCGAGCTCTCGTGTCTTGAGCGATGCATTGGGTTGTTGGTAACCACACCACATGGGTAACAATTGTACGACGCGCCGCCGTGCGCAAAATCCAGGTGAGTGTGTGAGAGTATGTGACTCATAATATCGCCCGCACCCACTATTTCGTTACACCCCACCCTACAAACGTTGACGTCACAGTTTGCGGCGAGCTCTAGCCACGCTTTGGCTTTGGTTGAGCATGGTTTCCATAGAAGGGTCGCCAAGAACACTTCGAGGTAGTTACCGAGTAGTGTAGCGGCGGACTCGCAAGGGTTGCTCAAGTAGTGCAGTGATGGCTACTTGCTAACGTAAGACGTTTGAATGGTGAGTAACACCACACAGGGATCATCTTGGCTAGTTCGTTAACCATCCTGTTGGCTCTAACTTCATCAAGCCCGACCCAAGCCTCATGAGCGAACTTTGTATAGAGAATCTGGGCACCAAATTGTCTCGACACCTCTTCGTTTTTACGATCGGGGTCGCACAACTTGAAGACTTGCGAGTACCCTTTTAAGACGTTGGGTCCAGAGGCGCCTTGTGGGGTAGACGCATCGACAAAGGACATTCTCCGCATTGCGTCGATCTCCTCTTCTTGGCGGGCTTGGTCTTGAGTCATCTCTTCTGCGATGTCTTGGACTTGAGTCATTATGTTATACCCCCAGAAAAAATCCTAATTTTTTTAGTGCGTTTGGTCTGGAACTGTGAGATACCTGTGAGGTCAACTGTGAGACACCTGTGAGGTCAACTGTGAGTAAGATAACATGTGATAGTGTATTAGATGGTTGAAGACTCACAGACGGCTGTTGAAGCGAAGATCACGGCTGACGTGAAAAGTGTTAAGGTGAAGGACCCAAAACGCGTCGCTGCTGGTAAAAAGTTGGCTGAGATATCGAAAGCTGCGAAAGAAAAGAAAATGCGTGAAATGATAGTCAACGAAGAACAGGATAGTGAGTGGAGCTATATGGTTACATTGTTGGAACACTTGGTGTTATCATTGCCGCTGCTTCGCTATGGTACACAATTAGCGGTGAAAAAGAGCCTGTGAGTGCTACACCAACACCTGCGTCAGAAAGTCATAGAACTCGTCGTCCAGCGTTAGACACGTTTGACTCTTGAACAAAACACACGACAATGTATATGGCTGCGATCGATCGAAAAGAACTTATGAACGAACTGTACGACGCGCTACTTGTTACGACTGGCGCTGTGGCAGTGAGTATGATTTCGAAAAAGGCTTTGGGAGAACCATTGGGAACACCAGAGACTGTGAAAGGCACAGTGAGACTTGCTGCGGCTGTTGGTGCAGGAACGCTGCTAGTAAAGTGGGTGCAATCGAAAAAGTGGATACCGACAGACCCATTTAAATCAACGTAAGTTAATGGCGAGTGTTGTGGCTGGAGGGATATTTAATGCAGTGGCTTTTGCAGGCGCTGGCTTTATGTTTTCGAAATTTAATCACACAGGTTATGAAGCTGAGATGAAAAGGCACAACCATGCGTTGGAACAGCTAGCCAGTGCGAAAGAAGTGTGGTATGAGAATGAGGTCGCCAAGAAAGATAAGATCCAGCGTTTACGACAACGGCTCTCTGACGCTAATGCTGACATCAACGACACAAACCACGCGTTGGAAGAACTTAGAAGCGTAATGACTATTCAGTACAGCGGTCGAGTGTTCACTGAGAGCCCGAAGATTGCGGATTACTACCAACCGAGTGCGGAAATGAAGGAATACCAATTATTGTTTGTTAGCGCGTTAGGTTTGGGTAGTGGAATAGCGGTGTGGGTACTAGTTCGGTGAAAAAATGTTGGAGTAGTATAAGTGATGGACAAACTTATGAGGCAGATGAGTTATGGTTTGACAATTGACGAGATCGCGAGTGAGACGCAAATTGAGTGTGGAGGCACCTTCAGGATTCACTACTGCTCGGATTGTGACGTTGTGAAAAACATGACTGACTGCGGTGGGTACGCGTGTCCAAAGTGTGGCGACATCGAGTGGGGCTACATTCAGAGTTATGGCGACATGAGACTCACACGACTAAAAAGCGTTCACAAACGGTCTTGGTGGATGGGGAGGAGACTGCGGAACGTTGTGAAGGGTGAGCACCTTGAGTTGATAAAAGAGGACTTCTTGAAAGTTGTCAATGTGTTGCACTCATGCAATTTGATAAAGGGTAGAAATGTTAGCAGATATGGATACTACATTATTAGGTTGTGTCATAGAAGACAACTCGAGACACTCAAGAAGGTGCTTGACCTCAAAGACGGGAAGGTGAAAGACTTGTTCGACGACAATTTGTTTGGGGTGGTGTACCCAAAGCTGGGATGGTGTGAAAGTGGCGATATTTATTACAATGAGTGGCTTAGGAAAAAAAGTGTAGTGTAAGTATAAGCCAATGAGTCGGACTGTGAAAAACCCACTGACAAAAAGACGGGCGCATAAGACGAGTGTAGCCGTTGTCAATTCACTAACAGACGAAGCGACCAACGTTCACGGCTTCTTTAGAGATCAAGAGGGACAACCTGTAGTCGAAGACCTCGCACCGTCAACGCATCTGTTGGATCGAGCACTGAGAGGGTTCACAAGGTCTTATGGAGTCGAAGTAATTGACGACAGAGACATCAATCAGGTAAACGCTAGTAGAAGTGCTGTCACTAACCTTTTGAGACGTGAGCTGGGTGAGACCAACGGAATGAAAGTGGTAGAGACAGTCAAGGTCACTTTTGAGAAAGTTTTAGAGCGTGATAAGACCACATACAAAACTGCCTACTTTAACAGCGAAACGTTCGTCGTCATTAACGAGCATGACATCGAGGGTGTCGCCAATCGTGGGTCGGAGCAGATTTTGACGCGGATAGCTGGGTGGTTATCTGAGGGGTCTGGATGGACTATCGACAAAATAGATGCGCACTACGTCAACGTCGCTATTTACAGACCTTTGCATGGGAGTAGCTACATTGCGTTGCCAAAGGAGCTGTGCAACAGTATGAAGGGTCTGATAAATGTAAATAACGATGATGACAACGAGTGCTTTAGATGGTGCCACCTCGCACACAAATTTCCTGTTGGAAAAAAACTCTGACAGAACGTCAAAGTACGTCAAACATGTCAGTGAGCTGAATTATGACGGAATCGACTTCCCAGTCGCACTCAAAGACTACAACAAGATCGAAAAGGCGAACGATATTAGCATAAATGTTTTTGGGTATGAAGATAAGCAGCCATTCCCTGTGTACGTTTCTAAGGAAGCGCACCCTGACCATATGGACCTACTGTTGATAACTAATGATGTGGGCAACAAGCATTATGTGTATATTCGTGACTTCAACAAATTCATGCACCGGCAGACAAAGCACGAGGCGAGAAAGCACTTTTGTAGGTATTGTTTGCAGTGTTTTACCCGAGCGGACGTGCTCGAACGCCATGTGGAGGTATGTTTGGTCATTAATGGGAAGCAAGCTATTAAAATGCCGCAAAAAGGTGCGAAAGTGAAATACGAGAATTTTAGCAGACAATTAAATGTACCATTTGTGGTGTACGCAGACTTCGAGGCTATCACACAGAAGGTGCACACAACAACACCATCGAGCAAGTGTAGCTACACAAACGCCTACCAGAGGCATGTTGACTGCGGCTATGGGTATAAACTGGTTTGTTGCTATGACAACGAGTACAGTAAGCCAGTAAAAGTGTATCGCGGTGAAAACGCAGTCAACAAGTTCGTTGGGGAGATGTTAGAAATTGTCGAATATTGTAAAGAGACATCTGAGAGTCACTTTAACAAAGAAATGATACTGACTGATGCCGATAAGAAGAACTTTGACGAGGCAAAGAGTTGTCATATTTGCAGTGTTGAGTACACTGGTGCTAACGTTAGAGTGAGAGACCACTGTCACGTGTCAGGTAAGTACAGAGGGTCTGCACATCGCGATTGTAACGTGAACTTTAAGTTGACTGATAAAATTCCTGTGATCTTTCATAACTTGCGCGGCTACGATAGCCATTTCATCATGCAGGAGATTGGCAAGTTTGGTCAAGACATAAACGTGATACCGAACAACATGGAGAAGTACATGGCGTTCATGCTTGGAAAAAACTTGGTATTCTTGGACAGCTTTCAGTTCATGAGTAGTGGTCTAGACAACTTGGTGAAGAACCTACCAAGAGGCGCTTTCAAATACACGTCAGAAGTGTTTCGTGATGAGGGGTTGGCACTAATGACAAGAAAGGGGGTCTATCCCTATGATTATATGGACTCCTTTGATAAATTTGACGAATGCGAGCTACCCTCCAAAAAGGACTTTTACAATATTCTGAATGACGAAGATATTACGGAAGAAATGCATGAGCGTGCTTGCGATGTGTGGGACTACTTCGACGTTGAAAACATGGGTGGGTATCACGACCTGTATTTGAAAAGTGACGTGCTCTTGCTTGCCGACGTTTTTGAGAACTTTAGAAAGACATGTCACCGTGAGTACAAATTAGACCCGTGCCACTATTTCACATCACCTGGATTGGCTTGGGATGCCATGTTGAAGATGACTGGAGTGGAACTTGAATTGTTGTCCGACATCGACATGTTCCAGTTCGTAGAACTAGGTATGCGTGGTGGTGTGAGCTACATATGCAACAGACATGGCGTGGCGAATAATAAGTACATGGAAGGGTATGACAAAGAGCAAGAGTCGAAGTATTTGATGTACCTTGACGCCAACAACTTGTATGGATGGGCAATGAGTCGAAGTCTACCCACGGGCGGCTTCAAGTGGTTGACTGAGAAAGAAATAGAAAAAGTTAATCTGCACGACTATCACAACAATAGTAAAAAAGGTTTACTGCTCGAGGTCGACTTGGAGTACCCAGCCCATTTGCATGACCTACACAACGATTACCCGTTGGCTCCCGAGAAGATGGAGATAACCGTTGACATGTTGTCGGAGTACTGCACGAAAATCAAAAATAAGTTTAACGTGAGTGTTGGTGGTGTGAAGAAGCTGGTGACTAATTTGATGGACAAAAAAAAGTATGTGTGTCACTACGGAAATCTGCAGTTGTACATGGATCTTGGATTAAAAATCAATAAGATTCACAGGGTCCTGCAGTTTGACCAGTCCAAGTGGCTAGGCAAGTACATCGACTTTAACACAGTCAAAAGAACTGCGGCTAAGAACGCTTTTGAGAAGGACTTCTTCAAGTTAATGAACAACAGTGTGTTCGGAAAAACGATGGAAAACTTGAGGAAGCGTGTGGACGTAAGATTAGTGACCACTGCGGAGAAATTTAAAAAGCTTGTCTCAAAGCCAACGTTTGTGTCTTGCAAGATATTTAGCGAGAACTTAGTTGCTGTCCACAAAGTCAAAGAGACGCTGACATTAAATCGACCTGCATATGTGGGTATGTGCACACTAGACTTGAGCAAAACGCTGATGTACAATTTTCACTACAATTATATTATGAAAAAGTACTCTAGCGACACCTGCAGATTGCACTTCACTGACACCGACAGTCTGTTGTACACAATCAAAACCGATGACGTCTACTCTGACTTTATGATGGAGCGCGAAAAGTTTGACAATAGCGACTACCCCGCAGACAGCCCATTCGCTTTTAAAGAGAACAAGAAAGTCATTGGCAAGATGAAAGACGAGTGCGCTGGAACACCAATTATCGAGTTCGTTGGTTTGCGTAGTAAGATGTACAGTTATTTGAAAGAGGATGGAGGTGGTGGGAAAACTGCTAAAGGTATCAGAAAGAACATAATTAAAAAGGTGATCAGACACGAAGATTACAAAAGTGTGTTACTCGAGCAGAAACAGTTGCGACACACAATGAAGACCATTAGAAGTGTCAAACATCAGCTCGGTAGTTATGAAATTAATAAAGTATCGCTATCCTGCTTCGATGATAAGCGATACCTTTTAGAAAATGGTATTGACTCCTACGCATATGGTCACAAAAACATTGTAGTGAGAGATACCACTGAAAATAGTGAACAAACGGACTAATTCGCGAAACAACCGGCTATTTGTTAGCCAATCAAAAGAGCACCATTTCGCTATCCATTTGGATAAAACGCCACTAGAGTCAAAATCTAGTGGTTTTTTTTCGCGCGTGAATTGGAAATGTGTCAGTCAAAAAAGCGTGAAAATTTTGAAGCGACACAAATTTGTGAAAATGTTGAAACGACTATTTTTTAAACGTGACTGAAATGTGATTTGGTATAAATTCAGTATTGTTTCGCGAGTCTCGCGCGTGTTTGACATTAATCGGTGGGGAGGGGTGTGTTAAGCCTAATTAACGACTGCTGTAGTAGTATAGAACATGACGGTGCGAGCTTACTCGACGTTATCCACAAGTGTGGGCACCGTGGCATCGCTAATTTTTGCGCTAAATCGCGATTTGGTGTAAAAATTAACGTTGCTATGGCACTCGCATTTGTGGTTGGCGTCGCTGAGCCCGCACCGCCATGTTCTATACTACTTTCCACCGCCAGTTCCTGTATTACCTGGGATTCAGCTACAAACAGAACCGAACATATCCCTCCAGGCAATGTAGAGGTCGGCGAGTCTCCAGAGCAGGTTCGTCTCTTATTTCCTATAATGTTTGTTTTCTGTACTGTTGGTAGCTATGATTTCGACTTCAGGAGTGCCAGAATATACCGATTGTTTCTCGAGTGGGCTATTGCGAAGTACTCGCTATCCTGAATATTTTATCAAGTAACGTCTATTTCGGTTGTCTCCCTTGAGACTTTAGATGCCACATCTACGTAAGACAAAAAACAAATAAATTTTGATGTCTCATCTATGCGAGTATTTCCTACGGCTCAAACATTTTAACCAAAATTTTGTATATATTAATATACATATATATTAAGGTCAGACTACGGAAAGTTCATCATATACAATTGCTTCGTTCTTTAAAAAAACCATCTGCGATATGGATGGCAGCTGAAAGATGTACCACTCCATTGTAAGTGTGGCAAGAATTTTTCATCAGACCACGCCATGATATGCCTTTTTGGTGGACTACCAATAATAAGGCATAACGAGATTAGAGACATAACCACCCAATGGCTGACGAAAGTATGTTCTGATGCGGAAAAAGAACCACAGGCTCAGCTACAACAACTCGCAGGCGAGATCATATTGCCAAGAACGGCAAACAAGCAAGATGAAGCAAGAGTAGTTATTAGAGCAAAGGGTTTTTGGAGTAGGCAGCAAGTTGCATTTTTTTATGTTAGGGTTTTTCACCCAAACGCATCGAGCTACCGGAATACCAATATACCTGCACTCTAAGAAGAGGGAGTATGGAGACAGAAGTTGAATATGCTGCATTTACACCTCTTGTGTTTTCAACAAGTGGGGGACTTGGAAAAGAGACAACCGTTGCTTATAAACGCCTAGCAGAATTGTTAGCACAGAAGCGAAAGTCAGCATACAGCATCACACTTGCGTGGATGCGATGCACATTATCTTTCGCCTTGATACGGTCGGCAGTTATGGCGATAAGAGGGAGCCGTTCTTCTACGAATCGGGATCCACACGCAAACATTGAACTTTTTTGGGCTATAGAGAAAGCCGTTTAGGAGTTTTTTAATTTAATTTTGTTTTTTGTTTTCTTATTTATTTATTTATTTTTTAATTATATTTATTTAAAATTGGAGGATTTTATTTAAGAAATAAAAAACGTGTCGCGTGTGATTATCGAGTTATAATGGCACGAGAGATGCGTGTAAAACACGAGGCGATAGCCGAGTGTTTTACTAGCTTCTCGAGTGCCATTATAACTCGATAATCACACAAGACAAAGTTTTTTATTTCTTTTATAAAAGAACACCATTATTATTAACAATAAAGCCATGACAAATGTAGATTTACCTGTTATAAGAGGCGTTGTTATGTGCGTTGCTAGGAAGCCTTTATTGAAAACATGTTGGCGATTACACTAAAGGTTGCATTTAAAACATTCTGTTGTGTTAGTACCTTGATTAGCCTTGTATCCAGGTATTCTTTGACTTCCTTTTGTGATTTAAACTACATAAAATCCGTCAAAAACGACAAAATCTACGCGAAGAATCACGTCAGCTTATGCTTTATTGAGTTATAATGCACCGGTTTTTGAGCTCAGTAACCAATCAGATAGCGTGTACTCGCTCATTTACTTCCGGTTATTTTATAAATGTATATAAATGTTTTTAAATTAGATTTTTAAATTAATTAATTAATTTAAATTAGATTTTTAGATTAAATTAGATTTTTATGTAATATATTACCATTAATTGGTAAAATATAGTATTATCTAATTGTAATCAATTTCAGATGCAATTGAGATTTTATTATTATTATTATTATGTATTTGGAGAATTATGTCTATCGCAATTATATTATCATTATTATTATTATATTATTATTATTATTATATTATTATTTGTATTATATTATTACATTATATTATATATATATATATATATATAAATATTATTAGTACTAGTGTTTGAGCAAAATTATTTTAAAAAATAAATAAATAAAGTAAAATAATTATTTTAATAATAATAATAATAATAAAAGACGTATTAGGAGCATTATACAATAGTCTCAATGCTCTTACAACAATATATTCTTAATTTTACTTATAAAACTAATTACAGTTTCATTATAAGATAAAGCCTACTGCATATATTATCACCATGAACAAAAAACTATTAATTTTAAAAAAGAAATGTCTTAAGTGCTGACTTAAAACTACTTAACATATCAAAGCTTCTAATTTCCTGTTGTAATGAGTTCCACAGTTTTGGTGCCGCAACCGAGAACGCTCTGTCTCCATGAGTCACCGTTTTGGATTTTGGCTCAAGCAGCAGATTTCGGTCAGATGATCTCAAAGCACGAGTAGGTTTATATTTAGTTATCAAATCAGTAATATAAACAGGCGCCTGGCCATGCAAAGCCTTGATTGTAATTATTTGTATCTTAAATACAATCCTTGATCTCACCGGCAACCAGTGAAGATTACGAAGCACAGGGGAGATATGCTCCGATTTTTTAACGCCTGTAACAACTTGCTCAATTCAGCTTCTGGTTAGCCATATAAGATGCTATTACAGCTGTCAAGTTTTGATGTTATGAATGCATGCACCAACTCTCACAGTTCTTTTTACTCAAATATTTCCTGATCCTGCCGATATTTTTTATAGCAAAAGTGGTCGATTTACAAATGTTATTTACATGAGTATTTAATTTTTGATGTCTATCAACAGCAACACCGAGATCACGTGCAACCGGAGCCGGTTGGATTATCACATCATTGACACATATTTCTGGCATTGTATATTGGTTCACAATTCATATTTTACACCTCGACAAAGGAAGTCCTTAATAGTTTCAACTCCGGACAAGAGAACAAACTTCAGAATCATCTGGTTCTCCAAGGCTTCTTCTTCAATAACGTCATCAAGTTCTCACAGTCGAAATTAAACGGCATATGGTCTAAATCCCAATCAAACCTCCCAAAGAACATAATAACTTCACCATCCGTTACATCAATAACTCACTTCCCACACACAAAAACCTTTTACTAAATGGGGAATAATGTCGAACTCTGATTGCTCCTTCTGCTTAAACCCTGAAACCCTCCTACACGTAGTTGCTGGATGTAAATCGTGCTTACCACGATTCACATGGAGACATGATTCTGTTCTGAACTTTATTGCACAAACCCTATAGGCAACCTGTCAAAAACTCTAATCTCTTCGTTGTAACTGGTGACACGTTCCGCCCAGATCTGCTTCTATCCATTTCCACTGATTGTCTCTATATCCTTGAATCTCTGTCGGATATGAATCTAATCTCCAAACAAATGTTGATCGCAAAAGATCAAGATACAAAGATCTCATTACACAGCAAAAGGAACATTTTAAATCCGTCAAATTTGTCAATAAGCTCCTTAAGTGATTTATCAAAAGAATGTCATACCTTTTTGATATGTTGAGCGATCTAGGTCTTGATAACAAACACCAAAATTATTGTATTAGGAGAATTATGTCTATCGCGATTAGAACAACTATATATTTTGTTGTAGAAATAAGGACTGGACAAATCCGGAATTACTGAACATATAGTTTTTCTATACAGTTTGTAAATAATAAATAGGTTCAAGTAGTCAATAGCGCTCCGTCGAGATGACGTCAGTACCGATGTTTGTACGCTTTTACCCACAATTATTGCGGCCATAACAAAAGAAATAGCTCATTTGCAATCATTCAAAACCACTTCTGTGACGGGGACACCCTGATTAAAGATTGTTATAATAATTTGTGAGTCAAATTTGGTTTGTTTGTCCGCTTTTTGAGCTATTAATAGCAGCCAGACTCTACGCTATTATAAATTACCTAAATTAGTGAGATTTATAATTGTATATATATAAAGAATTTCAATAAAGTTTCCATTATTATTATTATTATTATTATCATTATTATTATTATTATTATTATCATTATTATTATTATTATTATTATTATTTTTCATTCTTTTCCAACATCATTAAATATTCGACTCTCTCGTTCAACTCCACATGGTCCTCAGTCCAAAGCAAACTCCCTAAGAACATATTTAACTTCACCATCCGATACATCAACAACACGCTTCCGACTCGCAAAACCTTGTGAAATGGGGAATATCACCTACATCTGACTGTTCATTCTGCTTGCAACCTGAGACCCTACTTCACGTCATTGCTGGTTGCCAAACATACCTAAACGAAGGGCGGTTTACTTGGCGACATGACTCTGTTTTAAATTTTATTGCCTCCTCACTCAACTCCGTACAAAATTATAGCCTCTACGCTGACATACCTGGCTACATCAGCCCATCTGTTCTCACCGGAGATAGATTACGCCCCGATCTTTTGGTAACAATCGAAAACAAATGTATATATATTCTCGAACTCACAGTCGGATTTGAATCCAATCTACTCAATAATGCCACCCGTAAGAGACAGAAGTATCAGGAACTAATTACGGAACAGAACAACAATTATGAACAAGTTAAATTTGTGAATCTGTCCATCAGCTCACTCGGAGTCTTCAGTCAACCATCATTAGAATTTATTGAAATGCTGAAAGATCTCAAATTTGACGAACGTTGCCGAAAGTACTTCATGAAAAGAATAATTAACATTTGTATAAGAACCTCATACTATATTTTCTGTAAACGTAACAAAACCTGGGACAACCCAACACTAATGCAAAACTAATATTATATATATATCATATATATCGTTAATTCAAGTAGACATTGGTGAACTACCTGTAAAAGAGAGGTTTATCATTGTAGTATATATCAATTATGAATAAATAAAGTTTACATCATTATCAGTGTTGCTGCTTCCTCCGCAGGCTCTTCTTTTGCAGGCTAGGGGGCGGCGCAGGCGCAATAGAGCGCCAGCAATGCTTCGCCTTGATTTATCCCCTTCCCGTCGTTCCTCGCGCGCCTCCCTCTCAATTTATAATAATAATATAATAATAATGAAGATTTTATTAAAAAATACATATCATCGCATGGTGAACCGTGAATTGCAATATGTTACAAAAGAGATTAAGGATCCTTAAACATCAATTAAATGTAGAAAGGGGTAAAATATTACAATATATACAAAAATTTATAATGCACCTATAAAAGCAGTTCTAATTAGTCTTATGAGCCTTCGAGTTCATTGGTTCGTGCGGCATTTAAAAAGTGATGGACGATCTTTATTTCGCAAGTTACGATTATGCACCTGCTCTCTAGATGGCGGTATTAAATGAAAAGGTTTCGAGTCTTGTTTACTTAGTTTACGTATAGTGATATCACAAAGTTCGGAGCGTCTAATCTTGGGAGAGTGGAGAATTCAAGAGCTTCATAGTAACTCAATCCAGGGAATATAATTCACATAGCACGTTTCTGGATGGACTCAATAGCATCACTGAGGTAAATGGGTAGGCTATTGTAGAGACTTGACGCGTAATTCGAAACTCTCCTTCTGGTGATTAGATTGCGTGATCGCATTATGCGACATTCACGCGGATTATATGTTGACCTTTGAATCATGATATTATGACCGTCTCGCTGTCTTAGCTTACGTTCATATCTTTCCACTATATGAACTAGCCGTACATTCAACTCCATTGCTTGCTTAGGTATGTGTTCCTGTCATCTATCTTATTCTTACTTATTTCCATCATACCTTATTGTACATACCTTATTTGCTATTGATATCTACACAAACAACGAGTCTTTCTTTATGAGGATTTCTGAAACATCAATAATAACAATAGCAAATTACAATAGTACAATAAGGTATGATGGAAATAAGTAAGATAGATGACAGGAACACATACCTAAGCAAGCAATGGAGTTGAATGTACGGCTAGTTCATATAGTGGAAAGATATGAACGTAAGCTAAGACAGCGCATAGACAGCGAGACGGTCATAATATAATGATATAATCCGCGTGAATGTCACATATGCGATCACGCAATCTAATCAAATCACAAGAAGGAGAGTTTCGAATTACGCGTGGTATAGAATACGCGTCAAGTCTCTACAGCTATGATGCCAAACTTGACAACAATACTCAAGAATAGATCGAACCAGGGATAAGAAAATAGTCACAATATTTTTATGAGGGATACCAGCACGGGATAGAACTCTGATAATATGGAGACGTTTAGAGGCTTTCTTAACTATTTTGAGAATGTTCTCATTCCACTTGAAATTGCTGCTGATGGTTACTCCTAGCAGTTTGTGTGAATTAGCTCGATCAATTGGTGATTCATCTATGGTAAGAGGTTGAAGTAACGGTTTACACGAGAAAAGCAAATTCCAACTTTCTTGCATTTTTTAACATTTAATTTCATGTGATTAGAGGTCTAGATTATATTCTAGATTAGATTGCAGAGTTGACTCCTTGCCACGAGGGATGACTTCAGATATTGTTACATCATCAACATATTTCCAATAGGAGCAATTTAATTGAGAAGATGTTTCCAAGTCGTTAATCATGGTAAGAAACAAGATTGGGCCGACAAGATTTGGTTCCCTGAGGGACTCCTGCGGACACCATACCCCAGGCAGAAAAAGCTTTTCCGATCTTCATAGACTGACGACGATTTGACAAGAAGCTACAAATCCAAGGGATCAGGCAACTCCGGACACCGATTTGGATCAGCTTCTGAATAACGATGGTGTGGTCAATTCTGTCAAAAGCCTTACTGACGTCAAGAAAACATATTCTGAGGTACTGGGCTTGGGTGTCTGTGAGGAGAGCCAATTATGAAGCATGTCTAGCAAGCAATAAGTTGTAGAGGTTCCCTTAAAGTGCTTATGAAACGAAATTTTCGACCCCTGTTTTATTTGATATTCTTATAGTTTTTGACGCGCTGAATAACGTGGCATTCATTTTTTTCTCCGGGTTTTAGAAAGTAGTTTATTTTTCGTCTGAAAGTGACATTTTGAGTAACAAGACGTCCGGGGTCTGGAACCGAATTAGTTGCGGTTTAACGTCACTGGTTAGAGTCGTCTGGAGATTCTTATAGTATTTTACTATGGTTTCTTTATATGATTCGTCATAATAAGCTTGAAACTGCGTTTTTGGATGCGAATAGTCGTTCATGCACGTTCAGTAATCCTACAGTTTGTATGCTTTGTTTAATATGCTTCTACTTGTCGTTTTTCAAACATTGAGAGGCATAAGAGCAACTCGGACAGACGCATATGTCGGATGAACTGTGCTTGTGGCAGCTTTCATGAGACCTAACCGTGATGAGACTCTCAAATACAGTGTGAAAGTAAAACAAAATCGCTTGGTATGCCTGAATATATTATATTATATTTTATTTAGATATCCAAAACAGAAATACTGTATAACCACCTACTTTCAAGAGAACTGCACAGCAGAAATTAAATTTCATACTGTTGTTGTAAACGCAAGACATCAACAATGACAACAGGCAACATGCAATTATTACAATTGACTGACCAATTCATCGGGGTACATGTTTCTCATTTCTGTGTTTCTTGCTAACTATATTTGATGAATTCTGCTGCGTAATCTGTGCTATTTGATATTACAGTATCACATTGATATTATATTCGACAATTATGTCAGTTCTGTAGTCTGTTCAGCCGCGCGTTCAGTCGTTCATTCTGAGTAATGTGTGGACAGTAGTTATTTGCACCGTGTGCCGGCTTACCACACTAGTAATACACATCGCAGACCGCGTTATATTCTTGATGTATAAACCCGATTTGTTGGCAAACAGAAAACAATACGAAGTGATATCTATTTATTTTATAGGCTAACAATTATTTAAGTTTGGATGTTTGCTTCGCATCATGTTTCAATCAACTGTGCGTCGGCACAAACAAGCCACGGTTTAAAGCTATACACGACCGAATCGTTTTGAATTTAGTAGTTCTTACTTTATTAAATGATATTTTATTATCTAAGTCCTTTAGATCCATGAAAAAAGCTACCTTCTAACTTGTGCGTGTTAATCGGATGGCTGCACGTTTACTATTAGCGCACAGCTGACTTTATACGAGCGGATGTACCTACACACGGCCACAGTTTCAAGTTTTAAACCACACACATTCACGCGGTATCGAATATAAATGAACCACTTGTGTTTCTGTAAATATACACAGTTTCTGTAAATATACACAGTTCCAGTCGGTATCAACAGCTCAAAAGAAAACACGTGAAAATCCGATGATTTATCCACGGAACATATTGAATATATTCAATGGCATACACTCGACGCACCACTTCACTTTCTTTATGCATATTTAATTTACTATTTTGTTGTTAGGCCACACCAATTTTATTTTGTGTTTCACGGGCAGAAAACCCATTTTTTTCAGGATCGGAGGCGGGGAAAAAAATAAAAATAAAATTGTATTGATGAGTCATGAATGTTCAAATTCATCAGAAGAAATTTATATATCACAAGTAAAGACTAAACACAATATAATATTGATATACATTTGCCTAATTAATTCAGATCAATAAAGACACAAGAGTTACTTAGCAAGAGGAATTTTGCAGTGTCTACAGGATCTGTTTGCTTTCAATAAATATAAATGTACCTGACATGTATTCGAAAAAATGTAGTACACTATATAAAATAACCATAAAATTCATGTTCTGGCCACGCTAAAAGAAATCTGAACAATTACAAGTTACTTCAATATACTACAGACGCATTCTGAGCACTATTGAAGAGATCATTACAGGCATATATACAATATTAAATGTCACTTTAAAGCCATTGCTTGAGAGCACACAGATCGTCTTGCAGAACAGTGTGCATGTGCACGCTATAATTGTAAAGAGGACTGGAGCCTACAGCCTACCGTTCCGGACTTCCGGTTCATGAATATTGCTCAATGCTGTCCTCAATGCGATCCAAAAAAGATGTGCAAAACCTCAGGATTTTTAGCGTGTCTTTACAATTCGAATTTGCCATAAAAATGAGCTTCGGCAAACACGGAACTATAGATTTTTATTATTTTGGATTCTTGACTTATTTATTATTTTATTTTAAAAATAAAAGGATAAGATTTCAATTTTATTTTTATTCTGTTTTTCGGATTTTTAGCGTCGGCGGGCCCGTGAAACACAAAATAAAATTGGTGTGGCCTTAATGATGAAGATTAAGCAGTGAATTTCGTCCTCTTGATTTAATAGCAAGACTTGCGATTTTCTCTAGACACTTCTGACTTTCTTTAGCATTTATTATCGATGCGTTTTATTTTCACTGCCGTGATTCTGCTATACTTGTTTATGTTCCTTGACACGCCGAGTACAACCAGTGACGTCACAAGGCTTGTTTTGGCCGCGCGATGAACCGGACGTCTACTCGTCAACTTTGAAGGTCGATAAAACTACTTTGCAAAGTCGTAGAACAAAAATAAACATAATCAGCGAAGCACGAACTATAAGAATATCAAATAAAATCGAGGTCGAAAATTTCGTTTCATAAACACTTTAAGACAACCAAACTTGTTCGGGTCTATTTTATGTCTCATGTCGTGTATCATCCATTTCACCACAAAGTCCTCAAGGACTTTGGACACGGTTGAGGTAAGGGCAATAGCGCGAAGATCATCTTCATCACTGACTGCGTGGGCTTTAGGAACAGGGATAATAAAGGAGTCTTTCCAGGTGGACGGGAAGATACTCGAACGAAGGGAGGCATTAAAGATCGTAGTAATGGGATCAGCAAGCTCGAATGCAAATTATTTGATGATATGGTTAGGGACGCCATCTGGTCAACTACTCATGTTAGGATTTAACTTAGAAAGTTTGTTATAAACTTCAAATGGTTGAATAGTGAGAGGACGTGGTTCTGTGGCTGGAAGGTAGGAAGGAAGATCTGCCAGGTTTAAGGGTGGAAGGTCTTCAGCAACTCTCAGGAAATGATTGTTAATCAGGTTAGTTAATTCTGGACCCTCAGTGATTCTGCCTTCTTTTTCAATGGAGAGGAGAGGAGAAGACAGTGATTTTCAAGACAGTTTACCAATGAACTTCCACCATTTGCTGGGATCGGAGTGTTAATTTTAGGTGTTGCACTTTTTCAACGTAAAAGGATTTTTTCCTACTAAGAATAGCTGAGTGAACGTTCCCTCTGAGACGGTCTGGAGACGGTCTCCTGAGTTGAATGCTCTCTGTCTCTCCAGAATTAGGTACTTGATGGAAGATGTTATCCATGGTTTATCCGTGTTATGTGTCTGTTTTTACAGGAAAGAAGTGATTGAGGGCGTTGGTAATGGTTCTTGTAAAGAGGTGGTATCATCGATGTCTTGGAACCATTCGTATTGACTGACCCATCTCCCAAATGCATCAATGGCAGACTTGGGATAACGACGCAGTTGGCTTTTGGTAGTTAAGAGTAGGATTCGCTCCTTTAAGCCTGGTTTCCATATGGTCGCTACGCTGTCTTTACGGTCGCGGAAGTGCAGCAGTGAAGCGTGTTTCTTTTGTCATAACAAAAGAAACACGCTTCACTGCTTCACTTCTGCGACCGTAAAGACAGCGCAGCGACCATATGGAAACCAGGCTTTACTGATGTGTGACCAAATAACAGCATTATGATCAGACATACCAAGAGGGGCATTTGTAACAGGATCAGCATAAAAGGATTTTAAATTGGTAATGATTAAATCGAGGATTGCTTGGCCACGCGTAGGCTGTTTGACAAGTTATTTAAGGTTTTGTTGATTTAAAGTTCGGATATATGTTCATTCTATTAAAGTCACCAAGAATTACTATACCACACTCAGGGTGGGTATTTCGAACGAAGTCAATTGATTTAACAATTAAACTCCGGTATCAGGAGGACAATATAGGACACATACCAGAATGCCCGAGAGAGGACGCGGTAGACGGCAAGGTCGAAGCCATAGCCACAAACTTTCAAAATCAGGGTGTTCAAGGTCGTTTCTTCGTTTACAGGGGATTTGGTGATTGACATACACACAAACGCCTCCACCACGTCCAGTTTGCCGTCTGTCAACTCTATGCAATGTATATCCAGGAATGTTAATAAAAGAAGAGTCAACAAAATCTGTCAGCCATGACTCGGTGATAACGACAACATCGGCTAAGTTATGATTTAAATACTCAGCCGGTTAGTTCATCAATTTTGGGGATGAGCGAACGAGCATTGCAGAGGCCGAACGCTAGGAAGTTGAAACTTGTTATGAGAAACTGGGTTAGGCGAAAGCTGATTAGAGGTAGGAATAGTTATTAAGTTTGTGTAATTCACACCATGTTGAGAAGTATAATTAGCAAAACTAACTCGCTTACTCTGACCAAGGTGTGAATTAATTGTCGGGATGTTGAACTTTCTTGCTGCTTCTTCTGATCTAGTTTTAAAACCCGCACGCCTTCTTCTTGGTCTTCTGAATGTGCTAACCATAATCGAGTGATCCGACAAACAGCACGAAGGCTCTGCAGGATCCGAAATAATGCCAAAAGCCGAGGACTGAAGATGTGATGGTTGAATGCCGCCACAAAAGGTGAAAACCACAATCGTCAAATAAAACCAAATGTAAAGATCCAGGCTGCGTGAGATTAACATGATAGATATTACATTGTTGAAGAAACCATTTGTTGAAATTAGAGAGGATATAGTAATAAAAAATACTCGTCGTCGTTCGTCATAATCTTTTTTTTTGCTAAATCGCTACACCGGGATGTCAGTTTCTGTCAGCCATTTTCTGTCAGCCATTTTATAGTGTCCGTATCTAATTCCTTTAGTCCTGCGGGGCCTGTAGAGAGGGCAGTATTGCAATATATGGGTTATTGTTTGCTTTTCACCACATGGGCAAGCTTCGCTGTCGCGGGCGTCAATCTTGGCGAGAAAAGAGTGGGTCTTTCCCCACCCGGTGCGGAGGCGGTTAAGCCTGGCCTAGCGCACACGGTCGAGTTGGTGTCCAGCTGGTTTGGTTGAGGGTGAGTTTGAAGATCGTTTGCGTGCACTGTGTCGCCGGTGGAATCTTTGTGGTGGGTCGTCTTCGTGGATGTAGGGAACGAGCGGGCTGTCTGGATCTTGATCTGTCTGATTGCTGCGGGAGTGATGCCTGCGATGATGGGTAGCATTGGCAGTGGTGTGGGCGCCATGGCGCCGGAAATCAGCCGTAGGGCCTCGTTCAGCACGACGTCAAGTTTCGCTATGTGACAGCTATGTGACCACACTGGTGCAGCGTATTCTGCGGTGGAGTACACCAGTACCAGGGTAGAGGTGCGCAGGGTGTTGAAGTTAGCCCCCCAGTGCGTACCAACAAGCTTTTTCAGTACGTTCACCCGCTTTGAAGCCTTCTCAACTACAGTTAAGAGGTGTTGGCGGAATGTCAGACTCCTATCAAGGGTTAATCCGAGGTAAACTGGTGTTTGGTCAAACTTGAGGATCTTGCCGTTGATCTCGATAACCAGCTTCTCGCCTGCCAGCTTGTTTGACGGAGCACACGGTTTTAGACTCGCTCAGCTTCAGGTGCCATTGGTTGAAGTAGGCACAAAGCGTAGCGAGGTCGGCCTGAAGGGCATGCTCGATCTCCTTGAAATCATTTCCCGGATAGCCTAGGGCACTGTCGTCGGCGTAGATGTACTGTCCTCATGAGGATCTGCATGGGAAGTCGGCAGTGTAGATATTGAACAGTATTGGTGCTAGTACTGAGCCTTGGGGGAGACCGTTTCGGAGATTCCGCTTCCTACTGCGTTCTCCGCTGGATGTTTCGACGTAAAACGAGCGGTTGTGCAACAGCAGCAGCATGAATTTTACGAGCTTGACGTCTGGGATGAGTTTGAGTAACTTGGAATACAGTCCGCGATGCCAGACGGTGTCGTAAGCAGCAGTAAGGTCCACGAACACTGCACCAAACTTTGTTTCCGCTGGAACGACGAAGTCTCGATATCATGAACAAGTCGCACTATCTGGTGGGGAGAACGGCCTCGGCGGAAGCCAGCTTGGGCATGTGGAAGATGGAGTTCCATGATATTGTTGATGCGCGCAAGAATTATTCTCTCCATAGCTTTGTAAACAATGCTTAGGAGAGAGATAGGGCGGTAGCTTTTGGCCTCATCGTAAGGCTTATGGGGTTTGAGGCTTCTCGCTATCGCTGGCGTTATTGTATTCTTGTAGTGCCGCCTCGCATTCGTCGTCCCAACACGGTATATATTGACCACGCCTACCACGGGGAATGGACGATTTTGCAGCAGTTGAGAGCATTTCAGTGAACGATTTGTATGTTACAGACGTGTTGCCTTGTGGAGGAGAAAAGTCTTGTGAAAGTGTATCGGTGAGGTCGGCGAATTTCGTCCAGTCCGCTCTCCTGAACTTCCACCTTTTCTTGTTCAGACTTTTGATCTTAACTTCTAGCTTCGTACCGATGATCTAGCTTCGTACCGATGATGATTGGGCAGTGACCTGAGCGTGGAAACCTGTCAAGGACTAAGCGCTCACTCGCTCCATGGTTACAAAGCTCAGGTCAGGGTTTGTCCACTTCTTGTGGCGGCCGGAGTAAAACGATGGATGATCTTTAGCGTCATACATTTGGTACAGATCAGAGTTTTCAACCCAGCGTGCTACAGCTTCACTATTAGGTTAATATCAGAATAACCCCATCTGGTGAGGCTGTTAAAATCGCCGCAAATAATACTCCGAGCTGTCACTGTTGGTAGGTTGCGCTGGGTAACAACTTGCCGACTATCGGCGTCGATGGTGATCCATTCGATAGCATTTTCGGAGTCAGATTTCTGGACGACTTTCGCGTTGATTCCTCCGTGATGTTTGTGAGGGATAAACGCAATGGTGTTGTACCCTTCAATTGCAAGTTTTTCCTCATCCTTGCAGTGCTTTTCTGCCAGATATCGGTGAATAAGATCGCGTTTGGCTCTCGTGAGCCCTCCGACGTTGAGTTGAATTTCGGTACTAGTCATTATGATTCGTTTTGGAAAAAAAACGTATGCTCCCGATTCCAGATTTTTGTTGATGGCAGAAGTAGATGATGACCCAGAGATGGTGATTACCAGCACCACTACGAGGAAGTAGTTGACATGGTGCCAAAAAATAAAATAAAAAATACTGCCAAAATACGAAAATATAGAGAGCAATACACTGAGCATGCAGCCGTGACCGGCGCTAAGGCGAGCAGCTGGGGGACGAGACAGTCCGTGTTGAACCCAACGCGCGCGTTATGTTAATTTCATTCCTTCGCCAGCTGTCATGGATGTCAGAGATATAGTTCTGGACTAGCCTGCGTGCAGACACTTGTTCACTGTTTGGATCTTCGCATTGGGCCCTGTGGTATTCTATATGCGCTGTACAATTATACGCATCTTTATTCTTTTTCTACTTTATTAATACTTCTTATTCAGTTTACACTGCATGTCCAACCACGCGGTAATATGACACGCATTATAATCAGAGTCTAAATGCGCTTATTATTCTAATTCTCGTCCCCATCACCAGTGAGTGTAATCAATGCTGGCAATGGCGGGTGATGTGTCGAGGTTTGGTTGGGGCAAGGTCCGACCGTCATTTCTTCAATGGCTCAACAGTCCAAAGTGGCTTCTTGTCTTCCTTTCTTCTTACTATTTCACCATGAGTTTAATGTTGAACGGAACATATTCAGTGTCCATTTCTACCATCGAGAAACGATTTGGCTTGTCAAGGTAAGCTAATCATGTAATTAATCAGCTTTTATTGTGATATGATAAACCAATTACTATCGTACAACAATCGTTATACTTATATAGCCTTCTCCACAGGCAACTCTGTGGCTTGTTAATCGTGTGGGGCCTGTGGGCAATGAAACATTTCGACATTCCAGGCAAGTCAAGGAAAGGAAGCTATTTGACTCGGAAAAAAACATTCATGCCCACACAACTAAGAAGCAGAGAGCCTGCTCGCAGCAATCTCATCCCGCACATGAGTCGTCTCAGCTTTCAGCTGTGATCGTCACGCTGTTTCGAGTTTCAAATTACCACGCGTATAATTCTCATAAGCGCCCGGTCTCATAAGCGCTGCGGTCTTACTCTCATATTAGTGCCGCTCATCTTTCATAAAGAAATCACAGGCGTCGCGGCGGCGAGCGGAGATGAGACCCTGGAGTGGGTTACGAGGTTGGCGGCAGAGTTGGGTGATGAGGCTAGGTAACGTTAGTGGGAGGTAATTATTACTTCTTAGTTTTTATTTCCGGAAGTGTCACATGTAGTGAATTTGATGATAAGGGGCGTGTAAAAAGAAGTACAGAAGTGTAATATTTAAAGCTATTTACAAAATATGAGATACAGTGTCAAATAAGTAACATAATTTTTGAGTAAGTAATCTATTTACAGGGTTTTTTGGTTTTATATGTTGTTACTAAAAATTGTGAGTAGCAATTTTCTTTTGAAAACATGAAAGGGATTTGTTCTCCCTAATTTCGTTTGGATTAGAGTTCCATAGGTGAGCACCGTCGTACATAAATTAAACTATTTTTCATATTATTAGTACGCGGTTGTGGTAAACAAAGACTACTTGAAATGTCCCGAAGGTTATAGTTTGTCATCTCACTTTTATAAGTAAAAAGATTAGTGAGCGACTCAGGACCCATTTTATTTAAAATCTTATATATCATTTTTGCTTTTGCACTTTTTCTCACCATCTTAAGTGGCTCCCGCATGTAAAGCAACAGAATGATCTATATCATTGCTCATATTCGCGATGATTTTGTAGTTTTTGAAGTCGTTTTGATTGTGTTTCGCCAAATACATCCCACACTTCATAACAATAATCGAAGCATAAGTGTATCTTTATCAACAAAAGGTTTGACATGACGAAGAGCAGAAATTCCTGCTGTTATTATTTTGCAAATATTTTCAGTATTACTCTTCCAAGATAAATGCTGGTCAACTGTTACTCCAAGAGTTTTGCATTCATAAACTTGTTTAATTTGTTAATAAGTCACGCAAATCTTTGTGGATAAATTTTGGGTGACGGAAAAAATGCGGTTTTGTGGAGGTAAGGGCTCCCAGAAAAGCTGGAGAAGCGAAAGTCAGAGTGAGAGTAAGGGCCCTCACTGTTATGTATATTCTTTGCTTATTACATGATGATCAATATTTAGTGAAACATTAAGCTATGTTACAATATTCAGTTATTTAAACTCTAGACTGTTCCAAGCTAGCTTTTTCTCTCATTTTTTATTTACTTATTTACATATTGATTTAGATTTTTAAAGGGCGCGGTGGGTGGGATAAAATTCGAGTGATGCTTTGACGAGGGCAGTCAAAATCAGAATGAGCTAGCGGCTAGCCTGTTTTTGGCATGCCTTTATGCGCTTGGTTTGGAATGCCCGGTTGATTAGATCTTGTTAGATAACTAGGGCGTGCGCTTTTAGTGAACTGTTGAGCGATGCGAGGCATAGCGCAGGAAATGTAATTAGGATGCGCAGCTGTGGCGTGATAGTATTTTAGATGTTGCTTCTCATTAATCCCAATTTACCTAGTTAATATAAATTGGAGTTTTATTTTCAATGAAAACATTTGGGTGAGAATTTGAAGTACTTTTAATTATCATTGGTTTTGAACCAATCAACATAAATTCAGTTTTAGCTACATTCAAGCTAAGTTTATTGGCCATCAACCATTTCCTAAGGTTTTCTAAATCAGAATTTGCTGCAACTTCAATATCAGTTATCAGTCTCCAGAAGCCGTGAGATTTGTGTCATAAGCAAATAGCCGAGGTTTCATATTATTAAGAGGTAGGTCATTGATGTATAATAAAAATAATAGTGGTCCTAAAATAGAACCTTGTGGTACACCACATCTAATCAAACGTTCTGATGAAACAAATCAATTTATTTGGAATTTCTGGCTTCGATTTGTGAGATATGATTTTAGAAAAGAAAGAGCCTTTCCTTTTACTCCATGGAGCTCCAACTTTCTCAATAGAATTTGGTGATCAACAGTACTGTATCATTGAAATGCTTTTTTTAAAGGGAAATGGCAATAAAAATTAAGTTTATCTTATTTGAAAGAACTTTTAAAATGATATATGAAGACCTTTTACAGATTTTCCATATCGTTCTTGGTTCTGTAAATATTTCACTTCTTTTTAACAAAGAACATTGAACATTCCGCCATCTTGGATATGCATAACCATCCTTGGATATGCGTGACGTCACAACCAGGGCAGAAATGTTTTTATATCAGCAATTATCGAGTCATTATAGATGCTAAATCGTAGTTGTTTTGGGTGTTGTATACTTTTAAGTGAACTGGCAATCTATTTGAACGCATTCCACTGATATTTGGGCAATTACTTACAACTTTTAGAATGTTTACCCTGGTTTTGACGTCACTTAATTAGATCTAATTATAAAACAAGATGGCGGATTGCAGATATTTTTGCTCACAGATATTTCAAAAATTAAGGAAGTTACGGGGAAATTTTAAAAGGTCTTCATATATTATTTTAAATGTTCTTTCAAATGAGACAAAGAAATTTTTTATTGCTATTTCCCTTTAAATCAATGAAAACTACTAGGTTAAACATTTTTCTGTCTAAATTCACATACCAGTTATTATTACAGTCTAGTAATGCTGTAGCTGTAGAGTGAGATTTCCGAAAATTACCAAATTGGGAACCACTTAGCAGTCCAAATTTGGTTAAATAATTATACAGTTGAACATACAGAATTCGTTCCATGATTTTGCTTATGGCTGGCAAAACTGAAATAGGTCTCTAGTTTTCCTGGTATATTTCGATGGCCATTTTTATAGAGGTGTTACTCTAGCCATTTTCCATTCATTAGGGAAAGAGTATAGAGTAACAGCCTGATTAAAAATGTGTGTCAATGAATCTGAAATTGCAGGTGCAGCTATCTTAATAATTTTACATGAAATCTTATCAATGCCAGTGGCTTTATATTGCTAGATAGCCCATGCAAGATATGCTAGACATCATTGACGGTAACATGCTGGAATGCAGCAAATTCTGATTTAGCTTGTTTGACATATGTCTCAGAATTGTAACTGGACCTATCAATTTTGCTTGCTAAATCAGGGCCAATTTTTGAGAAGTAATCATTGAAGCCCTCCGCAATATCTTTTGGATTGTTTAAACTATTTTCACTCAAATTGAGCTCATTCACTGCTGGTTGTTTGTTTTGTTTGCCCAGTAAGTTGTTTATTGTTTCCAAGCTTTTTTGGATTACATTTTTGACCAGCAATTCTTGTTGAATAATAACTTTTTTAGCATTTCCTAACTCCATATTTACTTTATTTCTAGTCAGAATACCTCCAGAGCCCCCTAGAGGGTTCTCACACCTTCGACGCTCGGCATGCCCCCCCCCCCCCCCCCCCCCCAACCCAAAACATCTTCCTACCGCCTTGGTATTTGCATAGTCACTAGAATTATATTATATGGAAACGCGGCGAACTTGAAAGTGGCTAATAACAAGCTGTGATTTATTATGAGGATGCTCTGAAAGTGCATAAATCTTTTGTTTTACGTTCATTAATATTTATACAGCACGGTTGAATGATTAAACCCAAACGCTGCCATTGGCTGCTTGCTTCGTTATACAGAAAATACAATGTGTTCAGCAAGTGTGAAAGTGCACATATTTGCATAAACTTGAACAAAAACAAAGAACAAAGACTTTGGCCATGATTTTACCGGCAGGTCTAAAATGCAGACTGCAGACTGGAAAATGCAGACTGGGAAAAAAAACAGGAAAGGAAAAGATCTCGACGAGAGGCACATTCCCACTAGAAAGGTCTGAGTCCGAGCCAAACAATTTTCCATTTCGGCAGGATTTTCTCCGAGAGTATTGCCGCGCTTAATATGTTATTCAGAAAAAGCTGTGGTTGCTTCATACCGGAATTCCGACACATCATCTCCTGCAGTAGTTTTCGTTTTTTATACACCATGTTTATTTTAAAGATAAAATTCGCTGAGCTTTCGTCCCGTAAACTCAGGACTTCGTCAGAGCGTGACTAAACGTGAACACGTTTAATTTTAAACGTGAAAATAAACATAGTGTATAACCGCAAACTTTTGATTTGATTACATTAAACATCGCCATGCCAAGCTTCAAAACTTTGATAACTTTTTTTCTGTTTCGATTCAAACCCAATTCTGAATTAGGTGATAGATCTCATCGAGACGCACAATGCCACTGAAGAAATTAGAAAGAAAAAATGCTTCCTTCATCGTGAAATTACAACTTTTAAGTTTGCTGACTTAGCATGAAGTGAGCGTTTGTTTTCCGATTTTAATTTATTGGTCCGATTTGAACCTATTCACAGAGGAGTCGGGGGGTGCCTATATCCTATACTTCCCTGCAATCCCATTCCCAGTCAAAACATTGCTCGCACAGCCTTGGAAGCTATTTGACTCGGAAAAAAGGTAAGAAGCCTAAGGAAAAATTTGTGCATGTCATTTAACATTACTAGCAACGTAAAAGTGAGAGGGCCAGACCAGACCACCAGAAAAAGTGCGAGATTCTTTCTATGAAGGAAGCACATTGCCGCTGAACAAATTAGTCAAAATATATGCCTCTCGTCGAGATCTTTTCCTTTCCTGGGTTTTTTCCCAGTTTGCATTTTCCGGTCTGCATTTTCCGGTCTGCAGTCTGCATTTTCCGGTTTAGATCTGTCGTTCTTTTTACCACACTTTTTGTGAGTCATTTGTAATATGAGCCCGCAAACCGCGTCGACGTGGGGTTAGGGTTAGAAAACTCATTTGGTGGGGGGTTAGGGTTAGAATCTAAGTTGTTTTGGGGTTAGCAGTTATTTCATGACGCTTATATACCTCGATTCATTTGGTGATGGAGTAACATGAAAGGTTAACCCGATTTGGACACATTTTCTCTCCTTTGTTCTAGTTCAACGACAGGTGTTATAACGAGCATGTTTGACGTCGCATGTCTGATGGTAACTGCGTTTGTTAGTTATTATGGTGGACAACAGAGTAAGGCAAGATGGTTAAGTTCAGGCCTGTTGCTTCTTATTCTTGGCAGCTTTATCTTTATGTCACCGCATTTTATCATTGGACCATACAAAGCAGGTATATTGCACGATATTATTTTATTAGCTTTGTCGTAATTTACAAAAGTAGTGTACTGTGTAGGCAGTATTATAACATACAGTACGAATGGCATTGATCTCTAAATAGAGACTGGATCGAGCTTGGGTCTGAGTACGAGATTGGAAAAAGTAGCTCCTGGATCGAGGATGAACAATGCAATCAGTATGGTCAGAGGTCAGCTTTTTGCATTAACATCCAGCCAAGTATGATACAGACGGGGGTTACGGTTAGGAAGACACTTAAGGCGGAGGGTAGGTTAGAAAACTCATTAGGCGAGGGTGAGGGTTAGGATCTAAGTTGATTTGGGATTAGCAGTTCTATGATGTAAACGAGTATGTTCGATCGTATGATGAAAATCATCATACGAAATGATATAATGTACTGCGATGTTAATGCAACCGCTGACAATGCTGTTTCCATATTCATCCTCGATCTTTTTTAGATTCTAAAATGAATCAATTGTCCAAGGGTTTTCCGTAATATAGAACACAAACTACGGCTCTATTACAGTAATTATGAAGCCGGAATATTGGAGTACCCGTGGCGGCCATATTGGAGTGACCGCGCTAATCCTGGCTTCATACTGTAGTTACTCTAAATTTATTATGGGAAAACCTTCGACAACCGATTCATCTTAGCGTCTTAAAAGATCAGAGACAGATACTATAGTTTCTGTCGCCTACAGTAAAACTAGTATAGCGTGGTCCCTTCGAGATGGCCACCGCGAAATGATTCCCGGCTATTCACGTCATTGGACGTCAAAATTCAAAAGAAAACCACCGCTGTACATCAAATTTGAGCCGTCGAGCAAACTCTAAAATGGCGGCGTCCAGAAGCATAAAATACGAGAATAAAAACGTTAACACCTGCGTACACTTTACTTACCAATTGTGGAAGGTTAGGTGCAGGTCTTGCTACAGGGTTTTGCACGCCAGTATTATTGTTACTTGGAATTCAGGTCAAGATAACGCGAGCTGATCTTGGTCTGACCACCACACCCTGTTGTCGACCTACACCTATCACACCAAAAGCTTTTGGTGGAAGTTATTGCACCTTAATAATTTATTTGTATAAAGGGAGGGTTGGTGGGATGTTCAATTCCACATGTTCTCGTTGCTGCCCTCTAAGCCGTGTCGTGCTCTGGCTACGGTCACTCGCTAATGGTCGACCTTATCCCAACATGCTTGTCATACCGATGTCCCCCGCGCTTGCGCAGTTCCCTTGTTGTTAACCTTACACTTTACTTACCAATTGTGGAAGGTTAAGTGCAGGTCTTGCTACAGGGTTTTGCACGCCAGTATTATTGTTACTTGGAATTCAAGTCAAGATAACGCGAGCTGATCTTGATCTGACCACCATACACTGTAGTAATACTTCCAAGTAACCAATCTAGTAACCCCTCCCTAACCTTCCACCTTCGCAACTTCTAAGATCCACGTCCAGCACGTGATTACAACCACTTCCTGTGGATATCACCTCAACGTTTAAGTAGCATATGGGGTCACCACTTCCTGTAGGTATCTTCCCGCAGTTAATAAAATGCCAAATGGGGTCACCACTTCCTGTGGGTATCTCCCAATGTTCAAATAGCATATGGGGTCACCACTTCCTGTGGGTCTCTCCTCGACGTTTAAATAACAAATGGGGTCACCACTTCCCGTGGGTATATCCCCAATGTTCCAATAGCAAATGGGGTCACCAGTTCCTGTTGGTATCTCCCCGCAGTTAAAAAATGCCGAATGGGGTCACCACTTCCTGTGGGTATCTCCCCGACGTTCAAATGCCACATGTTCTCGTTACTGCCCTCTAAGCCGTGTCCTGCTCTGGCTACGGTTACTCGCTAATGGTCGACGTTATCCCAACATTCTTGTTATATGATACTCCGATGTCCCCTGCTATTGCGCAGTTCCCTTGTTGTTAACCTTGGTTATTACATAACCTCATTTATTTCTCGAGTACAAGAACAGATATCGTAAAACTATTCACATTTCTAAACATACTGTAACAATTGAAGGTCTTTGATTTAAATATTATTTATTATTTCTAGGAAACGAGAATTCCCTATTTCCTTCCCTCTGTCAACCCAATTCTACAAATGCATCGCATGGCGCATGTGATTCAACGACGTCCGCTGGTCATTGGTATTATACTGCTGTATTCTGCATTGGAATGTTGATCATAGGTTTCGGAGGTTCACCACTTTATGTTCTTGGGATTGCCTATCTCGATGAAAGTGTGAAAAAGAAAGTCTCCCCAATGTATGTCGGGATTTTTACTGCGTCAGCGATTTTAGGTAAGAAGTAATGGTGGTATGGTGGGTATGGTATGTATGGCGTGGACGCATGGTATTGTATGGTATGGTATGGCGTGGTTTGGTATGGTATGGCATGGATGATATGGTATGGCACAGTGTGGTTTGGTATAGTGTGGTGTGATGTAGTATAGTATGGTCTGGTATATGGTGTGGTTTGGTATAGAATGGTGTGGTATAGTATAGTATAGTGTGGTGTGGTATGGTATAGTGTGGTGTGTAATGGTATGGAGTGTTATAGTATGTATAGTAATGGTAATGTGTAATATCTACTGACCTGCATCCATGTTCTGGGACCAGGATACCAAGGTGACATTTTATTCACATTTTGTTTGATTTTCTATTTCTTTACAGGAGCCGCTGTTGGTTTTGCTTTAGGTGGTCTTTTTCTATCTATCAATGTTGACGTAGGCCAAGAGACGAGTCTTACTCCGGCTGATTCTCGCTGGATTGGTAACTGGTGGCTTGGTTGTGTCGTTCTCATAGCAGTGTCACTTGTTCTCTTGCCTGGGATGTCTGGGTTTCCCCGAGTACTCGCAGGGGCACCGAAGGATCACGAGGAACCAGATGGAAAGGTGTTTATCCTGGCTCGTCAACCATCCTTTTTTGTTTTGGTAGATTACTGGGGATAGCAATTTTTTGGGTTATCTATCCCTAGAACCGGGGTCAACCATTTTGCATACAACCACATCTTGCATACAACCACATCTTGCATACTGGTATGTTCCTATAGAAAACTGGCAGAGTAGGTCATGTACAGAAGATGAAGATCTTAACGTCCCTTACCTATGTCACTCACTTCTACCTCGCCTTGCCTCGCCTCGCCTCGCCTTGCCTCGCCTCGCCTTGCCTCGCCTCGCCTCGCCTTGCCTCGCCTTGCCTCGCCTTGCCTCGCCTTGCCTCGCCTTGCCTCGCCTTGCCTCGCCTTGCCTCGCCTCGCCTCGCCTTGCCTCTCCTTGCCTCTCCTTGCCTCGCCTTGCCTTGCCTCGCCTTGCCTCGCCTTGCCTCGCCTTGCCTCGCCTTGCCTCGCCTTGCCTCGCCTTGCCTCGCCTTGCCTCGCCTTGCCTCGCCTTGCCTCGCCTTGCCTCGCCTTGCCTTGCCTCGCCTTGCCTCGCCTTGCCTCGCCTTGCCTCGCCTTGCCTCGCCTTGCCTCGCCTTGCCTCGCCTTGCCTCGCCTTGCCTCGCCTTGCCTCGCCTTGCCTTGCCTCGCCTTGCCTCGCCTTGCCTCGCCTTCCCTCGCCTTGCCTCGCCTTGCCTCGCCTCGCCTCGCCTTGCCTCGCCTTGCCTCGCCTTGCCTCGCCTTGCCTCGCCTTGCCTCGCCTTGCCTCGCCTTGCCTCGCCTTGCCTCGCCTTGCCTCGCCTTGCCTCGCCTTGCCTCGCCTTGCCTCGCCTTGCCTCGCCTTGCCTCGCCTTGCCTCGCCTTGCCTCGCCTTGCCTCGCCTTGCCTCGCCTTGCCTCGCCTTACCTTATTACTTCTGGACATTACCATATCCTCTTAATTTCTTTTTTTAGATCATGGTTCGATTCTTGTCCGAAACATTTGATCTTTCATTACATCACTACAAACCAAGTATTATTGTTATTTGATTACATAGGACGACCTCGCGGTGAACAGAATCAAATGTACGTCGTTGAAAGACCTCAAAACAGCCACACAAACCTTGTTTACGTCCCCCTCGTATGTCCTCATTAGTATTGGAATTTCCATGGAGTTTTTTGAAATAACAACTTCGATCGCATTCATGCCCAAAGTCATTCATGTTCTTTATAATATTCCACCCGCTAAAGTGAGCATGCTGTACGGCGCGTCTGTCGTGGTGCCCCTGTTTTTTGGACAATTGTTTGGTGAGTCAGCACATGATCTCATCTCAAATTGAAGGCTATGTCTTAATTGTCAAAATACCTCAAATTATAGACCTGGTCTTAATTTATAGTTTGATTCCTAACCCATTATTCCTAACCCTAACGCCCGCCTGGGATGTTTCATTAGGTTCGTACTTGGTGAAAAAAATGCAACTGGGTGCTGAAGGAGCTTTAAAAGTTGTGTGCATTATAACTGTCTTGGGTGGTGTGGTTGTGTCGTGTTATCTGCTGACAAACTGTGACAGTCCAGAGATACTTGGTGTGACAAAAGACGTCGAAAATAGGTAAGGTTGTTCGTAATATGTGCGCTGGACTAAGCACTGCTGCTCGATTTTTAAATAGTATACTTACTATGACGGGGGGGGGGGGTTGAAATCTGATCACTGCGACATTAAGACATTGTCGTAAGACATTGTCCAAGAGACAAACGAACCAAAATATCTCCGCTCACAACACCGAGAAAGACACAAAAGACGGAGTGCAAACACTGTTAAATTCAAGTTCCAGCGACCTCAAAGACTCGCGGGTCATTGAGGCTAAAAGGGATAACTCAAAAGTACCTTCCTATTTTTAAGAAATAGTCTAACCGTAACCCTAACCTTGATCCTAACCCTAACCATAACCCTAATACTACACACTATTTCGGCAGTATCAGGGACGGATCAAGGGGGACACTTTGGGCAAGTGCCAGTGGCCCCGCGCTTTTGTGAGTGCCCCGCATGTTTTTGAGCCTTGCGTTTATTTAGGGCCTCGTGTTACTAATTTAGGAACCCCACGTTTTCTGGCCTCTTGTGGGACACGTGTAGTGGGGTCCCGCGGCCATTACATTACTACGCACAATTTTTTGGTTAATTTCCCCCTGATTTTTTCTAGCGTCTTTCTGTTTCTCGAAGGGGGTGCCAGGCAGTACACCAACCTTTTAGAGTATCAGTTTCTTTTGTTAGGTACACCAACATGACTGCCATCTCTGGGGATTACACTCTATACTGTTTATTAGCATGAAAGCTTCTGCTTATCCACCATTAATTCTAGTTGTTTTTGTTTTAAAGAACGTTCCAGATGACGAACGGTTGTGGTGTGCCTTGTGACTGCAGAAGCTGGCCATATTATCCAGTTTGTGATGGCAACACAACGCTGTGGTCACCATGCCATGCACGTTGTACTTTGTATTCGAGAAAGGACAAGGTAGACATCAGCATGAAATATACTCGCGGATGACCAAGCGAAGGTTATTTGACTACGTACTGCTATGTGGAATATAGAAATCCTGCATTCTCATTGTTCTTCATATAGTCATTCCATGGATGCCGGTGCACTGTTTCCAATCACTCCATTGTTAAACCTGGCAAGTGTCCAAAGGATTGTGGCGCCAAACCAATATTGTTCCTTCTTGTCGTCGCACTCGCTGGATTCATTGTATTCTTCACTCAGACCCCCATCGTCATAGCGGTGCTAAGGTTAGGAGCATTGACTACTATGGTAAACTATTGTTTAGGGGGGTCCAGTTTAATTTGCCAGAATATTCTATAATTTATAAAATTACCCGAGTTTTTGTATTGCGTTTCATTTGGTTGTGTTGTCTAGGTCTGTGCCATATCGTTTGAGGGCGTATGCTATAGGATGGCAACTGAACCTTACTCGGATACTGGGCGCCATCCCTGGACCAATTATTTTCGGCAAATTGATTGACACTGCTTGTATCCAGTGGCAAGAAACGTAAGTAAACGATTATGCTTAATATATGATTTGGTTAATATTCCAAAGATATGCTTAATACATGATGGAACATGCATGACGTATGATGCATGACGCATGATGCATGACGTATGATGCATAACGTATGATGCATAACGTATGATTAATGACGTATGATGCATGACGTTGATACATGACAAATGATGCATGACGTATGATGCATGACGTATGATGCATGACGTATGGTGCATGACGTATGATACATGATGCATGACGAATGATGCATAACTTAATGCATTACATGATGTATGTTACATAACGTATGATGCATAACGTATGATGAATGACATATGATGTATGACGTATGATGAATGACGTATGATGCATGACGTATGATGCATGACGTATGATGCATGACTTAAGATCAGTGAGCTCTCTATATATATATATATATAGAGAGAGAGAGAGCTCACTGCTTATGATGCATGACGTATGATGCATGACGTATGATGCGTCGTTATCCATAACATGTGATGTATATATCACGCATAAATGAATAAATCTGGTATGCTGCATTAATAATACATGATTATCCACAATATAATATGATTTATAATAAATAATTTATTTCTGGCGCATGATTTGTGATATGACAATGATATATTGTATCATCCTCGTAGAAACAATGCCAGTAATCTATCTAGGTGGCGGCCTGTGAACCACGTCATCAATTTACACAATGTATCAACTTTCATCATTATTATTACTACAGGTGTGACGGTAAAGGCAGTTGTCAAGAGTACAACCATTGGCGTCTCGTTGTCATCACTGCCATTGTCATGATCATTCTTAAGATCATCACTTTCCTTTCCTTTGTGCTCGCCTGGAGATTCATGAAACGTGATTTGACGAAAAATGGTCTAGCACCAAACGATGATAAGGGCGTCCATCAGTGATTGATGAACTAAGAGCCATATTCACTGTCAAACAATGAATTATACTGAACTACGAGCTCATATTTACTGTCAAATAATGATTTATCTTGAACTAGGAGCTCATATTCACTGTCAAATAATGATTTATCCGTAACTGGGAGCCATATTCACTGTCAAACAATGATTTATCCTGATCTAATATTTACTGTCAAACAATGATTTATCCTGAACTAGGAGCTCATATTCATTGTCAAATAATGATTTATCTTGAACTAAGACCTCATATTCACTGTCAAACAATGATTTATCCTGAACTAAGAGCTCATATTCACTGTCAACAATGATTTATCCTGAACTAAGAGCTCATATTCACTGTCAAACAATGATTTATCCTGATCTAAGAGCTAATATTTACTGTCAAACAATGATTTATCCTGAACTAGGAGCTCATATTCACTGTCAAATAATGGTTTATCTTGAACTAAGAGCTCATATTCACTGTCAAACAATGATTTATCCTGAACTAAGAGCTCATATTCACTGTCAAACAATGATTTATCCTGAACTAAGAGCTCATATTCACTGTCAAACAATGATTTATCCTGAACTAAGAGCTCATATTCACTGTCAAATAATTATTTATCCTGAACTAAGAGCTCATATTCACTGTCAAACAATGATTTATCCTGAACTAAGAGCTCATATTCACTGTCAAATAATGATTTATCCTGAACTAAGAGCTCATATTCACTGTCAAACAATGATTTATCTTGAACTAAGAGCTCATATTCACTGTCAAATAATGATTTATCCTGAACTAAGAGCTCATATTCACTGTCAAATAATGATTTATCCCGAACTACGAGCTCATATTCACTGTCAAATAATGATTTATCCTGACTAGGAGCCATATGCACTGTCAAATAATGATTTATCCTGAATTAGGAGCTTATATTTACTGTCAAATAATGATTTATCTTGAACTAAGAGCTCAAATTCACTGTCAAATAATGATTTATCAGATGAACTACGAGCTCATATTCACTGTCAAACAATGATTTATCCTGAACTAAGAGCTCATATTCACTGTCAAACAATGATTTATCCTGAACTAAGAGCTTATATTCACTGTCAAACAATGATTTATCATGAACTAAGAGCTCAAATTCACTGTCAAACAATGATTTATCATGAACTACGAGCTCATATTCACTGTCAAATAATGATTTATCATCAACTAAGAGCTCATATTCACTGTCAAATAATGATTTATCATGAACCAAGAGCTCATATTCACTTTCAAATAATGATTTATCCTGAACTAAGAGCTCATATTCACTGTCAAACAATGATTTATCCTGAACTAAGAGCTCATATTCACAATCAAACAATGATTTATCATGAACTAAGAGCTCATATTCACAATCAAACAATGATTTATCATGAACTAAGAGCTCATATTCACTGTCAAATAATGATTTATCATGAACTAGGAGCCATATTCACTGTCAAACAATGATTTATGCTGAAGTAGGCGCCATATTCACTGTCAAACAATGATTTATGCGGCACAGTAAAGACATGTTAATAATAATCTATATTTTATAAAACTATTCTGCGATATTAAATGGGTACTCCAGTCAAAATACAAGTGGAGTTTAAGAAGATATCGCATGTCGAAGTTGGAGAGTTTGTCCAATTTCGATGCCATATTTGGGGTGATGTTTCATATAAATCCCGAAATGACGTCACATAGACTATCGGTAGTAAAATTCGAAATTAAAATATTTCTAAAATATAGCATTATCGTAAGAGTTAGGGTTAGGCCCTGTTTATAAGCGCTAGGGTAATCCTAGGAGTAGGGTTACTCTAGAGCCAGGGTGAAAAGATAGCTTGCGTTTATAAGGAAATGATCGGGCTGAAGTATACTCACGCCGTCGAGCGTGTACGCGGGAAATTTGAGTGTAAACATGGCGGAAAGAAAGAATTCCTTTATTCTTCATACTGATCACTGTTCATATCTTTTATGTTTAGATACGATTCTGTCACACTTTCGGAACCAAGGTCTTCGGGAAAATCGGCAGCCATGCAACATACGAAGCTCGGTATACATGTATTGCAAGTCTGCTTCAAAGTCGATGCCATTAAATTCGCATTTAGTTTTGTAGTTTCTCAAGTAATTTAGAAGAGCAATCAACTTTTGTATTTTGGAAAAATCAATTTTTCTTGCTTCCAGTTACTTCATTTGATGCAGATGTTTTTCTTTTTCGACCAACACTTTCTTTGGACGCCCCACAACACTTTCTTTTGACAGACATTGAAATATGCGAGGCTTGAGAGTGCATCAAAAGGCTTGAAACCTAAAAACTTGACCAGGGTGTCCGAGTTGTCCCTATCGATTGTGTTTATAAGGCAAAAACATATCCCTAGTGCTAGGATTTCCCTAGCTAAGTGATAGGGTGACCCTACTAGTAGGGTAACCCTAGTTTGCTTATAAACGCAACGTAGAAAAATAACTACACTAGGGTCACCCGGGCGCTAGGGTAACGCTATTCCTAGGGTAATCCTATATAGCGCCTTATAAACAGGCCCTTAGTATTAGGTGTAGGGTTAGGATTAGGATTAGGGTTATGAAACATCAGCCGATAAAGAAACATTCAATGACGTCTATCTTCAAAACAAATATGGCGTCAAAATCCTGAAATGTTCAACTTCAACGACCTATATCTTAACTAAATTGATAGGAATGCTGAAACTTTGGAAATAAACAAAAGACAGTAATTTTATTTTGGCTGGAGTTCCCCTTTAAAGTGCTTATAACCTCAGATATGATATCACTGATATAGATTCTACATGAAGTACTGAATAGTTGAATGTCAAAATGTTTTATGATTATCATCATCATCTAGTGGCCTTGACTGAAATGGAGGGTGCTAAGTAGCTAGTTCCACATTCTTAAATACTCTTGGAAAATGAAAGTTCTTACAATAATCTACCTCTAATTTCTAAAAAAAAAACATTCGTACGATCCTTAAATTTGGCGTTCTTGAATTTAAGGTGGTTCCTGTGGTTTTACGACTGCGCCCCAGCTAATTGCGAAATTTTATCGCGTAAAAAAGCCCGAAAATAAACGCTTTCCTTCGGTGAATTGTTTTAAAAAGTCGCACACTTCAAGATGAAGCTTACAGTATACCTTTATAATTCTGTTTTTTTAAAACATTTATGACAAATTTTGCTTAATGTTAAAAAGCATTATATTTGTGATATTGACAAAACCATATGAACAGCCCTACATGTATTGTTGACTAAAATATTTCTCCAAGCAATTCCCACAACACTGTGAAGTTTGAAGAAATTTAACCGAAGGAAACGCGAGAAATGTCAGAGAACAGATGAAAAATATCAAAAGAAATGTTATATCTTAGACTCGTTGCCATAGCAATGATGTTGAATAGGTAAATAACAACATAAAAGTAATTGCGAGAATGTCACTAATCTTCAAGGACATTGGCAACAAAAAATAAATATTTTATATATTGAACTATATGACTTACCTACTCCGAGTATTGTAGTTTGGCGCTATGAAAATACTAGCAACCACTGATCTCTAAATAAAGACTGGATCGAGCAACTATTGTTCAGAAAATGAAACCGGAAGTCGACCGCCATTACTAAGGGACGAACTGAGAATCCTATGAGGTTTTTTGATGGTTTATGTGCTCTTACCATCGACAAAATAAAATAATATTACTATAAAGAGGACTAGAAAACATTTTTCAAATTACTGGGTAAAACGATTAATCGCCTTCCTACAGATTTACTGCGACTTTGGTCCCTTAGCAATGGCCGCCGTTGGCTCTAATTATCCAGTGAGAGAAGCCTGATATGAGACGTCAAATTAGGCTCAAGATTTTATGCATTTTATGTTAACAAAGAAACTATATTGGCCAGACACTAAACCTATTTTGCTAGCGTCACAGTTTGATTTGCTTGCAAACTCGGAGTTTCTAATGACCTTTCGTTAATTTACATTATGCAAATATGCAAGCTTCAAAATCATCTCATCAGATACAATAGAAAGCTCGATCCAGTCTTCTTTAGAGATCAGTGACTGGTAACACGTTTTAAGAGTTGAATAACGCCGCCATTTTGAATATGATCGTGACGTCATGTGCTGGGAAGTGTTGTATTTCGTACTTTTGTGCTACTTATCGTGGGGTCATGTATTGCCCAATTTATGTTGTAATAGCGATTAATAAAATAACGCTGAAAAGAAGCTTAATTTCTTTGCATTTCCGCCAACACTGACCGCTTTACCCAGCACTTGACGTCACAAGTCATGTGACGAGAATCCTAATTCACTTTTAACACGCATTACAAGCATTTTTACAACCTCAAATTACGATATTCCGGTTATTTAGGTCTAGTGAGTACGTACGTCTCGTGAATCGATCGACAATCGTACCATCGTAATAGCCCACCCGAGAGACAAACGGTATGTTCTGGCACGCCCGAAGTCGAAATCATAGCTACCTAACAGTGCAGACGGCGAACGCTTTGGCAAAAAAAAGTATTATGTTTAATTCTGGTCAGTGGGTCGGACCAGAATTGACGCGGCTTTTTTGCAATTTTTTTCAAGGAAACGCTTTTTGCAGCAATGGTTAGTACTTTTTTAGTTCCTATATAAAGTGCAAATATTGATTTTTATGCATTTAACAGATCAAATGTTTCAACACGCACTGCGAGGGTGTCCGTGACCACAAACCCGCAATTAACTGATCACCGATTTTGATTAAAAAAAAAACGTTGACGCGCACAGTCAAAAATGATGCGCGCGCTGACTAGAATCAGAATACTTTTTTTCGCCTTAGTTTGCAACCATCTTACCTGCTCTGGAGACTAAAAACTACTTTTATTTGTTGCCAATGACTTTTAATGGAGAATTTCACGAACATAAGTCACAGGGGGAAAACTACGCTTCCTTAAGCACTTTAGTCCAAAAACTACGCTTCCTTAAGCACTTTAGTCCAAAAACTACGCTTCCTTAAGCACTTTAGTCCAAAAACTACGCTTCCTTAAGCACTTCAGTCCAAAAACTACGCTTCCTTAAGCAATTTAGTCCAAAAACTACGCTTCCTTAAGCAATTTAGTCCAAAAACTACGCTTCCTTAAGCACTTTAGTCCAAAAACTACGCTTCCTTAAGCACTTTAGTCCAAAACCTACGCTTCCTTAAGCACTTTAGTCCAAAATCTACGCTTCCTTAAGCAATTTAGTCCAAAAACTACGCTTCCTTAAGCACTTTAGTCCAAAAACTACGCTTCCTTAAGCACTTTAATCCAAAACTACGCTTCCTTAAGCACTTTAGTCCAAAAACTACACTTCCTTAAGCAATTTAGTCCAAAAACTACGCTCCCTTAAGCACTTTAGTCTAAAAACTACGTTTCCTTAAGCACTTTAGTCCAAAAACTACGCTTCCTTAAGCACTTTAGTCCAAAAACTACGCTTCCTTAAGCACTTTAGTCCAAAAACTACACTTCCTTAAGCAATTTAGTACACCTTAACTAAAGCTTCTTTTTAGGCCATTTAGTATTTGGTTTTGGCAAGAAGAGAACAGGATTGTTACTTCCTAAGTTGTAAGAATTATGACAAGAGATTGTAAATAACTAAGTATAGTTGTTTGAATTACTCTCAGTCTCTCCTTGATTGTAATGTCTCCCAGTTGAGCTTATAGCTCTGACAGCATCTGATGGGGTTTCATAGCTATTACCTGTAAGAATTTGGACAGCTTTGTCTTGTAGTTTATATAGTTTGTTTTGCAATGTTTTTGAACACTCGCACACTATAAATGCACAATAATCAAATCAGCTTTTAACATATTTCTATTGAGCAGATCTTTTGATCAACAAGTCAATATCCTTGGAGGCTTTGTTGACAATTTGTTCGACGCAATTATTTCAGGTGATGCATTCGTGCACACTCGGATCATTTTCATCACGTGGTCAAGAGAGCTGTTCCTTAAGATCGACGTCAACACAGACAGTGTTTACGTTTTAGCAATATTGAAGTGTTTTGCACATCCTTAAAGTGCTCGTAACCTCAATATTTTTTATTGTCTTATTTGGAAGAACTTTTAAAATGATAAAGTAACTTCTTTTGAAGATTTTCGTTTCTTCGCTTTCTTTTTGAGATATATCAGTTTGTTTGATATGCAAATATCAGGAATTTACGTCAACATGCATAATGTAATGAGTTATCAGAGAATGTTATATATCTTTGCGTTGACAAATAAAAACACTAAAGTGGGAATAACACGTGTGCGTGTTTCTGCGTGTTTCTTCCACAACACCAAACTTCTCGATTTTAAAGGATTTCGTTCGAGAATGAAAGAGATATAAACATTTCTCAATAAGTCATGCATGTGTGACGTAAATTTCATACATTAGTTAGGGCATTTAAAAAAATATGGTATAGTCAACTTCGATCTCAGATAGATCCAAGATCACCTCTTCAAGATGGACTTTATATCGATCTTGGATTGATCTAACTGGGTTCTAGCATTCATACCAGGCGTGTATTTTGCTTAGATCGATCTAACTCACTAGTGTGAACAGCCCATAACCATTTGAGCCATACCAACTAAGATGGTACGGTGAGGTTACCGACTAGGTGAAGTCGAAAAGAAATGTCTCAAAAGGACCTTCATATTTTCTAGAACTTCTAATCCTAACCCTAACCTTGATCCTAAACCTAGCCCTAACCGTAGCTAACCCTAACCGTCACCTAACGAAAAATAAAGACCAGACAAAAACAGAAAGATCCTTTTGAGTCATCCCTTTTAGTCATCCCCCTGCACCGACTAATTATAAGCTAGGCTGCTTCCTATAATTTTAATAAGCGACTTATCACATACGGAGTACATCTGCGTGTCTTTATATGACTGTACTTCCCTTTGAAGATTCGGTCTAGATCAGTATACGCTTGTCACCTCGTGATTGACCCATAAGATCGTCCAAGACAATAAGGTTACTCTCATGAGACAATATCACCGGCAATGTCATCGGGTATTCCTTCGTTGAGTTCAATACCGGATATAGTCGTGATCATATTCTCATTGAATGGGAATTTATGAAATCGAGCTCTCCGACGTTTTAGATAAGTTGTCTTGTCTTGTCTTTTCTTTTCTTTTCTTGTCTTGTCTTGTCTTGACAAGTTGTCTTGTCTTGGCTTGTCTTGTCTTGTCTTGTCAAGTCTTGTCTTGTCTTGTCTTGTATTGCCTTTCGTTGTGTCTAACAACGTCTCTAGGGACGGTCAGTGGCTTCATTAATTATGCACGCATTAAGTCAAAAACGTGAATAACAGTAGAACGGGAAGAACGAAGAGCTTTGCAGCAACATCTTTACTGTTGGCCTACAGCAACATAGCCGAACGACAAATACCCCGAGATGTAGTTCCACAGTAGTATAGAACATGGCGGTGCGGGCTCAGCGACGCCAACCACAAATGCGAGTGCCATAGCAACGTTAATTTTTACACCAAATCGCGATTTAGCGCAAAAATTAGCGATGCCACGGTGCCCACACTTGTGGATAACGTCGAGTAAGCTCGCACCGTCATGTTCTATACTACTACAGCAGTCGTTAATTAGGCTTGACGCACCCCTCCCCACACTCTCCACCGATTAGTGTCAAACACGCGCGAGACTCGTGAAACAATACTGAATTTATACCAAATCACATTTCAGTCACGTTTAAAAATAGTCGCTTCAACATTTTCAGTCACGTTTAAAAATAGTCGTTTCAAAATTTTCAGTCACATTTAAAAAATAATCGTTTCAACATTTTCACAAATTTGTCAAATCACATTTAAAAAAATAGTCGTTTCAACATTTTCACAAATTTGTCGAATCACATTTAAAAAATAGGAAGTGCTGTCTCAACATTTTCACAAATTTGTCAAATCACATTTAAAAAATAGAAAGTGTCGTTTCAACATTTTCACAAATTTGTCAAATCGCATTTAAAAAATAATCGTTTCAACATTTTCACAAATTTGTCATCACAAATTTGTCAAATCACATTTAAAAAATAATCGTTTCAACATTTTCACAAATTTGTCAAATCACATTTAAAAAATAGAAAGTGTCGTTTCAACATTTTCACAAATTTGTCAAATCACATTTAAAAAAATAGTCGTTTAAACATTTTTACAAATTTATGTGTCGTAAAAGTGTCTCACGCGTGATAAAATTGCCACCTGTTATGCAAATTAGGTTATTGCCACCTGTTAATAATAGATTAGTCCGTTTGTTCACTATTTTCAGTGTTTGTCGCACTTCTAAAATGGTGATCGTACACATATTTCGACGTTGTGATTCCTCCCGACAACAAGCCCAAGAAAGGCACGTACGGCGTCACAATCGCGACAATGCTTTCGACGTCTTTTTTTAATAACGGGTCTTTTTGCAACTCGTCGTTTAGTTCGTCAGGGTTCTCAATAGCGTTCAACCCGTCTAGTAAGCTAGCGAATTTGCTGATTAACAAGTCGGTGAGAAAAGCGTTTGCGATTTCCATTCTCTTCAACTCATATTGGCGCCATATCTTGTCGATAACCTTTGCGGACGCTTTTTTAATATACGCTTCAGATTGGCTTACCACACCATCACCAGACAGTCTAATAAGTTCGGCTCTCCAAACGTCAATGTTGTCTTCCACAGTCGAAGTATCATCAGTGTCCTCAACTAGTTCCTCAATCGTGGGATTTTCTTCACTTTTGCGTTTCACCATCACGCTATTACTTATACCCATATTTTATTGCGGAATAACAACTTCGTGACTGTACGGGTAACGCAGTGAGATTTCAAGTCTAGCGTATTTATTATTTTTTAATGCGGTCACAATCGCCGACACTTCTTCTTTGCTAATGTGCCCAAGGTAATCGTCAATAACAACCTTCATATCACTTCTGCTCGGACAGTAAAAGCAAACGAGCTTACTAATGTTTTCTCTATACGGTTTTGCGATCGACGTCAGTTGTTGTGTGATGACAATAACGCTCAACATAAAATGTCGCGCACTAAAAGCCAAGTTGACTAATTGACTAGTCCTATTCTTGACGTCCTGCCCACTTGCACAGTCGTCCAACACAATCAGAGTGTTAGTGCCTTTAAAAACATTTGTTACACACTTGAGAACAGCGTCAACACTATCCTGCGCACAGTCTATCGCTAACACGTCAGGGTCGCGCACATATTTCCAATCTTGATACGCTTTGTTCCACTCAAAAGTAGGACAAATCAACACAATGTAGTCAAATTTGCCGCGATACTCAGATTCCAATGTGTTGAGTAAATAATGTGTCTTACCACAAGCTGTCATACCAACGATTAGCATATTAAACGGAGTTTCCATTAAATTGTGTTTGATTTAATTCCAGATTGAATGCAACCCATTGTTCACGAAGTTGACCAACCCATCACTCATCACAAACAACCTGCACATAACATTTGCAGTCGTCGCTTTCTTAGTGATTTCAAGAAGCACGCCGGATTGTGTGTTTACAATGTTCTTGCCAGTGGCGATATTGCGATTATCTTGAACACTCCTCAAGTCGATGACTAACGCAAAGCCATCTTTATAGAACTTCTGTATGGTCATGAACTGAGCGTGTTCTTCACCCAACCCAAACAGTCGCTTCGCTTCTGCGTAGAACTTCGACTTTGGAATACCCTGTGAGTACACGCTATTTGGCACGCCTTCGATTGTGACTCTAACACTCTCGATATTTGGGTAGAGAAACTCCTCGCTGTCTGTTCGCACCTTATTCGTGAATAGCAACACAATCGCCTTCATGCTTTTTCTTGGCAGATTGACGTTTTGATTCACAATGGTCGTACCTTTGTCCCATTCGGTGGTTTTCATCAACGTGATGTGCTCATATGACAAACTACGACCACTTGCATAGCCCGACGCTATTTCGTCAGCGAGCTCCTGGTTATCAATCGTCTCACACTCAAGCTCGAGGTTCTCCAGAGTGTATCCGCCCACAGCGCTACCGGATTGCGCCACCATGATGTCTGTGGCCTTCGGAAGTGTGATCACATACTGCAAGTTGTTGTTCATGCTAAAAGGAGCGTACAACCCATGGTCGTTCATGATCTTGCCGAGCTTAATCCGCTGTTTCGTTCCAATCACACCAAACATCAACGCGTCACTAACTTTAGCGACGTTCCCACTCGTCGCACCACTGTCATCCTTAGAAATTAGCTTTCTCAAGTTCTCACCACCAATACCATAGTCAATCATTTGGTCTCGCGCAGTAACACTTTCCCAAAGGTCGCGATAGACACCAATGTGATTTTCCCCATTGTTGTCATACACAATTTCCCCAGCTAGTCTCACAGTAAGTTTTTCAACCAACAACTTGCTAACATTATTCAAGAACCAGCTTTTAGCGTTCGCATTCTTAAAGTCGAACACTAGACCCAACGATCCAGGCACCAAACAGCTACTAACCTTGAGCTTCGGTATGTCAATGTAGAGTTCCTCGCCAGGACTGGCCTTATTAGGGTTCAACGTGATTACGTGTTGCGTTCTCGCCCCTTTTATGACACCCATGGTCGCTCGTCTAAAACCAGGACTCAACTCTGCTGACGTGACGTTCATATACTTTACATATGTTTTATCACTACCGTTTTAGCTTGTAATAATCATAGACAAACCACGCAAGTACCACCGCAAGTACCCACAGATTTTGAGCCAACCATGCGAGACCCTTCGCACCCAACGTCAACGCATTATAAACTAAATTAGCCAATCCAACAGCCCATGGACCCATCTTCGTTATCGCGTTCTTAACAGCCTGTGCGAATGACCTCGTGGCCATAGCGCCTTTCATAACAGCAGACCTCCCAGCGATAATAATAGTTGTTATAATCCCAGCTACTGAAATCGCTACAGCGCTCAACCCAACCACATTTTCTTTAGCCCATTCCTTGAATCTCTGAAACCTGTCAATGTCGACTTCTTGTTGCTCTCTAACTTCTTCAAGCTCACGCTGTCCTAGGGTTCTGTCTCTAGCCTGCTCAAGTCCTCCCACTCTTTCAAACAAACCGGCATACTCTCGCTCTTCACCACTCGTAAGACCACCCTGCTTAGCTTTTCTATTAATCTCTGCCAATCTCTCATTCGTTTCGTATATCGTTTTTTGAAAATAGTCTATCTGTGCTTGCAGTGCGCCGTCGTCACCTATTCTCGATTCACGCAACGCACTATCGCTTGGGTTAAGCACACCATTCAGCTCGCGGTTCTCGTCTGGTGATAGTCCAGGTATGTCATCGTGATCCACTCTTGTCTCGATTACTGGGAAGTCGTCTGAGGTCACTTTTGTTGTGACAACTGTTGTTTCTGCATTCTCAGGGATTTGACTAACTAATTTTTTGAACTGCTCAATCGCATTTTTACTACTAGCGTCTTTACTGTAGATCAAACCTTTTCTCCCAGGTATTAGAATTCGTTTGGGTTTTCCATATTTACCATCTTTGTTTATTGGTTTGAAAAGAATAGACCCCGATCTCGTAACCCACGACCTGTTGACTATTCCCCTTGACGCGTCGTCACGACCGAGTCCCTTTTCGCTTAATTTACGTATTTTCTCACCTATTAGCTTGACTCTTTTTACTTCGTTTTCTATTACCTCTTTGTTGAACGCGCTTAGCTCATCCAATCTTTTATAAAGTTCGTCCGACTCCTCCTCAAAAGCTAGATTGAAGCTTATGTCGTTGACGTCACCATATAACTTCTGTTTGACAAACTCTGCTGGTGAGACTTCTGTGTTAGTTCCCCTTATTGTCACCGTCTTACCATCATCAGTGTCAATAAACGACGTCTCCTTTTGTCCACCTCGCCTTCTAGCTAGCTCACCTCTTATCTCTCTCACATAGTCTCGGCGTTCATCATATTCAACGCGAACGTCTTTCGGCATCTCACTCACACCATACTCAATGGTTGTATTGCTGAGCCACTCTTCGGAGTCAGTGACGCCTTCCTCTAATTGCTTGTCAGTGGTGCCTTCGTACTCATCAAAGTTTTCCATCTCAATCTCGTCAAAACCTCCACCACCACCTTCAGCCATATTACATTAGCTCACATTTTGAATATCGCTTTCTGACACCCATGAATTATGTTTGCTCTCATAACCCAACCATTTGACCAGCGCCATCTTCTTCCCTCTGACTTTCTTTCTTTTCAACACCTTTTCAACTCTGTACACATCGTCGCCACGTTTCTTATTGACCAGCGATAATTCCTGTTCATAAAATTTACCAATAATCTGTTCACCGGTGTGATCCTCAATTTCGTACACATTCGGATCACCACGAATAACCTTTACCACTTTAAACAGCTCCCCAGTGAAGTTGGCTTCATAACCCTTTGTGAACACACTCTTGTATTTACTAATTCTCACTGATTGACCAACTCTAAACTTCGGTAATGGATTGTCTGCAAATTGGTGACCAAACAAAGTGGTCCACACTTCGCCTTCGTTTGACTTATTGACATCCTTCGGCTTCATCATAATGCTGCGATTCACATTGCTATTATAATTGCTCACAAACTGGTCGAGAACGTCAATCCATTTATACGTTCCACGGGTGTAAAAGTACTTCCACATAATGCTCTTGAGGCTTCTATTAAAACGCTCGACAACAGCAGCCTTTTTATCGCTTTTAGTGCTGAAATATTCAACGCCATGTTCTTTCAGCAAACTCTTCACACCAACATTGTAGAACTCAAGTCCGTCATCAAATTGCGCTAACTTAGGCGTGGTCCCAAACCGATCTTTAAAGTCAACCAACAATTTTCCAACAGCCTTAGTCATGTTCTTAGTGTCTTTTCTATAAACTGCAATTCCAAAAGCGTATCTACTCAATATTTCAATACCTGTCAATATCCAATAATACCCTTTGTTCTGTTTTGAGTACTTACTCATGTCCACTAAGTCCATTTGGAGCTCTTCACCAAGAAATCCGACGAAGGTAGCGCGGAATTTATGTCTTCTCACAATAGGTTTGTACCTAGTGTAGGTGTCCTGCGCTGTCAACCATTCTTTCACTGTTTTTCTAGTTACTTTCAATCCGTCTCCCAATGCACTTTGATACAACCTCTCTGCACCACTGTACCCTGTCTTAGGATTATAGTAAATATCTCTCAACCCTTGTTCTGTCTCCACACCAAGTTCCATATAATTCACACAATATACAGTTCCAATAGCACCGCGCCAACGTCAGCGTCACCATTGTTTGGTTTGACACGAAACGTCATACTTGAGTAAATACCTTTTTTAATTCTCACCTTGGACTCAACGTATGCGTAACGTTGTATCCCTCCATCAAGAGACTGCTCGGTGGGTATTGACAACGTTGTGATCACATCGCTACGCCTCCCATCAGTGCCCACGTTGCTCTCCGTCTCAACAGCGTCACACGAGACTTCTACATACTTTAGACCTTTGTTCATGTCAATCTTGTTTGGACTGTCGTGCCACTTACCATCTAACACAATTCCTGCGTCCTTCGCGAAACCAAGCAAAAGTCCAATGCCGCCTAGCCTAAGTTCTACTTGGGTGATGGGGCCATACCTCGTACTCCGAACTCTAACCCTACTTTTACCTGTGGCCACCAGTTTCTCCACCACGAAGTCCACACTAACCCCCCTGAGCGTGAGTCGTAGAGCTCTAACCAACGCGTCGAAGTCGTAATGACCCCCACTCAATCGAGTTGTCGCAAGTCCTGTATATGGCGTTCCTAATCTAGTATGTATGAATCGAATATCATCACTACCCGTCACATTATCATAGTTCCAAAACACAGTGGTCGTCTTGATTATAATGTGTGGGTTATCGTGTGTGGCTACTACACTATAGTCAAAGGTTACAACTTTCTCCACACCTTCAATAAGCACCGTCAACTTTTGATGGTTGTTGTGTGTACGCCGCTTTTCAGTGTAACCACCAGAGTCGAACCCATAGTTTAGACTCATTACTTTAGCGTGCGTTTAGCTACTCGAGCGTTGCATACAAATCCAACAATATATCGCCAACATTAACACCACTACCATCTTGGTCAGTCACGTTAAACACCAGCTGCGTAAAAACGCCTTTGTTTATCGACACCTTCGACTCAATGTTGAAGAAGTGTTGAACGGAGCTCTTCAGTGGTTGGGTGGTGGTCAATGGTAGCTCGACGATAACCTCGCTTTTGCTACTAACAATGTTCTCAGGTCTGTTCACAATGCTACAACCTACTTGCACATACCTCAACCCTTTGTTAACATCCACAACATTAGGGCTGACCAAACCACTAGTGGTTATCGTTGTGTTATCGTTGAACCCTAAGAGTTCTCCAAATTTAAACAGCTCTAATTGTTGGTCAGTTTTTATCGCGCACTTTGAATTGTGTTTGTTGGCTACTAGCTCGATAGCCCCTAATCCTCTCAATTCGTCGGCAATCATTTTAAAAGTGTGGTACCCAGACTCAAAAACGTGTTTGTTGCTGTTGTAACTTATTTCATCATTCACACCAGTCTTCACGTTAACGTAGTCCCAAAAGATGGTCGCTTTTTTCACTAGTAAGTGAGGATCTGAACCAAACGTCAAAAGTGCCTCTGGTAGATCCACAGTTTCCGTTGGACCTCTAATCAATACTACAACCCTGACCATATATAACGTAGCATGTGTTATGTGTAACATATGGTATATTATATATGCAGAAAGCCCTTCATGACTACTATGGAAAGTACTACAAACGTGCGATGGTGAACACATCGAAGGCTACACACGACGCAAAGGCAGACCTCATCAAAAAGTACCCCCACGCCACTTTAAGCAAATTCGAGTTCAACCCAAATATCTCGCAAGATGGTAAGATCATGAGTGTCGACGTATATTTCAGAAACAACGACATCCTCAGCACAGACATAACCAGCGCAACTTTCAAAAATGACAAAAAAATGTGGAAGTGGCTACACAATAGTAAGTTCCCAATAATATGGCAAGGTGGTGGAACTATCCAACCACTACCAAAAGGTCATAAGAACCACTGGGGACTTTGGGATGGCTATCCAACAGAAAACGTGTTAAATTATCCAGTGAATAACTTCAAAGTCTTTGTTAACCAAAATAGCTACTTCATGTCAAAGCTACCAACCTTGCGAGTCACCACGTCAAAGACAAAATCAGAGTGGGATGACAGCGAATCTTACTACCGCATTGTGTTTGCGACGTATTGTGCGAGTTTCTGTTGTGGTGTTTCGTTGCAACATCTATCAGTGTCACAAGAAGTCCACCCCGTGGTCACAAGTGTGATGAGGTTTCATTTGTACTTCACCATTAGAAGACTTCTCAGAAGAATGGAAGGTGGTGAGACCATGAAATCAATAAGTAGAGAATTCAACGCTTTCGAATTGTATGGTAAGATTTCCAAGATCCCCAGAAGGCACTACTACCAGAATAAAGTCCTGAGCGATGGCACTTTAGGCGAATCCAGAGTGTACACACTCAACGACGTTCGGAACGATTATAAACGATACGTCGCGCGATTGTCAGACGGCTTCACCAACATTGGGCTGCAATATCTAAATCAGAGCATAGAAGCCTTTGTGTACTCCACACTTGGTGCGCAAGCGAGAACACGTGTATCAGTTGTTGGCGGTTCTGCAGGAAGTCTAGAGACCCAACAAGAATTCCGCAAGTTGTTTTCTGACAGTGTTGTACAGTATGACGTGTCGACATGGATTCTCAACATGAACAAATCGATTAGAGACACCAACGTTGTCCAAAATCTTGCAGTGTCGCCAAGTACATGGTTAATGCCGAGTAACCTAGTGATTCTCAAGAATAAAATCGCTGGGTACAACAACTTATTAAAGATTGCCACAGAGTCCATGAAATTTGGGGTGAACACTAGCTTGAATGCAACAACACCAACAATTACGGCTAAAAAAGTCCACCAAGAAAATGTGGTGACTCACTCATTAGTAGTGCCAACAACCGTGAAGAAAAAAGCTCACCAAGAAAATGTGGTGGTACCAACGACTGCGGCTAAAAAAGTTTACCAAGAAAATGTGACACCACTTCCTGTGAAAAAAACAGTGGCCACCACCACAAGTAAGTCAGACACGACAACGCTGGCGATAGTGTTGGGGTTCTCAGCAGCCTCTGGTTATCTACTAACCAAATACACCTTCAGGTAGTAATGAGTCTAAACTATGGGTATGAGTCTGACGACCCTCACGATAAAATACTAAAGAGAACGAAAAGACATCTGGACGAAGATCCTAAATTAAGCGCGACCGGTGGAAGGATGTCTGGACTAATAGACATGCAAGGCTCGGCAATAAAAAAACGTAGCAGACCCAGTCGATGACTCAGATGCTACCAATAAAAGAACTCTAGAGCAATTGTTAGCAGGTTTCCTCAAGAGCCAGTCCTACAACATTGTGCTCGACTTCAACGTTAGCACACACGCCTTGAAAAACGTGGAATTTCACACCAATGGTTCAAACAAAGTGAAAGCTATTGGTGAAACAAGTAAATTAGTGCAAAACAACCCAACCTATGGTCCTATTGTTGGCATCAGCAGTGTAAGCCAAAGTTTTCTATCCCCTGTGTTAACACCACTCCCACTTGAGTCAGGTCTTCATTTTAATTGCCCCAGTATGCAGTGGTGTGATCTCTCCATTTTTGTTGTAGTGAGGTTACCTACTCGCACCGCTGGATCAAATTGGGAGACAATTATATCAAACGACGACGGTCAGTGGGATAAGTTCATAGGGTACAAGACTGGTATGGCTAATGGGCTCGCGTATGGTGGTAGCATCCCAGCGATGGAGAGCATATGCACTATTCCGAGTGGCGTTGACATAAGTAAAATGCATATGATATCAATACACTGGCAAATGAGCAATTCACACGTCAGGGTCGACAACGTCAAGTCAGCCGATTCAGACTTCGTAGCAAATATGAAAAAAGATAGGCACACCCTATGGAACGATTTTTGGAATACATCGACCAAGAATACCACTCGCACCTTATGCGTACCCATCGTTGATAGAATTCTACGGCGTGAAAATTGTGAGTGGCTACATGACGAACCGAGACATCATAATCATGGGTGGAGAAATGATGAAGGAATATGGTGTAAAGTAGATGGGAGCATGTTTTTCGAGACCTCATGAAATATATAAGATAAATAAAACGACTGACCACATGTTCAAAGCTGGTGGATCATTTGGTCGCGGTGACGTTACTCTCGAGCTCCACGCTGAGATTGGTATGAGGTCTAAAAAGACTTACGGCAAACCTATTATGTTACCAGAGTCAGACACTGTGGGGGTGGTAGGAGACGTGACCTAAGTTATGTAATGGGTTGGCTTAGAAAACTGGCTCGTAACATTAGAAACTTTTTCAGACGACGTAGAAAACTGAAGACTAATAAAACACACCTGCTGCATTGGTACACAACAAACCAGATCTATAAAAAACCTGACACCTATGTCGAGTAGTTTTTTTTGTGGGGCTATAGTAATGGCAACCAACTCAGTGTAATTATTCGATGGTCACCAAATCACGACGGTTAATCACAACGGTGAAATATGGTTCAAAGCAAGAGAAGTCGCAAGCGCTCTAGGTTACGCTCGACCAAAAGATGCAGTACACGACCACGTCGAACCTGATTGTAAAATGAAGATAGAGCAGGCCTCGTTTATCAACGAACTTGGGGTCTACTCACTAACGTTCTCGAGTAAAATGGAGCGTGCGAAACACTTCGGAAGGTGGGTGCACACAGAGTCTTACCAAGCATTAGAAAGGGTTTAGCTGACGTCGGTCTCAAACACAATCAGTTTAAAATGATCACTGAGTTCGACCTTCATACGAAAGTTGTTGGTTTTCTTAGGAAATATTATCCAGAAGCTATTTTGATAGCTGCTTGTGGTGAAAATCAAGACACTTCGAGTAAAAGAATAAACTCGTGGAAAAAAGGTTACCAACGTGGAACACCTGACTTGATTATTGCCAATGCAAACCGACAGCATAGCGGACTCGTGATTGAGTTCAAGAACCCAGGTGGCACAGGTAAGACATCCAAAGAGCAAGACTCTCTGCTACTCAGATATAAATCCGCTGGTTATCTAACACTCTTGTGTGACTCGTACGACGACGCTATTACCACGGTGATAAAATATTTCTTTGACGTTGGGTTTCAGTGTTCCCAGTGTTTTCGTAAATTTAAAAATAAATCAGCGTTGAGTAACCATGAGAGACGTTATTGTAAAGAGACTTTTTAGACAGCGAGTAATAAGTCGAATTAGCACTCGTTCTCGTTGTTGAGACGACGTTTGAAGCGACAACTGCTCTAGCATTTTTTAAAGACGTTTTTTAACTCGATAAAATATCTGCGAAACTTTCTCTCTTTATTTCACAAACCTTGTGACCACTGTGTGAAAAAATGTTTCTATGAGACATTGGACGCTTCACGTGACCAATGTCTAAATTTAAAAAAGTGGGGTATCCGAGAACACCCTTAATTTTGTGTGGAAGGATGATGACGTCTGCACACTGCACGATATTGCTCAGCACCACCAACAAACGATGGTCCTGGGTTGTATCTCCAATTGAATGGCGCTTCAACAGTTGTTCCGCTAGTGTCGCGACAAACAGCACAGTACGCTTTTAGAAATGTGATGTCGTCCGCTACTGGGAGCAGTGTGTCGAGCTCACCAATTCTTTTTAAGCGCTCTGTCGCTATGAGACCACAAATAATGACGTGAATGCCAGCTTTGATGTACTCGCGAATAACTGGGAGTAGATCAGAGTACCAATGGCCCTCGTCAATGCCGATGACGTCATAGTCAGCTATCTCGGAAGAACTTGGAAGGTTGGTGATTAACTTCGCAGGTAAACTGTCTGATCCGACAACAATGGTCTGACGATGTGTGGAGAACGCGTGGTCAGTTCGCCTAGTGTCACCTGTGTTGTTCATGTAGAGGACTTTGAGCCCTGATTTACTTAACGTGATTAACCTACGAAGAGTCTCTGTTGTTTTTTCCTGCAAACATGGGACCAATCACGATTTCTAGTTTACCGAGTTTCTTCATGATTACTATACCTCCAGAGAAATGCTCTCTCCTGTTGCGGCAACTGTTGCTCGTTGTTAAATATCCGCTGAAGCTCCAAGTTTTTAAGATGAGACCTCGAGCTCTCGTGTCTTGAGCGATGCATTGGGTTGTTGGTAACCACACCACATGGGTAACAATTGTACGACGCGCCGCCGTGCGCAAAATCCAGGTGAGTGTGTGAGAGTATGTGACTCATAATATCGCCCGCACCCACTATTTCGTTACACCCCACCCTACAAACGTTGACGTCACAGTTTGCGGCGAGCTCTAGCCACGCTTTGGCTTTGGTTGAGCATGGTTTCCATAGAAGGGTCGCCAAGAACACTTCGAGGTAGTTACCGAGTAGTGTAGCGGCGGACTCGCAAGGGTTGCTCAAGTAGTGGCTACTTGCTAACGTAAGACGTTTGAATGGTGAGTAACACCACACAGGGATCATCTTGGCTAGTTCGTTAACCATCCTGTTGGCTCTAACTTCATCAAGCCCGACCCAAGCCTCATGAGCGAACTTTGTATAGAGAATCTGGGCACCAAATTGTCTCGACACCTCTTCGTTTTTACGATCGGGGTCGCACAACTTGAAGACTTGCGAGTACCCTTTTAAGACGTTGGGTCCAGAGGCGCCTTGTGGGGTAGACGCATCGACAAAGGACATTCTCCGCATTGCGTCGATCTCCTCTTCTTGGCGGGCTTGGTCTTGAGTCATCTCTTCTGCGATGTCTTGGACTTGAGTCATTATGTTATACCCCCAGAAAAAATCCTAATTTTTTTAGTGCGTTTGGTCTGGAACTGTGAGATACCTGTGAGGTCAACTGTGAGACACCTGTGAGGTCAACTGTGAGTAAGATAACATGTGATAGTGTATTAGATGGTTGAAGACTCACAGACGGCTGTTGAAGCGAAGATCACGGCTGACGTGAAAAGTGTTAAGGTGAAGGACCCAAAACGCGTCGCTGCTGGTAAAAAGTTGGCTGAGATATCGAAAGCTGCGAAAGAAAAGAAAATGCGTGAAATGATAGTCAACGAAGAACAGGATAGTGAGTGGAGCTATGGTTACATTGTTGGAACACTTGGTGTTATCATTGCCGCTGCTTCGCTATGGTACACAATTAGCGGTGAAAAAGAGCCTGTGAGTGCTACACCAACACCTGCGTCAGAAAGTCATAGAACTCGTCGTCCAGCGTTAGACACGTTTGACTCTTGAACAAAACACACGACAATGTATATGGCTGCGATCGATCGAAAAGAACTTATGAACGAACTGTACGACGCGCTACTTGTTACGACTGGCGCTGTGGCAGTGAGTATGATTTCGAAAAAGGCTTTGGGAGAACCATTGGGAACACCAGAGACTGTGAAAGGCACAGTGAGACTTGCTGCGGCTGTTGGTGCAGGAACGCTGCTAGTAAAGTGGGTGCAATCGAAAAAGTGGATACCGACAGACCCATTTAAATCAAACGTAAGTTAATGGCGAGTGTTGTGGCTGGAGGGATATTTAATGCAGTGGCTTTTGCAGGCGCTGGCTTTATGTTTTCGAAATTTAATCACACAGGTTATGAAGCTGAGATGAAAAGGCACAACCATGCGTTGGAACAGCTAGCCAGTGCGAAAGAAGTGTGGTATGAGAATGAGGTCGCCAAGAAAGATAAGATCCAGCGTTTACGACAACGGCTCTCTGACGCTAATGCTGACATCAACGACACAAACCACGCGTTGGAAGAACTTAGAAGCGTAATGACTATTCAGTACAGCGGTCGAGTGTTCACTGAGAGCCCGAAGATTGCGGATTACTACCAACCGAGTGCGGAAATGAAGGAATACCAATTATTGTTTGTTAGCGCGTTAGGTTTGGGTAGTGGAATAGCGGTGTGGGTACTAGTTCGGTGAAAAAATGTTGGAGTAGTATAAGTGATGGACAAACTTATGAGGCAGATGAGTTATGGTTTGACAATTGACGAGATCGCGAGTGAGACGCAAATTGAGTGTGGAGGCACCTTCAGGATTCACTACTGCTCGGATTGTGACGTTGTGAAAAACATGACTGACTGCGGTGGGTACGCGTGTCCAAAGTGTGGCGACATCGAGTGGGGCTACATTCAGAGTTATGGCGACATGAGACTCACACGACTAAAAAGCGTTCACAAACGGTCTTGGTGGATGGGGAGGAGACTGCGGAACGTTGTGAAGGGTGAGCACCTTGAGTTGATAAAAGAGGACTTCTTGAAAGTTGTCAATGTGTTGCACTCATGCAATTTGATAAAGGGTAGAAATGTTAGCAGATATGGATACTACATTATTAGGTTGTGTCATAGAAGACAACTCGAGACACTCAAGAAGGTGCTTGACCTCAAAGACGGGAAGGTGAAAGACTTGTTCGACGACAATTTGTTTGGGGTGGTGTACCCAAAGCTGGGATGGTGTGAAAGTGGCGATATTTATTACAATGAGTGGCTTAGGAAAAAAAGTGTAGTGTAAGTATAAGCCAATGAGTCGGACTGTGAAAAACCCACTGACAAAAAGACGGGCGCATAAGACGAGTGTAGCCGTTGTCAATTCACTAACAGACGAAGCGACCAACGTTCACGGCTTCTTTAGAGATCAAGAGGGACAACCTGTAGTCGAAGACCTCGCACCGTCAACGCATCTGTTGGATCGAGCACTGAGAGGGTTCACAAGGTCTTATGGAGTCGAAGTAATTGACGACAGAGACATCAATCAGGTAAACGCTAGTAGAAGTGCTGTCACTAACCTTTTGAGACGTGAGCTGGGTGAGACCAACGGAATGAAAGTGGTAGAGACAGTCAAGGTCACTTTTGAGAAAGTTTTAGAGCGTGATAAGACCACATACAAAACTGCCTACTTTAACAGCGAAACGTTCGTCGTCATTAACGAGCATGACATCGAGGGTGTCGCCAATCGTGGGTCGGAGCAGATTTTGACGCGGATAGCTGGGTGGTTATCTGAGGGGTCTGGATGGACTATCGACAAAATAGATGCGCACTACGTCAACGTCGCTATTTACAGACCTTTGCATGGGAGTAGCTACATTGCGTTGCCAAAGGAGCTGTGCAACAGTATGAAGGGTCTGATAAATGTAAATAACGATGATGACAACGAGTGCTTTTAGATGGTGCCACCTCGCACACAAATTTCCTGTTGGAAAAAACTCTGACAGAACGTCAAAGTACGTCAAACATGTCAGTGAGCTGAATTATGACGGAATCGACTTCCCAGTCGCACTCAAAGACTACAACAAGATCGAAAAGGCGAACGATATTAGCATAAATGTTTTTGGGTATGAAGATAAGCAGCCATTCCCTGTGTACGTTTCTAAGGAAGCGCACCCTGACCATATGGACCTACTGTTGATAACTAATGATGTGGGCAACAAGCATTATGTGTATATTCGTGACTTCAACAAATTCATGCACCGGCAGACAAAGCACGAGGCGAGAAAGCACTTTTGTAGGTATTGTTTGCAGTGTTTTACCCGAGCGGACGTGCTCGAACGCCATGTGGAGGTATGTTTGGTCATTAATGGGAAGCAAGCTATTAAAATGCCGCAAAAAGGTGCGAAAGTGAAATACGAGAATTTTAGCAGACAATTAAATGTACCATTTGTGGTGTACGCAGACTTCGAGGCTATCACACAGAAGGTGCACACAACAACACCATCGAGCAAGTGTAGCTACACAAACGCCTACCAGAGGCATGTTGACTGCGGCTATGGGTATAAACTGGTTTGTTGCTATGACAACGAGTACAGTAAGCCAGTAAAAGTGTATCGCGGTGAAAACGCAGTCAACAAGTTCGTTGGGGAGATGTTAGAAATTGTCGAATATTGTAAAGAGACATCTGAGAGTCACTTTAACAAAGAAATGATACTGACTGATGCCGATAAGAAGAACTTTGACGAGGCAAAGAGTTGTCATATTTGCAGTGTTGAGTACACTGGTGCTAACGTTAGAGTGAGAGACCACTGTCACGTGTCAGGTAAGTACAGAGGGTCTGCACATCGCGATTGTAACGTGAACTTTAAGTTGACTGATAAAATTCCTGTGATCTTTCATAACTTGCGCGGCTACGATAGCCATTTCATCATGCAGGAGATTGGCAAGTTTGGTCAAGACATAAACGTGATACCGAACAACATGGAGAAGTACATGGCGTTCATGCTTGGAAAAAACTTGGTATTCTTGGACAGCTTTCAGTTCATGAGTAGTGGTCTAGACAACTTGGTGAAGAACCTACCAAGAGGCGCTTTCAAATACACGTCAGAAGTGTTTCGTGATGAGGGGTTGGCACTAATGACAAGAAAGGGGGTCTATCCCTATGATTATATGGACTCCTTTGATAAATTTGACGAATGCGAGCTACCCTCCAAAAAGGACTTTTACAATATTCTGAATGACGAAGATATTACGGAAGAAATGCATGAGCGTGCTTGCGATGTGTGGGACTACTTCGACGTTGAAAACATGGGTGGGTATCACGACCTGTATTTGAAAAGTGACGTGCTCTTGCTTGCCGACGTTTTTGAGAACTTTAGAAAGACATGTCACCGTGAGTACAAATTAGACCCGTGCCACTATTTCACATCACCTGGATTGGCTTGGGATGCCATGTTGAAGATGACTGGAGTGGAACTTGAATTGTTGTCCGACATCGACATGTTCCAGTTCGTAGAACTAGGTATGCGTGGTGGTGTGAGCTACATATGCAACAGACATGGCGTGGCGAATAATAAGTACATGGAAGGGTATGACAAAGAGCAAGAGTCGAAGTATTTGATGTACCTTGACGCCAACAACTTGTATGGATGGGCAATGAGTCGAAGTCTACCCACGGGCGGCTTCAAGTGGTTGACTGAGAAAGAAATAGAAAAAGTTAATCTGCACGACTATCACAACAATAGTAAAAAAGGTTTACTGCTCGAGGTCGACTTGGAGTACCCAGCCCATTTGCATGACCTACACAACAATTACCCGTTGGCTCCCGAGAAGATGGAGATAACCGTTGACATGTTGTCGGAGTACTGCACGAAAATCAAAAATAAGTTTAACGTGAGTGTTGGTGGTGTGAAGAAGCTGGTGACTAATTTGATGGACAAAAAAAAGTATGTGTGTCACTACGGAAATCTGCAGTTGTACATGGATCTTGGATTAAAAATCAATAAGATTCACAGGGTCCTGCAGTTTGACCAGTCCAAGTGGCTAGGCAAGTACATCGACTTTAACACAGTCAAAAGAACTGCGGCTAAGAACGCTTTTGAGAAGGACTTCTTCAAGTTAATGAACAACAGTGTGTTCGGAAAAACGATGGAAAACTTGAGGAAGCGTGTGGACGTAAGATTAGTGACCACTGCGGAGAAATTTAAAAAGCTTGTCTCAAAGCCAACGTTTGTGTCTTGCAAGATATTTAGCGAGAACTTAGTTGCTGTCCACAAAGTCAAAGAGACGCTGACATTAAATCGACCTGCATATGTGGGTATGTGCACACTAGACTTGAGCAAAACGCTGATGTACAATTTTCACTACAATTATATTATGAAAAAGTACTCTAGCGACACCTGCAGATTGCACTTCACTGACACCGACAGTCTGTTGTACACAATCAAAACCGATGACGTCTACTCTGACTTTATGATGGAGCGCGAAAAGTTTGACAATAGCGACTACCCCGCAGACAGCCCATTCGCTTTTTAAAGAGAACAAGAAAGTCATTGGCAAGATGAAAGACGAGTGCGCTGGAACACCAATTATCGAGTTCGTTGGTTTGCGTAGTAAGATGTACAGTTATTTGAAAGAGGATGGAGGTGGTGGGAAAACTGCTAAAGGTATCAGAAAGAACATAATTAAAAAGGTGATCAGACACGAAGATTACAAAAGTGTGTTACTCGAGCAGAAACAGTTGCGACACACAATGAAGACCATTAGAAGTGTCAAACATCAGCTCGGTAGTTATGAAATTAATAAAGTATCGCTATCCTGCTTCGATGATAAGCGATACCTTTTAGAAAATGGTATTGACTCCTACGCATATGGTCACAAAAACATTGTAGTGAGAGATACCACTGAAAATAGTGAACAAACGGACTAATTCGCGAAACAACCGGCTATTTGTTAGCCAATCAAAAGAGCACCATTTCGCTATCCATTTGGATAAAACGCCACTAGAGTCAAAATCTAGTGGGTTTTTTTCGCGCGTGAATTGGAAATGTGTCAGTCAAAAAAGCGTGAAAATTTTGAAGCGACACAAATTTGTGAAAATGTTGAAACGACTATTTTTTAAACGTGACTGAAATGTGATTTGGTATAAATTCAGTATTGTTTCGCGAGTCTCGCGCGTGTTTGACATTAATCGGTGGGGAGGGGTGTGTTAAGCCTAATTAACGACTGCTGTAGTAGTATAGAACATGACGGTGCGAGCTTACTCGACGTTATCCACAAGTGTGGGCACCGTGGCATCGCTAATTTTTGCGCTAAATCGCGATTTGGTGTAAAAATTAACGTTGCTATGGCACTCGCATTTGTGGTTGGCGTCGCTGAGCCCGCACCGCCATGTTCTATACTACTTTCCACCGCCAGTTCCTGTATTACCTGGGATTCAGCTACAAACAGAACCGAACATATCCCTCCAGGCAATGTAGAGGTCGGCGAGTCTCCAGAGCAGGTTCGTCTCTTATTTCCTATAATGTTTGTTTTCTGTACTGTTGGTAGCTATGATTTCGACTTCAGGAGTGCCAGAATATACCGATTGTTTCTCGAGTGGGCTATTGCGAAGTACTCGCTATCCTGAATATTTTATCAAGTAACGTCTATTTCGGTTGTCTCCCTTGAGACTTTAGATGCCACATCTACGTAAGACAAAAAACAAATAAATTTTGATGTCTCATCTATGCGAGTATTTCCTACGGGGTCAGACTACGGAAAGTTCATCATATACAATTGCTTCGTTCTTTAAAAAAACCATCTGCGATATGGATGGCAGTTGAAAGATGTACCACTCCATTGTAAGTGTGGCAAGAATTTTTCATCAGACCACGCCATGATATGCCTTTTTGGTGGACTACCAATAATAAGGCATAACGAGATTAGAGACATAACCACCCAATGGCTGACGAAAGTATGTTCTGATGCGGAAAAAGAACCACAGGTCCAGAACGGCAAACAGGCAAGATGAAGCAAGAGTAGATATTAGAGCAAAGGGTTTTTGGAGTAGGCAGCAAGTTGCATTTTTTTATGTTAGGGTTTTTCACCCAAACGATGCGAGCTGCCGAAATACCAATATACCTGCACTCTACAGACAACATGAGATGGCTAAGAAGAGGGAGTATGGAGACAGAAGTTGAATATGCTGCATTTACACCTCTTGTGTTTTCAACAAGTGGGGGACTTGGAAAAGAGACAACCGTTGCTTATAAACGCCTAGCAGAATTGTTAGCACAGAAGCGAAAGTCAGAATACAGCATCACACTTGCGTGGATGCGATGCACATTATCTTTCGCCTTGATACGGTCGGCAGTTATGGCGATAAGAGGGAGCCGTTCTTCTACGAATCGGGATCCACACGCAAACATTGAACTGGGCTATAGAGAAAGCCGTTTAGGAGTTTTTTAATTTAATTTTGTTTTTTGTTTTCTTATTTATTTATTTATTTTTTAATTATATTTATTTAAAATTGGAGGATTTTATTTAAGAAATAAAAAACGTGTCGCGTGTGATTATCGAGTTATAATGGCACGAGAGATGCGTGTAAAACACCAGGCGATAGCCGAGTGTTTTACTAGCTTCTCGAGTGCCATTATAACTCGATAATCACACAAGACAAAGTTTTTTATTTCTTTTATAAAAGAACACCATTATTATTAACAATAAAGCCATGACAAATGTAGATTTACCTGTTATAAGAGGCGTTGTTATGTGCGTTGCTAGGAAGCCTTTATTGAAAACATGTTGGCGATTACACTAAAGGTTGCATTTAAAACATTCTGTTGTGTTAGTACCTTGATTAGCCTTGTATCCAGGTATTCTTTGACTTCCTTTTGTGATTTAAACTACATAAAATCCGTCAAAAACGACAAAATCTACGCGAAGAATCACGTCAGCTTATGCTTTATTGAGTTATAATGCACCGGTTTTTGAGCTCAGTAACCAATCAGATAGCGTGTACTCGCTCATTTACTTCCGGTTATTTTATAAATGTATATAAATGTTTTTAAATTAGATTTTTAAATTAATTAATTAATTTAAATTAGATTTTTAGATTAAATTAGATTTTTATGTAATATATTACCATTAATTGGTAAAATATAGTATTATCTAATTGTAATCAATTTCAGATGCAATTGAGATTTTATTATTATTATTATTATGTATTTGGAGAATTATGTCTATCGCAATTATATTATCATTATTATTATTATATTATTATTATTATTATATTATTATTTGTATTATATTATTACATTATATTATATATATATATATATATATAAATATTATTAGTACTAGTGTTTGAGCAAAATTATTTTAAAAAATAAATAAATAAAGTAAAATAATTATTTTAATAATAATAATAATAATAAAAGACGTATTAGGAGCATTATACAATAGTCTCAATGCTCTTACAACAATATATTCTTAATTTTACTTATAAAACTAATTACAGTTTCATTATAAGATAAAGCCTACTGCATATATTATCACCATGAACAAAAAACTATTAATTTTAAAAAATAAATGTCTTAAGTGCTGACTTAAAACTACTTAACATATCAAAGCTTCTAATTTCCTGTTGTAATGAGTTCCACAGTTTTGGTGACGCGACCGAGAACGCTCTGTCTCCATGAGTCACCGTTTTGGATTTTGGCTCAAGCAGCAGATTTCGGTCAGATGATCTCAAAGCACGAGTAGGTTTATATTTAGTTATCAAATCAGTAATATAAACAGGCGCCTGGCCATGCAAAGCCTTGATTGTAATTATTTGTATCTTAAATACAATCCTTGATCTCACCGGCAACCAGTGAAGATTACGAAGCACAGGGGAGATATGCTCCGATTTTTTAACGCCTGTAACAACTTGCTCAATTCAGCTTCTGGTAAGCCATATAAGATGCTATTACAGCTGTCAAGTTTTGATGTTATGAATGTATGCACCAACTCTCACAGTTCTTTTTACTCAAATATTTCCTGATCCTGCCGATATTTTTTATAGCAAAAGTGGTCGATTACATGAGTATTTAATTTTAGATGTCTATCAACAGCAACACCGAGATCACGTGCAACCGGAGCCGGTTGGATTATCACATCATTGACACATATTTCTGGCATTGTATATTGGTTCACAATTCATATTTTACACCTCGACAAAGGAAGTCCTTAATAGTTTCAACTCCGGACAAGAGAACAAACTTCAGAATCATCTGGTTCTCCAAGGCTTCTTCTTCAATAACGTCATCAAGTTCTCACAGTCGAAATTAAACGGCATATGGTCTAAATCCCAATCAAACCTCCCAAAGAACATAATAACTTCACCATCCGTTACATCAATAACTCACTTCCCACACACAAAAACCTTTTACTAAATGGGGAATAATGTCGAACTCTGATTGCTCCTTCTGCTTAAACCCTGAAACCCTCCTACACGTAGTTGCTGGATGTAAATCGTGCTTACCACGATTCACATGGAGACATGATTCTGTTCTGAACTTTATTGCACAAACCCTATAGGCAACCTGTCAAAAACTCTAATCTCTTCGTTGTAACTGGTGACACGTTCCGCCCAGATCTGCTTCTATCCATTTCCACTGATTGTCTCTATATCCTTGAATCTCTGTCGGATATGAATCTAATCTCCAAACAAATGTTGATCGCAAAAGATCAAGATACAAAGATCTCATTACACAGCAAAAGGAACATTTTAAATCCGTCAAATTTGTCAATAAGCTCCTTAAGTGATTTATCAAAAGAATGTCATACCTTTTTGATATGTTGAGCGATCTAGGTCTTGATAACAAACACCAAAATTATTGTATTAGGAGAATTATGTCTATCGCGATTAGAACAACTATATATTTTGTTGTAGAAATAAGGACTGGACAAATCCGGAATTACTGAACATATAGTTTTTCTATACAGTTTGTAAATAATAAATAGGTTCAAGTAGTCAATAGCGCTCCGTCGAGATGACGTCAGTACCGATGTTTGTACGCTTTTACCCACAATTATTGCGGCCATAACAAAAGAAATAGCTCATTTGCAATCATTCAAAACCACTTCTGTGACGGGGACACCCTGATTAAAGATTGTTATAATAATTTGTGAGTCAAATTTGGTTTGTTTGTCCGCTTTTTGAGCTATTAATAGCAGCCAGACTCTACGCTATTATAAATTACCTAAATTAGTGAGATTTATAATTGTATATATATAAAGAATTTCAATAAAGTTTCCATTATTATTATTATTATTATTATCATTATTATTATTATTATTATTATCATTATTATTATTATTATTATTATTATTATTTTTCATTCTTTTCCAACATCATTAAATATTCGACTCTCTCGTTCAACTCCACATGGTCCTCAGTCCAAAGCAAACTCCCTAAGAACATATTTAACTTCACCATCCGATACATCAACAACACGCTTCCGACTCGCAAAACCTTGTGAAATGGGGAATATCACCTACATCTGACTGTTCATTCTGCTTGCAACCTGAGACCCTACTTCACGTCATTGCTGGTTGCCAAACATACCTAAACGAAGGGCGGTTTACTTGGCGACATGACTCTGTTTTAAATTTTATTGCCTCCTCACTCAACTCCGTACAAAATTATAGCCTCTACGCTGACATACCTGGCTACATCAGCCCATCTGTTCTCACCGGAGATAGATTACGCCCCGATCTTTTGGTAACAATCGAAAACAAATGTATATATATTCTCGAACTCACAGTCGGATTTGAATCCAATCTACTCAATAATGCCACCCGTAAGAGACAGAAGTATCAGGAACTAATTACGGAACAGAACAACAATTATGAACAAGTTAAATTTGTGAATCTGTCCATCAGCTCACTCGGAGTCTTCAGTCAACCATCATTAGAATTTATTGAAATGCTGAAAGATCTCAAATTTGACGAACGTTGCCGAAAGTACTTCATGAAAAGAATAATTAACATTTGTATAAGAACCTCATACTATATTTTCTGTAAACGTAACAAAACCTGGGACAACCCAACACTAATGCAAAACTAATATTATATATATATCATATATATCGTTAATTCAAGTAGACATTGGTGAACTACCTGTAAAAGAGAGGTTTATCATTGTAGTATATATCAATTATGAATAAATAAAGTTTACATCATTATCAGTGTTGCTGCTTCCTCCGCAGGCTCTTCTTTTGCAGGCTAGGGGGCGGCGCAGGCGCAATAGAGCGCCAGCAATGCTTCGCCTTGATTTATCCCCTTCCCGTCGTTCCTCGCGCGCCTCCCTCTCAATTTATAATAATAATATAATAATAATGAAGATTTTATTAAAAAATACATATCATCGCATGGTGAACCGTGAATTGCAATATGTTACAAAAGAGATTAAGGATCCTTAAACATCAATTAAATGTAGAAAGGGGTAAAATATTACAATATATACAAAAATTTATAATGCACCTATAAAAGCAGTTCTAATTAGTCTTATGAGCCTTCGAGTTCATTGGTTCGTGCGGCATTTAAAAAGTGATGGACGATCTTTATTTCGCAAGTTACGATTATGCACCTGCTCTCTAGATGGCGGTATTAAATGAAAAGGTTTCGAGTCTTGTTTACTTAGTTTACGTATAGTGATATCACAAAGTTCGGAGCGTCTAATCTTGGGAGAGTGGAGAATTCAAGAGCTTCATAGTAACTCAATCCAGGGAATATAATTCACATAGCACGTTTCTGGATGGACTCAATAGCATCACTGAGGTAAATGGGTAGGCTATTGTAGAGACTTGACGCGTAATTCGAAACTCTCCTTCTGGTGATTAGATTGCGTGATCGCATTATGCGACATTCACGCGGATTATATGTTGACCTTTGAATCATGATATTATGACCGTCTCGCTGTCTTAGCTTACGTTCATATCTTTCCACTATATGAACTAGCCGTACATTCAACTCCATTGCTTGCTTAGGTATGTGTTCCTGTCATCTATCTTATTCTTACTTATTTCCATCATACCTTATTGTACATACCTTATTTGCTATTGATATCTACACAAACAACGAGTCTTTCTTTATGAGGATTTCTGAAACATCAATAATAACAATAGCAAATTACAATAGTACAATAAGGTATGATGGAAATAAGTAAGATAGATGACAGGAACACATACCTAAGCAAGCAATGGAGTTGAATGTACGGCTAGTTCATATAGTGGAAAGATATGAACGTAAGCTAAGACAGCGCATAGACAGCGAGACGGTCATAATATAATGATATAATCCGCGTGAATGTCACATATGCGATCACGCAATCTAATCAAATCACAAGAAGGAGAGTTTCGAATTACGCGTGGTATAGAATACGCGTCAAGTCTCTACAGCTATGATGCCAAACTTGACAACAATACTCAAGAATAGATCGAACCAGGGATAAGAAAATAGTCACAATATTTTTATGAGGGATACCAGCACGGGATAGAACTCTGATAATATGGAGACGTTTAGAGGCTTTCTTAACTATTTTGAGAATGTTCTCATTCCACTTGAAATTGCTGCTGATGGTTACTCCTAGCAGTTTGTGTGAATTAGCTCGATCAATTGGTGATTCATCTATGGTAAGAGGTTGAAGTAACGGTTTACACGAGAAAAGCAAATTCCAACTTTCTTGCATTTTTTAACATTTAATTTCATGTGATTAGAGGTCTAGATTATATTCTAGATTAGATTGCAGAGTTGACTCCTTGCCACGAGGGATGACTTCAGATATTGTTACATCATCAACATATTTCCAATAGGAGCAATTTAATTGAGAAGATGTTTCCAAGTCGTTAATCATGGTAAGAAACAAGATTGGGCCGACAAGATTTGGTTCCCTGAGGGACTCCTGCGGACACCATACCCCAGGCAGAAAAAGCTTTTCCGATCTTCATAGACTGACGACGATTTGACAAGAAGCTACAAATCCAAGGGATCAGGCAACTCCGGACACCGATTTGGATCAGCTTCTGAATAACGATGGTGTGGTCAATTCTGTCAAAAGCCTTACTGACGTCAAGAAAACATATTCTGAGGTACTGGGCTTGGGTGTCTGTGAGGAGAGCCAATTATGAAGCATGTCTAGCAAGCAATAAGTTGTAGAGGTTCCCTTAAAGTGCTTATGAAACGAAATTTTCGACCCCTGTTTTATTTGATATTCTTATAGTTTTTGACGCGCTGAATAACGTGGCATTCATTTTTTTCTCCGGGTTTTAGAAAGTAGTTTATTTTTCGTCTGAAAGTGACATTTTGAGTAACAAGACGTCCGGGGTCTGGAACCGAATTAGTTGCGGTTTAACGTCACTGGTTAGAGTCGTCTGGAGATTCTTATAGTATTTTACTATGGTTTCTTTATATGATTCGTCATAATAAGCTTGAAACTGCGTTTTTTGGATGCGAATAGTCGTTCATGCACGTTCAGTAATCCTACAGTTTGTATGCTTTGTTTAATATGCTTCTACTTGTCGTTTTTCAAACATTGAGAGGCATAAGAGCAACTCGGACAGACGCATATGTCGGATGAACTGTGCTTGTGGCAGCTTTCATGAGACCTAACCGTGATGAGACTCTCAAATACAGTGTGAAAGTAAAACAAAATCGCTTGGTATGCCTGAATATATTATATTATATTTTATTTAGATATCCAAAACAGAAATACTGTATAACCACCTACTTTCAAGAGAACTGCACAGCAGAAATTAAATTTCATACTGTTGTTGTAAACGCAAGACATCAACAATGACAACAGGCAACATGCAATTATTACAATTGACTGACCAATTCATCGGGGTACATGTTTCTCATTTCTGTGTTTCTTGCTAACTATATTTGATGAATTCTGCTGCGTAATCTGTGCTATTTGATATTACAGTATCACATTGATATTATATTCGACAATTATGTCAGTTCTGTAGTCTGTTCAGCCGCGCGTTCAGTCGTTCATTCTGAGTAATGTGTGGACAGTAGTTATTTGCACCGTGTGCCGGCTTACCACACTAGTAATACACATCGCAGACCGCGTTATATTCTTGATGTATAAACCCGATTTGTTGGCAAACAGAAAACAATACGAAGTGATATCTATTTATTTTATAGGCTAACAATTATTTAAGTTTGGATGTTTGCTTCGCATCATGTTTCAATCAACTGTGCGTCGGCACAAACAAGCCACGGTTTAAAGCTATACACGACCGAATCGTTTTGAATTTAGTAGTTCTTACTTTATTAAATGATATTTTATTATCTAAGTCCTTTAGATCCATGAAAAAAGCTACCTTCTAACTTGTGCGTGTTAATCGGATGGCTGCACGTTTACTATTAGCGCACAGCTGACTTTATACGAGCGGATGTACCTACACACGGCCACAGTTTCAAGTTTTAAACCACACACATTCACGCGGTATCGAATATAAATGAACCACTTGTGTTTCTGTAAATATACACAGTTTCTGTAAATATACACAGTTCCAGTCGGTATCAACAGCTCAAAAGAAAACACGTGAAAATCCGATGATTTATCCACGGAACATATTGAATATATTCAATGGCATACACTCGACGCACCACTTCACTTTCTTTATGCATATTTAATTTACTATTTTGTTGTTAGGCCACACCAATTTTATTTTGTGTTTCACGGGCAGAAACCCATTTTTTTCAGGATCGGAGGCGGGGAAAAAAATAAAAATAAAATTGTATTGATGAGTCATGAATGTTCAAATTCATCAGAAGAAATTTATATATCACAAGTAAAGACTAAACACAATATAATATTGATATACATTTGCCTAATTAATTCAGATCAATAAAGACACAAGAGTTACTTAGCAAGAGGAATTTTGCAGTGTCTACAGGATCTGTTTGCTTTCAATAAATATAAATGTACCTGACATGTATTCGAAAAAATGTAGTACACTATATAAAATAACCATAAAATTCATGTTCTGGCCACGCTAAAAGAAATCTGAACAATTACAAGTTACTTCAATATACTACAGACGCATTCTGAGCACTATTGAAGAGATCATTACAGGCATATATACAATATTAAATGTCACTTTAAAGCCATTGCTTGAGAGCACACAGATCGTCTTGCAGAACAGTGTGCATGTGCACGCTATAATTGTAAAGAGGACTGGAGCCTACAGCCTACCGTTCCGGACTTCCGGTTCATGAATATTGCTCAATGCTGTCCTCAATGCGATCCAAAAAAGATGTGCAAAACCTCAGGATTTTTAGCGTGTCTTTACAATTCGAATTTGCCATAAAAATGAGCTTCGGCAAACACGGAACTATAGATTTTTATTATTTTGGATTCTTGACTTATTTATTATTTTATTTTAAAAATAAAAGGATAAGATTTCAATTTTATTTTTATTCTGTTTTTCGGATTTTTAGCGTCGGCGGGCCCGTGAAACACAAAATAAAATTGGTGTGGCCTTAATGATGAAGATTAAGCAGTGAATTTCGTCCTCTTGATTTAATAGCAAGACTTGCGATTTTCTCTAGACACTTCTGACTTTCTTTAGCATTTATTATCGATGCGTTTTATTTTCACTGCCGTGATTCTGCTATACTTGTTTATGTTCCTTGACACGCCGAGTACAACCAGTGACGTCACAAGGCTTGTTTTGGCCGCGCGATGAACCGGACGTCTACTCGTCAACTTTGAAGGTCGATAAAACTACTTTGCAAAGTCGTAGAACAAAAATAAACATAATCAGCGAAGCACGAACTATAAGAATATCAAATAAAATCGAGGTCGAAAATTTCGTTTCATAAACACTTTAAGACAACCAAACTTGTTCGGGTCTATTTTATGTCTCATGTCGTGTATCATCCATTTCACCACAAAGTCCTCAAGGACTTTGGACACGGTTGAGGTAAGGGCAATAGCGCGAAGATCATCTTCATCACTGACTGCGTGGGCTTTAGGAACAGGGATAATAAAGGAGTCTTTCCAGGTGGACGGGAAGATACTCGAACGAAGGGAGGCATTAAAGATCGTAGTAATGGGATCAGCAAGCTCGAATGCAAATTATTTGATGATATGGTTAGGGACGCCATCTGGTCAACTACTCATGTTAGGATTTAACTTAGAAAGTTTGTTATAAACTTCAAATGGTTGAATAGTGAGAGGACGTGGTTCTGTGGCTGGAAGGTAGGAAGGAAGATCTGCCAGGTTTAAGGGTGGAAGGTCTTCAGCAACTCTCAGGAAATGATTGTTAATCAGGTTAGTTAATTCTGGACCCTCAGTGATTCTGCCTTCTTTTTCAATGGAGAGGAGAGGAGAAGACAGTGATTTTCAAGACAGTTTACCAATGAACTTCCACCATTTGCTGGGATCGGAGTGTTAATTTTAGGTGTTGCACTTTTTCAACGTAAAAGGATTTTTTTCGTACTAAGAATAGCTGAGTGAACGTTCCCTCTGAGACGGTCTGGAGACGGTCTCCTGAGTTGAATGCTCTCTGTCTCTCCAGAATTAGGTACTTGATGGAAGATGTTATCCATGGTTTATCCGTGTTATGTGTCTGTTTTTACAGGAAAGAAGTGATTGAGGGCGTTGGTAATGGTTCTTGTAAAGAGGTGGTATCATCGATGTCTTGGAACCATTCGTATTGACTGACCCATCTCCCAAATGCATCAATGGCAGACTTGGGATAACGACGCAGTTGGCTTTTGGTAGTTAAGAGTAGGATTCGCTCCTTTAAGCCTGGTTTCCATATGGTCGCTACGCTGTCTTTACGGTCGCGGAAGTGCAGCAGTGAAGCGTGTTTCTTTTGTCATAAAAAAAGAAACACGCTTCACTGCTTCACTTCTGCGACCGTAAAGACAGCGCAGCGACCATATGGAAACCAGGCTTTACTGATGGGTGACCAAATAACAGCATTATGATCAGACATACCAAGAGGGGCATTTGTAACAGGATCAGCATAAAAGGATTTTAAATTGGTAATGATTAAATCGAGGATTGCTTGGCCACGCGTAGGCTGTTTGACAAGCTATTTAAGGTTTTGTTGATTTAAAGTTCGGATATATGTTCATTCTATTAAAGTCACCAAGAATTACTATACCACACTCAGGGTGGGTATTTCGAACGAAGTCAATTGATTTAACAATTAAACTCCGGTATCAGGAGGACAATATAGGACACATACCAGAATGCCCGAGAGAGGACGCGGTAGACGGCAAGGTCGAAGCCATAGCCACAAACTTTCAAAATCAGGGTGTTCAAGGTCGTTTCTTCGTTTACAGGGGATTTGGTGATTGACATACACACAAACGCCTCCACCACGTCCAGTTTTCCGTCTGTCAACTCTATGCAATGTATATCCAGGAATGTTAATAAAAGAAGAGTCAACAAAATCTGTCAGCCATGACTCGGTGATAACGACAACATCGGCTAAGTTATGATTTAAATACTCAGCCGGTTAGTTCATCAATTTTGGGGATGAGCGAACGAGCATTGCAGAGGCCGAACGCTAGGAAGTTGAAACTTGTTATGAGAAACTGGGTTAGGCGAAAGCTGATTAGAGGTAGGAATAGTTATTAAGTTTGTGTAATTCACACCATGTTGAGAAGTATAATTAGCAAAACTAACTCGCTTACTCTGACCAAGGTGTGAATTAATTGTCGGGATGTTGAACTTTCTTGCTGCTTCTTCTGATCTAGTTTTAAAACCCGCACGCCTTCTTCTTGGTCTTCTGAATGTGCTAACCATAATCGAGTGATCCGACAAACAGCACGAAGGCTCTGCAGGATCCGAAATAATGCCAAAAGCCGAGGACTGAAGATGTGATGGTTGAATGCCGCCACAAAAGGTGAAAACCACAATCGTCAAATAAAACCAAATGTAAAGATCCAGGCTGCGTGAGATTAACATGATAGATATTACATTGTTGAAGAAACCATTTGTTGAAATTAGAGAGGATATAGTAATAAAAAATACTCGTCGTCGTTCGTCATAATCTTTTTTTTTTGCTAAATCGCTACACCGGGATGTCAGTTTCTGTCAGCCATTTTCTGTCAGCCATTTTATAGTGTCCGTATCTAATTCCTTTAGTCCTGCGGGGCCTGTAGAGAGGGCAGTATTGCAATATATGGGTTATTGTTTGCTTTTCACCACATGGGCAAGCTTCGCTGTCGCGGGCGTCAATCTTGGCGAGAAAAGAGTGGGTCTTTCCCCACCCGGTGCGGAGGCGGTTAAGCCTGGCCTAGCGCACACGGTCGAGTTGGTGTCCAGCTGGTTTGGTTGAGGGTGAGTTTGAAGATCGTTTGCGTGCACTGTGTCGCCGGTGGAATCTTTGTGGTGGGTCGTCTTCGTGGATGTAGGGAACGAGCGGGCTGTCTGGATCTTGATCTGTCTGATTGCTGCGGGAGTGATGCCTGCGATGATGGGTAGCATTGGCAGTGGTGTGGGCGCCATGGCGCCGGAAATCAGCCGTAGGGCCTCGTTCAGCACGACGTCAAATTTCGCTATGTGACAGCTATGTGACCACACTGGTGCAGCGTATTCTGCGGTGGAGTACACCAGTACCAGGGTAGAGGTGCGCAGGGTGTTGAAGTTAGCCCCCCAGTGCGTACCAACAAGCTTTTTCAGTACGTTCACCCGCTTTGAAGCCTTCTCAACTACAGTTAAGAGGTGTTGGCGGAATGTCAGACTCCTATCAAGGGTTAATCCGAGGTAAACTGGTGTTTGGTCAAACTTGAGGATCTTGCCGTTGATCTCGATAACCAGCTTCTCGCCTGCCAGCTTGTTTGACGGAGCACACGGTTTTAGACTCGCTCAGCTTCAGGTGCCATTGGTTGAAGTAGGCACAAAGCGTAGCGAGGTCGGCCTGAAGGGCATGCTCGATCTCCTTGAAATCATTTCCCGGATAGCCTAGGGCACTGTCGTCGGCGTAGATGTACTGTCCTCATGAGGATCTGCATGGGAAGTCGGCAGTGTAGATATTGAACAGTATTGGTGCTAGTACTGAGCCTTGGGGGAGACCGTTTCGGAGATTCCGCTTCCTACTGCGTTCTCCGCTGGATGTTTCGACGTAAAACGAGCGGTTGTGCAACAGCAGCAGCATGAATTTTACGAGCTTGACGTCTGGGATGAGTTTGAGTAACTTGGAATACAGTCCGCGATGCCAGACGGTGTCGTAAGCAGCAGTAAGGTCCACGAACACTGCACCAAACTTTGTTTCCGCTGGAACGACGAAGTCTCGATATCATGAACAAGTCGCACTATCTGGTGGGGAGAACGGCCTCGGCGGAAGCCAGCTTGGGCATGTGGAAGATGGAGTTCCATGATATTGTTGATGCGCGCAAGAATTATTCTCTCCATAGCTTTGTAAACAATGCTTAGGAGAGAGATAGGGCGGTAGCTTTTGGCCTCATCGTAAGGCTTATGGGGTTTGAGGCTTCTCGCTATCGCTGGCGTTATTGTATTCTTGTAGTGCCGCCTCGCATTCGTCGTCCCAACACGGTATATATTGACCACGCCTACCACGGGGAATGGACGATTTTGCAGCAGTTGAGAGCATTTCAGTGAACGATTTGTATGTTACAGACGTGTTGCCTTGTGGAGGAGAAAAGTCTTGTGAAAGTGTATCGGTGAGGTCGGCGAATTTCGTCCAGTCCGCTCTCCTGAACTTCCACCTTTTCTTGTTCAGACTTTTGATCTTAACTTCTAGCTTCGTACCGATGATCTAGCTTCGTACCGATGATGATTGGGCAGTGACCTGAGCGTGGAAACCTGTCAAGGACTAAGCGCTCACTCGCTCCATGGTTACAAAGCTCAGGTCAGGGTTTGTCCACTTCTTGTGGCGGCCGGAGTAAAACGATGGATGGTCTTTAGCGTCATACATTTGGTACAGATCAGAGTTTTCAACCCAGCGTGCTACAGCTTCACTATTAGGTTAATATCAGAATAACCCCATCTGGTGAGGCTGTTAAAATCGCCGCAAATAATACTCCGAGCTGTCACTGTTGGTAGGTTGCGCTGGGTAACAACTTGCCGACTATCGGCGTCGATGGTGATCCATTCGATAGCATTTTCGGAGTCAGATTTCTGGACGACTTTCGCGTTGATTCCTCCGTGATGTTTGTGAGGGATAAACGCAATGGTGTTGTACCCTTCAATTGCAAGTTTTTCCTCATCCTTGCAGTGCTTTTCTGCCAGATATCGGTGAATAAGATCGCGTTTGGCTCTCGTGAGCCCTCCGACGTTGAGTTGAATTTCGGTACTAGTCATTATGATTCGTTTTGGAAAAAAAACGTATGCTCCCGATTCCAGATTTTTGTTGATGGCAGAAGTAGATGATGACCCAGAGATGGTGATTACCAGCACCACTACGAGGAAGTAGTTGACATGGTGCCAAAAAATAAAATAAAAAATACTGCCAAAATACGAAAATATAGAGAGCAATACACTGAGCATGCAGCCGTGAGCGGCGCTAAGGCGAGCAGCTGGGGGACGAGACAGTCCGTGTTGAACCCAACGCGCGCGTTATGTTAATTTCATTCCTTCGCCAGCTGTCATGGATGTCAGAGATATAGTTCTGGACTAGCCTGCGTGCAGACACTTGTTCACTGTTTGGATCTTCGCATTGGGCCCTGTGGTATTCTATATGCGCTGTACAATTATACGCATCTTTATTCTTTTTCTACTTTATTAATACTTCTTATTCAGTTTACACTGCATGTCCAACCACGCGGTAATATGACACGCATTATAATCAGAGTCTAAATGCGCTTATTATTCTAATTCTCGTCCCCATCACCAGTGAGTGTAATCAATGCTGGCAATGGCGGGTGATGTGTCGAGGTTTGGTTGGGGCAAGGTCCGACCGTCATTTCTTCAATGGCTCAACAGTCCAAAGTGGCTTCTTGTCTTCCTTTCTTCTTACTATTTCACCATGAGTTTAATGTTGAACGGAACATATTCAGTGTCCATTTCTACCATCGAGAAACGATTTGGCTTGTCAAGGTAAGCTAATCATGTAATTAATCAGCTTTTATTGTGATATGATAAACCAATTACTATCGTACAACAATCGTTATACTTATATAGCCTTCTCCACAGGCAACTCTGTGGCTTGTTAATCGTGTGGGGCCTGTGGGCAATGAAACATTTCGACATTCCAGGCAAGTCAAGGAAAGGAAGCTATTTGACTCGGAAAAAAACATTCATGCCCACACAACTAAGAAGCAGAGAGCCTGCTCGCAGCAATCTCATCCCGCACATGAGTCGTCTCAGCTTTCAGCTGTGATCGTCACGCTGTTTCGAGTTTCAAATTACCACGCGTATAATTCTCATAAGCGCCCGGTCTCATAAGCGCTGCGGTCTTACTCTCATATTAGTGCCGCTCATCTTTCATAAAGAAATCACAGGCGTCGCGGCGGCGAGCGGAGATGAGACCCTGGAGTGGGTTACGAGGTTGGCGGCAGAGTTGGGTGATGAGGCTAGGTAACGTTAGTGGGAGGTAATTATTACTTCTTAGTTTTTATTTCCGGAAGTGTCACATGTAGTGAATTTGATGATAAGGGGCGTGTAAAAAGAAGTACAGAAGTGTAATATTTAAAGCTATTTACAAAATATGAGATACAGTGTCAAATAAGTAACATAATTTATGAGTAAGTAATCTATTTACAGGGTTTTTTGGTTTTATATGTTGTTACTAAAAATTGTGAGTAGCAATTTTCTTTTGAAAACATGAAAGGGATTTGTTCTCCCTAATTTCGTTTGGATTAGAGTTCCATAGGTGAGCACCGTCGTACATAAATTAAACTATTTTTCATATTATTAGTACGCGGTTGTGGTAAACAAAGACTACTTGAAATGTCCCGAAGGTTATAGTTTGTCATCTCACTTTTATAAGTAAAAAGATTAGTGAGCGACTCAGGACCCATTTTATTTAAAATCTTATATATCATTTTTGCTTTTGCACTTTTTCTCACCATCTTAAGTGGCTCCCGCATGTAAAGCAACAGAATGATCTATATCATTGCTCATATTCGCGATGATTTTGTAGTTTTTGAAGTCGTTTTGATTGTGTTTCGCCAAATACATCCCACACTTCATAACAATAATCGAAGCATAAGTGTATCTTTATCAACAAAAGGTTTGACATGACGAAGAGCAGAAATTCCTGCTGTTATTATTTTGCAAATATTTTCAGTATTACTCTTCCAAGATAAATGCTGGTCAACTGTTACTCCAAGAGTTTTGCATTCATAAACTTGTTTAATTTGTTAATAAGTCACGCAAATCTTTGTGGATAAATTTTGGGTGACGGAAAAATGCGGTTTTGTGGAGGTAAGGGCTCCCAGAAAAGCTGGAGAAGCGAAAGTCAGAGTGAGAGTAAGGGCCCTCACTGTTATGTATATTCTTTGCTTATTACATGATGATCAATATTTAGTGAAACATTAAGCTATGTTACAATATTCAGTTATTTAAACTCTAGACTGTTCCAAGCTAGCTTTTTCTCTCATTTTTTATTTACTTATTTACATATTGATTTAGATTTTTAAAGGGCGCGGTGGGTGGGATAAAATTCGAGTGATGCTTTGACGAGGGCAGTCAAAATCAGAATGAGCTAGCGGCTAGCCTGTTTTTTGGCATGCCTTTATGCGCTTGGTTTGGAATGCCCGGTTGATTAGATCTTGTTAGATAACTAGGGCGTGCGCTTTTAGTGAACTGTTGAGCGATGCGAGGCATAGCGCAGGAAATGTAATTAGGATGCGCAGCTGTGGCGTGATAGTATTTTAGATGTTGCTTCTCATTAATCCCAATTTACCTAGTTAATATAAATTGGAGTTTTATTTTCAATGAAAACATTTGGGTGAGAATTTGAAGTACTTTTAATTATCATTGGTTTTGAACCAATCAACATAAATTCAGTTTTAGCTACATTCAAGCTAAGTTTATTGGCCATCAACCATTTCCTAAGGTTTTCTAAATCAGAATTTGCTGCAACTTCAATATCAGTTATCAGTCTCCAGAAGCCGTGAGATTTGTGTCATAAGCAAATAGCCGAGGTTTCATATTATTAAGAGGTAGGTCATTGATGTATAATAAAAATAATAGTGGTCCTAAAATAGAACCTTGTGGTACACCACATCTAATCAAACGTTCTGATGAAACAAATCAATTTATTTGGAATTTTCTGGCTTCGATTTGTGAGATATGATTTTAGAAAAGAAAGAGCCTTTCCTTTTACTCCATGGAGCTCCAACTTTCTCAATAGAATTTGGTGATCAACAGTACTGTATCATTGAAATGCTTTTTTTAAAGGGAAATGGCAATAAAAATTAAGTTTATCTTATTTGAAAGAACTTTTAAAATGATATATGAAGACCTTTTACAGATTTTCCATATCGTTCTTGGTTCTGTAAATATTTCACTTCTTTTTAACAAAGAACATTGAACATTCCGCCATCTTGGATATGCATAACCATCCTTGGATATGCGTGACGTCACAACCAGGGCAGAAATGTTTTTATATCAGCAATTATCGAGTCATTATAGATGCTAAATCGTAGTTGTTTTGGGTGTTGTATACTTTTAAGTGAACTGGCAATCTATTTGAACGCATTCCACTGATATTTGGGCAATTACTTACAACTTTTAGAATGTTTACCCTGGTTTTGACGTCACTTAATTAGATCTAATTATAAAACAAGATGGCGGATTGCAGATATTTTTGCTCACAGATATTTCAAAAATTAAGGAAGTTACGGGGAAATTTTAAAAGGTCTTCATATATTATTTTAAATGTTCTTTCAAATGAGACAAAGAAATTTTTTATTGCTATTTCCCTTTAAATCAATGAAAACTACTAGGTTAAACATTTTTCTGTCTAAATTCACATACCAGTTATTATTACAGTCTAGTAATGCTGTAGCTGTAGAGTGAGATTTCCGAAAATTACCAAATTGGGAACCACTTAGCAGTCCAAATTTGGTTAAATAATTATACAGTTGAACATACAGAATTCGTTCCATGATTTTGCTTATGGCTGGCAAAACTGAAATAGGTCTCTAGTTTCCTGGTATATTTCGATGGCCATTTTTATAGAGGTGTTACTCTAGCCATTTTCCATTCATTAGGGAAAGAGTATAGAGTAACAGCCTGATTAAAAATGTGTGTCAATGAATCTGAAATTGCAGGTGCAGCTATCTTAATAATTTTACATGAAATCTTATCAATGCCAGTGGCTTTATATTGCTAGATAGCCCATGCAAGATATGCTAGACATCATTGACGGTAACATGCTGGAATGCAGCAAATTCTGATTTAGCTTGTTTGACATATGTCTCAGAATTGTAACTGGACCTATCAATTTTGCTTGCTAAATCAGGGCCAATTTTTGAGAAGTAATCATTGAAGCCCTCCGCAATATCTTTTGGATTGTTTAAACTATTTTCACTCAAATTGAGCTCATTCACTGCTGGTTGTTTGTTTTGTTTGCCCAGTAAGTTGTTTATTGTTTCCAAGCTTTTTTGGATTACATTTTTGACCAGCAATTCTTGTTGAATAATAACTTTTTTAGCATTTCCTAACTCCATATTTACTTTATTTCTAGTCAGAATACCTCCAGAGCCCCCTAGAGGGTTCTCACACCTTCGACGCTCGGCATGCCCCCCCCCTCCCCCCAACCCAAAACATCTTCCTACCGCCTTGGTATTTGCATAGTCACTAGAATTATATTATATGGAAACGCGGCGAACTTGAAAGTGGCTAATAACAAGCTGTGATTTATTATGAGGATGCTCTGAAAGTGCATAAATCTTTTGTTTTACGTTCATTAATATTTATACAGCACGGTTGAATGATTAAACCCAAACGCTGCCATTGGCTGCTTGCTTCGTTATACAGAAAATACAATGTGTTCAGCAAGTGTGAAAGTGCACATATTTGCATAAACTTGAACAAAAACAAAGAACAAAGACTTTGGCCATGATTTTACCGGCAGGTCTAAAATGCAGACTGCAGACTGGAAAATGCAGACTGGGAAAAAAAACAGGAAAGGAAAAGATCTCGACGAGAGGCACATTCCCACTAGAAAGGTCTGAGTCCGAGCCAAACAATTTTCCATTTCGGCAGGATTTTCTCCGAGAGTATTGCCGCGCTTAATATGTTATTCAGAAAAAGCTGTGGTTGCTTCATACCGGAATTCCGACACATCATCTCCTGCAGTAGTTTTCGTTTTTTATACACCATGTTTATTTTAAAGATAAAATTCGCTGAGCTTTCGTCCCGTAAACTCAGGACTTCGTCAGAGCGTGACTAAACGTGAACACGTTTAATTTTAAAACGTGAAAATAAACATAGTGTATAACCGCAAACTTTTGATTTGATTACATTAAACATCGCCATGCCAAGCTTCAAAACTTTGATAACTTTTTTTCTGTTTCGATTCAAACCCAATTCTGAATTAGGTGATAGATCTCATCGAGACGCACAATGCCACTGAAGAAATTAGAAAGAAAAAATGCTTCCTTCATCGTGAAATTACAACTTTTAAGTTTGCTGACTTAGCATGAAGTGAGCGTTTGTTTTCCGATTTTAATTTATTGGTCCGATTTGAACCTATTCACAGAGGAGTCGGGGGGTGCCTATATCCTATACTTCCCTGCAATCCCATTCCCAGTCAAAACATTGCTCGCACAGCCTTGGAAGCTATTTGACTCGGAAAAAAGGTAAGAAGCTGCCTAAGGAAAAATTTGTGCATGTCATTTAACATTACTAGCAACGTAAAAGTGAGAGGGCCAGACCAGACCACCAGAAAAAGTGCGAGATTCTTTCTATGAAGGAAGCACATTGCCGCTGAACAAATTAGTCAAAATATATGCCTCTCGCCGAGATCTTTTCCTTTCCTAGGTTTTTTCCCAGTTTGCATTTTCCGGTCTGCATTTTCCGGTCTGCAGTCTGCATTTTCCGGTTTAGATCTGTCGTTCTTTTTACCACACTTTTTGTGAGTCATTTGTAATATGAGCCCGCAAACCGCGTCGACGTGGGGTTAGGGTTAGAAAACTCATTTGGTGGGGGGTTAGGGTTAGAATCTAAGTTGTTTTGGGGTTAGCAGTTATTTCATGACGCTTATATACCTCGATTCATTTGGTGATGGAGTAACATGAAAGGTTAACCCGATTTGGACACATTTTCTCTCCTTTGTTTTAGTTCAACGACAGGTGTTATAACGAGCATGTTTGACGTCGCATGTCTGATGGTAACTGCGTTTGTTAGTTATTATGGTGGACAACAGAGTAAGGCAAGATGGTTAAGTTCAGGCCTGTTGCTTCTTATTCTTGGCAGCTTTATCTTTATGTCACCGCATTTTATCATTGGACCATACAAAGCAGGTATATTGCACGATATTATTTTATTAGCTTTGTCGTAATTTACAAAAGTAGTGTACTGTGTAGGCAGTATTATAACATACAGTACGAATGGCATTGATCTCTAAATAGAGACTGGATCGAGCTTGGGTCTGAGTACGAGATTGGAAAAAGTAGCTCCTGGATCGAGGATGAACAATGCAATCAGTATGGTCAGAGGTCAGCTTTTTGCATTAACATCCAGCCAAGTATGATACAGACGGGGGTTACGGTTAGGAAGACACTTAAGGCGGAGGGTAGGTTAGAAAACTCATTAGGCGAGGGTGAGGGTTAGGATCTAAGTTGATTTGGGATTAGCAGTTCTATGATGTAAACGAGTATGTTCGATCGTATGATGAAAATCATCATACGAAATGATATAATGTACTGCGATGTTAATGCAACCGCTGACAATGCTGTTTCCATATTCATCCTCGATCTTTTTTAGATTCTAAAATGAATCAATTGTCCAAGGGTTTTCCGTAATATAGAACACAAACTACGGCTCTATTACAGTAATTATGAAGCCGGAATATTGGAGTACCCGTGGCGGCCATATTGGAGTGACCGCGCTAATCCTGGCTTCATACTGTAGTTACTCTAAATTTATTATGGGAAAACCTTCGACAACCGATTCATCTTAGCGTCTTAAAAGATCAGAGACAGATACTATAGTTTCTGTCGCCTACAGTAAAACTAGTATAGCGTGGTCCCTTCGAGATGGCCACCGCGAAATGATTCCCGGCTATTCACGTCATTGGACGTCAAAATTCAAAAGAAAACCACCGCTGTACATCAAATTTGAGCCGTCGAGCAAACTCTAAAATGGCGGCGTCCAGAAGCATAAAATACGAGAATAAAAACGTTAACACCTGCGTACACTTTACTTACCAATTGTGGAAGGTTAGGTGCAGGTCTTGCTACAGGGTTTTGCACGCCAGTATTATTGTTACTTGGAATTCAGGTCAAGATAACGCGAGCTGATCTTGGTCTGACCACCACACCCTGTTGTCGACCTACACCTATATCACACCAAAAGCTTTTGGTGGAAGTTATTGCACCTTAATAATTTATTTGTATAAAGGGAGGGTTGGTGGGATGTTCAATTCCACATGTTCTCGTTGCTGCCCTCTAAGCCGTGTCGTGCTCTGGCTACGGTCACTCGCTAATGGTCGACCTTATCCCAACATGCTTGTCATACCGATGTCCCCCGCGCTTGCGCAGTTCCCTTGTTGTTAACCTTACACTTTACTTACCAATTGTGGAAGGTTAAGTGCAGGTCTTGCTACAGGGTTTTGCACGCCAGTATTATTGTTACTTGGAATTCAAGTCAAGATAACGCGAGCTGATCTTGATCTGACCACCATACACTGTAGTAATACTTCCAAGTAACCAATCTAGTAACCCCTCCCTAACCTTCCACCTTCGCAACTTCTAAGATCCACGTCCAGCACGTGATTACAACCACTTCCTGTGGATATCACCTCAACGTTTAAGTAGCATATGGGGTCACCACTTCCTGTAGGTATTTTCCCGCAGTTAATAAAATGCCAAATGGGGTCACCACTTCCTGTGGGTATCTCCCAATGTTCAAATAGCATATGGGGTCACCACTTCCTGTGGGTCTCTCCTCGACGTTTAAATAACAAATGGGGTCACCACTTCCCGTGGGTATATCCCCAATGTTCCAATAGCAAATGGGGTCACCAGTTCCTGTTGGTATCTCCCCGCAGTTAAAAAATGCCGAATGGGGTCACCACTTCCTGTGGGTATCTCCCCGACGTTTAAATTTCCTTTGGGTCACCACTTCCTGTGGGTATCTCCCCGACGTTCAAATGCCACATGTTCTCGTTACTGCCCTCTAAGCCGTGTCCTGCTCTGGCTACGGTTACTCGCTAATGGTCGACGTTATCCCAACATTCTTGTTATATGATACTCCGATGTCCCCTGCTATTGCGCAGTTCCCTTGTTGTTAACCTTGGTTATTACATAACCTCATTTATTTCTCGAGTACAAGAACAGATATCGTAAAACTATTCACATTTCTAAACATACTGTAACAATTGAAGGTCTTTGATTTAAATATTATTTATTATTTCTAGGAAACGAGAATTCCCTATTTCCTTCCCTCTGTCAACCCAATTCTACAAATGCATCGCATGGCGCATGTGATTCAACGACGTCCGCTGGTCATTGGTATTATACTGCTGTATTCTGCATTGGAATGTTGATCATAGGTTTCGGAGGTTCACCACTTTATGTTCTTGGGATTGCCTATCTCGATGAAAGTGTGAAAAAGAAAGTCTCCCCAATGTATGTCGGGATTTTTACTGCGTCAGCGATTTTAGGTAAGAAGTAATGGTGGTATGGTGGGTATGGTATGTATGGCGTGGACGCATGGTATTGTATGGTATGGTATGGCGTGGTTTGGTATGGTATGGCATGGATGATATGGTATGGCACAGTGTGGTTTGGTATAGTGTGGTGTGATGTAGTATAGTATGGTCTGGTATATGGTGTGGTTTGGTATAGAATGGTGTGGTATAGTATAGTATAGTGTGGTGTGGTATGGTATAGTGTGGTGTGTAATGGTATGGAGTGTTATAGTATGTATAGTAATGGTAATGTGTAATATCCACTGACCTGCATCCATGTTCTGGGACCAGGATACCAAGGTGACATTTTATTCACATTTTGTTTGATTTTCTATTTCTTTACAGGAGCCGCTGTTGGTTTTGCTTTAGGTGGTCTTTTTCTATCTATCAATGTTGACGTAGGCCAAGAGACGAGTCTTACTCCGGCTGATTCTCGCTGGATTGGTAACTGGTGGCTTGGTTGTGTCGTTCTCATAGCAGTGTCACTTGTTCTCTTGCCTGGGATGTCTGGGTTTCCCCGAGTACTCGCAGGGGCACCGAAGGATCACGAGGAACCAGATGGAAAGGTGTTTATCCTGGCTCGTCAACCATCCTTTTTTGTTTTGGTAGATTACTGGGGATAGCAATTTTTTGGGTTATCTATCCCTAGAACCGGGGTCAACCATTTTGCATACAACCACATCTTGCATACAACCACATCTTGCATACTGGTATGTTCCTATGGAAAACTGGCAGAGTAGGTCATGTACAGAAGATGAAGATCTTAACGTCCCTTACCTATGTCACTCACTTCTACCTCGCCTTGCCTCGCCTCGCCTCGCCTTGCCTCGCCTCGCCTTGCCTCGCCTCGCCTCGCCTTGCCTCGCCTTGCCTCGCCTTGCCTCGCCTTGCCTCGCCTTGCCTCGCCTCGCCTCGCCTTGCCTCTCCTTGCCTCGCCTTGCCTCGCCTTACCTTGCCTCGCCTTGCCTCGCCTTGCCTCGCCTTGCCTCGCCTTGCCTCGCCTTGCCTCGCCTTGCCTCGCCTTGCCTCGCCTTGCCTCGCCTTGCCTCGCCTTGCCTCGCCTTGCCTCGCCTTGCCTCGCCTTGCCTCGCCTTGCCTCGCCTTCCCTCGCCTTCCCTCGCCTTGCCTCGCCTTGCCTCGCCTCGCCTCGCCTTGCCTCGCCTTGCCTCGCCTTGCCTCGCCTTGCCTCGCTTTGCCTCGCCTTGCCTCGCCTTGCCTCGCCTTGCCTCGCCTTGCCTCGCCTTACCTTATTACTTCTGGACATTACCATATCCTCTTAATTTCTTTTTTTAGATCATGGTTCGATTCTTGTCCGAAAACATTTGATCTTTCATTACATCACTACAAACCAAGTATTATTGTTATTTGATTACATAGGACGACCTCGCGGTGAACAGAATCAAATGTACGTCGTTGAAAGACCTCAAAACAGCCACACAAACCTTGTTTACGTCCCCCTCGTATGTCCTCATTAGTATTGGAATTTCCATGGAGTTTTTTGAAATAACAACTTCGATCGCATTCATGCCCAAAGTCATTCATGTTCTTTATAATATTCCACCCGCTAAAGTGAGCATGCTGTACGGCGCGTCTGTCGTGGTGCCCCTGTTTTTTGGACAATTGTTTGGTGAGTCAGCACATGATCTCATCTCAAATTGAAGGCTATGTCTTAATTGTCAAAATACCTCAAATTATAGACCTGGTCTTAATTTATAGTTTGATTCCTAACCCATTATTCCTAACCCTAACGCCCGCCTGGGATGTTTCATTAGGTTCGTACTTGGTGAAAAAAATGCAACTGGGTGCTGAAGGAGCTTTAAAAGTTGTGTGCATTATAACTGTCTTGGGTGGTGTGGTTGTGTCGTGTTATCTGCTGACAAACTGTGACAGTCCAGAGATACTTGGTGTGACAAAAGACGTCGAAAATAGGTAAGGTTGTTCGTAATATGTGCGCTGGACTAAGCACTGCTGCTCGATTTTTAAATAGTATACTTACTATGACGGGGGGGGGGGGGGGTTGAAATCTGATCACTGCGACATTAAGACATTGTCGTAAGACATTGTCCAAGAGACAAACGAACCAAAATATCTCCGCTCACAACACCGAGAAAGACACAAAAGACGGAATGCAAACACTGTTAAATTCAAGTTCCAGCGACCTCAAAGACTCGCGGGTCATTGAGGCTAAAAGGGATAACTCAAAAGTACCTTCCTATTTTTAAGAAATAGTCTAACCGTAACCCTAACCTTGATCCTAACCCTAACCATAACCCTAATACTACACACTATTTCGGCAGTATCAGGGACGGATCAAGGGGGACACTTTGGGCAAGTGCCAGTGGCCCCGCGCTTTTGTGAGTGCCCCGCATGTTTTTGAGCCTTGCGTTTATTTAGGGCCTCGTGTTACTAATTTAGGAACCCCACGTTTTCTGGCCTCTTGTGGGACACGTGTAGTGGGGTCCCGCGGCCATTACATTACTACGCACAATTTTTTGGTTAATTTCCCCCTGATTTTTCTAGCGTCTTTCTGTTTCTCGAAGGGGGTGCCAGGCAGTACACCAACCTTTTAGAGTATCAGTTTCTTTTGTTAGGTACACCAACATGACTGCCATCTCTGGGGATTACACTCTATACTGTTTATTAGCATGAAAGCTTCTGCTTATCCACCATTAATTCTAGTTGTTTTTGTTTTAAAGAACGTTCCAGACGACGAACGGTTGTGGTGTGCCTTGTGACTGCAGAAGCTGGCCATATTATCCAGTTTGTGATGGCAACACAACGCTGTGGTCACCATGCCATGCACGTTGTACTTTGTATTCGAGAAAGGACAAGGTAGACATCAGCATGAAATATACTCGCGGATGACAAAGCGAATGTTATTTGACTACGTACTGCTATGTGAAATATAGAAATCCTGCATTCTCATTGTTCTTCATATAGTCATTCCATGGATGCCGGTGCACTGTTTCCAATCACTCCATTGTTAAACCTGGCAAGTGTCCCAAGGATTGTGGCGCCAAACCAATATTGTTCCTTCTTGTCGTCGCACTCACTGGATTCATTATATTCTTCACTCAGACCCCCATCGTCATAGCGGTGCTAAGGTTAGGAGCATTGACTACTATGGTAAACTATTGTTTAGGGGGTCCAGTTTAATTTGCAAGAATATTCTATAATTTATAAAATTACCCGAGTTTTTTGTATTGCGTTTCATTTGGTTGTGTTGTCTAGGTCTGTGCCATATCGTTTGAGGGCGTATGCTATAGGATGGCAAGTGAACCTTACTCGGATACTGGGCGCCATCCCTGGACCAATTATTTTCGGCAAATTGATTGACACTGCTTGTATCCAGTGGCAAGAAACGTAAGTAAACGATTATGCTTAATATATGATTTGGTTAATATTCCAAAGATATACTTAATACATGATGGAACATGCATGACATATGATGCATGACGCATGATGTATCATCATGACACATGATGCATGACATATGATCCATAACGTATGATTAATGACGTATGATGCATGACGTTGATACATGACAAATGATGCATGACGTATGATGCATGACGTATGATGCATGACGTATGGTGCATGACGTATGATACATGATGCATGACGAATGATGCATAACTTAATGCATTACATGATGTATGTTACATAACGTATGATGCATAACGTATGATGAATGACATATGATGTATGACGTATGATGAATGACGTATGATGCATGACGTATGATGCATGACGTATGATGCATGACTTAAGATCAGTGAGCTCTCTCTATATATATATATAGAGAGAGAGAGAGCTCACTGCTTATGATGCATGACGTATGATGCATGACGTATGATGCGTCGTTATCCATAACATGTGATGTATATATCACGCATAAATGAATAAATCTGGTATGCTGCATTAATAATACATGATTATCCACAACATAATATGATTTATAATAAATAATTTATTTCTGGCGCATGATTTGTGATATGACAATGATATATTGTATCATCCTCGTAGAAACAATGCCAGTAATCTATCTAGGTGGCGGCCTGTGAACCACGTCATCAATTTACACAATGTATCAACTTTCATCATTATTATTACTACAGGTGTGACGGTAAAGGCAGTTGTCAAGAGTACAACCATTGGCGTCTCGTTGTCATCACTGCCATTGTCATGATCATTCTTAAGATCATCACTTTCCTTTCCTTTGTGCTCGCCTGGAGATTCATGAAACGTGATTTGACGAAAAATGGTCTAGCACCAAACGATGATAAGGGCGTCCATCAGTGATTGATGAACTAAGAGCCATATTCACTGTCAAACAATGAATTATACTGAACTACGAGCTCATATTTACTGTCAAATAATGATTTATCTTGAACTAGGAGCTCATATTCACTGTCAAATAATGATTTATCCGTAACTGGGAGCCATATTCACTGTCAAACAATGATTTATCCTGATCTAATATTTACTGTCAAACAATGATTTATCCTGAACTAGGAGCTCATATTCATTGTCAAATAATGATTTATCTTGAACTAAGACCTCATATTCACTGTCAAACAATGATTTATCCTGAACTAAGAGCTCATATTCACTGTCAACAATGATTTATCCTGAACTAAGAGCTCATATTCACTGTCAAACAATGATTTATCCTGATCTAAGAGCTAATATTTACTGTCAAACAATGATTTATCCTGAACTAGGAGCTCATATTCACTGTCAAATAATGGTTTATCTTGAACTAAGAGCTCATATTCACTGTCAAACAATGATTTATCCTGAACTAAGAGCTCATATTCACTGTCAAACAATGATTTATCCTGAACTAAGAGCTCATATTCACTGTCAAACAATGATTTATCCTGAACTAAGAGCTCATATTCACTGTCAAATAATTATTTATCCTGAACTAAGAGCTCATATTCACTGTCAAACAATGATTTATCCTGAACTAAGAGCTCATATTCACTGTCAAATAATGATTTATCCTGAACTAAGAGCTCATATTCACTGTCAAACAATGATTTATCTTGAACTAAGAGCTCATATTCACTGTCAAATAATGATTTATCCTGAACTAAGAGCTCATATTCACTGTCAAATAATGATTTATCCCGAACTACGAGCTCATATTCACTGTCAAATAATGATTTATCCTGACTAGGAGCCATATGCACTGTCAAATAATGATTTATCCTGAATTAGGAGCTTATATTTACTGTCAAATAATGATTTATCTTGAACTAAGAGCTCAAATTCACTGTCAAATAATGATTTATCAGATGAACTACGAGCTCATATTCACTGTCAAACAATGATTTATCCTGAACTAAGAGCTCATATTCACTGTCAAACAATGATTTATCCTGAACTTAGAGCTTATATTCACTGTCAAACAATGATTTATCATGAACTAAGAGCTCAAATTCACTGTCAAACAATGATTTATCATGAACTACGAGCTCATATTCACTGTCAAATAATGATTTATCATCAACTAAGAGCTCATATTCACTGTCAAATAATGATTTATCATGAACCAAGAGCTCATATTCACTTTCAAATAATGATTTATCCTGAACTAAGAGCTCATATTCACTGTCAAACAATGATTTATCCTGAACTAAGAGCTCATATTCACAATCAAACAATGATTTATCATGAACTAAGAGCTCATATTCACAATCAAACAATGATTTATCATGAACTAAGAGCTCATATTCACTGTCAAACAATGATTTATCATGAACTAGGGGCCATATTCACTGTCAAACAATGATTTATGCTGAAGTAGGCGCCATATTCACTGTCAAAACAATGATTTATGCGGCACAGTAAAGACATGTTAATAATAATCTATATTTTATAAAACTATTCTGCGATATTAAATGGGTACTCCAGTCAAAATACAAGTGGAGTTTAAGAAGATATCGCATGTCGAAGTTGGAGAGTTTGTCCAATTTCGATGCCATATTTGGGGTGAAGTTTCATATAAATCCCGAAATGACGTCACATAGACTATCGGTAGTAAAATTCGAAATTAAAATATTTCTAAAATATAGCATTATCGTAAGAGTTAGGGTTAGGCCCTGTTTACAAGCGCTAGGGTAATCCTAGGAGTAGGGTTACTCTAGAGCCAGGGTGAAAAGATAGCTTGCGTTTATAAGGAAATGATCGGGCTGAAGTATACTCACGCCGTCGAGCGTGTACGCGGGAAATTTGAGTGTAAACATGGCGGAAAGAAAGAATTCCTTTATTCTTCATACTGATCACTGTTCATATCTTTTATGTTTAGATACGATTCTGTCACACTTTCGGAACCAAGGTCTTCGGGAAAATCGGCAGCCATGCAACATACGAAGCTCGGTATACAGTACATGTATTGCAAGTCTGCTTCAAAGTCGATGCCATTAAATTCGCATTTAGTTTTGTAGTTTCTCAAGTAATTTAGAAGAGCAATCAACTTTTGTATTTTGGAAAAATCAATTTTTCTTGCTTCCAGTTACTTCATTTGATGCAGATGTTTTTCTTTTTCGACCAACACTTTCTTTGGACGCCCCACAACACTTTCTTTTGACAGACATTGAAATATGCGAGGCTTGAGAGTGCATCAAAAGGCTTGAAACCTAAAAACTTGACCAGGGTGTCCGAGTTGTCCCTATCGATTGTGTTTATAAGGCAAAAACATATCCCTAGTGCTAGGATTTCCCTAGCTAAGTGATAGGGTGACCCTACTAGTAGGGTAACCCTAGTTTGCTTATAAACGCAACGTAGAAAAATAACTACACTAGGGTCACCCGGGCGCTAGGGTAACGCTATTCCTAGGGTAATCCTATATAGCGCCTTATAAACAGGCCCTTAGTATTAGGTGTAGGGTTAGGATTAGGATTAGGGTTATGAAACATCAGCCGATAAAGAAACATTCAATGACGTCTATCTTCAAAACAAATATGGCGTCAAAATCCTGAAATGTTCAACTTCAACGACCTATATCTTAACTAAATTGATAGGAATGCTGAAACTTTGGAAATAAACAAAAGACAGTAATTTTATTTTGGCTGGAGTTCCCCTTTAAAGTGCTTATAACCTCAGATATGATATCACTGATATAGATTCTACATGAAGTACTGAATAGTTGAATGTCAAAATGTTTTATGATTATCATCATCATCTAGTGGCCTTGACTGAAATGGAGGGTGCTAAGTAGCTAGTTCCACATTCTTAAATACTCTTGGAAAATGAAAGTTCTTACAATAATCTACCTCTAATTTCTAAAAAAAAAAACATTCGTACGATCCTTAAATTTGGCGTTCTTGAATTTAAGGTGGTTCCTGTGGTTTTACGACTGCGCCCCAGCTAATTGCGAAATTTTATCGCGTAAAAAAGCCCGAAAATAAACGCTTTCCTTCGGTGAATTGTTTTAAAAAGTCGCACACTTCAAGATGAAGCTTACAGTATACCTTTATAATTCTGTTTTTTTAAAACATTTATGACAAATTTTGCTTAATGTTAAAAAGCATTATATTTGTGATATTGACAAAACCATATGAACAGCCCTACATGTATTGTTGACTAAAATATTTCTCCAAGCAATTCCCACAACACTGTGAAGTTTGAAGAAATTTAACCGAAGGAAACGCGAGAAATGTCAGAGAACAGATGAAAAATATCAAAAGAAATGTTATATCTTAGACTCGTTGCCATAGCAATGATGTTGAATAGGTAAATAACAACATAAAAGTAATCGCGAGAATGTCACTAATCTTCAAGGACATTGGCAACAAAAAATAAATATTTTATATATTGAACTATATGACTTACCTACTCCGAGTATTGTAGTTTGGCGCTATGAAAATACTAGCAACCACTGATCTCTAAATAAAGACTGGATCGAGCAACTATTGTTCAGAAAATGAAACCGGAAGTCGACCGCCATTACTAAGGGACCAACTGAGAATCCTATGAGGTTTTTTGATGGTTTATGTGCTCTTACCATCGACAAAATAAAATAATACTATAAAGAGGACTAGAAAACATTTTTCAAATTACTGGGTAAAACGATTCATCGCCTTCCTACATATTTACTGCGACTTTGGTCCCTTAGCAATGGCCGCCGTTGGCTCTAATTATCCAGTGAGAGAAGCCTGATATGAGACGTCAAATTAGGTTGAAGATTTTATGCATTTAATGTTAACAAAGAAACTATATTGGCCAGACACTAAACCTATTTTGCTAGCATCACAGTTTGATTTGCTTGCAAACTCGGAGTTTCTAATGATCTTTCGTTAATTTACATTATGCAAATGTGCAGCCTTCAAAATCATCTCATCAGATACAATAGAAAGCTCGATCCAGTCTTCTTTAGAGATCAGTGACTGGCAACACGTTCTAAGAGTTGAATAACGCCGCCATTTTGAATATGATCGTGACGTCATGTGCTGGGAAGTGCTGTGTTTCGTACTTTTGTGTTACTTATTGTGTGGCTATGTATTGCCCTGTTCATGTTGTAATAGTGATTACTAAAATAACGCTGAAACACTGACCGCACATGACGTCACAAGTCATGTGACGAGAACCTTAATTCACTTTTAACACGCATTACAAGCATTTTTACAACCTCAAATTACGATATTCCGGTTATTTAGGTCTAGTGAGTACGTACATCTCGTGAATCGATCGACAATCGTACTATCGTAATAGCCCACCCGAGAAACAAACGGTATGTTCTGGCACGCCCGAAGTCGAAATCATAGCTACCTAACAGTACAGACGGCGAACGCTTAGGCAAAAAAAAGTATTATGTTTAATTTTGGTCAGTGGGTCGGACCAGAATTGACGCGGCTTTTTTGCAATTTTTTTCAAGGAAACGCTTTTTGCAGAAATGGTTAGTACTTTTTTAGTTTCTATATAAAGTGCAAATATTGATTTTTATGCATTTAACAGATCAAATATTTCAACACGCACTGCGAGGGTGTCCGTGACCACAAACCCGCAACTGATCACCGATTTTTGTTAAAAAAAACGTTGACGCGGCACAGTCAAAGATGACACGCGCACTGACTAGAAACAGAATACTTTTTTTTCGCCTTAGTTTGCAACCATCTTAACAAAACAAACATCATAGGAATAAGAGACGAACCTGCTCTGGAGACTAAAAACCACTTTTATTTGTATAAGTCACAGGGGGAAAACTACGCTTCCTTAAGCACTTTAGTCCAAAAACTACGCTTCCTTAAGCACTTTAGTCCAAAAACTACGCTTCCTTAAGCACTTTAGTCCAATATAGTCATAGAGAACCACCTTAACTAAAGCTTCTTTTTAGGCTAATTAGTATTTGGTTTTGGCAAGAAGAGAACAGGATTGTTACTTCCTAAGTTGTAAGAATTATGACAAGAGATTGTAAATAACTAAGTATAGTTGTTTGAATTACTCTCAATCTCTCCTTGATTGTAATGTCTCCCAGTTGAGCTTATAGCTCTGACAGCATCCGATGGGGTTTCATAGTTATCACCTGTAAGAATTTGGACATCTTTGTCTTGTAGTTTATATAGTTTGTTTTGCAATGTTTTTGAACACTCGCACACTATAAATGCACAATAATCAAATCAGCTTTTAAAGGACATTGGCAACAAAAATTAAGTTTGTCTAATATGAAAGAACTCGTAAAATGATAGAGTAACACCTTTTACAACTTTTCCGTATTTTACTTCGTTTTTGAATATTTCAGTATGTTTGATATGTAAATGAGATGGTCTCTGACGTCAGGTGTGGGGTACAGAATTTTCACTCATTAAAAAATGTATTATATCTCAGTGATTGCTAAGTTTACAACGTTCATTATCATGAGGAGTTATTATACGCATATTTTCAAGTAAATTTGTGGAACAAACTTGAAGATGGAACTAATATTTTAATGAGTGAACATTCTCTAGCCCACACCTGACGTCAGAGACCATCTCATTTACATATCAAACAAACTGAAATATACGTAAAATACGGAAAAGTTGTAAAAGATGTTACTCTATCATTTTACGAGTTCTTTCATATTAGACAAACTTAATTTTTGTTGCCAATGTCCTTTAACATATTTCTATTGAGCAGATCTTTTGATCAACAAGTCAATATCCTAGGCTTTGTTGACAATTTGTTCGACGCTCGACTTTGCACACTCTGATCATTTTCATCACGTGGTCAAGAGAGCTGTTCCTTAAGATCGACGTCAACACAGACAGTGTTTACGTTTTAGCAATATTGAAGTGTTTTGCACATCCTTAAAGTGCTCCTAACCTCAATATTTTTTATTGTTTTATTTGGAAGAACTTTTAAAATGATAAAGTAACTTCTTTTGAATATTTTCGTTTCTTCGCTTTCTTTTTGAGATATATCAGTTTGTTTGATATGCAAATATCAGGAATTTACGTCACACATGCATAATGTAATGAGTTATCAGAGAATGTTATATATCTTTGCGTTCACAAATAAAAACACTAAAGTGGGAATAACACGTGTGCGTGTTTCTGCGTGTTTCTTCCACAACACCAAACTTCTCGATTTTAAAGGATTTCGTTCGAGAATGAAAGAGATATAAACATTTCTCAATAAGTCATTATGCATGCATTGTGACGTAAATTTCATACATTACGTTAGGGGCATTTAAAAAAATATGGTATAGTCAACTTCGATCTCAGATAGATCCAAGATCACCTCTTCAAGATGGACTTTATATCGATCTTGGATTGATCTAACTGGGTTCTAGCATTCACACCAGGCGTGTATTTTGCTTAGATCGATCTAACTCACTAGTGTGAACAGCCCATAACCATTTGAGCCATACCAACTAAGATGGTACGGTAAGGTTACCGACTAGGTGAAGTCTAAAAGAAATGTCTCAAAAGGACCTTCATATTTTCTAGAACTTCTAATCCTAACCCTAACCTTGATCCTAAACCTAGCCCTAACCGTAGCTAACCCTAACCCTCACCTAACGAAAAATAAAGACCAGACAAAAACAGAAAGGTCCTTTTGAGTCATCCCTTTTAGTCATCCCCCTGCACCGACTAATTATAAGCTAGGCTGCTTCCTATAATTTTAATAAGCGACTTATCACATACGGAGTACATCTGCGTGTCTTTATATGACTATGCTTCCCTTTGAAGATTCGGTCTAGATCAGTATACGCTTGTCACCTCGTGATTGACCCATAAGATCGTCCAAGCCTAAAAGGTTACTCTGGTGAGACAATATCACCGGCAATGTCATCGGGTATTCCTTCGTTGAGTTCAATACCGGATATAGTCGTGATCATATTCTCATTGAATGGGAATTATGAAATCGAGCTCTCCGACGTTTTAGATAAGTTGTCTTGTCTTGTCTTTTCTTTTCTTTTCTTGTCTTGTCTTGTCTTGACAAGTTGTCTTGTCTTGTCTTGTCTTGTCTTGACAAGTTGTCTTGTCTTGTCTTTTCTTTTCTTGTCTTGTCTTGTCAAGTTGTCTTGTCTTGTCCTGTCTTGTCTTGGCTTGTCTTGTCTTGTCTTGTCTTGTCAACTCTTGTCTTGTCTTGTCTTGTATTGCCTTTCGTTGTGTCTAACAACGTCTCTAGGGACGGTCAGTGGCTTCATTAATTATGCACGCATTAAGTCAAAAACGTGAAGAACAGTAGAACGGGAAGAACGAAGAGCTTTGCAGCAACATCTTTACTGTTGGCCTACAGCAACATAGCCGAACGACAAATACCCCGAGATGTAGTTCCACCGCCAGTTCCTGGTTCTGTATTACCGGGATTCAGCTACAAACAGAACCGAACATCCTCCAGGCAATGTAGAGGTCGGCGAGCCTCCAGAGCAGGTTCGTCTCTTATTTCCTATAATGTTTGTTTTCTGTACTGTTGGTAGCTATGATTTCGACTTGATCAGGAGTGCCAGAATATACCGATTGTTTCTCGAGTGAGCTATTGCGAAGTACTCGCTATCCTGAATATTTTATCAAGTAACGTCTATTTCGGTTGTCTCCCTTGAGACTTTAGATGCCACATCTACGTAAGACAAAAAACAAATAAATTTTGATGTCTCATCTATGCGCGTATTTCCTACGGCTCAAACATTTTAACCAAAATTTTGTATATATTAATATACATATATATTAAGGTCAGACTACGGAAAGTTCATCATATACAATTACTTCGTTCTTTAAAAAAACCATCTGCGATATGGATGGCAGCTGAAAGATGTACCACTCCATTGTAAGTGTGGCAAGAATTTTTCATCAGACCACGCCATGATATGCCCTATTGGTGGACTACCAATAATAAGGCATAACGAGATTAGAGACAACCACCCAATGGCTGACGAAAGTATGTTCTGATGCCGAAAAAGAACCACAGCTACAACCACTCGCAGGCAAGATCATATTACCAAGAACGGCAAACAGGCAAGATGAAGCAAGAGTAGATATTAGAGCAAAGGGTTTTTGGAGTAGGCAGCAAGTTGCATTTTTTTATGTTAGGGTTTTTCACCCAAACGCATCGAGCTGCCGAAATACCAATATACCTGCACTCTACAGACAACATGAGATGGCTAAGAAGAGGGAGTATGGAGACAGAAGTTGAATATGCTGCATTTACACCTCTTGTGTTTTCAACAAGTGGGGGACTTGGAAAAGAGACAACCGTTGCTTATAAACGCCTAGCAGAATTGTTAGCACAGAAGCGAAAGTCAGCATACAGCATCACACTTGCGTGGATGCGATGCACATTATCTTTCGCCTTGATACGGTCGGCAGTTATGGCGATAAGAGGGAGCCGTTCTTCTACGAATCGGTATCCACACGCAAAAAAAAGCCGTTTAGGAGTTTTATAATTTAATTTTGTTTTTTGTTTTCTTATTTATTTATTTATTTTTTAATTATATTTATTTAAAATTGGAGGATTTTATTTAAGAAATAAAAAACGTGTCGCGTGTGATTATCGAGTTATAATGGCACAAGAGATGCGTGTAAAACACGAGGCGATAGCCGAGTGTTTTACTAGCTTCTCGAGTGCCATTATAACTCGATAATCACACAAGACAAAGTTTTTTATTTCTTTTATAAAAGAACACCATTATTATTAACAATAAAGCCATGACAAATGTAGATTTACCTGTTATAAGAGGCGTTGTTATGTGCGTTGCTAGGAAGCCTTTATTGAAAAAACATGTTGGCGATTACACTAAAGGTTGCATTTAAAACATTCTGTTGTGTTAGTACCTTGATTAGCCTTGTATCCAGGTATTCTTTGACTTCCTTTTGTGATTTAAACTACATAAAATCCGTCAAAAACGACAAAATCTACGCGAAGATGCTTTATTGAGTTATAATGCACCGGTTTTTGAGCTCAGTAACCAATCAGATAGCGTGTACTCGCTCATTTACTTCCGGTTATTTTATAAATGTATATAAATGTTTTTAAATTAGATTTTTAAATTAATTAATTAATTTAAATTAGATTTTTAGATTAAATTAGATTTTTATGTAATAAATTATCATTAATTGGTAAAATATAGTATTATCTAATTGTAATCAATTTCAGATGCAATTGAGATTTTATTATTATTATTATTATGTATTTGGAGAATTATGTCTATCGCAATTATATTATCATTATTATTATTATATTATTATTATTATTATTATATTATTATTTGTATTATATTATTACATTATATTATATATATATATATATTATTAGTACTAGTGTTTGAGCAAAATTATTAAAAAAAATAAATAAATAAAGTAAAATAATTATTTTAATAATAATAATAATAATAAAAGACGTATTAGGAGCATTATACAATAGTCTCAATGCTCTTACAACAATATAGTCTTAATTTTACTTATAAAACTAATTACAGTTACATTATAAGATAAAGCCTACTGCATATATTATCACCATGAACAAAAAACTATTAATTTTAAAAAAGAAATGTCTTAAGTGCTGACTTAAAACTACTTAACATATCAAAGCTTCTAATTTCCTGTTGTAATGAGTTCCACAGTTTTGGTGCCGCAACCGAGAACGCTCTGTCTCCATGAGTCACCGTTTTGGATTTTGGCTCAAGCAGCAGATTTCGGTCAGATGATCTCAAAGCACGAGTAGGTTTATATTTAGTTATCAAATCAGTAATATAAACAGGCGCCTGGCTATGCAAAGCCTTGATTGTAATTATTTGTATCTTAAATACAATCCTTGATCTCACCGGCAACCAGTGAAGATTACGAAGCACAGGGGAGATATGCTCCGATTTTTTAACGCCTGTAACAACTTGCTCAATTCAGCTTCTGGTAAGCCATATAAGATGCTATTACAGCTGTCAAGTTTTGATGTTATGAATGCATGCACCAACTCTCACAGTTCTTTTTACTCAAATATTTCCTGATCCTGCCGATATTTTTTATAGCAAAAGTGGTCGATTACATGAGTATTTAATTTTAGATGTCTATCAACAGCAACACGGAGATCACGTGCAACCGGAGCCGGTTGGATTATCACATCATTGACACATATTTCTGGCATTGTATATTGGTTCACAATTCATATTTTACACCTCGACAAAGGAAGTCCTTAATAGTTTCAACTCCGGACAAGAGAACAAACTTCAGAATCATCTGGTTCTCCAAGGCTTCTTCTTCTCTAACGTCATCAAGTTCTCACAGTCGAAATTAAACGGCATATGGTCTAAATCCCAATCAAACCTCCCAAAGAACATAATAACTTCACCATCCGTTACATCAATAACTCACTTCCCACACACAAAAACCTTTTACTAAATGGGGAATAATGTCGAACTCTGATTGCTCCTTCTGCTTAAACCCTGAAACCCTCCTACACGTAGTTGCTGGATGTAAATCGTGCTTACCACGATTCACATGGAGACATGATTCTGTTCTGAACTTTATTGCACAAACCCTATAGGCAACCTGTCAAAAACTCTAATCTCTTCGTTGTAACTGGTGACACGTTCCGCCCAGATCTGCTTCTATCCATTTCCACTTATTGTCTCTATATCCTTGAATCTCTGTCGGATATGAATCTAATCTCCAAACAAATGTTGATCGCAAAAGATCAAGATACAAACATCTCATTACACAGCAAAAGGAACATTTTAAATCCGTCAAATTTGTCAATAAGCTCCTCAGGTGATTTATCAAAAGAATGTCATACCTTTTTGATATGTTGAGCGATCTAGGTCTTGATAACAAACACCAAAATTATTGTATTAGCAAGGGTCTACCTTAACTTTTGAGACCACTAGCAAACATGTGCCAGTATGTTTCACTCTCACTAGCAAAAATTCCAAAGTCACTAGCAAAATTTAAAATCCCCCTATGTAACCATAGAAACCATAGTTCATTTGTGTTTAAAGGACATTGGCAACGAAAATTTTTGTTGCTTTATTTGAAAGAGCATGAAAAAATAAGCCGATTGGCCGTTTACTGTTCTACGCTATCTCTTCTAGTTGCGAAGTTATACGCAAAAATTTGCAAAATATAAATTGCTGATTCAGCACAACGTGTGACGTCATTGGATGGGTAAGTATGTTTATTGAATACATAACTGAAGCATAGCTCAGTTATTATGAGCTCAAGTCAAATGAAATTTTGCATACAGATAGTACATGATGAGATGCATTGAAACACACTTCAAATTTTGTTGCCAAGGTAACACTGTCGTTCCCAGGCCCCTTGCACGAATTTTATAAAACAGCTTTATTCTTGGTACTGATTAGGATAACATAATATCAGAAGTGTGTGTACAATACACCTATGCATGCCTGAAGTTTACTTGCATGATAATAATTCGAAAATGACTCCCATAGATAAATGTAACTAGTTATAAAAAATCCGTTTAAGGGGCCTGGGAACGACAGTGTTACCTTGGCAACAAAATTTGAAGTGTGTTTCTATGCATCTCATCATGTACTATCTGTATGCAAAATTTCATTTGACTTGAGCTCATAATAACTGAGCTATGCTTCAGTTATTATTCAATAAACATACTTACCCATCCAATGACGTCACACGTTGTGCTGAATCAGCAATTTATATTTTGCAAATTTTTGCGTATAACTTCGCAACTAGAAGAGATAGCGTAGAACAGTAAACGGCCAATCGGCTTATTTTTTCATGCTCTTTCAAATAAAGCAACAAAAATTTTCGTTGCCAATGTCCTTTAAGCTAAAGTTGGGCATGTTTGTTACATGATTGACTGACGACTCATTATACAGATTGCAGACTACAGTACTGCCCGTAAGTGCTGCCCCAGTTTTTATGTTGGCAGATTTTCCTGGGGCTGATGTTTTCTTTGGAGGTTCGTTCGGCGGACGAATTTTCCCTTTTTCGCTCAAAAAAAGTTTTTTAAATTTTTTTATTCATGATGATTTATTACTAAACCCGAGGAACATATCACTTGCGCATCTACTCCACACATATGTTTCTTAATGAAACCGCTGACTGTTATGAACCCAGGCTCTTTCTTGCTTTCTGAAACTTTCAAATCGTTCAAAATACGCGATTGAGGTCATACTCGCAAAACTCTGCTGGTGAAATGTTTTCTTACTCGCTAAAACTCGCCAAAACCAAAATTTCACTCACATTTTGCGAGTTTTCGAGCGGCAATGTCAAGCCTTGTGTATTAGCAGAATTATGTCTATCGCCATTAGAACAACTATATATTTTGTTGTAGAAATAAGGACTGGACAAATCCGGAATTACTGAACATATAGTTTTTCTATATAGTTTGTAAATAATAAATAGGTTCAAGTAGTCAATAGCGCTCCGTCGAGATGACGTCAGTACCGATGTTTGTACGCTTTTACCCATAATTATTGCGGCCATAACAAAAGAAATAGCTCATTTGCAATCATTCAAAACCACTTCTGTGACGGGGACACGCTGATTAAAGATTGTTATAATAATTTGTGAGTCAAATTTGGTTTGTTTGTCCGCTTTTTGAGCTATTAATAGCAGCCAGACTCTACGCTATTATAAATTACCTAAATTAGTGAGATTTATAATTGTATATATATAAAGAATTTCAATAAAGTTTCCATTATTATTATTATTATTATTATCATTATTATTATTATTATTATTATTATCATTATTATTATTATTATTATTATTATTGCTGCCGTAGGCAGCACACTAATCTTGACATGGGTTATCTATGTCTCGTGCCCAGACCTCTTTCCGCACCTATGTATAGTCAACGAGATCTCGATATATGTGAAAATTTCCTAGGCCGGTGGATGTTCAGTTTTATGACGTTTTGTGACGTAGTTTAGTTTGCTCTGGAACGAGATTGTTCACATACTCCAGAGGGTTATTCGTTTTCACGGAAGTTGTACGGAATTAATGTTCGGAACTTGTCAACGCCACCACGAACATGGTATTTTCTGATCACGCAAAGTTCTCGAACGATCTGTCCTGCCTTTGGTGCTGTTGGGAATTTCAATTCATTTCAGTGAGGAGATATTCTGTTTTCAAGGTAAGATGACTAAGATAGTTCTGTGTACTTAGTTTTTCTTGTTTGTCAGTCTCGTGTGTACACGCAACTCAAATCAAACGAAGTCATTGTGATTGTGCTCGTTAAAATCAAACCTAGCGAAGCCGGTGACATTTGACAGTTCTCGCCAAAGACAATACTCAATATTTACAAACGAAGGTTTGTGCCTGTTGCTCAACAAACTTACATCTGTGCAGAGAAAAACCTTGTCATTACTTTACCTGAAATGGGAGTGACAATCGATCAATATCGTGCCCGAATTGGTGGACACAACGTAAGAATATTGATGTTAATTCAGTTGGTTGTAACAACCAGTATGCAAATTTTTAAACGATTTACATATTCAGTCATAACATGACCAGTTGCTACGGCCAGTTTCGCTACTGGTAACAACTATGGTATTACTAATATTGATGTGTATATTTATATTTTGTGTATATTTATATTTTCCAACAGCAAGTGATAGTGAAATATCATGTTACAATGTGTATGTTATTGTTGCTCTGTTGTTGAGAATGGCAAATGATGTCGAAGAAAATCCTGGTCTGACAATATATGTTGTTGTTCAACCTCGTACCCAGGGCATTTTGCCTCCACGGTGGAAGGTCGGCGAAAATGTCCCTAAGATCGGCTGGTCCATTCTATAATGCGATTGGCTTGTCATAAAACTCCAATTAATTCAGCCGAGTATAATTTATTCATCTAAATCTGAATGCTGTCTTTAAATTGTACAGCAAATTAGAAGTGATAACTTTCACTAAATTGGATATATGCTTCTTCATACCTTTTGTAAGCGATAACCATGGATGTATGGTAAATTATTAATCTTGTTAGCTGCTTTTATGCCGACAAATGCTGACATGAACAACTCTGATTATTTTTCAATTGTTCAGGTCAATAAAGTAGACAAAGGCAATGGAACAAAGACCACAAAAATTATCATATCTAAACACCCAGAAATTCTGGGTGTCATGTGACCAGCCGATCCCAGAGCCATTTTCCACCGTGGAAGCAAAATGCCCTGGGTACGAGGTTGGATGTTGTTGACCCAAGTAAAATGATTTGTGCTGATTTTAGACAAGGCAATACAAAACAATTTAAACAAAATGTGCAATAATACATTATCAAATAACAAACATTAATGCATGGGATTCATCATTCCTAAATGTCACATTGTGTTGGAAATAACGTTTATACTTGTATAAGAAATAATGTTAATAAAACCTTTTTGCTCTGATAAAATGTATTCTTTGCAATATAGTGACCCATTTGCCGGTGATTGGTTTATGGCAACTAACAATCCACCTTATTTTTTGGAAAATGCACTCAATATTCTATTTTTGGAGTCTCGGTTAAACTATCAACATTGCTTGCTAACTGTTGATTGCAACACTGTTGCAATTTTTAAGACATCTGAAGGGAACATCTGAAGGGATGTGTGCTAATAACCGTCGAAGGTAATAATAACCTGGTATTTCTCGATTTTGTTTTTTGGTTTATCAAGCTTTGGTAATTAATTATTGATGATTGAAAAAAATTTGTGACCATAAATGCGATAACAAAGCAGTTTCCCCTACGGTTCTACCCGCGCCTCTTTACGTCGCCAATCTGTCTTGTAAAATATTGGAATTTCTTTGAAATGAGGCAGCACTTCACTTGCGATAGTAATTTCTAGTTATAATCATTATCAGTGTTGCTGCTTCCTCAGGCGCAATAGAGCGCCAGCAATGCTTCGCCTTGATTTATCCCCTTCCCGTCGTTCCTCGCGCGCCTCCCTCTCAATTTATAATAATAATATAATAATAATGAAGATTTTATTAAAAAATACATATCATCGCATGGTGAACCGTGAATTGCAATATGTTACAAAAGAGATTAAGGATCCTTAAACATCAATTAAATGTAGAAAGGGGTAACATATTACAATATATACAAAAATTTATAATGCACCTATAAAAGCAGTTCTAATTAGTCTTATGAGCCTTCGAGTTCATTGGTTCGTGCGGCATTTAAAAAGTGATAGACGATCTTTATTTCGCAAGTTACGATTATGCACCTGCTCTCTAGATGGCGGTATTAAATGAAAAAGTTTCGAGTCGTGTTTACTTAGTTTACGTATAGTGATATCACAAAGTTCGGAGCGTCTAATCTTGGGAGAGTGGAGAGTTCAAGAGCTTCATAGTAACTCAATCCAGGGAATATAATTCGCATAGCACGTTTCTGGATGGACTCAATAGCATCACTGAGGTAAATGGGTAGGCTATTGTAGAGACTTGACGCGTAATTCGAAACTCTCCTTCTGGTGATTTGATTAGATTGCGTGATCGCATTATGCGACATTCACGCGGATTATATGTTGACCTTTGAATCATGATATTATGACCGTCTCGCTGTCTTAGCTTACGTTCATATCTTTCCACTATATGAACTAGCCGTACATTCAACTCCATTGCTTGCTTAGGTATGTGTTCCTGTCATCTATCTTATTTTTACTTATTTCCATCATACCTTATTGTACTATTGTAATTTGCTATTGATATCTACACAAACAACGAGTCTTTCTTTATGAGGATTTCTGAAACATCAATAATAACAATAGCAAATTACAATAGTACAATAAGGTATGATGGAAATAAGTAAGATAGATGATAGACGGTCATAATATAATGATATAATCCGCGTGAATGTCACATATGCGATCACACAATCTAATCAAATCACAAGAAGGAGAGTTTCGAATTACGCGTGGTATAGAATACGCGTCAAGTCTCTACAGCTATGATGCCAAACTTGACAACAATACTCAAGAATAGATCGAACCAGGGATAAGAAAATAGTCACAATATTTTTATGAGGGATACCAGCACGGGATAGAACTCTGATAATATGGAGACGTTTAGAGGCTTTCTTAACTATTTTGAGAATGTTCTCATTCCACTTGAAATTGCTGCTGATGGTTACTCCTAGCAGTTTGTGTGAATTAGCTCGATCAATTGGTGATTCATCTATGGTAAGAGGTTGAAGTAACGGTTTACACGAGAAAAGCAAATTCCAACTTTCTTGCATTTTTTAACATTTAATTTCATGTGATTAGAGGTCTAGATTATATTCTAGATTAGATTGCAGAGTTGACTCCTTGCCACGAGGGATGACTTCAGATATTGTTACATCATCAACATATTTCCAATAGGAGCAATTTAATTGAGAAGATGTTTCCAAGTCGTTAATCATGGTAAGAAACAAGATTGGGCCGACAAGATTTGGTTCCCTGAGGGACTCCTGCGGACACCATACCCCAGGCAGAAAAAGCTTTTCCGATCTTCATAGACTGACGACGATTTGACAAGAAGCTACAAATCCAAGGGATCAGGCAACTCCGGACACCGATTTGGATCAGCTTCTGAATAACGATGGTGTGGTCAATTCTGTCAAAAGCCTTACTGACGTCAAGAAAACATATTCTGAGGTACTGGGCTTGGGTGTCTAATGAGGAGAGCCAATTATGAAGCATGTCTAGCAAGCAATAAGTTGTAGAGGTTCCCTTAAAGTGCTTATGAAACGAAATTTTCGACCCCTGTTTTATTTGATATTCTTATAGTTTTTGACGCGCTGAATAACGTGGCATTCATTTTTTTCTCAGGGTTTTAGAAAGTAGTTTATTTTTCGTCTGAAAGTGACATTTTGAGTAACAAGACGTCCGGGGTCTGGAACCGAATTAGTTGCGGTTTAACGTCACTGGTTAGAGTCGTCTGGAGATTCTTATAGTATTTTACTATGGTTTCTTTATATGATTCGTCATAATAAGCTTGAAACTGCGTTTTTTGGATGCGAATAGTCGTTCATGCACGTTCAGTAATCCTACAGTTTGTATGCTTTGTTTAATATGCTTCTACTTGTCGTTTTTCAAACATTGAGAGGCATAAGAGCAACTCGGACAGACGCATATTATGTCGGATGAACTGTGCTTGTGGCAGCTTTCATGAGACCTAACCGTGATGAGACTCTCAAATACAGTGTGAAAGTAAAACAAAATCGCTTGGTATGCCTGAATATATTATATTATATTTTATTTAGATATCCAAAACAGAAATACTGTATAACCACCTACTTTCAAGAGAACTGCACAGCAGAAATTAAATTTCATACTGTTGTTGTAAACGCAAGACATCAACAATGACAACAGGCAACATGCAATTATTACAATTGACTGACCAATTCATCGGGGTACATGTTTCTCATTTCTGTGTTTCTTGCTAACTATATTTGATGAATTCTGCTGCGTAATCTGTGCTATTTGATATTACAGTATCACATTGATATTATATTCGACAATTATGTCAGTTCTGTAGTCTGTTCAGCCGCGCGTTCAGTCGTTCATTCTGAGTAATGTGTGGACAGTAGTTATTTGCACCGTGTGCCGGCTTACCACACTAGTAATACACATCGCAGACCGCGTTATATTATTGATGTATAAACCCGATTTGTTGGCAAACAGAAAACAATACACGAAGTGATATCTATTTATTTTATAGGCTAACAATTATTTAAGTTTGGATGTTTGCTTCGCATCATGTTTCAATCAACTGTGCGTCGGCACAAACAAGCCACGGTTTATAGCTACACACGACCGAATCGTTTTGAATTTAGTAGTTCTTACTTTATTAAATGATATTTTATTATCTAAGTCCTTTAGATCCACGAAAAAAGCTACCTTCTAACTTGTGCGTGTTAATCGGATGGTTTATACGAGCGGATGTACCTACACACGGCCACAGTTTCAAGTTTTAAACCACACACATTCACGCGGTATCGAATATAAATGAACCACTTGTGTTTCTGTAAATATACACAGTTTCTGTAAATATACACAGTTCCAGTCGGTATCAACAGCTCAAAAGAAAACACGTGAAAATCCGATGATTTATCCACGGAACATATTGAATATATTCAATGGCGTACACTCGACGCACCACTTCACTTTCTTTATGCATATTTAATTTACTATTTTGTTGTTAATGATGAAGATTAAGCAGTGAATTTCGTCCTCTTGATTTAGTAGCAAGACTTGCGATTTTCTATAGACACTTCTGACTTTCTTTAGCATTTATTATCGATGCGTTTTATTTTCACTGCCGTGATTCTGCTATACTTGTTTATGTTCCTTGACACGCCGAGTACAACCAGTGACGTCACAAGGCTTGTTTTGGCCGCGCGATGAACCGGACGTCTACTCGTCAACTTTGAAGGTCGATAAAACTACTTTGCAAAGTCGTAGAACAAAAATAAACAGCACTACGATAATCAGCGAAGCACGGACTATAAGAATATCAAATAAAATCGAGGTCGAAAATTTCGTTTCATAAACACTTTAAGACAACCAAACTTGTTCGGGTCTATTTTATGTCTCATGTCGTGTATCATCCATTTCACCACAAAGTCCTCAAGGACTTTGGACACGGTTGAGGTAAGGGCAATAGCGCGAAGATCATCTTCATCACTGACTGCGTGGGCTTTAGGAACAGGGATAATAAAGGAGTCTTTCCAGGTGGACGGGAGGATACTCGAACGAAGGGAGGCATTAAAGATCGTAGTAATGGGATCAGCAAGCTCGAATGCAAATTATTTGATGATACGGTTAGGGACGCCATCTGGTCAACTACTCATGTTAGGATTTAACTTAGAAAGTTTGTTATAAACTTCAAATGGTTGAATAGTGAGAGGACGTGGTTCTGTGGCTGGAAGGTAGGAAGGAAGATCTGCCAGGTTTAAGGGTGGAAGGTCTTCAGCAACTCTCAGGAAATGATTGTTAATCAGGTTAGTTAATTCTGGACCCTCAGTGATTCTGCCTTCTTTTTCAATGGAGAGGAGAGGAGAGGAGAAGACAGTGATTTTCAAGACAGTTTACCAATGAACTTCCACCATTTGCTGGGATCGGAGTGTTAATTTTAGGTGTTGCACTTTTTCAACGTAAAAGGATTTTTTCGTACTAAGAATAGCTGAGTGAACGTTCCCTCTGAGACGGTCTTGAGACGGTCTGGAGACGGTCTCCTGAGTTGAATGCTCTCTGTCTCTCCAGAATTAGGTACTTGATGGAAGATGTTATCCATGGTTTATCCGTGTTATGTGTCTGTTTTTACAGGAAAGAAGTGATTGAGGGCGTTGGTAATGGTTCTTGTAAAGAGGTGGTATCATCAATGTCTTGGAACCATTCGTATTGACTGACCCATCTCCCAAATGCATCAATGGCAGACTTGGGATAACGACGCAGTTGGCTTTTGGTAGTTAAGAGTAGGATTCGCTCCTTTACTGATGGGTGACCAAATAACAGCATTATGATCAGACATACCAAGAGGGGCATTTGTAACAGGATCAGCATAAAAGGATTTTAAATTGGTAATGATTAAATCGAGGATTGCTTGGCCACGCGTAGGCTCAGGTTTGACAAGTTATTTAAGGTTTTGTTGATTTAAAGTTCGGATATATGTTCATTCTATTAAAGTCACCAATAATTACTATACCACACTCAGGGTGGGTATTTCGAACGAAGTCAATTGATTTAACAATTAAACTCCGGTATCAGGAGGACAATATAGGACACATACCAGAATGCCCGAGAGAGGACGCGGTAGACGGCAAGGTCGAAGCCATAGCCACAAACTTTCAAAATCAGGGTGTTCAAGGTCGTTTCTTCGTTTACAGGGGATTTGGTGATTGACATACACACAAACGCCTCCACCACGTCCAGTTTGCCGTCTGTCAACTCTATGCAATGTATATCCAGGAATGTTAATAAAAGAAGAGTCAACAAAATCTGTCAGCCATGACTCGGTGATAACGACAACATCGGCTAAGTTATGATTTAAATACTCAGCCCGTTAGTTCATCAATTTTGGGGATGAGCGAACGAGCATTGCAGAGGCCGAACGCTAGGAAGTTGAAACTTGTTATGAGAAACTGGGTTTGGCGAAAGCTGATTAGAGGTAGGAATAGTTATTAAGTTTGTATAATTCACACCATGTTGAGAAGTATAATTAGCAAAACTAATTCGCTTACTCTGACCAAGGTGCGAATTAATTGTCGGGATGTTGAACTTTCTTGCTGCTTCTTCTGATCTAGTTTTAAAACCCGCACGCCTTCTTCTTGGTCTTCTGAATGTGCTAACCATAATCGAGTGATCCGACAAACAGCACGAAGGCTCTGCAGGATCCGAAATAATGCCAAAAGCCGAGGACTGAAGATGTGATGGTTGAATGCCGCCACAAAATGTGAAAACCACAATCGTCAAATAAAACCAAATGTAAAGATCCAGGCTGCGTGAGATTAACATGATAGATATTACATTGTTGAAGAAACCATTTGTTGAAATTAGAGAGGATATAATAATAAAAATACTCGTTGTCGTTCGTCATAATCTTTTTTTTGCTAAATCGCTACACCGGGATGTCAGTTTCTGTCAGCCATTTTCTGTCAGCCATTTTATAGTGTCCGTATCTAATTCCTTTAGTCCTGCGGGGCCTGTAGAGAGGGCAGTATTGCAATATATGGGTTATTGTTTGCTTTTCACCACATGGGCAAGCTTCGCTGTCGCGGGCGTCAATCTTGGCGAGAAAAGAGTGGGTCTTTCCCCACCCGGTGCGGAGGCGGTTAAGCCTGGCCTAGCGCACACGGTCGAGTTGGTGTCCAGCTGGTTTGGTTGAGGGTGAGTCGATGTACTCGTGAAGATTCGTGAGAAGGTGCCAATCCTCTTTCCACCTGTCTTCTGCCCATATGGCAGATAGGGGAGCAGACGTTTGAAGATCGTTTGCGTGCACTGCAAAGTGTCGCCGGTGGAATCTTTGTGGTGGGTCGTCTTCGTGGATGTAGGGAACGAGCGGGCTGTCTGGATCTTGATCTGTCTGATTGCTGCGGGAGTGATGCCTGCGATGATGGGTAGCATTGGCAGTGGTGTGGGCGCCATATGGCGCCGGAAATCAGCCGTAGGGCCTCGTTCAGCACGACGTTAAGTTTCGCTATGTGACAGCTACAGTACCGCTCAGAAGTAACCTAACAAAATCCGCGGTTAACCTAGGATGATCCGCGGACGATCCTCGGGTCATCCGCGGTTGAACCGCTGGTCATCCGCGGATCATCCTAGGTTGACCCGAGGATCGACCGAGGACCATCCGCGGATCATCCTAGGTTCGACCTCAACCGCTGCTGCGCGGTTCGTATGGCGTCATTTCACGAGTGTAGTGTCGGAAGAAGTCGGTTATTTCTAAAGTTTAGCGTCCTTCCTTCGCACGTTGTCTGCACTTCTTCGATTGGCGTTTGTCGTAGCTTGGCAAGTTCGTTTTCAAATACCGTTACCGTGTTTAAATTGATAATGGGAAAGCTATCTCGATACGTGAGGGAAAGAATCGTCTCACTGTCGTCCTCTTGGGTAAAAAAGTCGCTTATTTCCGAAGTTTAGCGTCCTTTTCCTTTGCGCGTTGTGTTAATCGTTATAAGCAGTTATGTGTGTTCGACAATCGACAGTTTCAAGCTTTAATATCTAGCAACAATGGGGCTATCTCGATACGCGAGGGAACGAATAATTTCACTTTCTTCTTCTGGAGTGCAGGTTACTAAAATTACAGATCTGCTTCAACAGGAAGGAATTAAAACTTCGAGATCTGCTTTAAACTTGTTTCTTTCCCGATAAGAATGAGATAAAAAAAGTCATACTCTAGAAATACCACCATTCGCGACAAACATATTTTTGTCTGAATATGTGAAGCTTGTGCCGCGGATAAATTATATTACTAGATGGTGATATAAACGCCGTGACTCCGTCTGTGGGTCCGTTCATGCGAAGCATTCCAAGCTCTGTTTGACAATAATTCTCAGGGAAACATGAAGAGAAATGTTTTGATAAAAATGTATTCATGAAATTTTCTATTCCGAGACTCGCTATTGCCACAGACGACAAAAAGGACACTTGCCTGCTTCGCTACTGGCACTGTTGACATGCTTCTGCCATCATGCATTTGGCCTGCTTTGCCACTGGCACTGTTGACACGTACTGTAGCCTGGTTTGCCACGCTTGAAACAAAACTGAAGCACTTTGAGTGACCGCGCGCTTCGATTGCTCAATATCAATTTTCAGGTAAAGTGATAAAGTTGGGCTATATGTCGACGCAGAATGCAAAAGTGGTTAATGAAGTTGTTAATGGTTACCATCTTCTAGCAGTACTATAGCAGTTTAGCCTGACAAAATAAATCGGACGCTCGTTGATTTGTTTACTTGTCCGGTCACTCACGGGTCACTCCGGTGGTACTCTCTTTGAAAAGTTGTACTCCCTCATGATTTTATATTTTTGTATTTGTATTTAAACTTATTTAAAAACGGTAGCCCTTCAGAGCGCGTAGGCATCTGGTTTCCAAGGGGCCGTTTATACCAATAATACATTAATTAAAAATTACAGGATATACAATATATAAATAATATACAACAGACAAAAAATAAACAAATATACATAATCTTAACTAAAATCTATTTAAAACTACAAAACCATTAACCGAATACTTAGACTTAGTTGCCCGAGAGAATAGCCTTGAACTGCTTTAGTGAGCATTTATTTCTTTTAGTATCTTTTGGTAGATTATTCCACAGACTAGCACCAGAATAAGCAATACTTTTCTTCATAAAATTTGTATTGGGTTTTTGTAAGGCGTAGTCAGTGTTATTACTGCGTAGACTATATATTGAATTGTTGTTAACACTAAACATGCTGGTCATGCAATTTGGAAGTGTGTTGTGTTTTATTTTATGCATAAATAATAATTTATTATATTTCCTTCTGTCTTCCAACGATTTCCAGCCTAATTCCCCCAGCACGTTCGCTGATGGCACATCATATGATCTTCCAGTAATGACTCTTGCTGCCCTATTTTGCATTTTTTGCAATTTTTCTTGTAGACAAATACTACAATTGTCCCAAACAAGACTACAATAGTCAAAATGTGGGAGAACTATAGCATTGTACACATTTATCAAAATTGGTTTAGGAACAAACTTTTTCATGCGACGAAGCATACCGATTCCTTTTGAAGCTTTAGTAACAACATTATTGACATGGCCTTTCCATAAAAGTTGTTCATCGACAATAATACCCAATGTCTTTATCTCTCTTACTCTTTTAATATGAGTTTCCCCTAGTTTTATATTTGGGTCATTATCTACAGTTGCAAGTCTTTGTCTTGAGCCAATGATCATATACTCAGTTTTCTCCTTATTTAAGGTTAATTTATTTGCTAACAACCATTGATGAATCTTATCTAAATCTATATTTAATATATTTTCAATTTCAACAGCTGACTTTCCTTTTGTCGTTACGTTTGTATCATCAGCGAACATACTGGCGGTAGATTGCAGAAGACAATTTGGCAAATCATTAATATATATTAAGAATAACAAAGGCCCTAAAGTGGAGCCTTGTGGAACTCCACATTTGATAATTTCTTGTTTTGATAAGACTTGTTCGACTTTGCAAATTTGGATTCTATTAGAAAGGTATGATGTAAACCAATCCAGCGTGTGTTCACTGAAGCCATACAGAGCCATTTTTCTAATTAAAATTTCATGGTTTACACAGTCAAAAGCTTTTTTTAGGTCCAGAAAGATCACTCCATTTAAATATCCTTTGTCCATATTAATTAACCAATTATTAGTGGTAGCAAGGAGCGAAGTTTGTGTGGAGTAGTTCTTTCTAAACCCAGCTTGCTCCTGAGAGAGTATGTCATTGGCCTCCAGATACACAATAAGCTGATTTGAAATCAGCCCTTCAAATAACTTTGCAACAACTGATAGTAAAGAAATAGGCCTATAGTTAGTAGTTTGTGTTTTGTCCCCTGATTTAAATATAGGTGCGATAATTGCGACTTTTAGATCATCTGGAAAAGTACCGGTCAATATTGATTGATTGAAGATAATGGTCAGGGTATAGGCTATAATGTCGGCCGATTCCTTCAACATTTTTGGTGAGATCCCGTCCTGTCCTGATGCTTTAGTAACTTTGATTGCGGAAATGGACTTAAATACTTCTGCTGTTGTAACGGTTTGAATCTCAAACTTAGAACAGCTTGGGGTAATATAATCACTTGGTAATGTGCTACTTTCTTGTAAATTATCAGCTAACTGTGGACCAATCTCACCAAAAAATGTATTGAAGGTATCTGCAATTTCTCGAGATTCCGTAATAACCTGACCATCGACACTTTTTATAGTATATATTGCATGGAGGTATTAGTTATTAGAGAATTACTCACAGTTTTAAGTCTTTACAATGAGAGCGCCTGCCAGTCTCCAGGCATGCTCTTCTCACCGTGGCGAAAGCGCCACGTACCGAATTAAACGGAAATTGACAATACACATGTCAAAAGCTCTGGCTTAACTTGAGGTTTTTTACGTAATCTTATAGTTCACATAAGAGCAATCAGTTACATACATGAGAAGCATGTCGGATAGCAATGCCAATGATATACAGTAGTTCATCAAACAATATTTATTAACGTAGTACGGATTTGGAGTTTTGAAACTTGTCAATGGACCGTATTATATGCACGTGATAAGATCGACCGCAATATTATTAAGTTCGACCGCTTTGGTCGGACATATGCTTATTCAAACGTCGAATTTGTCACTTATCTAGGTTCGACACATGATAAGTTCGACACATGATAAGTTCGACGTTTGAAACGGGATGAGTATAATATAATATACCCGATGAGTTTAAGAAACATGCGACAGCAAAACATGCCGTTGGGTCAATAAACGGCTCGAAACACAACAGTTATAACATAATCGTAAATCGTATCAAGATGCCCGTTAAATTTTCTTCTCCTAAAATGCTTTCACGCAATAAATTATTGTTAACGTTATTTGATAAATTCCAACATAACAGGCTTTCAGTTTGTGCATTTGTACCAACGTCGTCGTCGTTGTTAGGAGTTCAACCACGAAATCGTTATACATTGTATGCAGAATACAGAGACTAATATAAGAATGACTTCAAAACTGCTCCAATGATTACCAGTTAATAATTCCCTTTGTTTTGAACTTGATACGGCAAGTTATTTGACGTCCGCGTCATGTCTTAATTTCTGCTGCCGGCTTTTGGTCGGATGAACTCGGAACCCGAAGCGTTTAGTCGACCGTTGCGGTTAGATGTGTAGACCGCAACCTAACCGCTACCTCACCGCTTCCTCACCGCTACCTCACCGCAACCTCACCGCAACCTCACCGCAACCTCACCGCATCTCCACCGCTACCTCACCGCAACCTCACCGCAACCGCAGTGTTAGGTTACTTCTGAGCGGTACTGTATGTGACCACACTGGTGCAGCGTATTCTGCGGTGGAGTACACCAGTACCAGGGCATAGGTGCGCAGGGTGTTGAAGTTAGCCCCCCAGTGCGTACCAACAAGCTTTTTCAGTACGTTCACCCGCTTTGAAGCCTTCTCGACTACAGTTAAGAGGTGTTGGCGGAATGTCAGACTCCTATCAAGGGTTAATCCGAGGTAAACTGGTGTTTGGTCAAACTTGAGGATCTTGCCGTTGATCTCGATAACCAGCTTCTCGCCTGCCAGCTTGTTTGACGGAGCACACGGTTTTAGACTCGCTCAGCTTCAGGTGCCATTGGTTGAAGTAGGCACAAAGCGTAGCGAGGTCGGCCTGAAGGGCATGCTCGATCTCCTTGAAATCATTTCCCGGATAGCCTAGGGCACTGTCGTCGGCGTAGATGTACTGTCCTCATGAGGATGTGCATGGGAAGTCGGCAGTGTAGATATTGAACAGTATTGGTGCTAGTACTGAGCCTTGGGGGAGACTGTTTCGGAGATTCCGCTTCCTACTGCGTTCTCCGCTGGATGTTTCGACGTAAAACGAGCGGTTGTGCAACAGCAGCAGCATGAATTTTACGAGCTTGACGTCTGGGATGAGTTTGAGTAACTTGGAATACAGTCCGCGATGCCAGACGGTGTCGTAAGCAGCAGTAAGGTCCACGAACACTGCACCAAACTTTGTTTCCGCTGGAACGACGAAGTCTCGATATCATGAACAAGTCGCACTATCTGGTGGGGAGAACGGCCTCGGCGGAAGCCAGCTTGGGCATGTGGAAGATGGAGTTCCATGATATTGTTGATGCGCGCAAGAATTATTCTCTCCATAGCTTTGTAAACAATGCTTAGGAGAGAGATAGGGCGGTAGCTTTTGGCCTCATCGTAAGGCTTATGGGGTTTGAGGCTTCTCGCTATCGCTGGCGTTATTGTATTCTTGTAGTGCCGCCTCGCATTCGTCGTCCCAACACGGTATATATTGACCACGCCTACCACGGGGAATGGACGATTTTGCAGCAGTTGAGAGCATTTCAGTGAACGATTTGTATGTTACAGACGTGTTGCCTTGTGGAGGAGAAAAGTCTTGTGAAAGTGTATCGGTGAGGTCGGCGAATTTCGTCCAGTCCGCTCTCCTGAACTTCCACCTTTTCTTGTTCAGACTTTTGATCTTAACTTCTAGCTTCGTACCGATGATCTAGCTTCGTACCGATGATGATTGGGCAGTGACCTGAGCGTGGAAACCTGTCAAGGACTAAGCGCTCACTCGCTCCATGGTTACAAAGCTCAGGTCAGGGTTTGTCCACTTCTTGTGGCGGCCGGAGTAAAACGATGGATGGTCTTTAGCGTCATACATTTGGTACAGATCAGAGTTTTCAGCCCAGCGTGCTACAGCTTCACCATTAGGTTAATATCAGAATAACCCCATCTGGTGAGGCTGTTAAAATCGCCGCAAATAATACTCCGAGCTGTCACTGTTGGTAGGTTGCGCTGGGTAACAACTTGCCGACTATCGGCGTCGATGGTGATCCATTCGCTAGCATTTTCGGAGTCAGATTTCTGGACGACTTTCGCGTTGATTCCAATGCGAGTGCATGAGGCAATTCCGTGATGTTTGTGAGGGATAAACGCAATGGTGTTGTACCCTTCAATTGCAAGTTTTTCCTCATCCTTGCAGTGTGTTGCTGCCAGATGTCGAATGTGTGTTTCCAGTGTGCTTCTTGCAGGTGCTTTTCTGCCAGATATCGGTGAATAAGATCGCGTTTGGCTCTCGTGAGCCCTTCGACGTTGAGTTGAAGAATCCGAATTTCGGTACTAGTCATTATGATTCGTTTTTGAAAAAAAACGTATGCTCCCGATTCCAGATTTTTGTTGATGGCAGAAGTAGATGATGGCCCAGAGATGGTGATTACCAGCACCACTACGAGGAAGTGGTTGACATGGTGCCAAAAAATAAAATAAAAAATACTGGCAAAATACGAAAATATAGAGAGCAATACACTGAGCATGCAGCCGTGACCGGCGCTAAGGCGAGCAGCTGGGGGACGAGACAGTCCGTGTTGAACCCAACGCGCGCGTTATGTTAATTTCATTCCTTCGCCAGCTGTCATGGATGTCAGAGATATAGTTCTGGACTAGCCTGCGTGCAGACACTTGCTCACTGTTTGGATCTTCGCATTGGGCCCTGTGGTATTCTATATGCACTGTACAATTATACGCATCTTTATTCTTTTTCTATTTTATTAATACTTCTTATTCAGTTTACACTGCATGTCCAACCACGCGGTAATATGACACGCATTATAATCAGAGTCTAAATGCGCTTATTATTCTAATTCTCGTCCCCATCACCAGTGAGTGTAATCAATGCTGGCAATGGCGGGTGATGTGTCGAGGTTTGGTTGGGGCAAGGTCCGACCGTCATTTCTTCAATGGCTCAACAGTCCAAAGTGGCTTCTTGTCTTCCTTTCTTCTTACTATTTCACCATGAGTTTAATGTTGAACGGAACATATTCAGTGTCCATTTCTACCATCGAGAAACGATTTGGCTTGTCAAGGTAAGCTAATCATGTAATTAATCAGCTTTTATTGTGATATGATAAACCAATTACTAGAGGTCAACCGATCATCGGATCGGACATCGGATTTTGCCGATATTTTGCAACATCGGCAAATCATCGGATCGGTAAAATATCACTCCGTGGCCGATGTTTTTGCCGATTTTAAGTTTCTAAATTTTGTCATTTATAAAAAGACAAAAGCTAAAAGACTGCATGACTTAATTTCCATCTCCTGCTGGGAATTGTGTGAACCTGTTTATTTGGAAAGATAAGGTGCGATTGACGAAAGTCAGACCGGAAATTTCAGAGAGCGACTTGTGAAAATGCAACAGTTTTGGCGGCAATTGATAAAAGGAGAATAGTGCGAATAGTCGACGAATAGTGCGAATAGTCGGCGAATAGTCGACGAACAGTGCGAATAGTACGCGAATAGTTGGGCAAATACGGCATGTTGTAAAACATGGACTGATAAAACTAGGCATTCTCCTTTTATCAGTTGCCAAATAACAAGTCAACAAAAAAACACGCAAAATTACAAACGACCAAAACAGCGTATTTTTTATTTAGTTTGTTTACATAACAAACGTTAATCGTGTGGGGCCTGTGGGCAATGAAACATTTCGACATTCCAGGCAAGTCAAGGAAAGGAAGCTATTTGACTCGGAAAAAAACATTCATGCCCACACAACTAAGAAGCAGAGAGCCTGCTCGCAGCAATCTCATCCCGCACCTTTCAGCTATGATCGTCACGCTGTTTCGAGTTTCAAATTACCACGCGTATAATTCCCATAAGAGACGCGGTCTCATAAGCGCCCGGTCTCATAAGCGCCGCGGTCTTACTCTCATATTAGTGCCGCTCATCTTTCATAAAGAAATCACAGGCGTCGCGGCGGCGGCGAGCGGAGATGAGACCCTGGAGTGGGTTACGAGGTTGGCGGCAGAGTTGGGTGATGAGGCTAGGTAACGTTAGTGGGAGGTAATTATTACTTCTTAGTTTTTATTTCCGGAAGTGTCACATGTAGTGAATTTGATGATAAGGGGCGTGTAAAAAGAAGTACAGAAGTGTAATATTTAAAGCTATTTACAAAATATGAGATACAGTGTCAAATAAGTAACATAATTTATGAGTAAGTAATCTATTTACAGGGTTTTTTGGTTTTATATGTTGTTACTAAAAATTGTGAGTAGCAATTTTCTTTTGAAAACATGAAAGGGATTTGTTCTCCCTAATTTCGTTTGGATTAGAGTTCCATAGGTGAGCACCGTCGTACATAAATTAAACTATTTTTCATATTATTAGTACGCGGTTGTGGTAAACAAAGACTACTTGAAATGTCCCGAAGGTTATAGTTTGTCATCTCACTTTTATAAGTAAAAAGATTAGTGAGCGACTCAGGACCCATTTTATTTAAAATCTTATATATCATTTTTGCTTTTGCACTTTTTCTCACCATCTTAAGTGGCTCCCGCATGTAAAGCAATAGAATGATCTATATCATTGCTCATATTCGCGATGATTTTGTAGTTTTTGAAGTCGTTTTTGATTGTGTTTCGCCAAATACATCCCACACTTCATAACAATAATCGAAGCATAAGTGTATCTTTATCAACAAAAGGTTTGACATGACGAAGAGCAGAAATTCCTGCTGTTATTATTTTGCAAATATTTTCAGTATTACTCTTCCAAGATAAATGCTGGTCAACTGTTACTCCAAGAGTTTTGCATTCATAAACTTGTTTAATTTGTTAATAAGTCACGCAAATCTTTGTGGATAAATTTTGGGTGACGGAAAAATGCGGTTTTCTGGAGGTAAGGGCTCCCAGAAAAGCTGGAGAAGCGAAAGTCAGAGTGAGAGTAAGGGCCCTCACTGTTATGTATATTCTTTGCTTATTACATGATGATCAATATTTAGTGAAACATTAAGCTATGTTACAATATTCAGTTATTTAAACTCTAGACTGTTCCAAGCTAGCTTTTTCTCTCATTTTTTATTTACTTATTTACATATTGATTTAGATTTTTAAAGGGCGCGGTGGGTGGGATAAAATTCGAGTGATGCTTTGACGAGGGCAGTCAAAATCAGAATGAGCTAGCGGCTAGCCTGTTTTTGGCATGCCTTTTTGCGCTTGGTTTGGAATGCCCGGTTGATTAGATCTTGTTAGATAACTAGGGCGTGCGCTTTTAGTGAACTGTTGAGCGATGCGAGGCATAGCGCAGGAAATGTAATTAGGATGCGCAGCTGTGGCGTGATAGTATTTTAGATGTTGCTTCTCATTAATCCCAATTTACCTAGTTAATATAAATTGGAGTTTTATTTTCAATGAAAACATTTGGGTGAGAATTTGAAATATACTTTTAATTATCATTGGTTTTGAACCAATCAACATAAATTCAGTTTTAGCTACATTCAAGCTAAGTTTATTGGCCATCAACCATTTCCTAAGGTTTTCTAAATCAGAATTTGCTGCAACTTCAATATCAGTTATCGAGTCTCCAGAAGCCGTGAGATTTGTGTCATCAGCAAATAGCCGAGGTTTCATATTATTAAGAAACTGAGGTAGGTCATTGATGTATAAATCAATGTGGTCCTAAAATAGAACCTTGTGGTAAACCACATCTAATCAAACGTTCTGATGAAACAAATCAATTTATTTGGAATTTCTGGCTTCGATTTGTGAGATATGATTTTAGAAAAGAAAGAGCCTTTCCTTTTACTCCATGGAGCTCCAATTTTCTCAATAGAATTTGGTGATCAACAGTACTGTATCATTGAAATGCTTTTTTTAAATCAATGAAAACTACTAGGTTAAACATTTTTCTGTCTAAATTCACATACCAGTTATTATTACAGTCTAGTAATGCTGTAGCTGTAGAGTGAGATTTCCGAAAATTACCAAATTGGGAACCACTTAGCAGTCCAAATTTGGTTAAATAATTATACAGTTGAACATACAGAATTCGTTCCATGATTTTGCTTATGGCTGGCAAAACTGAAATAGGTCTCTAGTTTCCTGGTATATTTCGATGGCCATTTTTATAGAGGTGTTACTCTAGCCATTTTCCATTCATTAGGGAAAGAGTATAGAGTAACAGCCTGATTAAAAATGTGTGTCAATGAATCTGAAATTGCAGGTGCAGCTATCTTAATAATTTTACATGAAATCTTATCAATGCCAGTGGCTTTATATTGCTAGATAGCCCATGCAAGATATGCTAGACATCATTGACGGTAACATGCTGGAATGCAGCAAATTCTGATTTAGCTTGTTTAACATATGTCTCAGAATTGTAACTGGACCTATCAATTTTGCTTGCTAAATCAGGGCCAATTTTTGAGAAGTAATCCTTGAAGCCCTCCGCAATATCTTTTGGATTGTTTAAACTATTTTCACTCAAATTGAGCTCATTCACTACTGGTTGTTTGTTTTGTTTGCCCAGTAAGTTGTTTATTGTTTCCAAGCTTTTTTGGATTACATTTTTGACCAGCAATTCTTGTTGAATAATAACTTTTTTAGCATTTCCTAACTCCATATTTACTTGATTTCTAGTCAGAATACCTCCAGACCCCCCTAGAGGGTTCTCACACCTTCGGCGCTCGGCAAGCCCCCCCCCCCCCCCCCCCCCCCCCCCAACCCAAAACATCTTCCTGCCGCCTTGGTATTTGCATAGTCACTAGCATTATATTATATGGAAACGCGGCGAACTTGAAAGTAGCTAATAACAAGCTGTGATTTATTATGAGGATGCCCTGAAAGTGCATAAATCTTTTGTTTTACGTTCATTAATATTTATACAGCACGGTTGAATGATTAAACCCAAACGCTGCCATTGGCTGCTTGCTTCGTTATACAGAAAATACAATGTGTTCAGCAAGTGTGAAAGTGCACATATTTGCATAAACTTGAACAAAAACAAAGAACAAAGACTTTGGCCATGATTTTACCGGCAGGTCTAAAATGCAGACTGCAGACTAGAAAATGCAGACTGGGAAAAAAACAGGAAAGGAAAAGATCTCGACGAGAGGCACATTCCCACTAGAAAGGTCTGAGTCCGAGCTAAACAATTTTCCATTTCGGCAGGATTTTCTCCGAGAGTATTGTCGCGCTTAATATGTTATTCAGAAAAAGCTGTGGTTGCTTCATACCGGAATTCCGACACATCATCTCCTGCAGTAGTTTTCGTTTTTTATACACCATGTTTATTTTAAAGATAAAATTCGCTGAGCTTTCGTCCCGTAAACTCAGGACTTCGTCAGAGCGTGACTAAACGTGAACACGTTTAATTTTAAACGTGAAAATAAACATAGTGTATAACCGCAAACTTTTGATTTGATTACATTAAACATCGCCATGCCAAGCTTCAAAACTTTGATAACTTTTTTTCTGTTTCGATTCAAACCCAATTCTGAATTAGGTGATAGATCTCATCGAGACGCACAATGCCACTGAAGAAATTAGAAAGAAAAAATGCTTCCTTCATCGTGGAATTACAACTTTTAAGTTTGCTGACTTAGCATGAAGTGAGCGTTTGTTTTCCGATTTTAATTTTATTGGTCCGATTTGAACCTATTCACAGAGGAGTCGGGGGGTGCCTATATCCTATACTTCCCTGCAATCCCATTCCCAGTCAAAACATTGCTCGCACAGCCTTGGAAGCTATTTGACTCGGGAAAAAGGTAGGAAGCCTAAGGAAAAATTTGTGCATGTCATTTAACGTAAAAGTGAGAGGGCCAGACCAGACCACCAGAAAAAGTGCGAGATTCTTTCTATGAAGGAAGCACATTGCCGCTGAACAAATTAGTCAAAATATATGCCTCTCGTCGAGATCTTTTCCTTTCCTGGGTTTTTTCCCAGTTTGCATTTTCCGGTCTGCATTTTCCGGTCTGCAGTCTGCATTTTCCGGTTTAGACCTGTCGTTCTTTTTACCACACTTTTTGTGAGTCATTTGTAATATGAGCCCGCAAACCGCGTCGACGTGGGGTTAGGGTTAGAAAACTCATTAGGTGGGGGGTTAGGGTTAGAATCTAAGTTGTTTTGGGGTTAGCAGTTATTTCATGACGCTTATATACCTCGATTCATTTGGTGATGGAGTAACATGAAAGGTTAACCCGATTTGGACACATTTTCTCTCCTTTGTTTTAGTTCAACGACAGGTGTTATAACGAGCATGTTTGACGTCGCATGTCTGATGGTAACTGCGTTTGTTAGTTATTATGGTGGACAACAGAGTAAGGCAAGATGGTTAAGTTCAGGCCTGTTGCTTCTTATTCTTGGCAGCTTTATCTTTATGTCACCGCATTTTATCATTGGACCATACAAAGCAGGTATATTGCACGATATTATTTTATTAGCTTTGTCGTAATTTACAAAAGTAGTGTACTGTGTAGGCAGTATTATAACATACAGTACGAATGGCATTGATCTCTAAATAGAGACTGGATCGAGCTTGGGTCTGAGTACGAGATTGGAAAAAGTAGCTCCTGGATCGAGGATGAACAATGCAATCAGTATGGTCAGAGGTCAGCTTTTTGCATTAACATCCAGCCAAGTATGATACAGACGGGGGTTACGGTTAGGAAGACACTTAAGGCGGAGGGTAGGTTAGAAAACTCATTAGGTGAGGGTTAGGATCTAAGTTGATTTGGGATTAGCAGTTCTATGATGTAAACGAGTATGTTCGATCGTATGATGAAAATCATCATACGAAATGAGATAATGTACTGCGATGTTAATGCAACCGCTGACAATGCTGTTTCCATATTCATCCTCGATCTTTTTTAGATTCTAAAATGAATCAATTGTCCAAGGGTTTTCCGTAATATAGAACACAAACTACGGCTCTATTACAGTAATTATGAAGCCGGAATATTGGAGTACCCGTGGCGGCCATATTGGAGTGACCGCGCTAATCCTGGCTTCATACTGTAGTTACTCTAAATTTATTATGGGAAAACCTTCGACAACCGATTCATCTTAGCGTCTTAAAAGATCAGAGACAGATACTATAGTTTCTGTCGCCTACAGTAAAACTAGTATAGCGTGGTCCCTTCGAGATGGCCACCGCGAAATGATTCCCGGCTATTCACGTCATTGGACGTCAAAATTCAAAAGAAAACCACCGCTGTACATCAAATTTGAGCCGTCGAGCAAACTCTAAAATGGCGGCGTCCAGAAGCATAAAATACGAGAATAAAAACGTTAACACCTGCGTACACTTTACTTACCAATTGTGGAAGGTTAGGTGCAGGTCTTGCTACAGGGTTTTGCACGCCAGTATTATTGTTACTTGGAATTCAGGTCAAGATAACGCGAGCTGATCTTGGTCTGACCACCACACCCTGTTGTCGACCTACACCTATCACACCAAAAGCTTTTGGTGGAAGTTATTGCACCTTAATAATTTATTTGTATAAAGGGAGGGTTGGTGGGATGTTCAATTCCACATGTTCTCGTTGCTGCCCTCTAAGCCGTGTCGTGCTCTGGCTACGGTCACTCGCTAATGGTCGACCTTATCCCAACATGCTTGTCATACCGATGTCCCCCGCGCTTGCGCAGTTCCCTTGTTGTTAACCTTACACTTTACTTACCAATTGTGGAAGGTTAAGTGCAGGTCTTGCTACAGGGTTTTGCACGCCAGTATTATTGTTACTTGGAATTCAAGTCAAGATAACGCGAGCTGATCTTGATCTGACCACCATACACTGTAGTAATACTAAGTTCCTTACAAGCATTACACTTCCAAGTAACCAATCTAGTAACCCCTCCCTAACCTTCCACCTTCGCAACTTCGAAGATCCACGTCCAGCGCGTGATTACAACCACTTCCTGTGGATATCACCTCAACGTTTAAGTAGCATATGGGGTCACCACTTCCTGTAGGTATCTTCCCGCAGTTAATAAAATGCCAAATGGGGTCACCACTTCCTGTGGGTATCTCCCAATGTTCAAATAGCATATGGGGTCACCACTTCCTGTGGGTCTCTCCTCGACGTTTAAATAACAAATGGGGTCACCACTTCCCGTGGGTATATCCCCAATGTTCCAATAGCAAATGGGGTCACCAGTTCCTGTGGGTATCTCCCCGACGTTCAAATGCCACATGTTCTCGTTACTGCCCTCTAAGCCGTGTCCTGCTCTGGCTACGGTTACTCGCTAATGGTCGACGTTATCCCAACATTCTTGTTATATGATACTCCGATGTCCCCTGCTATTGCGCAGTTCCCTTGTTGTTAACCTTGGTTATTACATAACCTCATTTATTTCTCGAGTACAAGAACAGATATCGTAAAACTATTCACATTTCTAAACATACTGTAACAATTGAAGGTCTTTGATTTAAATATTATTTATTATTTCTAGGAAACGAGAATTCCCTATTTCCTTCCCTCTGTCAACCCAATTCTACAAATGCATCGCATGGCGCATGTGATTCAACGACGTCCGCTGGTCATTGGTATTATACTGCTGTATTCTGCATTGGAATGTTGATCATAGGTTTCGGAGGTTCACCACTTTATGTTCTTGGGATTGCCTATCTCGATGAAAGTGTGAAAAAGAAAGTCTCCCCAATGTATGTCGGGATTTTTACTGCGTCAGCGATTTTAGGTAAGAAGTAATGGTGGTATGGTGGGTATGGTATGTATGGCGTGGACGCATGGTATTGTATGGTATGGTATGGCGTGGTTTGGTATGGTATGGCATGGATGATATGGTATGGCACAGTGTGGTTTGGTATAGTGTGGTGTGGTGTGGTAGTATAGTATGGTCTGGTATATGGTGTGGTTTGGTATAGAATGGTGTGGTATAGTATAGTATAGTGTGGTGTGGTATGGTATAGTGTGGTGTGTAATGGTATGGAGTGTTATAGTATGTATAGTAATGGTAATGTGTAATATCCACTGACCTGCATCCATGTTCTGGGACCAGGATACCAAGGTGACATTTTATTCACATTTTGTTTGATTTTCTATTTCTTTACAGGAGCCGCTGTTGGTTTTGCTTTAGGTGGTCTTTTTCTATCTATCAATGTTGACGTAGGCCAAGAGACGAGTCTTACTCCGGCTGATTCTCGCTGGATTGGTAACTGGTGGCTTGGTTGTGTCGTTCTCATAGCAGTGTCACTTGTTCTCTTGCCTGGGATGTCTGGGTTTCCCCGAGTACTCGCAGGGGCACCGAAGGATCACGAGGAACCAGATGGACAGGTAAAGGTGTTTATCCTGGCTCGTCAACCATCCTTTTTTGTTTTGGTAGATTACTGGGGATAGCAATTTTTTGGGTTATCTATCCCTAGAACCGGGGTCAACCATTTTGCATACAACCACATCTTGCATACTGGTATGTTCCTATAGAAAACTGGCAGAGTAGGTCATGTACAGAAGATGAAGATCTTAACGTCCCTTACCTATGTCACTCACTTCTACCTCACCTTGCCTCGCCTCGCCTTGCCTCGCCTCGCATCGCCTTGCCTTGCCTTGCCTCGCCTTGGTTCGCCTTGCCTTGCCTCGCCTTGCCTTGCCTCGCCTTGCCTCGCCTTGCCTTGCCTTGCCTCGCCTTGCCTCGCCTCGCCTTGCCTCGCCTTGCCTCGCCTCGCCTCGCCTTGCCTCGCCTTGCCTCGCCTTGCCTCGCCTTGCCTCGCCTTGCCTCGCCTTGCCTCGCCTCGCCTTGCCTCGCCTTGCCTCGCCTCGCCTTGCCTTATTACTTCTGGACATTGCCATATCCTCTTAATTTCTTTTTTTAGATCTTGGTTCGATTCTTGTCCGAAACATTTGATCTTTCATTACATCACTACAAACCAATTATTATTGTTATTTGATTACATAGGACGACCTCGCGGTGAACAGAATCAAATGTACGTCGTTGAAAGACCTCAAAACAGCCACGAAAACCTTGTTTACGTCCCCCTCGTATGTCCTGATTAGTATTGGAATTTCCATGGAGTTTTTTGAAATAACAACTTCGACCGCATTCATGCCCAAAGTCATTCATGTTCTTTATAATATTCCACCCGCTAAAGTGAGCATGCTGTACGGCGCGTCTGTCGTGGTGCCCGTGTTTTTTGGACAATTGTTTGGTGAGTCAGCACATGATCTTATCTCAAATTGAAGGCTATGTCTTAATTGTCAAAATACCTCAAATTATAGACCTGGTCTTAATTTATAGTTTGATTCCTAACCCATTATTCCTAACCCTAACGCCCGCCTGGGATGTTTCATTAGGTTCGTACTTGGTGAAAAAAATGCAACTGGGTGCTGAAGGAGCTTTAAAAGTTGTGTGCATTATAACTGTCTTGGGTGGTGTGGTTGTGTCGTGTTATCTGCTGACAAACTGTGACAGTCCAGAGATACTTGGTGTGACAAAAGACTTTGAAAATAGGTAAGGTTGTTCGTAATATGTGCGCTGGACTAAGCACTGCTGCTCGATTTTTAAATAGTATACTTACTATGACGGGGGGGGGGGGGGGGGGGTTGAAATCTGATCACTGCGACATTAAGACATTGTCGTAAGACATTGTCCAAGAGACAAACGACCCAAAATATCTCCGCTCACAACACCGAGAAAGACACAAAAGACGGAGTGCAAACACTGTTAAATTCAAGTTCCAGCGACCTCAAAGACTCGCGGGTCATTGAGGCTAAAAGGGATGACTCAAAAGTACCTTCCTATTTTTAAGAAATAGTCTAACCGTAACCCTAACCTTGATCCTAACCCTAACCATAACACTAATACTACACACTATTTCGGCAGTATCAGGGACGGATCAAGGGGGACACTTTGGGCAAGTGCCAGTGGCCCCGCGCTTTTGTGGGTGCCCCGCATGTTTTTGAGCCTTGCGTTTATTTAGGGCCTCGTGTTACTAATTTAGGAACCCCACGTTTTCTGGCCTCTTGTGGGACACGTGTAGTGGGGTCCCGCGGCCATTACATTACTACGCACAATTTTTTGGTTAATTTCCCCCTGATTTTTCTAGCGTCTTTCTGTTTCTCGAAGGGGGTGCCAGGGCCCCCGCGCATGCTTGATCCACCCCTAGGCAGTACACCAACCTTTTAGAGTATTAGTTTCTTTTGTTAGGTACACCAACATGACTGCCATCTCTGGGGATTACACTCTATACTGTTTATTAGCATGAAAACTTCTGCTTATCCACCATTAATTCTAGTTGTTTTTGTTTTAAAGAACGTTCCAGATGACGAACGGTTGTGGTGTGCCTTGTGACTGCAGAAGCTGGCCATATTATCCAGTTTGTGATGGCAACACAACGCTGTGGTCACCATGCCACGCACGTTGTACTTTGTATTCGAGAAAGGACAAGGTAGACATCAGCATGAAATATACTCGCGGATGACAAAGCGAAGGTTATTTGACTACGTACTGCTATGTGAAATATAGAAATCCTGCATTCTCATTGTTCTTCATATAGTCATTCCATGGATGCCGGTGCACTGTTTCCAATCACTCCATTGTTAAACCTGGCAAGTGTCCCAAGGATTGTGGCGCCAAACCAATATTGTTCCTTCTTGTCGTCGCACTCAGTGGATTCATTGTATTCTTCACTCAGACCCCCATCGTCATAGCGGTGCTAAGGTTAGGAGCATTGACTACTATGGTAAACTATTGTTTAGGGGGTCCAGTTTAATTTGCAAGAATATTCTATAATTTATAAAATTACCCGAGTAAAAAATAAAATTATTGTATTGCGTTTCATTTGGTTGTGTTGTCTAGGTCTGTGCCATATCGTTTGAGGGCGTATGCTATAGGATGGCAACTGAACCTTACTCGGATACTGGGCGCCATCCCTGGACCAATTATTTTCGGAAAATTGATTGACACTGCTTGTATCCAGTGGCAAGAAACGTAAGTAAACGATTATGCTTAATATATGATTTGGTTAATATTCCAAAGATATGCTTAATACATGATGGAACATGCATGACGTATGATGCATGACGCATGATGCATGACGTATGATGCATGACGTATGATGCATAACGTATGATGCATAACGTATGATTAATGACGTATGATGCATGACGTTGATACATGACAAATGATGCATGACGTATGATGCATGACGTATGATGCATGACGTATGGTGCATGACGTATGATACATGATGCATGACGAATGATGCATAACTTAATGCATTACATGATGTATGTTACATAACGTATGATGCATAACGTATGATGAATGACATATGATGTATGACGTATGATGAATGACGTATGATGCATGACGTATGATGCATGACGTATGATGCATGACTTAAGATCAGTGAGCTCTCTCTCTATATATATATATATAGAGAGAGAGAGCTCACTGCTTATGATGCATGACGTATGATGCATGACGTATGATGCGTCGTTATCCATAACATGTGATGTATATATCACGCATAAATGAATAAATCGGGTATGCTGCATTAATAATACATGATTATCCACGACATAATATGATTTATAATAAATAATTTATTTCTGGCGCATGATTTGTGATATGACAATGATATATTGTATCATCCTCGTAGAAACAATGCCAGTAATCTATCTAGGTGGCGACCTGTGAACCACGTCATCAATTTACACAATGTATCAACTTTCATCATTATTATTACTACAGGTGTGACGGTAAAGGCAGTTGTCAAGAGTACAACCATTGGCGTCTCGTTGTCATCACTGCCATTGTCATGATCATTCTTAAGATCATCACTTTCCTTTCCTTTGTGCTCGCCTGGAAATTCATGAAACGTGATTTGACGAAAAATGGTCTAGCACCAAACGATGATAAGGGCGTCCATCAGTGATTGATGAACTAAGAGCCATATTCACTGTCAAACAATGAATTATACTGAACTACGAGCTCATATTTACTGTCAAATAATGATTTATCTTGAACTAGGAGCTCATATTCACTGTCAAATAATGATTTATCCGTAACTGGGAGCCATATTCACTGTCAAACAATGATTTATCCTGATCTAATATTTACTGTCAAACAATGATTTATCCTGAACTAGGAGCTCATATTCATTGTCAAATAATGATTTATCTTGAACTAAGACCTCATATTCACTGTCAAACAATGATTTATCCTGAACTAAGAGCTCATATTCACTGTCAAACAATGATTTATCCTGAACTAAGAGCTCATATTCACTGTCAAACAATGATTTATCCTGAACTAAGAGCTCATATTCACTGTCAAATAATTATTTATCCTGAACTAAGAGCTCATATTCAATGTCAAACAATGATTTATCCTGAACTAAGAGCTCATATTCACTGTCAAATAATGATTTATCCTGAACTAAGAGCTCATATTCACTGTCAAACAATGATTTATCTTGAACTAAGAGCTCAAATTCACTGTCAAATAATGATTTATCAGATGAACTACGAGCTCATATTCACTGTCAAACAATGATTTATCCTGAACTAAGAGCTCATATTCACTGTCAAACAATGATTTATCCTGAACTAAGAGCTTATATTCACTGTCAAACAATGATTTATCATGAACAAAGAGCTCAAATTCACTGTCAAACAATGATTTATCATGAACTACGAGCTCATATTCACTGTCAAATAATGATTTATCATCAACTAAGAGCTCATATTCACTGTCAAATAATAATTTATCATGAACCAAGAGCTCATATTCACTTTCAAATAATGATTTATCCTGAACTAAGAGCTCATATTCACTGTCAAACAATGATTTATCATCAACTAAGAGCTCATATTCACTGTCAAACAATGATTTATCATGAACTAAGAGCTCATATTCACTATCAAACAATGATTTATCATGAACTAAGAGCTCATATTCACTATCAAATAATGATTTATCATGAACTAAGAGCTCATATTCACTATCAAACAATGATTTATCATGAACTAAGAGTTCATATTCACTTTCAAACAATGATTTATCATGAACTAAGAGCTCATATTCACTATCAAACAATGATTTATCATGAACTAAGAGCTCATATTCACTATCAAACAATGATTTATCATGAACTAAGAGCTCATATTCACTATCAAACAATGATTTATCATGAACTAAGAGCTCATATTCACTGTCAAACAATGATTTATCATGAACTAAGAGCTCATATTCACTGTCAAACAATGATTTATCATGAACTAAGAGCTCATATTCACTATCAAACAATGATTTATCATGAACTAAGAGCTCATATTCACTGTCAAACAATGATTTATCATGAACTAAGAGCCATATTCACTGTCAAACAATGATTTATCATGAACTACGAGCTCATATTCACTATCAAACAATGATTTATCATGAACTAAGAGCTCATATTCACTGTCAAACAATGATTTATCATGAACTACGAGCTCATATTCACTGTCAAACAATGATTTATCATGAACTAAGAGCTCATATTCACTGTCAAACAATGATTTATCATGAACTAAGAGCTCATATTCACTATCAAACAATGATTTATCATGAACTACGAGCTCATATTCACTGTCAAATAATGATTTATCATCAACTAAGAGCTCATATTCACTGTCAAATAATAATTTATCATGAACCAAGAGCTCATATTCACTTTCAAATAATGATTTATCCTGAACTAAGAGCTCATATTCACTGTCAAACAATGATTTATCCTGAACTAAGAGCTCATATTCACAATCAAACAATGATTTATCATGAACTAAGAGCTCATATTCACAATCAAACAATGATTTATCATGAACTAAGAGCTCATATTCACTATCAAACAATGATTTATCATGAACTAAGAGTTCATATTCACTTTCAAACAATGATTTATCATGAACTAAGAGCTCATATTCACTATCAAACAATGATTTATCATGAACTAAGAGCTCATATTCACTATCAAACAATGATTTATCATGAACTAACAGCTCATATTCACAATCAAACAATGATTTATCATGAACTAAGAGCTCATATTCACTATCAAACAATGATTTATCATGAACTAAGAGCTCATATTCACTGTCAAACAATGATTTATCATGAACTAAGAGCCATATTCACAATCAAATAATGATTTATCCTGAACTAAGAGCTCATATTCACTTTCAAATAATGATTTATCATGAACTAAGAGTTCATATTCACTGTCAAACAATGATTTATCATGAACTAAGAGCTCATATTCACAATCAAACAATGATTTATCATGAACTAAGAGCTCATATTCACTTTCAAATAATGATTTATCCTGAACTAAGAGCTCATATTCACTTTCAAACAATGATTTATCCTGAACTAAGAGTTCATATTCACTGTCAAACAATGATTTATCATGACTTAACAGCTCATATTCACTGTCAAATAATGATTTATCCTGAACTAAGAGCTCATATTTACTGTCAAACAATGATTTATCATGAACTAAGAGCCATATTCACTGTCAAACAATGATTTATCATGAACTAGGAGCCATATTCACTGTCAAACAATGATTTATCATGAACTAGGAGCTCATATTCACTGTCAAACAATGATTTATCATGAACTAGGAGCCATATTCACTGTCAAACAATGAATTATCCTGAACTAGGGGCCATATTCACTGTCAAACAATGATTTATGCTGAAGTAGGCGCCATATTCACTGTCAAATAATGATTTATGCGGCACAGTAACGACGTGCTAATAATAATCTATATTTTATAAAACTATTCTGCGATATTAAATGGGTACTCCAGTCAAAATACAAGTGGAGTTTAAGAAGATATCGCATGTCGAAGTTGGAGAGTTTGTCCAATTTCGATGCCATATTTGGGGTGAAGTTTCATATAAGTAGTATAGAAAGTGGGGCTACCGGCGCATTTTTCCATTTTTCATGTCTCAACTTTTTTCTCTGGAGAACGCAGCACTTTTTTCGTTTTTAGATTCCACATATAATTTTCAAGCAAATGTGTGGAACCAAAAAACGGAAAAAGTGCTGCGTTCTCCAGAGAAGTTGAGACGTTCAAATGGAAAAAGTTCGCCGTTAGCCCCACTTTCGAGACTACTAATAGACGATGTGTCGCATGGTTTGGAGCCTATGAGACGTGTGTCAGCTAGTAGGCTACAGAGTGAGGTGTCTAGACGTGGCGCTGCTGTGGGTGGGGATGTCGCTCGTAACAAGACTATGTCAAGTAATATTACGCGTGATCCTGGTATGGGTTTTATTTCAACTCGTGAGTTGAGTGGGGCTCATGATTTGAAAGGGTCTAAAGACTTGGCTATATTAAATAATAGAACGACTCTTATGAAAAGGTCTGAACGTAAACGTAACTCTGTTGTGGGTGGTAATGTAGCTCGTAGTGGTACACTATCGAGTGGTGGTGCACGTGATCCTGCTATGGGTTCTGGTAATTTAGTTATACCGAATATTAAGATGAGTTTTCTAGAGAGGATGTCTGGCTATCTAGCTGATGCTAAAGCATTGGGGTATAAGTGGATGGACCTTATTAGAAGGGGATCTAGAGAGAACGTTATTAGTAGAGTCACCAGAGTTAGGGAGGTCAGAAAGTCTAGACGTGATCTTAGACGATATGTGAGGAGGTCACAACTAAGTCAGGAGGCCTCAGACAAAGAGTACGAGAAAGTCACTAGTCTTATTGCTAAGATGAAACGTCCTACTGTAGTACAAAGGAGAGTTGCTCTCAAAGGGTACACCAAGTCGTATAGTGTTGAGGTGATCGACAATAAGGATCCATTAAAACAACTAGTCAATACTAGAGGAGTAGTAGGCTCGACTTTACAGAAAGAGTTAGAGAGACTGAGAGGTTTAAAGTTTTCTGAGATATTGAAAGTGACTCTAGAGAAACAAATTGGTGATGGAGAGTCTGTGTTTAAGACAGCCTTCTTCCATAGCGTAATCAAAACAGTGATTAGTAGTGTTGATATTAGTGGGACTACAAAGCAATCTAGTGAGGAGATAGTAAATCGTATTGCTGTGTGGTTGTCAGAGGGGTCTGGGTGGGTTGTGGATAATGTTGATGATCACTTTATTAATGTAGTGGTGTATGAGCCTCTTAAAGGATCGAGTTATATTGAGCTACCAGAAGAGTTGAAGAACGCGTCTAAAGGTTTGATTAATATAAAGAACAACGATGACAAGTGTTTTATGTGGTGTCACGTGTTTCACAAGTGTCCTGTAGGAAAGGATCCGCAGAGAGTGTCGAAGCATAAGAAGAACGTAGGTTCTGTGAACTATGAAGGAGTGAGATTTCCAGTTAATACAAAAACAGTACAACAAGATAGAGAGGCAGAACGGTACTAGTATCAACGTGTTTGGGTACGAGGACAAGCAGCCATTCCCTATTTACGTTTCTGAGGAGAAGTACGAGGATCATATGGACCTGCTACTTATAACTAGTGGTAGTAAACGACATTACGTATACATCAAAGACTTTGATAGGTTTATGTGCGGTCAGTCTAAACATAAGTGTCGCAAGAACTTCTGTAGGTACTGTCTTCAATGTTTTACTACCAGTAAGATTCTAGAGAAACACAAGGAGGTTTGTATGGTGATAAATGGCAAGCAAGCGATCAAGATGCCAGATGAAGGAGACAACACTCTTGAGTACAACAATTACCACAAACAATTAGAAGTGCCGTTCGTAATATACGCAGACTTCGAGGCTGTCACAGAGAAGATAGACAACGTAACACCACTCACAGGATCGTACACTAGCGAGTACCAAAGACACACGGACTGTGGGTATGGATACAAAGTAGTGTGCTGTTATGATGATAAATATAGTAAGCCATTAGAGATGTTTCGAGGTAAGAACGCTGTTAGGAAGTTTATGAAAAAGATGTTAGAGGAGGTTAAGTACTGCAAGAAAGTTAGAAAGGAGCATTTTAATGAGGACATGGTGTTGACCAGAGCTGATAAGACTAACTTCAAGGAATCGACTAAGTGTCACATTTGTGATGGGAAATATAAAAGTGGAGACGTGAGAGTTAGAGATCATTGTCATATCACTGGTAAGTATAGAGGCTCGGCACATCAGTTATGCAACAGAAACTATAGACTGACTGGTAAGATACCTGTAATATTTCACAATCTAAGAGGATACGATAGCCACTTCATAATGCAAGAGATAGGCAAGCTAGGTCAGAAAATCAACGTCATACCAAATAATATGGAGAAATATATGGCATTCATGTTAGGTAAACATCTAGTGTTTCTAGATAGTTTCCAATTCATGAGCTCTAGTCTAGTCAACCTAGTAAACAACCTACCAAGAGATTGTCTTAAGTACACGTCCGAAGTATTTCAAGGTAAGGAGTTAGAGTTGATGTCACGAAAGGGTGTGTACCCATATGACTATATGGATAGTTTCGATAAGTTCGAAGATATAAAGCTACCCTCAAAGGAGAGCTTCTACAGTGTGCTAAATGACGAACATATATCAGACGCTGATTATGAACACGCACAAGAAGTGTGGAAGACGTTCGACTTGAATAGTATGGGTGAGTACCATGATGTGTACCTCAAGACTGATGTGTTACTATTGTCTGACGTGTTTGAGAACTTCAGAAAGACTTGCAAGCAGTACTACCAACTAGATCCTTGCCACTACTTCACATCACCAGGACTATCATGGGACGCTGCTCTAAAGATGACAGGAGTGAAACTTGAGTTGATGACTGATATCGACATGTTTCAGTTTATTGAGAAAGGAATGCGAGGTGGCGTCTCTTGTATCACGCATAGATATGGTAAGGCCAATAATAAATATATGAAGGACTATGATAGTAGTAAACCATCGAAACACATCGTATACCTAGATGCGAATAACCTTTACGGTTGGGCTATGTGTCAGTACCTACCGACTGGTGGATTTGAGTGGGTCGAGAAGTTCGATCTTAACGAATATAAGGATGACTCAAGCAAAGGAATACTATTAGAGGTTGACCTGGAGTATCCAAAGGAGTTACACGATCTTCACAACGACTATCCTTTAGCCCCTGAGAGGATGAAAGTAAGTAGTGATATGTTGTCAAACTATTGTAAGACAATCCAAAACAAGTTTAAGATATCTGTAGGAGAGGTTGCAAAACTTGTACCTAACCTAAACGGTAAGAGTAAGTACGTCGTTCACTATAGAAACCTACAATTATACAAGAGTTTGGGAATGAAGGTTAAGAAGATACATAGAGTACTTAAGTTCGATCAGTCACCATGGCTCAAGCAATATATCGACTTTAATACAGACAAGAGGACCCAAGCGAAGAACGACTTTGAGAAGGATTTCTTCAAGCTTATGAACAATAGTGTATTCGGAAAGACTATGGAGAATCTGCGAAAGCGTGTGAACGTGGAGTTAGTGACAGACGAGGAAAAGCTGAAGAAACTAACGTCGAAACCAACCTTTGTAAGCAGTAAGATATTTGACAATAACTTGGTAGCAGTTCACAAGATCAAAGAGATACTAACTCTAAATAGACCAGCATATGTGGGTATGTGTATTCTAGACCTATCGAAGACATTTATGTATTTATCCACTACAACAACGTCAAAAAGAAGTATGGCAGCAAAGCCAAACTACTATTCACAGACACGGATAGTATAATGTATGAGATCGAGACGGAAGATGTGTACAAAGACATGTACGCTAACAAGGAAGTGTTCGACTTTAGTGGATATGACAAGTCATCTCCCTACTTCGACCTAACTAACAAGAAGGTTATTGGTAAAATGAAGGACGAGACGTTAGGAGTCCCAATCGTTGAGTTCGTTGGTTTAAGGTCGAAAATGTATAGCTACATAAAAGAAGACGGAAAAGGTGGGAAGACTGCTAAAGGTATCAAGAAGAGTACCATTAGAAACAACATAAGACACGACAACTATAAAAGTGTCCTGACAAATGGTGAGCAAATGTCTCACATAATTAAAACTATTCGCAGCAAGAGCCACCGACTAGGAAGCTACGAGATAAATAAGATATCCTTGAGCTGCTTTGACGACAAGCGACATATACTACCAGATGGTGTGTCTAGCTATGCGTATGGACATTACAAAATAGTTTAAAATCAGATGCTCAAATTTCTCAAATGCTTTTTGGTCTCCAGGTGTCTATATTTAGAGGTCACATGGTATGACTGATCACATGTCTCACACACCCACTTGAGTTCTCATCCACTCTTTAGTTTGCGCTCTGGATGCTACTAAAGCTTCTTCTTTGGTTTGGTAAATTCTTGGTCTTGCCATTATATATTACTATATATTTTATTTACCCACTCGTTGTAGTATGGATCTTCTCTTCCGTCCCAACCTAGATCCTTGTATACTACATTATACAGGTTATACTCGAATCGCACCTTGACCTTACCAGGTTTGAGGTCGTTAAGACTACCTCTCAACTTTATACCTCTTCTAGAGCATATTCTTATGACATAGAAAATATATTTCGATATATTCTTGACAATCAACTTGTTTCTTTTAAGAGACCATATTATCTCTATAAAATCACTGACCACTATTGGTATGTCATTCTCGTTAACTAGTCTTTTGCTAGTCAACATTCTCTCTAGCCACTTACTACAACTATGAGTCGATTTCTTGTACATCCAAATGTTAGGTACGAAGTTTCTCACGCGTCCATAGGTAGTCTCTCCACACTTGTCACAACTAAACACACCGTCTTCGGTTTGGGTTCTGTGGTTACTACACTCGTAACAGTATGTGGTGTCGTTCCACTTTTTTGGTTTTGCGTCCCTACTTCCGTTCTTGATCTCGTCCAATGTGTACCCTAATGTAGTACCACTCCACTTTTTTGATGTCTCAATCTCGTCCAACGTATACCCAGCATAGAACATTCTCATTGTGCGTTCGTCAACCATCTAAGTTACTATACTATATGTATCTTTAGACTATAGTGTGGTAACTTAAGTGTCGCTCTAGAGTGCGTAATAGTTAGGGTGACTTGTAATCTCTACTGAGTGTCTTCCCATTGTGCTGTGTCGTCATGATCTGTCTTAATCGATCTCGAGTGTCTGACAATAGTAGTCTCAACTCTTTGGTCTCGTTTACCTGGATAATAAGGTTCTTACAGAGTACCGTCAACGCTTCGTTGTGTTTCTTCTGGTTCTCGAAAAGTATCTCCAATACGTTATGTGTGTTTGTCTCCAGTGCGTCATGTTTAAGCTTCTCGTCTGCTTCCATCGCTATCTCCTTCAAAGTTCTAGCACTCATAACTATAGTGCTGTATGTATAGTTATGTTTAGATCACTCTGTACACCAAGTACCCAACGGGTAACCCGACAGCTCCGACGAATATCATTTGGTATTCTCTCATCTCATCAGAGGGTTTATAATAGTCTGATAACTCAGGCTCTTTACTAAATGTCTTCCCATCATACTGTATCGTCAGTACTTGTCTTAGTTGATCCAGAGCGTGGTTCGTGTCGTTTATGTCTGCATTAGCATCTGACAACTGTTGTCTTAACTCCTGAACTTTGTCTCTCTGACGAATCTCATTCTCGTAGAACTTTTCTTTCGCTCTTGCGAGACTCTCCAATGCTTTGTTGTGTCTCTTTATCTCTGTCTCGTAGCCGGTGTGGTTTAGCTTGCTGAATATGAATCCAGCTCCTGCGAATGCTACAGCGTTGAACAAACCACCTGCTATCACACTAGCCATTATATATTACGCTATATTATTTTGAGAACGGGTCTACAGGTAAGTATTTCTTACTCTGTGCCCACTTGATAAGTAGCGTTGAGACACCTACAGCAGTCGCTAACTTTAGGGTGCCCTTCACTGATTCGGGGGTACCCAACGGTTCTTTTAGTACTTTCTTTGATGCCATTGACACGGCTACGGCTCCAGCAGTCACGAGGGCTGCGTCGTATAGCTCGTTCATCAGTTCTTTTCTATCTATTGATGCCATATATTATACGATATGTTTTAATCGAGGCTGTCGAGTTTACGTGATGGTTTTATAACAACGGTCTTAGGCTCTTCGGTAACTACTTGTTTGTCTTGTCTCATCGTGTAATACAGTGAGCTAGCGGCTATTACCACTCCTATAGTGCCTATGACGTATCCGTAGTTAAAACTATCGTCCTCACTTATCACTCTCTCTCTCATCTTCCTCTCTTTGGCTGCTTTAGACATAGCAGCCAAGCGTTTGCCTGCCTCTACTCTCTTAGGGTCTTTGACCTTTGTTGTCGACGTTATAATGGGTACGGACTCGTTGTCAGTCATCTATACCATACGTGATATCTCGTCACAGACCATCTCACAGTCATCTCGCAGATCATCTAACAGGTCGTCTAACAGGTCGTATCACAGATAGAGTATTCTGTGAAAGTATCTTTGGTGATTAGACAGTGTGGTTTCACTCTTAAATCTTCTATTACAATACTCACACAGAACCCTGGAGTCTCTCATATATGTCTCTATGAAATGTATTATCTCATGTTGGTCTGAGGATAATAATGTGTTGTACCCTTGTGATCTTAGTCTTCTTAATACCCTCATCTGGTTATTCCTAATAACCCCATTACCTTTCGGTGTTTTGAGCTCTATAGCAAATCCATTGTATCTCTTATGTAGTTGCGGAACTATCAAATCTGGTTGTCCGCCACTGTAACCCTTCTTCCATCCGTCTATTCTTTTAGTAGACGTGTCTTGGTACTCTCCCAACCCTGGGATGACTATTGTTGGATGATACTCCCTAATATATTTAACTATATTATAATGCAAGTCTGTCTCGTTCATTATTGATAACTGGTTGCATTGTGTGTACTGACCCGTCTTTCTAATAGACGGTAGGACTTCTGTGAATACCCATTTTTGAAACTTCTTGGCTGACTCAAGTTTCGACGAGAAGACTAGAGAGTAAACTCCTGGCTCCGATATGAGTATCATGTTTGGTTGCAAATTTAAAGGGGGGCGTGATTCGCGCCCCCCTTCAAACACGTCTCGTTTGACCTTATATATATCGTCAACGTGTACACTGATAGCCCACTTCGCGTTTTTATACCCTAGTGCCTTAGCGACTTCTTTTCCATGGAACCATATGTTGTCTCCATCTCTAATAGTCGTGACTGAATTGTTCTCAAAACTGAAATTTTTGACAAGGCTCGTCATATATAATACACTGTGTGTAATATTATAAGTGACTCTGAGGTTCCATTCTGGGACCTCAGTTTTCGTCGTCTTTTATGCGTCTTTTATGTGTAGACCTGTGTCTAAAGGGAGGTCGGAACCGGACCCCCCTTGTGTCTCGTATACTTTATTATACCTTTTCACCATTCCGTTGATTGGTGGGCATAAGTCAGTCACATTATCGTCCAACACTTTAACGTCTGAAAGGAATATTGACTCGTTGTAAGGAAGACCTCTAAGATACGATCTTAGTTGTGTCAGTATCTTTTTATAGCTAGTGTGTGCGAACTTACAGTGCTCCACTCTACTCGTCAGGTTGGACTTAGCCAAGTAGCCTTGAACGACCACGCCAGGACCACTAATACAAGCAATAATTATAGGGTTAACAGTTACCGATCCAGCTACAACCCCTACTGTTGTTAACCCTATGCTAGTCATGTTCAACGATAGTTTAATTTTCTTCAACCTCTTATATTTCCATTTGTAACAGGCTTCTAGCTTGTGGTAGTACGCGTACAAGCGTTTGAGCTCTAGTGTCTCCTCCTCTGATATGTCCTTTGATATGTGATTGAAAACAATAACTGACTTCTTCTTCATATATCTTACTTTATATTATACTCATCCATCATCTTCCCACCAACTACTAGCACGTCTCGGTTCGTCATGTAGCCAGAGACTATCTTCATACCGTAGAACTCTATCAGAGACGGGTACGCGTAGGGTGCGAGCAACGATTTTGGTCGATGTATTGCAAATATTGTTCCGTAGGGATACCCTATCTCGTTGTAGTTAGCTGTGAAGTCTGAGTCTGTCGACCTTATGTTGTTGACTCTAACATGCGAGTTACCCATCTGCCAATGTATTGATATCATGTGTCTCTTAGTGGTGTCGATACTATTTGGTATTGTACACGTGTACTCCTTTGCTGGGAGGCCACCACCAAACGACAACTTATCAGTTGTACCACCTTTATATCCGATGAACTTGTCCCAAGAACCATCATCGTTTGAGATAATCGCCTCCCAATCTGCTGTAGACACCCTCTTGGCTAACCTCGATACCACGAAAACGGATATGTCACAGTACTGCATACGTGGACAGTTAAAGTGCATTCCAACCTCTAGTTGATATTGAGTTATTGTAGGGGATAGGAAGCTATGACCACTGTCAGTACCAATAATAGGACCATAGGATTGAACACTTTGCACTAGTGTGTTTCCAATGTCTTTCACTTTATTTGTCCCACTGTGGTAAAACTGCGTCATGTCTGCGTTCGCGGTGTGCTTTGTGATGTTAAAATCGAGTAGAACGTTATAGGACTGCACTTTAAAGTATTGTGATAAGTACACGGACTCCAACACTTTTTTACTGATAGCGTCCAAATCATCGACTGGATCTGCTATGTTTTTGAGTGCCCTGAGCGCCATATCTATATCTCCAGACATCCTCCCACCGCTCACGCTTAGTTTAGGGTCATTGTCTAGATGTCTCTTCGCTCTTCTTAATATTTTGTCGCTCTCGTAGTCTCTGTCCTCAAATCCATAACTTAGACTCATTATGTTATAACACATATTTGCTCACTAAATAGCCAGACACAGCGGAAGCCCCTAGAACTAGCCACAACTCTGTCGCGTTGCTATCTTGTGTCACCTCCAGACGATATTCTTGGTGTGTCACATTTGGTGTTGCCATGCGATGTGCCACCTTTGGTGGCTTGTCGAGTGTCTCCAGGTGCTCTCCACCTTCCTGGTGTGCCACGTTTGGTGTTGTCAGACGATGCGTCACCTTTGGTTGTTTGCCAAGTGTCTCCAGGTGCTCTCCACCTTCCTGGTGAACTTTATTAACCTCCATCGTTGGTGCGTAGTTTAGCCCACTATTTACTCCAAACTTCATACTCTGTGTAGCAGTCTTTAGCAGGTTGTTGTACCCAGCGATTTTGTTTTTGAGGATTACCACGTTACTTGGCGTTAACCATGTAGACGGTGATAGTGCTAGATTTTGGACAACGTTAGTGTCTCTAATCGACTTGTTCATGTTGAGAATCCACGTTGACACGTCATAGTTTATAACGCTATCCTCCACCAGCTTTCGAAACTCTTGTTGAGTCTCTAGACTGCCTGCAGAACCACCAACGACTGACACACGCGTCCTCGCTTGTGCGCCAAGTGTAGAGTAAACGAAGGCCTCTATAGACTGATTTAGATATTGTCGCCCAATGTTGGTGAGACCATTCGACACCAGAGGAACGTATCGTTTGTAGTCGTTCTTAACGTCGTTAATCGTGAAGACTCTCTCCTCACCTGTTGTACCATCAGCAAGGACTTTACCGTGGTAGTAATGTTTTCTAGGAATCTTGTCTGTCTTACCATACAATTCTCCAGCGCCAAACTCTCTACTTATCGATCCCATACTCTCACCACCTTCCATCCTTCTGAGAAGCCTTCTAATGGTAAAGTATAGATGGAAACCTCGTTACACTTGTGATAACAGGGTGGACTTCTTGTGAGGGTGACAAGTGTTGCAACGACACTCCGCAACAGAAACTTGCACAATACGTTGCAAACACAACCCTATAGTAGCTCTCGTTGTCGTCCCACTTTGACTTTGTCTTTGACGTGACGATTTGTAAGATTGGTAGCTTTGAGAGAAAGTAGCTCTTCTGATTAACGAAGATTCTAAAGTTGTTCACTGGATAGTTCAACACGTTTTCCGTTGGATAGCCATCCCAAAGTCCCCAATGGTTCTTGCGACCTTTTGATAGTGGTTGGATAGTTCCACCAGAGAGCCATATTATTGGGAACTTGCTATTGTGCAGCCACTTCCACATACTCTTGTCATTTTTAAATATAGCGTTGGTAATATTAGTCGACAATATGTCGTTGTTGACGAAGTAGACATCGACCTTTGTCACGTCACCTTGTCGTGTTTGGATAGGCTCAAAACAAAACTTGGTCAGCGTGGCGTAAGGATACTTTTTTACGAAGTCCAACTTGGCCTTCTTGATAGCGTCTCTCGAGTTCTTAGTCGCCTTGTCATAGTTCTCACCATAATAACGACTGATCAACGTCTCGAAGTCTACTGGTTTGTTTAACGTCTCCACTGGTTTGTTTATAGTTAGATACTTAGTATACTCCGGGTTACTCTTAAACCTACTCGAGTCTATACTAATGTCACCAATATTAGTTTTCGTCACGAAGAATATATGTATATGCATATTGTCGTCAACATCAAGAAAAAACCTATTCTTGTCAGCATAAGGATACTTTCTTTTGAACGCATCCATCATAACATACCGTACGTTATATGAGAGTGGTAGTATTGATTAGTGGTTCAACGAAAACTGTAGACCTACCAGAGTCAACTCTAGCAACTAACTCAGACCCTCACTTACTAGTTGAGAAGGCAACCATCTTTTGGGACTACGTTAACGTAACCACAGCTAACGACAAGATAACTTACAACAGTAATAATCACGTTTTTAGTCCTGGGTACCACACCTTTAAAATGATCGCCGACGACTTGAAAGAGTTAGGAGACGTCAAGTTAGTAGCTAACAGATACGACTCGACGTGTACGATAACAACTGACCAACAAATAGAACTGTTTAGATTTGGACAACTCTTAGGGTTTGACGAAAACACTACAATAGCCACCACAAAAACCAGTCCCAACGTTGTTAACGTTAACAGAGGACTGAAATACATACAAGTAACGTCTAGTATCGTGGACAGATCTAATAACATAGTTAATGGTAACAAAAGTGGTTGTATCGCAGTACTGCCAATAACTAGCACACAGACACTTAAGGGTTCTGTACAACATTTTGGTGTTGGGTCGAAAATACCAATAAACAAAGGAGTCATCAACCAACTAGAGTTTAAGATAACAGACCAGGACGATAACAGTATTAGCGTTGGCGAGGTGCTGTTAGATTTACACATCACGTAGTGTATATGGACATAGAGCAAGAACTAAGAGGTATTTACTATAATCCGTCAACTGGTTACCAGTCCGCTGAGAGGCTACACCAAAAGGCACAAGAAGATGGACTAAGTGTTAGTAGGGCAAAGATAAAGGACTGGTTAAAATCTCAAGACACGTACACCAGGTACAAACCAGTTGTTAAGAAACACAAGTTTAGACAAACGTTTGTTGACTATCTGGGTGAGCAGATACAGATGGACTTGGTTGATATGGGCAAGTACAAACACAAGAACAACGGGTACTACTGGATACTAACAGCCACTGAGATCCTTAGTAGGTACGCGTTTACCATACCTGTCTACAGGAAAGACACGAAAAACATGACTAAGGCTGTAACAGAGTTACTAGAGAAGGCTAAGGTTAGATTTGGCGAGTACCCAAAGCTGGTTCAGTTTGACGATGGTAAGGAATTCTACAACGTTGGTGTGAAGGATCTGTTGGAGAAACACGACGTGAAATACTTTAGCACAAACTCTGATAAAAAGGCAGCAGTCGTAGAACGGTTTAACAGAACACTTAAGACGTCTATGTGGAAGTACTTCTACAGTAAAGGAACATACAAGTGGATTGACATTTTAGACCAACTCGTTGAAAATTACAATAATACCAAACACAGTACTATTCTAACGAAACCTAAAGACGTGAGCAAGAAAAACGAAAACGAAGTATGGACGACGTTGTTTGGGTACCATTTCGGTGACTACCCACTACCAAAGTTTAAAGTAGGTGATACTGTCAGGATATCAAAGTACAAGAGCATATTTGCGAAAGGGTATGAGGCTAACTTCACTGAGGAGCTATTCAAAGTGACAAAGGTCATACGTGGTGACCCTACCGTGTACGAGATAGAGGACCATGAAGGGGAACCCATCATTGGTAAGTTTTATGAGGAAGAGTTGTCAGCTGTTGATAAAAAAGACGACGTATACAAAGTTGAGAAGATACTAAAGAGAAAGAAGGTGGGAGGTAAGAAGATGGCTTTGGTTAAGTGGCTTGGCTATGACAGTAAACATAACTCATGGATACCAGAGAGCGATATTCAAAATATCGAGTAGTATATAATGGCTGAAGGAGGGTTCGATGAAATCGAAATGCAAAAGATTGACGAGTTTAAGGAGTATACGGACAAGAGGTTAGAAAAAGAGTTTGAGATGCTCGAAGCTATTGATCCCACAGAATATGATACAACGTCAGAAAATACTGGTGTGAGAGGTAGAATCACCAGGGTGAAACTCGAACTAGAGAGGAGAGACATAGCAAATAGAGTACAAGACAGAATCAAATATGCGGAGACATTATTCACAGGCGGAAAAGATGGTAAAACAGTGTTAATCACTAGTAAGGGTATAGTAGTGTCACCGCCCCAGCAGTAGTGTTTGCTGAACCGGCAACATACGGTGATGTCCACGACGAGAGCTTCAATTTAGCTTTCGAAGAGGAGAACGAAATCAAAAGAAGACTGAAAGAACTAAAAGGAGACAATAAAAAGTTAGTAATAAACGGTGTAAAAAGAACCAATCTAATAAATAGAAAAATACATAGGTTGTATAAAAAAAGACTCAGTCATGACGATGTGTCAAGGAATATAGTCAATAGGTCATATGTGACACCCTCAGGTTCTATTCTTTTCAAACCGGTAGGAGAAGACGGTGAATATTTAAAACCTAAACTAATACTAAAACCTGGAAAAAACGGTTTAATCTACAGTACAGACACTAAAAGTAAGAGTGCGATTGAGCAGTTTAAGAAGTTAGTTGAACAAATCCCCGACACAACAACAACTGACGCTAGAACAGTAGACACCCTAACAACTGACGATATAACAGAAGACACCACAGTTTCAAGTGAAGACTTCCCAGTAATTGAAACAGAAGCGAACCAAGATAACGTATTTGGGTTAACAGAAAAAGAAAGTAGCGAGTTAAGAGGCGTCCTAAACTCAAGTGATACAATCGATCCAGACACTAGACCACAATTTCTAAGAGCGCAAGCTGACTATTTTCAGGACGCTATTAACAAGACTGTGGACCTTCTAAACAGAGAGGAAGTCGGTTCCACAGAGGAGCTCGAGTTGAATGAACGATTGACAGGTCTCAAGACAGCTAGGGACCGAACCTTAGACCAATTGGAACGTGAGGAGGTTAGAGAACAACAAGAAGAGGACATCACTAGGTTACAAAAAATAAAGGAGTGGTTTAAAGAAAATTGGTTACTAGCTTCATCTATGGGAATAACCATAGCCTCTTTTATCACCACAATCATAATATCTGCTAGAAGTGTTGTCTTCAAAGGTGGTCAAGCACTTGGGAAATTAGGAAAAGCTATAGCTAATCTAGCCGAAAAGGCTGGTCCTCTACTGGCTGGACTGCTAAACATGGTGGCGACTGCGCTAAAGTGGGGAGCTGCAGGTATATCTTGGTTAGCATCTAATTTATGGATCCTAGCTATAGCACTAGCTTGGTTCGTCTACGATCAGTACAAACAGAGGAAATAAAACACGTGTTATGATATAGCATGAACACTAGTGAAAAAGAGTTGCTTCCTGGATATAGACGTCGCGAAATATCTGCTATCAAAGGCACAAGAACCCGTCATGTTGTGACGCTGAACCCCAACAAAGCCAATCCAGGGGAAGAGTTATACATCGACATCCCGAAAACAAAGGGTAACACTTGTTTGGTACCCTCTAGTCTCCATATTCTATTCGACTTTAAGAGTTCGAACGCGAAATCATGGTTTCTTAACAACCTTTCGAAACTACTACTTGAGAGACTGGTGATAAAACTAGCTGGTGAGTCTGTGTACGACAATAGTGGTGAAAGCGTCATCGGAACGTACAAAGACCTCTGGAAATCTAACAGTGAGCGAGACCAGATGGTCGAATATGGTGTAGCAAACGAGAACCTTCGAAAGTTAATCTCGAAGGATGACAGTGGCGCTGCCAGTGGAGACGTGCAAAAAGTTAGCGACGGTCTGATGTTCTCTATCCACGACACTAAACAAAAGATTCGAGTCGACAAGATTCTAGAAGATCATGGTCTATACGCACCATACAACATGAACAATAATTTCAGGTATATAATCACACTACCTAAAGCGTCTGATATTATGGTGGCTCAATCTGGATCAGCTGTGGCTGGCTACACGTTGGAGAACCTTGAGTTAGAGTACGAAACTATCGAGAGTCAAGAGATTGCTAATGAAGTATCGTCTCTATACGCATCAGGTAGATCTCTATCGTATGAACACGTCACACTAATGAAGACTGTGGAGTGGGACAAAGGAACCACACTCGTAAACGAGAATATTAACCTACCGAGAAAATCGATGAAAGCTGTCGTTCTACTATTCACAAACAAAACAAGAACTGACAGCGAGGAGTTCGTCTACCCAAACATAGAGTCAGTCAAACTCACTATCGAAGGTGTGCCGAACATGGTCTACAGTCAAGGAATACCGAAATCAAGACTCTGGGGAGAAGCGAAAAGACTATTAGGGCAAGGACTAGACTCCGACCAGCATATGACTGTCCAAAAGTTTTACAAAGACGGTTTCGTTTTAGTTGTTGACCTTAGATCTATCGAAGATAACGTGAAAGTCGCCACTGGAAAAAGGATTGTGAACACTCAGTCAGGAATATTGATGGAAATCAATAAAGGAGCTACAACAGCGAACGTCATGTGTAGAATATTCGTACTCTCCGACGGACTCGTAAACTTTATCAACAACGATCTGCAATCAATCCAATACTAAAACATGTAGTATTCTATATGAAAACGTCTTTTAAACATGCTAATTGTTGGTATGACAGCCTGTGGTAAAACACACTACCTACTGGATATGATAGAGAAAGAATACATGAATCACTTCGAGTATATCATTCTTATATGTCCAACATTCGAATGGAACAAAACGTACACAGAGTGGAAATACTTGAGAGATCCAGACTTTATAACTATTCAGTGTGAGCAGGATAAAGTCAACGTAATTCTCAAATACGTAGCCGAGACCTACAGAGGTACCAACTCGTTGACAATATTAGACGATTGCGCTGGTGGGCAGGACGTTAAAAACAGAACAAGCGAACTAGTCAAACTAGCCTTTAGTGCTAGACACTACAACCTGTCCACAATCGTCATAACGCAACAACTAACCTCAATTAGTAAACCATATCGTGAGAACATCTCAAAGCTAGTAACATTCTACAACCCTAACAGAAACGACATGAAAACCATTGCAGACGATTATCTTAATGGAGTTGGTAAAACGGAGATTGAGAAAATAATAAAACAGTTGAAAGACAACGAGTACGCAAGATTGGAGATACTTCTAAGACATCCGTACTCGTACGAAGTAGTTGTTCCGCGAAAACAAAACATATCGTATATTATAGGACATGCCAAAACGCAAGACAAAAAATCTTGAACCAATTGACGATCTCATTGAAGAGATACAAGACGCAGAATCCACTATTTCGGAAGAATTAAACGACACACCACAAGTCGACGACACATCAGAAGTCGACGACACCCCACAAACTGATGTGGACAAAAAACGAGACGAGTTGACTAGACTTGCTGAGGATGGAGAACTGAACAAATCAGTCGCTTACACCAAAAAAGCGTCAAGCAAAGTAATAGACAAACTGTACGTCGAGTACGAACGTAAAAGAACGCAGAAAGCTAACGAGTTCTTGACTGACCTACTTATTAGCAAGTTTAGTAGCACTCTTGGAGGATTCGACGCTATCGAAGACCCTGAAGAGCTAGCTAACGAACTAAAGAAAGACGAGCTCTTAAAACGTGACGTATATCGCATAGTCGAGAAAGTAAGACCCTACTTACCACTAATCGGCATTTTATCTGGTGGAGTCACTGTTGGCAAGCACGTGTACAACCACTCTTATAAACCCTCTGAGTCTAGCGAAGAAGAAGGGTACGACACTGTCTACTAACAGGTCCCACCACACTTTTCCAAACCGCGAATATTCCTAATGGATCCAACTCCTGGAAGACCGTCCTTGTATCGCCGCGTTCTACACTACTCTCCATGGCTCCAGCGATCACACAAAGTAATGATCGCTGAATCCATGGAGAGTAGTGTAGAACGTAGTGAATCAGTGGAGGAAAAGATAACGAGACTCAACGAAGAGTTGTTGCTTCTCTACCAGGTTAGAGAGATCAAACGAAAACTCTTCGGTAATAAACAAAACGATAGGTTTAAACGTACTGTACTCGGGAAAAGGATAACCAGTCGTAAAAGAGAGTTGCAGCTTCTCAGTCGTCTCGAATAGCTAAGACGTGTCTCATTCTAACGAATTTTATTTCGTCCCATTTTAGTAGTCTCTAAAGTGGGGTTAACAGCGAATTTTTCAATTTTGATTGCGAAGCATGAAAAAATGGAAAAATGCGCTGGTAGCCCCACTTTAGAGACTACTCATATAAATCCAGAAATGACGTCACATAGACTATCGGTAGTATGATTCGAAATTAAAATATTTCTAAAATAAAGCATTATCGTAAGAGTTAGGGTTAGGCCCTGTTTATAAGCGCTAGGGTAACCCTAGGAGTAATGTTACCCTAGCGCCAGGGTGATATCTAGCTTGCGTTTATAAGGAAATGATCGGGCTAGGGTAACCCTAGGAGGTGAAGTATACTCACGCCGTCGAGCGTTGTACGCGGGAAATTCGAGTGTAAACATGGCGGAAAGAAAGAATTCCTTTATTCTTCATACTGATCACTGTTCATATATTTTATGTTTATATACGATTCTGTCACACTTTCGGAACCAAGGTCTTCGGGAAAATCGGCAGCCATGCAACACACGAAGCTCGGTATACCTGTATTGCAAGTCTGCTTCAAAGTCGATGCCATTAAATTCGCATTTAGTTTTGTAGTTTCTCAAGTAATTTAGAAGAGCAATCAACTTTTGTATTTTGCAAAAATCAATTTTTCTTGCTTCCAGTTGCTTCATTTGATGCAGATGTTTTTCTTTTTCGACCAACACTTTCTTTGGACGCCCCACAACACTTTCTTTTGTCAGACATTGAAATATGCGAGGCTTGAGAGTGCATCAAGAGGCCTGATACCTAAAAACTTGACCCGGGTGACCGAGTTGTCCCTATCTATTGTGTTTATAAGGCAAAAACATATCCCTAGTGATAGGGTTTCCCTAGCTAAGTGATATGGTGACCCTACTAGTAGGGTAACCCTAGTTTGCTTATAAACGCAACGTAGAAAAATAACTATACTAGGGTCACCCGGGCGCTAGGGTAACCATATTCCTAGGGTAACCATATTCCTAGGGTAACCCTATTCCTAGGGTAACCCTAGCGCCTTATAAACAGGCCCTTAGTATTAGGTGTAGGGTTAGGGTTAGGGTAAGGATTAGGGTTATGAAACATCAGCCTATATTTGTTTGTTTTTCTGATAAAGAAACATTCAAATATGGCGTCAAAATTCTGAAATCTTCAACTTCAACGAGCCATATCTTCTTAACTAAATTGATAGGAATGCTGAAACTTTGGAAATAAACAAAAGTCAGTAAGATCATATGTACTTCATTTGTATTTTGGCTGGAGTTCCCCTTTAAAGTGCTTATTATAACCTCAGATATGATATTACTGATATAGATTCTACATGAAGTACTGAATATCATCATCATCATCTAGCGGCCTTGACTGAAATGGAGGATGCTAAGTAGCTAGTTCCACATTCTTAAATACTCTTGGAAAATGAAAGTTCTTACAATAATCCACGCCTAATTTCTAAAAAAAAACATTCGTACGATCCTTAAATTTGGATTTCTTGAATTTAAGGTGGTTCCCTGTGGTTTTACGACCGCGGTAAAAAAGCCCGAAAATAAACGCTTTCCTTCGGTGAATTGTTTTGAAAAGTCGCACACTTCAAGATGAAGCTTACAGTATTCCTTTATAATTCTGTTTTTTTTAAACATTCTATATGACAGATTTTGCTTAATGTTAAAAAGCATTGCATTTGGTGTATTGTTGACTAAAATATTTCTCCAAGCAATTCCCACAACACTGTGCACGAAGTTTGAAGAAATTTAACCGAAGGAAACGCGAGAAATGTCAGAGAACAGCTGAAAAATATCAAAAGAAATGTTATATCTTAGACTCGTTGCCATAGCAATGATGTTGAATAGGTAAATAACAACATAAAAGTAATTGCGAGAATGTCATTAATCTTCAAGGACATTGGCAACAAAAAATAAATACTTTATATATTGAACTATATGACTTACCTACTCCGAGTATTGTAGTTTGGCGCTATGAAAATACTAGCAACCACTGATCTCTAAATAAAGACTGGATCGAGCAACTATTGTTCAGAAAATGAAGCCGGAAGTCCGCCATTACTAAGGGACCAACTGAGAATCCTATGAGGTTTTTTGATGGTTTATGTGCTCTTACCATCGACAAAATAAAATAATATTACTATAAAGAGGACCAGAAAATATTTTTCAAATTACTGGGTAAAACGATTCATCGCCTACCTAGAGATTTACTGCGACTTTGCAATGGCCGCCGTTGGCTCTAATTATCCAGTGAGAGAAGCCTGATATGAGACGTCAAATTAGGTTGAAGATTTTATGCATTTAATGTTAACAAAGAAACTATATTGGCCAGACACTAAACCTATATTTTGCTAGCGTCACAGTTTGATTTGCTTGCAAACTCGGAGTTTCTAATGATCTCTCGTTAATTTACATTATGCAAATATGCAGGCTTCAAAATCAGCTCATCAGATACAATAGAAAGCTCGATCCAGTCTTTATTTAGAGATCAGTGACTAGCATTGAATAACGCCGCCATTTTGAATATGATCGTAACGTCATGTACTGCGAAGTGTTATGTTTCGTACTTTTGTGCTACTTATTGTGGGGCCACGTATTTCCCAGTTTATGTTGTAATAGCGATTAATAAAATAACGCTGAAAAGAAGCTTAATTTCTTTGCATTTCCGCCAACACTGATCGCTTTACCCAGCACATGACGTCACAAGTCATGTGACGAGAACCCTAAATAGCGCTTCGTCAAGATGACGTCAGTACCGATGTTTGTCCGCTTTTACCCATAATTCTTGCGGCCATAACAAAAGAAATAGCTCATTTGCAATCATTTGTGAGTCAAATTTGGTTTGTTTGTCCGCTTTTTGAGCTATTAATAGCAGCCAGACTCTACGCTATTCACTTTTAACACGCATTACAAGCATTTTTACAACCTCAAATTACGATATTCCGGTTATTTAGGTCTAGTGAGTACGTACATCTCGTGAATCGATCGACAATCGTACTATCGTAATAGCCCACCCGAGAAACAAACGGTATGTTCTGGCACGCCCGAAGTCGAAATCATAGCTACCTAACAGTACAGACGGCGAACGCTTAGGCAAAAAAAAGTATTATGTTTAATTTTGGTCAGTGGGTCGGACCAGAATTGACGCGGCTTTTTTGCAATTTTTTTCAAGGAAACGCTTTTTGCAGAAATGGTTAGTAGTTTTTTAGTTTCTATATAAAGTGCAAATATTGATTTTTATGCATTTAACAGATCAAATGTTTCAACACGCACTGCGAGGGTGTCCGTGACCACAAACCCGCAACTGATCACCGATTTTGATTAAAAAAAACGTTGACGCGGCACAGTCAAAGATGACACGCGCACTGACTAGAAACAGAATACTTTTTTTTCGCCTTAGTTTGCAACCATCTTAACAAAACAAACATCATAGGAATAAGAGACGAACCTGCTCTGGAGACTAAAAACCACTTTTATTTGTTTATGTCACAGGGGGGAAACTACGCTTCCTTAAGAACTTTAGTCCAAAAACTACGTTTCCTTAAGCACTTTAGTCCAAAAACTACGCTTCCTTAAGCACTTTAGTCCAATATAGTCATAGAGAACCACCTTAACTAAAGCTTCTTTTTAGGCTAATTAGTATTTGGTTTTGGCAAGAAGAGAACATGATTGTTACTTCCTAAGTTGTAAGAATTATGACAAGAGATTGTAAATAACTAAGTATAGTTGTTTGAATTACTCTCAATCTCTCCTTGATTGTAATGTCTCCCAGTTGAGCTTATAGCTCTGACAGCATCCGATGGGGTTTCATAGTTATCACCTGTAAGAATTTGGACATCTTTGTCTTGTAGTTTATATAGTTTGTTTTGCAATGTTTTTGAACACTCGCACACTATAAATGCACAATAATCAAATCAGCTTTTAAAGGACATTGGCAACAAAAATCAAGTTTGTCTAATATGAAAGAACTCGTAAAATGATAGAGTAACACCTTTTACAACTTTTCCGTATTTTACTTCGTTTTTGAAATATTTCAGTATGTTTGATATGTAAATGAGATGGTCTCTGACGTCAGGTGTGGGGTACAGAATTTTCACTCATTAAAAAATGTATTATATCTCAGTGATTGCTAAGTTTACAACGTTCATTATCATGAGGAGTTATTATACGCATATTTTCAAGTAAATTTGTGGAACAAACTTGAAGATGGAACTAATATTTTAATGAGTGAACATTCTCTACCCCACACCTGACGTCAGAGACCATCTCATTTACATATCAAACAAACTGAAATATTTCAAAAACGAAGTAAAATACGGAAAAGTTGTAAAAGATGTTACTCTATCATTTTACGAGTTCTTTCATATTAGACAAACTTAATTTTTGTTGCCAATGTCCTTTAACATATTTCTATTGAGCAGATCTTTTGATCAACAAGTCAATATCCTAGGCTTTGTTGACAATTTGTTCGACGCTCGACTTTGCACACTCTGATCATTTTCATCACGTGGTCAAGAGAGCTGTTCCTTAAGATCGACGTCAACACAGACAGTGTTTACGTTTTAGCAATATTGAAGTGTTTTGCACATCCTTAAAGTGCTCCTAACCTCAATATTTTTTATTGTCTTATTTGGAAGAACTTTTAAAAAGATAAAGTAACTTCTTTTGAAGATTTTCGTTTCTTCGCTTTCTTTTTGAGATATATCAGTTTGTTTGATATGCAAATGTCAGGAATTTTCGTCACACATTCATAATGTAATGAGTTATCAGAATGTTTCACAAATAAAAACACTAAAGTGTGAATAACACGTGTGCGTGTTTCTGCGTGTTTCTCCCACAACACCAAACTTCTCGATTTTAAAGGATTTCGTTCGAGAATGAAAGAGATATAAACATTTCTCAATGAGTTCAATACCGGGTATAGTCGTGATCATATTCTCATTGAATGGGATTTTATGAAATCGAGCTCTCCGACGTTTTAGATAAGTTGTCTTGTCTTGTCTTTTCTTTTCTTGGCTTGTCTTGTCTTGTCAAGTCTTGTCTTTTCTTTTCTTTTCTTGTATTGTCTTGTCTTGACAAGTTGTCTTGGCTTGTCTTGTCTTGTCTTGTCTTGTCTTGTCTTGTCTTGTCTTGTCTTGTCTTGTCTTGTCTTGTCTTGTCTTGTCTTGCCTTGTCTTGCCTTGTCTTGTCTTGTCTTGTCTTGTCTTGACAAGTTGTCTTGTCTTGTCTTGACAAGTTGTCTTGTCTTGTCTTGTCTTGTCTTGACAAGTTGTCTTGGCTTGTCTTGTCTTTTCTTTTCTTTTCTTTTCTTGTCTTGTCTTGACAAGTTGTCTTGTCTTGTCCTCTCTTGTCTTGTCTTGACAAGTCTTGTCTTGTCTTGTCTTGTATTGCCTTTCGTTGTGTCTAACAACGTCTCTAGGGACGGTCAGTGGCTGCATTAATTATGCACGCATTAAGTCAAAAACGTTAAAGTGCCTATATCACTTGTGGGATCTTTACATATTTATAGTAATTGGAACATTCTAAGAAGATTTGTACTATATCTTCTCAGGCGAAAATTTCATCTTCATGGACTTTTTTGCAGTTAAAGTTACCGGATATGACATCAAAGGAGGAAATGCAAATCAGTTTTCTTTTGTTTCTTGCTTCAAAAATTCCTCCTTTGATGTCATATCCGGTAACTTTAACTGCAAAAAAGTCCATGAAGATGAAATTTTCGCCTGAGAAGATATATTACAAATCTTCTTAGAATGTTCCAATTACTATAAATATGTAAAGATCCCACAAGTGATATAGGCACTTTAAGAACAGTAGAACGGGAAGAACGAAGAGCTTTGCAGCAACATCTTTACTGTTGGCCTACAGCAACATAGCCGAACGACAAATACCCCGAGATGTAGTTCCACCGCCAGTTCCTGTATTACCTGGGATTCAGCTACAAACAGAACCGAACATATCCCTCCAGGCAATGTAGAGGTCGGCGAGTCTCCAGAGCAGGTTCGTCTCTTATTTCCTATAATGTTTGTTTTCTGCACTGTTGGTAGCTATGATTTCGACTTCAGGAGTGCCAGAATATACCGATTGTTTCTCGAGTGGGCTATTGCGAAGTACTCGCTATCCTGAATATTTTATCAAGTAACGTCTATTTCGGTTGTCTCCCTTGAGACTTTAGATGCCACATCTACGTAAGACAAAAAACAAATAAATTTTGATGTCTCATCTATGCGAGTATTTCCTACGGCTCAAACATTTTAACCAAAATTTTGTATATATTAATATACATATATATTAAGGTCAGACTACGGAAAGTTCATCATATACAATTGCTTCGTTCTTTAAAAAAACCATCTGCGATATGGATGGCAGCTGAAAGATGTACCACTCCATTGTAAGTGTGGCAATAATTTTTCATCAGACCACGCCATGATATGCCTTTTTGGTGGACTACCAATAATACTAAGGCATAACGAGATTAGAGAAAGTATGTTCTGATGCGGAAAAAGAACCACAGGCTCAGCTACAACCACTCGCAGGCGAGATCATATTACCAAGAACGGCAAACAGGCAAGATGAAGCAAGAGTAGATATTAGAGCAAAGGGTTTTTGGAGTAGGCAGCAAGTTGCATTTTTTATGTTAGGGTTTTTCACCCAAACGCATCGAGCTGCCGAAATACCAATATACCTGCACTCTACAGACAACATGAGATGGCTAAGAAGAGGGAGTATGGAGACAGAAGTTGAATATGCTGCATTTACACCTCTTGTGTTTTCAACAAGTGGGGGACTTGGAAAAGAGACAACCGTTGCTTATAAACGCCTAGCAGAATTGTTAGCACAGAAGCGAAAGTCAGCATACAGCATCACACTTGCGTGGATGCGATGCACATTATCTTTCGCCTTGATACGGTCGGCAGTTATGGCGATAAGAGGGAGCCGTTCTTCTACGAATCGGGATCCACACGCAAACATTGAACTGGGCTATAGAGAAAGCCGTTTAGGAGTTTTTTAATTTAATTTTGTTTTTTGTTTTCTTATTTATTTATTTATTTTTTAATTATATTTATTTAAAATTGGAGGATTTTATTTAAGAAATAAAAAACGTGTCGCGTGTGATTATCGAGTTATAATGGCACGAGAGATGCGTGTAAAACACGAGGCGATAGCCGAGTGTTTTACTAGCTTCTCGAGTGCCATTATAACTCGATAATCACACAAGACAAAGTTTTTTATTTCTTTTATAAAAGAACACCATTATTATTAACAATAAAGCCATGACAAATGTAGATTTACCTGTTATAAGAGGCGTTGTTATGTGCGTTGCTAGGAAGCCTTTATTGAAAACATGTTGGCGATTACACTAAAGGTTGCATTTAAAACATTCTGTTGTGTTAGTACCTTGATTAGCCTTGTATCCAGGTATTCTTTGACTTCCTTTTGTGATTTAAACTACATAAAATCCGTCAAAAACGACAAAATCTACGCGAAGAATCACGTCAGCTTATGCTTTATTGAGTTATAATGCACCGGTTTTTGAGCTCAGTAACCAATCAGATAGCGTGTACTCGCTCATTTACTTCCGGTTATTTTATAAATGTATATAAATGTTTTTAAATTAGATTTTTAAATTAATTAATTAATTTAAATTAGATTTTTAGATTAAATTAGATTTTTATGTAATAAATTATCATTAATTGGTAAAATATAGTGTTATCTAATTGTAATCAATTTCAGATGCAATTGAGATTTTATTATTATTATTATTATGTATTTGGAGAATTATGTCTATCGCAATTATATTATCATTATTATTATTATATTATTATTATTATTATTATTATATTATTATTTGTATTATATTATTACATTATATTATATATATATATATATATATATATATTATTAGTACTAGTGTTTGAGCAAAATTATTTAAAAAAATAAATAAATAAAGTAAAATAATTATTTTAATAATAATAATAATAATAAAAGACGTATTAGGAGCATTATACAATAGTCTCAATGCTCTTACAACAATATATTCTTAATTTTACTTATAAAACTAATTACAGTTTCATTATAAGATAAAGCCTACTGCATATATTATCACCATGAACAAAAAACTATTAATTTTAAAAAAGAAATGTCTTAAGTGCTAACTTAAAACTACTTAACATATCAAAGCTTCTAATTTCCTGTTGTAATGAGTTCCACAGTTTTGGTGCCGCAACCGAGAACGCTCTGTCTCCATGAGTCACCGTTTTGGATTTTGGCTCAAGCAGCAGATTTCGGTCAGATGATCTCAAAGCACGAGTAGGTTTATATTTAGTTATCAAATCAGTAATATAAACAGGCGCCTGGCCATGCAAAGCCTTGATTGTAATTATTTGTATCTTAAATACAATCCTTGATCTCACCGGCAACCAGTGAAGATTACGAAGCACAGGGGAGATATGCTCCGATTTTTTAACGCCTGTAACAACTTGCTCAATTCAGCTTCTGGTAAGCCATATAAGATGCTATTACAGCTGTCAAGTTTTGATGTTATGAATGCATGCACCAACTCTCACAGTTCTTTTTACTCAAATATTTCCTGATCCTGCCGATATTTTTTATAGCAAAAGTGGTCGATTTACAAATGTTATTTTACATGAGTATTTAATTTTAGATGTCTATCAACAGCAACACCGAGATCACGTGCAACCGGAGCCGGTTGGATTATCACATCATTGACACATATTTCTGGCATTGTATATTGGTTCACAATTCATATTTTACACCTCGACAAAGGAAGTCCTTAATAGTTTCAACTCCGGAAAAGAGAACAAACTTCAGAATCATCTGGTTCTCCAAGGCTTCTTCTTCTCTAAAGTCATCAAGTTCTCACAGTCGAAATTAAACGGCATATGGTCTAAATCCCAATCAAACCTCCCAAAGAACATAATAACTTCACCATCCGTTACATCAATAACTCACTTCCCACACACAAAAACCTTTTACTAAATGGGGAATAATGTCGAACTCTGATTGCTCCTTCTGCTTAAACCCTGAAACCCTCCTACACGTAGTTGCTGGATGTAAATCGTGCTTACCACGATTCACATGGAGACATGATTCTGTTCTGAACTTTATTGCACAAACCCTATAGGCAACCTGTCAAAAACTCTAATCTCTTCGTTGTAACTGGTGACACGTTCCGCCCAGATCTGCTTCTATCCATTTCCACTGATTGTCTCTATATCCTTGAATCTCTGTCGGATATGAATCTAATCTCCAAACAAATGTTGATCGCAAAAGATCAAGATACAAACATCTCATTACACAGCAAAAGGAACATTTTAAATCCGTCAAATTTGTCAATAAGCTCCTCAGGTGATTTATCAAAAGAATGTCATACCTTTTTGATATGTTGAGCGATCTAGGTGTTGATAACAAACACCAAAATTATTCTATTAGGAGAATTATGTCTATCGCCATTAGAACAACTATATATTTTGTTGTAGAAATAAGGACTGGACAAATCCGGAATTACTGAACATATAGTTTTTCTATATAGTTTGTAAATAATAAATCGGTTCAAGTAGTCAATAGCGCTCCGTCGAGATGACGTCAGTACCGATGTTTGTACGCTTTTACCCATAATTATTGCGGCCATAACAAAAGAAATAGCTCATTTGCAATCATTCAAAACCACTTCTGTGACGGGGACACGCTGATTAAAGATTGTTATAATAATTTGTGAGTCAAATTTGGTTTGTTTGTCCGCTTTTTGAGCTATTAATAGCAGCCAGACTCTACGCTATTATAAATTACCTAAATTAGTGAGATTTATAATTGTATATATATAAATAATTTCAATAAAGTTTCCATTATTATTATTATTATTATTATCATTATTATTATTATTATTATTATCATTATTATTATTATTATTATTATTATTATTATCATTATCAGTGTTGCTGCTTCTTCGCCTTGATTTATCCCCTTCCCGTCGTTCCTCGCGCGCCTCCCTCTCAATTTATAATAATAATATAATAATAATGAAGATTTTATTAAAAAATACATATCATCGCATGGTGAACCGTGAATTGCAATATGTTACAAAAGAGATTAAGGATCCTTAAACATCAATTAAATGTGGAAAGGGGTAAAATATTACAATATATACAAAAATTTATAATGCACCTATAAAAGCAGTTCTAATTAGTCTTATGAGCCTTCGAGTTCATTGGTTCGTGCGGCATTTAAAAAGTGGTGGACGATCTTTATTTCGCAAGTTACGATTATGCACCTGCTCTCTAGATGGCGGTATTAAATGAAAAGGTTTCGAGTCGTGTTTACTTAGTTTACGTATAGTGATATCACAAAGTTCGGAGCGTCTAATCTTGGGAGAGTGGAGAGTTCAAGAGCTTCATAGTAACTCAATCCAGGGAATATAATTCGCATAGCACGTTTCTGGATGGACTCAATAGCATCACTGAGGTAAATGGGTAGGCTATTGTAGAGACTTGACGCGTAATTCGAAACTCTCCTTCTGGTGATTTGATTAGATTGCGTGATCGCATTATGCGACATTCACGCGGATTATATGTTGACCTTTGAATCATGATATTATGACCGTCTCGCTGTCTTAGCTTACGTTCATATCTTTCCTTGAATGTACGGCTAGTTCATATAGTGCCACTATATCAACTAGCCGTACATTCAACTCCATTGCTTGCTTAGGTATGTGTTCCTGTCATCTATCTTATTCTTACTTATTTCCATCATACCTTATTGTACATACCTTATTTGCTATTGATATCTACACAAACAACGAGTCTTTCTTTATGAGGATTTCTGAAACATCAATAATAACAATAGCAAATTACAATAGTACAATAAGGTATGATGGAAATAAGTAAGATAGATGATAGACGGTCATAATATAATGATATAATCCGCGTGAATGTCACATATGCGATCACGCAATCTAATCAAATCACAAGAAGGAGAGTTTCGAATTACGCGTGGTATAGAATACGCGTAACGCGTCAAGTCTCTACAGCTATGATGCCAAACTTGACAACAATACTCAAGAATAGATCGAACCAGGGATAAGAAAATAGTCACAATATTTTTATGAGGGATACCAGCACGGGATAGAACTCTGATAATATGGAGACGTTTAGAGGCTTTCTTAACTATTTTGAGAATGTTCTCATTCCACTTGAAATTGCTGCTGATGGTTACTCCTAGCAGTTTGTGTGAATTAGCTCGATCAATTGGTGATTCATCTATGGTAAGAGGTTGAAGTAACGGTTTACACGAGAAAAGCAAATTCCAACTTTCTTGCATTTTTTAACATTTAATTTCATGTGATTAGAGGTCTAGATTATATTCTAGATTAGATTGCAGAGTTGACTCCTTGCCACGAGGGATGACTTCAGATATTGTTACAATCATCAACATATTTCCAATAGGAGCAATTTAATTGAGAAGATGTTTACAAGTCGTTAATCATGGTAAGAAACAAGATTGGGCCGACAAGATTTGGTTCCCTGAGGGACTCCTGCGGACACCATACCCCAGGCAGAAAAAGCTTTTCCGATCTTCATAGACTGACGACGATTTGACAAGAAGCTACAAATCCAAGGGATCAGGCAACTCCGGACACCGATTTGGATCAGCTTCTGAATAACGATGGTGTGGTCAATTCTGTCAAAAGCCTTACTGACGTCAAGAAAACATATTCTGAGGTACTGGGCTTGGGTGTCTAATGAGGAGAGCCAATTATGAAGAATAAGTTGTAGAGGTTCCCTTAAAGTGCTTATGAAACGAAATTTTCGACCCCTGTTTTATTTGATATTCTTATAGTTTTTGACGCGCTGAATAACGTGGCGTGATTCATTTTTTTCTCCGGGTTTTAGAAAGTAGTTTATTTTTCGTCTGAAAGTGACATTTTGAGTAACAAGACGTCCGGGGTCTGGAACCGAATTAGTTGCGGTTTGACGTCACTCTTATAGTATTTTACTATGGTTTCTTTATATGATTCGTCATAATAAGCTTGAAACTGCGTTTTTTGGATGCGAATAGTCGTTCATGCACGTTCAGTAATCCTACAGTTTGTATGCTTTGTTTAATATGCTTCTACTTGTCGTTTTTCAAACATTGAGAGGCATAAGAGCAACTCGGACAGACGCATATGTCGGATGAACTGTGCTTGTGGCAGCTTTCATGAGACCTAACCGTGATGAGACTCTCAAATACAGTGTGAAAGTAAAACAAAATCGCTTGGTATGCCTGAATATATTATATTATGTTTTATTTAGATATCCAAAACAGAAATACTGTATAACCACCTACTTTCAAGAGAACTGCACAGCAGAAATTAAATTTCATACTGTTGTTGTAAACGCAAGACATCAACAATGACAACAGGCAACATGCAATTATTACAATTGACTGACCAATTCATCGGGGTACATGTTTCTCATTTCTGTGTTTCTTGCTAACTATATTTGATGAATTCTGCTGCGTAATCTGTGCTATTTGATATTACAGTATCACATTGATATTATATTCGACAATTATGTCAGTTCTGTAGTCTGTTCAGCCGCGCGTCCAGTCGTTCATTCTGAGTAATGTGTGGACAGTAGTTATTTGCACCGTGTGCCGGCTTACCACACTAGTAATACACATCGCAGACCGCGTTATATTCTTGATGTATAAACCCGATTTGTTGGCAAACAGAAAACAATACGAAGTGATATCTATTTATTTTATAGGCTAACAATTATTTAAGTTTGGATGTTTGCTTCGCATCATGTTTCAATCAACTGTGCGTCGGCACAAACAAGCCACGGTTTAAAGCTACACGACCGAATCGTTTTGAATTTAGTAGTTCTTACTTTATTAAATGATATTTTATTATCTAAGTCCTTTAGATCCACGAAAAAAGCTACCTTCTAACTTGTGCGTGTTAATCGGATGGCTGCACGTTTACTATTAGCGCACAGCTGACTTTATACGAGCGGATGTACCTACACACGGCCACAGTTTCAAGTTTTAAACCACACACATTCACGCGGTATCGAATATAAATGAACCACTTGTGTTTCTGTAAATATACACAGTTTCTGTAAATATACACAGTTCCAGTCGGTATCAACAGCTCAAAAGAAAACACGTGAAAATCCGATGATTTATCCACGGAACATATTGAATATATTCAATGGCGTACACTCGACGCACCACTTCACTTTCTTTGTGCATATTTAATTTACTATTTTGTTGTTAATGATGAAGATTAAGCAGTGAATTTCGTCCTCTTGATTTAATAGCAAGACTTGCGATTTTCTCTAGACACTTCTGACTTTCTTTAGCATTTATTATCGATGCGTTTTATTTTCACTGCCGTGATTCTGCTATACTTGTTTATGTTCCTTGACACGCCGAGTACAACCAGTGACGTCACAAGGCTTGTTTTGGCCGCGCGATGAACCGGACGTCTACTCGTCAACTTTGAAGGTCGATAAAACTACTTTGCAAAGTCGTAGAACAAAAATAAACAGCACTACGATAATCAGCGAAGCACGAACTATAAGAATATCAAATAAAATCGAGGTCGAAAATTTCGTTTCATAAACACTTTAAGACAACCAAACTTGTTCGGGTCTATTTTATGTCTCATGTCGTGTATCATCCATTTCACCACAAAGTCCTCAAGGACTTTGGACGCGGTTGAGGTAAGGGCAATAGCGCGAAGATCATCTTCATCACTGACTGCGTGGGCTTTAGGAACAGGGATAATAAAGGAGTCTTTCCAGGTGGACGGGAAGATACTCGAACGAAGGGAGGCATTAAAGATCGTAGTAATGGGATCAGCAAGCTCGAATGCAAATTATTTGATGATACGGTTAGGGACGCCATCTGGTCAACTACTCATGTTAGGATTTAACTTAGAAAGTTTGTTATAAACTTCAAATGGTTGAATAGTGAGAGGACGTGGTTCTGTGGCTGGAAGGTAGGAAGGAAGATCTGCCAGGTTTAAGGGTGGAAGGTCTTCAGCAACTCTCAGGAAATGATTATTAATCAGGTTAGTTAATTCTGGACCCAATCAGTGATTCTGCCTTCTTTTTCAATGGAGAGGAGAGGAGAAGACAGTGATTTTCAAGACAGTTTACCAATGAACTTCCACCATTTGCTGGGATCGGAGTGTTAATTTTAGGTGTTGCACTTTTTCAACGTAAAAGGATTTTTTCCTACTAAGAATAGCTGAGTGAACGTTCCCTCTGAGACGGTCTGGAGACGGTCTCCTGAGTTGAATGCTCTCTGTCTCTCCAGAATTAGGTACTTGATGGAAGATGTTATCCATGGTTTATCCGTGTTATGTGTCTGTTTTTACAGGAAAGAAGTGATTGAGGGCGTTGGTAATGGTTCTTGTAAAGAGGTGGTATCATCGATGTCTTGGAACCATTCGTATTGACTGACCCATCTCCCAAATGCATCAATGGCAGACTTGGGATAACGACCAGTTGGCTTTTGGTAGTTAAGAGTAGGATTCGCTCCTTTACTGATGGGTGACCAAATAACAGCATTATGATCAGCATACCAAGAGGGGCATTTGTAACAGGATCAGCATAAAAGGATTTTAAATTGGTAATGATTAAATCGAGGATTGCTTGGCCACGCGTAGGCTGTTTGACAAGTTATTTAAGGTTTTGTTGATTTAAAGTTCGGATATATGTTCATTCTATTAAAGTCACCAAGAATTACTATACCACACTCAGGGTGGGTATTTCGAACGAAGTCAATTGATTTAACAATTAAACTCCGGTATCAGGAGGACAATATAGGACACATACCAGAATGCCCGAGAGAGGACGCGGTAGACGGCAAGGTCGAAGCCATAGCCACAAACTTTCAAAATCAGGGTGTTCAAGGTCGTTTCTTCGTTTACAGGGGATTTGGTGATTGACATACACACAAACGCCTCCACCACGTCCAGTTTGCCGTCTGTCAACTCTATGCAATGTATATCCAGGAATGTTAATAAAAGAAGAGTCAACAAAATCTGTCAGCCATGACTCGGTGATAACGACAACATCGGCTAAGTTATGATTTAAATACTCAGTTAGTTCATCAATTTTGGGGATGAGCGAACGAGCATTGCAGAGGCCGAACGCTAGGAAGTTGAAACTTGTTATGAGAAACTGGGTTTGGCGAAAGCTGATTAGAGGTAGGAATAGTTATTAAGTTTGTATAATTCACACCATGTTGAGAAGTATAATTAGCAAAACTAATTCGCTTACTCTGACCAAGGTGCGAATTAATTGTCGGGATGTTGAACTTTCTTGCTGCTTCTTCTGATCTAGTTTTAAAACCCGCACGCCTTCTTCTTGGTCTTCTGAATGTGCTAACCATAATCGAGTGATCCGACAAACAGCACGAAGGCTCTGCAGGATCCGAAATAATGCCAAAAAGCCGAGGACTGAAGATGTGATGGTTGAATGCCGCCACAAAAGGTGAAAACCACAATCGTCAAATAAAACCAAAATGTAAAGAATCCAGGCTGCGTGAGATTAACATGATAGATATTACATTGTTGAAGAAACCATTTGTTGAAATTAGAGAGGATATAGTAATAAAAAATACTCGTCGTCGTTCGTCATAATCTTTTTTTTTGCTAAATCGCTACACCGGGATGTCAGTTTCTGTCAGCCATTTTCTGTCAGCCATTTTATAGTGTCCGTATCTAATTCCTTTAGTCCTGCGAGGCCTGTAGAGAGGGCAGTATTGCAATATATGGGTTATTGTTTGCTTTTCACCACATGGGCAAGCTTCGCTGTCGCGGGCGTCAATCTTGGCGAGAAAAGAGTGGGTCTTTCCCCACCCGGTGCGGAGGCGGTTAAGCCTGGCCTAGCGCACACGGTCGAGTTGGTGTCCAGCTGGTTTGGTTGAGGGTGAGTTTTGAAGATCGTTTGCGTGCACTGTGTCGCCGGTGGAATCTTTGTGGTGGGTCGTCTTCGTGGATGTAGGGAACGAGCGGGCTGTCTGGATCTTGATCTGTCTGATTGCTGCGGGAGTGATGCCTGCGATGATGGGTAGCATTGGCAGTGGTGTGGGCGCCATGGCGCCGGAAATCAACCGTAGGGCCTCGTTCAGCACGACGTCAAGTTTCGCTATGTGACAGCTATGTGACCACACTGGTGCAGCGTATTCTGCGGTGGAGTACACCAGTACCATGGTAGAGGTGCGCAGGGTGTTGAAGTTAGCCCCCCAGTGCGTACCAACAAGCTTTTTCAGTACGTTCACCGGCTTTGAAGCCTTCTCAACTACAGTTAAGAGGTGTTGGCGGAATGTCAGACTCCTATCAAGGGTTAATCCGAGGTAAACTGGTGTTTGGTCAAACTTGAGGATCTTGCCGTTGATCTCGATAACCAGCTTCTCGCCTGCCAGCTTGTTTGACGGAGCACACGGTTTTAGACTCGCTCAGCTTCAGGTGCCATTGGTTGAAGTAGGCACAAAGCGTAGCGAGGTCGGCCTGAAGGGCATGCTCGATCTCCTTGAAATCATTTCCCGGATAGCCTAGGGCACTGTCGTCGGCGTAGATGTACTGTCCTCATGAGGATGTGCATGGGAAGTCGGCAGTGTAGATATTGAACAGTATTGGTGCTAGTACTGAGCCTTGGGGGAGACCGTTTCGGAGATTCCGCTTCCTACTGCGTTCTCCGCTGGATGTTTCGACGTAAAACGAGCGGTTGTGCAACAGCAGCAGCATGAATTTTACGAGCTTGACGTCTGGGATGAGTTTGAGTAACTTGGAATACAGTCCGCGATGCCAGACGGTGTCGTAAGCAGCAGTAAGGTCCACGAACACTGCACCAAACTTTGTTTCCGCTGGAACGACGAAGTCTCGATATCATGAACAAGTCGCACTATCTGGTGGGGAGAACGGCCTCGGCGGAAGCCAGCTTGGGCATGTGGAAGATGGAGTTCCATGATATTGTTGATGCGCGCAAGAATTATTCTCTCCATAGCTTTGTAAACAATGCTTAGGAGAGAGATAGGGCGGTAGCTTTTGGCCTCATCGTAAGGCTTATGGGGTTTGAGGCTTCTCGCTATCGCTGGCGTTATTGTATTCTTGTAGTGCCGCCTCGCATTCGTCGTCCCAACACGGTATATATTGACCACGCCTACCACGGGGAATGGACGATTTTGCAGCAGTTTGAGAGCATTTCAGTGAACGATTTGTATGTTACAGACGTGTTGCCTTGTGGAGGAGAAAAGTCTTGTGAAAGTGTATCGGTGAGGTCGGCGAATTTCGTCCAGTCCGCTCTCCTGAACTTCCACCTTTTCTTGTTCAGACTTTTGATCTTAACTTCTAGCTTCGTACCGATGATCTAGCTTCGTACCGATGATGATTGGGCAGTGACCTGAGCGTGGAAACCTGTCAAGGACTAAGCGCTCACTCGCTCCATGGTTACAAAGCTCAGGTCAGGGTTTGTCCACTTCTTGTGGCGGCCGGAGTAAAACGATGGATGGTCTTTAGCGTCATACATTTGGTACAGATCAAGTTTTCAGCCCAGCGTGCTACAGCTTCACTATTAGGTTAATATCAGAATAACCCCATCTGGTGAGGCTGTTAAAATCGCCGCAAATAATACTCCGAGCTGTCACTGTTGGTAGGTTGCGCTGGGTAACAACTTGCCGACTATCGGCGTCGATGGTGATCCATTCGATAGCATTTTCGGAGTCAGATTTCTGGACGACTTTCGCGTTGATTCCTCCGTGATGTTTGTGAGGGATAAACGCAATGGTGTTGTACCCTTCAATTGCAAGTTTTTCCTCATCCTTGCAGTGCTTTTCTGCCAGATATCGGTGAATAAGATCGCGTTTGGCTCTCGTGAGCCCTCCGACGTTGAGTTGAATTTCGGTACTAGTCATTATGATTCGTTTTGGAAAAAAAACGTATGCTCCCGATTCCAGATTTTTGTTGATGGCAGAAGTAGATGATGGCCCAGAGATGGTGATTACCAGCACCACTACGAGGAAGTAGTTGACATGGTGCCAAAAAATAAAATAAAAAATACTGGCAAAATACGAAAATATAGAGAGCAATACACTGAGCATGCAGCCGTGACCGGCGCTAAGGCGAGCAGCTGGGGGACGAGACAGTCCGTGTTGAACCCAACGCGCGCGTTATGTTAATTTCATTCCTTCGCCAGCTGTCATGGATGTCAGAGATATAGTTCTGGGCTAGCCTGCGTGCAGACACTTGTTCACTGTTTGGATCTTCGCATTGGGCCCTGTGGTATTCTATATGCACTGTACAATTATACGCATCTTTATTCTTTTTCTATTTTATTAATACTTCTTATTCAGTTTACACTGCATGTCCAACCACGCGGTAATATGACACGCATTATAATCAGAGTCTAAATGCGCTTATTATTCTAATTCTCGTCCCCATCACCAGTGAGTGTAATCAATGCTGGCAATGGCGGGTGATGTGTCGAGGTTTGGTTGGGGCAAGGTCCGACCGTCATTTCTTCAATGGCTCAACAGTCCAAAGTGGCTTCTTGTCTTCCTTTCTTCTTACTATTTCACCATGAGTTTAATGTTGAACGGAACATATTCAGTGTCCATTTCTACCATCGAGAAACGATTTGGCTTGTCAAGGTAAGCTAATCATGTAATTAATCAGCTTTTATTGTGATATGATAAACCAATTACTATCGTACAACAATCGTTATACTTATATAGCCTTCTCCACAGGCAACTCTGTGGCTTGTTAATCGTGTGGGGCCTGTGGGCAATGAAACATTTCGACATTCCAGGCAAGTCAAGGAAAGGAAGCTATTTGACTCGGAAAAAAACATTCATGCCCACACAACTAAGAAGCAGAGAGCCTGCTCGCAGCAATCTCATCCCGCACATGAGTCGTCTCAGCTTTCAGCTGTGATCGTCACGCTGTTTCGAGTTTCAAATTACCACGCGTATAATTCTCATAAGCGCCCGGTCTCATAAGCGCTGCGGTCTTACTCTCATATTAGTGCCGCTCATCTTTCATAAAGAAATCACAGGCGTCGCGGCGGCGAGCGGAGATGAGACCCTGGAGTGGGTTACGAGGTTGGCGGCAGAGTTGGGTGATGAGGCTAGGTAACGTTAGTGGGAGGTAATTATTACTTCTTAGTTTTTATTTCCGGAAGTGTCACATGTAGTGAATTTGATGATAAGGGGCGTGTAAAAAGAAGTACAGAAGTGTAATATTTAAAGCTATTTACAAAATATGAGATACAGTGTCAAATAAGTAACATAATTTATGAGTAAGTAATCTATTTACAGGGTTTTTTGGTTTTATATGTTGTTACTAAAAATTGTGAGTAGCAATTTTCTTTTGAAAACATGAAAGGGATTTGTTCTCCCTAATTTCGTTTGGATTAGAGTTCCATAGGTGAGCACCGTCGTACATAAATTAAACTATTTTTCATATTATTAGTACGCGGTTGTGGTAAACAAAGACTACTTGAAATGTCCCGAAGGTTCGTTTGACATGACGAAGAGCAGAAATTCCTGCTGTTATTATTTTGCAAATATTTTCAGTATTACTCTTCCAAGATAAATGCTGGTCAACTGTTACTCCAAGAGTTTTGCATTCATAAACTTGTTTAATTTGTTAATAAGTCACGCAAATCTTTGTGGATAAATTTTGGGTGACGGAAAAATGCGGTTTTCTGGAGGTAAGGGCTCCCAGAAAAGCTGGAGAAGCGAAAGTCAGAGTGAGAGTAAGGGCCCTCACTGTTATGTATATTCTTTGCTTATTACATGATGATCAATATTTAGTGAAACATTAAGCTATGTTACAATATTCAGTTATTTAAACTCTAGACTGTTCCAAGCTAGCTTTTTCTCTCATTTTTTATTTACTTATTTACATATTGATTTAGATTTTTAAAGGGCGCGGTGGGTGGGATAAAATTCGAGTGATGCTTTGACGAGGGCAGTCAAAATCAGAATGAGCTAGCGGCTAGCCTGTTTTTGGCATGCCTTTATGCGCTTGGTTTGGAATGCCCGGTTGATTAGATCTTGTTAGATAACTAGGGCGTGCGCTTTTAGTGAACTGTTGAGCGATGCGAGGCATAGCGCAGGACTAAATGTAATTAGGATGCGCAGCTGTGGCGTGATAGTATTTTAGATGTTGCTTCTCATTAATCCCAATTTACCTAGTTAATATAAATTGGAGTTTTATTTTCAATGAAAACATTTGGGTGAGAATTTGAAGTACTTTTAATTATCATTGGTTTTGAACCAATCAACATAAATTCAGTTTTAGCTACATTCAAGCTAAGTTTATTGGCCATCAACCATTTCCTAAGGTTTTCTAAATCAGAATTTGCTGCAACTTCAATATCAGTTATCAGTCTCCAGAAGCCGTGAGATTTGTGTCATAAGCAAATAGCCGAGGTTTCATATTATTAAGAGGTAGGTCATTGATGTATAATAAAAATAATAGTGGTCCTAAAATAGAACCTTGTGGTACACCACATCTAATCAAACGTTCTGATGAAACAAATCAATTTATTTGGCATTTATGGCTTCGATTTGTGAGATATGATTTTAGAAAAGAAAGAGCCTTTCCTTTTACTCCATGGAGCTCCAACTTTCTCAATAGAATTTGGTGATCAACAGTACTGTATCATTGAAATGCTTTTTTTAAAGGGAAATGGCAATAAAAATTAAGTTTATCTTATTTGAAAGAACTTTTAAAATGATATATGAAGACCTTTTACAGATTTTCCATATCGTTCTTGGTTCTGTAAATATTTCACTTCTTTTTAACAAAGAACATTGAACATTCCGCCATCTTGGATATGCATAACCATCCTTGGATATGCGTGACGTCACAACCAGGGCAGAAATGTTTTTATATCAAGCAATTATCGAGTCATTATAGATGCTAAATCGTAGTTGTTTTTTGGGTGTTGTATACTTTTAAGTGAACTGGCAATCTATTTGAACGCATTCCACTGATATTTGGGCAATTACTTACAACTTTTAGAATGTTTACCCTGGTTTTGACGTCACTTAATTAGATCTAATTATAAAACAAGATGGCGGATTGCAGATATTTTTGCTCACAGATATTTCAAAAATTAAGGAAGTTACGGGGAAATTTTAAAAGGTCTTCATATATTATTTTAAATGTTCTTTCAAATGAGACAAAGAAATTATTATTGCCATTTCCCTTTAAATCAATGAAAACTACTAGGTTAAACATTTTTCTGTCTAAATTCACATACCAGTTATTATTACAGTCTAGTAATGCTGTAGCTGTAGAGTGAGATTTCCGAAAATTACCAAATTGGGAACCACTTAGCAGTCCAAATTTGGTTAAATAATTATACAGTTGAACATACAGAATTCGTTCCATGATTTTGCTTATGGCTGGCAAAACTGAAATAGGTCTCTAGTTTCCTGGTATATTTCGATGGCCATTTTTATAGAGGTGTTACTCTAGCCATTTTCCATTCATTAGGGAAAGAGTATAGAGTAACAGCCTGATTAAAAATGTGTGTCAATGAATCTGAAATTGCAGGTGCAGCTATCTTAATAATTTTACATGAAATCTTATCAATGCCAGTGGCTTTATATTGCTAGATAGCCCATGCAAGATATGCTAGACATCATTGACGGTAACATGCTGGAATGCAGCAAATTCTGATTTAGCTTGTTTGACATATGTCTCAGAATTGTAACTGGACCTATCAATTTTGCTTGCTAAATCAGGGCCAATTTTTGAGAAGTAATCATTGAAGCCCTCCGCAATATCTTTTGGATTGTTTAAACTATTTTCACTCAAATTGAGCTCATTCACTGCTGGTTGTTTGTTTTGTTTGCCCAGTAAGTTGTTTATTGTTTCCAAGCTTTTTTGGATTACATTTTTGACCAGCAATTCTTGTTGAATAATAACTTTTTTAGCATTTCCTAACTCCATATTTACTTTATTTCTAGTCAGAATACCTCCAGAGCCCCCTAGAGGGTTCTCACACCTTCGACGCTCGGCATGCCCCCCCCCCCTCCCCCCAACCAAAAACATCTTCCTACCGCCTTGGTATTTGCATAGTCACTAGAATTATATTATATGGAAACGCGGCGAACTTGAAAGTGGCTAATAACAAGCTGTGATTTATTATGAGGATGCCCTGAAAGTGCATAAATCTTTTGTTTTACGTTCATTAATATTTATACAGCACGGTTGAATGATTAAACCCAAACGCTGCCATTGGCTGCTTGCTTCGTTATACAGAAAATACAATGTGTTCAGCAAGTGTGAAAGTGCACATATTTGCATAAACTTGAACAAAAACAAAGAACAAAGACTTTGGCCATGATTTTACCGGCAGGTCTAAAATGCAGACTGCAGACTGGAAAATGCAGACTGGGAAAAAAAACAGGAAAGGAAAAGATCTCGACGAGAGGCACATCGTCGATCGAGAGGCACATTCCCACTAGAAAGGTCTGAGTCCGAGCCAAACAATTTTCCATTTCGGCAGGATTTTCTCCGAGAGTATTGCCGCGCTTAATATGATATTCAGAAAAAGCTGTGGTTGCTTCATACCGGAATTCCGACACATCATCTCCTGCAGTAGTTTTCGTTTTTTATACACCATGTTTATTTTAAAGATAAAATTCGCTGAGCTTTCGTCCCGTAAACTCAGGACTTCGTCAGAGCGTGACTAAACGTGAACACGTTTAATTTTAAACGTGAAAATAAACATAGTGTATAACCGCAAACTTTTGATTTGATTACATTAAACATCGCCATGCCAAGCTTCAAAACTTTGATAACTTTTTTTTTCTGTTTCGATTCAAACCCAATTCTGAATTAGGTGATAGATCTCATCGAGACGCACAATGCCACTGAAGAAATTAGAAAGAAAAAATGCTTCCTTCATCGTGGAATTAACAACTTTTAAGTTTGCTGACTTAGCATGAAGTGAGCGTTTTGTTTTCCGATTTTAATTTATTGGTCCGATTTGAACCTATTCACAGAGGAGTCGGGGGGTGCCTATATCCTATACTTCCCTGCAATCCCATTCCCAGTCAAAACATTGCTCGCACAGCCTTGGAAGCTATTTGACTCGGAAAAAAGGTAAGAAGCCTAAGGAAAAATTTGTGCATGTCATTTAACATTACTAGCAACGTAAAAGTGAGAGGGCCAGACCAGACCACCAGAAAAAGTGCGAGATTCTTTCTATGAAGGAAGCACATTGCCGCTGAACAAATTAGTCAAAATATATGCCTCTCGTCGAGATCTTTTCCTTTCCTGGGTTTTTTCCCAGTTTGCATTTTCCGGTCTGCATTTTCCGGTCTGCAGTCTGCATTTTCCCGGTTTAGACCTGTCGTTCTTTTTACCACACTTTTTGTGAGTCATTTGTAATAATGAGCCCGCAAACCGCGTCGACGTGGGGTTAGGGTTAGAAAACTCATTTGGTGGGGGGTTAGGGTTAGAATCTAAGTTGTTTTGGGGTTAGCAGTTATTTCATGACGCTTATATACCTCGATTCATTTGGTGATGGAGTAACATGAAAGGTTAACCCGATTTGGACACATTTTCTCTCCTTTGTTTTTAGTTCAACGACAGGTGTTATAACGAGCATGTTTGACGTCGCATGTCTGATGGTAACTGCGTTTGTTAGTTATTATGGTGGACAACAGAGTAAGGCAAGATGGTTAAGTTCAGGCCTGTTGCTTCTTATTCTTGGCAGCTTTATCTTTATGTCACCGCATTTTATCATTGGACCATACAAAGCAGGTAATATTGCACGATATTATTTTATTAGCTTTGTCGTAATTTACAAAAGTAGTGTACTGTGTAGGCAGTATTATAACATACAGTACGAATGGCATTGATCTCTAAATAGAGACTGGATCGAGCTTGGGTCTGAGTACGAGATTGGAAAAAGTAGCTCCTGGATCGAGGATGAACAATGCAATCAGTATGGTCAGAGGTCAGCTTTTTGCATTAACATCCAGCCAAGTATGATACAGACGGGGGTTACGGTTAGGAAGACACTTAAGGCGGAGGGTAGGTTAGAAAACTCATTAGGCGAGGGTGAGGGTTAGGATCTAAGTTGATTTGGGATTAGCAGTTCTATGATGTAAACGAGTATGTTCGATCGTATGATGAAAATCATCATACGAAATGATATAATGTACTGCGATGTTAATGCAACCGCTGACAATGCTGTTTCCATATTCATCCTCGATCTTTTTTAGATTCTAAAATGAATCAATTGTCCAAGGGTTTTCCGTAATATAGAACACAAACTACGGCTCTATTACAGTAATTATGAAGCCGGAATATTGGAGTACCCGTGGCGGCCATATTGGAGTGACCGCGCTAATCCTGGCTTCATACTGTAGTTACTCTAAATTTATTATGGGAAAACCTTCGACAACCGATTCATCTTAGCGTCTTAAAAGATCAGAGACAGATACTATAGTTTCTGTCGCCTACAGTAAAACTAGTATAGCGTGGTCCCTTCGAGATGGCCACCGCGAAATGATTCCCGGCTATTCACGTCATTGGACGTCAAAATTCAAAAGAAAACCACCGCTGTACATCAAATTTGAGCCGTCGAGCAAACTCTAAAATGGCGGCGTCCAGAAGCATAAAATACGAGAATAAAAACGTTAACACCTGCGTACACTTTACTTACCAATTGTGGAAGGTTAGGTGCAGGTCTTGCTACAGGGTTTTGCACGCCAGTATTATTGTTACTTGGAATTCAGGTCAAGATAACGCGAGCTGATCTTGGTCTGACCACCACACCCTGTTGTCGACCTACACCTATCACACCAAAAGCTTTTGGTGGAAGTTATTGCACCTTAATAATTTATTTGTATAAAGGGAGGGTTGGTGGGATGTTCAATTCCACATGTTCTCGTTGCTGCCCTCTAAGCCGTGTCGTGCTCTGGCTACGGTCACTCGCTAATGGTCGACCTTATCCCAACATGCTTGTCATACCGATGTCCCCCGCGCTTGCGCAGTTCCCTTGTTGTTAACCTTACACTTTACTTACCAATTGTGGAAGGTTAAGTGCAGGTCTTGCTACAGGGTTTTGCACGCCAGTATTATTGTTACTTGGAATTCAAGTCAAGATAACGCGAGCTGATCTTGATCTGACCACCATACACTGTAGTAATACTTCCAAGTAACCAATCTAGTAACCCCTCCCTAACCTTCCACCTTCGCAACTTCTAAGATCCACGTCCAGCACGTGATTACAACCACTTCCTGTGGATATCACCTCAACGTTTAAGTAGCATATGGGGTCACCACTTCCTGTAGGTATCTTCCCGCAGTTAATAAAATGCCAAATGGGGTCACCACTTCCTGTGGGTATCTCCCAATGTTCAAATAGCATATGGGGTCACCACTTCCTGTGGGTCTCTCCTCGACGTTTAAATAACAAATGGGGTCACCACTTCCCGTGGGTATATCCCCAATGTTCCAATAGCAAATGGGGTCACCAGTTCCTGTGGGTATCTCCCCGCAGTTAAAAAATGCTGAATGGGGTCACCACTTCCTGTGGGTATCTCCCCGACGTTTAAATTTCCTTTGGGTCACCACTTCCTGTGGGTATCTCCCCGACGTTCAAATGCCACATGTTCTCGTTACTGCCCTCTAAGCCGTGTCCTGCTCTGGCTACGGTTACTCGCTAATGGTCGACGTTATCCCAACATTCTTGTTATATGATACTCCGATGTCCCCTGCTATTGCGCAGTTCCCTTGTTGTTAACCTTGGTTATTACATAACCTCGTTTATTTCTCGAGTACAAGAACAGATATCGTAAAACTATTCACATTTCTAAACATACTGTAACAATTGAAGGTCTTTGATTTAAATATTATTTATTATTTCTAGGAAACGAGAATTCCCTATTTCCTTCCCTCTGTCAACCCAATTCTACAAATGCATCGCATGGCGCATGTGATTCAACGACGTCCGCTGGTCATTGGTATTATACTGCTGTATTCTGCATTGGAATGTTGATCATAGGTTTCGGAGGTTCACCACTTTATGTTCTTGGGATTGCCTATCTCGATGAAAGTGTGAAAAAGAAAGTCTCCCCAATGTATGTCGGGATTTTTACTGCGTCAGCGATTTTAGGTAAGAAGTAATGGTGGTATGGTGGGTATGGTATGTATGGCGTGGACGCATGGTATTATATGATATGGTATGGCGTGGTTTGGTTTGGTATGGTATGGCATGGATGATATGGTATGGCACAGTGTGGTTTGGTATAGTGTGGTGTGATGTAGTATAGTATGGTCTGGTATATGGTGTGGTTTGGTATAGAATGGTGTGGTATAGTATAGTATAGTGTGGTGTGGTGTGGTATGGTATAGTGTGGTGTGTAATGGTATGGAGTGTTATAGTATGTATAGTAATGGTAATGTGTAATATCCACTGACCTGCATCCATGTTCTGGGACCAGGATACCAAGGTGACATTTTATTCACATTTTGTTTGATTTTCTATTTCTTTACAGGAGCCGCTGTTGGTTTTGCTTTAGGTGGTCTTTTTCTATCTATCAATGTTGACGTAGGCCAAGAGACGAGTCTTACTCCGGCTGATTCTCGCTGGATTGGTAACTGGTGGCTTGGTTGTGTCGTTCTCATAGCAGTGTCACTTGTTCTCTTGCCTGGGATGTCTGGGTTTCCCCGAGTACTCGCAGGGGCACCGAAGGATCACGAGGAACCAGATGGAAAGGTGTTTATCCTGGCTCGTCAACCATCCTTTTTTGTTTTGGTAGATTACTGGGGATAGCAATTTTTTGGGTTATCTATCCCTAGAACCGGGGTCAACCATTTTGCATACAACCACATCTTGCATACAACCACATCTTGCATACTGGTATGTTCCTATAGAAAACTGGCAGAATACAGTAGGTCATGTACAGAAGATGAAGATCTTAACGTCCCTTACCTATGTCACTCACTTCTACCTCGCCTTGCCTCGCCTCGCCTTGCCTCGCCTCGCCTCGCCTTGCCTTGCCTTGCCTCGCCTCGCCTTGCCTCGCCTTGCCTCGCCTTGCCTCGCCTTGCCTCGCCTCGCCTTGCCTCGCCTTGCCTCGCCTCGCCTTGCCTCGCCTAGCCTTGCCTCGCCTCGCCTCGCCTTGCCTCGCCTCTCCTTGCCTCGCCTCGCCTTGCCTCGCCTTGCCTTGCCTCGCCTTGCCTCGCCTTGCCTCGCCTTGCCTCGCCTTGCCTCGCCTTGCCTCGCCTTGCCTCGCCTTGTCCTCGCCTTGTCTCGCCTCGCCTCGCCTCGCCTTGCCTCGCCTTGCCTTGCCTTGCCTCGCCTCGCCTCGCCTTGCCTCGCCTTGCCTCGCCTTGCCTCGCCTTGCCTCGCCTCGCCTCGCCTCGCCTCGCCTCGCCTTGCCTCGCCTTGCCTTGCCTCGCCTTGCCTCGCCTTGCCTTGCCTTGCCTCGCCTCGCCTCGCCTTGCCTCGCCTTGCCTCGCCTTGCCTCGCCTCGCCTTGCCTCGCCTTGCCTCGCCTTGCCTCGCCTTGCCTCGCCTTGCCTCGCCTTGCCTCGCCTTGCCTCGCCTTGCCTCGCCTTGCCTCGCCTTGCCTCGCCTTGCCTCGCCTTGCCTCGCCTTGCCTCGCCTTGCCTCGCCTTCGCCTTGCCTCGCCTTGCCTTGCCTTGCCTCGCCTCGCCTCGCCTTGCCTCGCCTTGCCTCGCCTTGCCTCGCCTCGCCTTGCCTCGCCTTGCCTCGCCTTGCCTCGCCTTGCCTCGCCTTGCCTCGCCTCGCCTTGCCTCGCCTTGCCTCGCCTTGCCTCGCCTTGCCTCGCCTTGCCTCGCCTTGCCTTGCCTCGCCTTGCCTTGCCTCGCCTTGCCTCGCCTTGCCTCGCCTTGCCTCGCCTTGCCTTGCCTCGCCTTGCCTCGCCTTGCCTCGCCTTGCCTCGCCTTGCCTCGCCTTGCCTCGCCTTGCCTCGCCTTGCCTCGCCTTGCCTCGCCTTGCCTCGCCTTGCCTCGCCTTGCCTCGCCTTGCCTCGCCTTGCCTCGCCTTGCCTCGCCTTGCCTCGCCTTGCCTCGCCTTGCCTCGCCTTGCCTCGCCTTGCCTCGCCTTGCCTCGCCTTACCTTATTACTTCTGGACATTACCATATCCTCTTAATTTCTTTTTTTAGATCATGGTTCGATTCTTGTCCGAAACATTTGATCTTTCATTACATCACTACAAACCAAGTATTATTGTTATTTGATTACATAGGACGACCTCGCGGTGAGCAGAATCAAATATACGTCGTTGAAAGACCTCAAAACAGCCACGAAAACCTTGTTTACGTCCCCCTCGTATGTCCTGATTAGTATTGGAATTTCCATGGAGTTTTTTGAAATAACAACTTCGATCGCATTCATGCCCAAAGTCATTCATGTTCTTTATAATATTCCACCCGCTAAAGTGAGCATGCTGTACGGCGCGTCTGTCGTGGTGCCCGTGTTTTTTGGACAATTGTTTGGTGAGTCAGCACATGATCTCATCTCAAATTGAAGGCTATGTCTTAATTGTCAAAATACCTCAAATTATAGACCTGGTCTTAATTTATAGTTTGATTCCTAACCCATTATTCCTAACCCTAACGCCCGCCTGGGATGTTTCATTAGGTTCGTACTTGGTGAAAAAAATGCAACTGGGTGCTGAAGGAGCTTTAAAAGTTGTGTGCATTATAACTGTCTTGGGTGTGGTTGTGTCGTGTTATCTGCTGACAAACTGTGACAGTCCAGAGATACTTGGTGTGACAAAAGACGTCGAAAATAGGTAAGGTTGTTCGTAATATGTGCGCTGGACTAAGCACTGCTGCTCGATTTTTAAATAGTATACTTACTATGACGGGGGGGGGGGGGGGGGGGTGGGGGGGGTTGAAATCTGATCACTGCGACATTAAGACATTGTCGTAAGACATTGTCCAAGATACAAACGAACCAAAATATCTCCGCTCACAACACCGAGAAAGACACAAAAGACGGAGTGCAAACACTGTTAAATTCAAGTTCCAGCGACCTCAAAGCGGACTCGCGGGTCATTGAGGCTAAAAGGGATAACTCAAAAGTACCTTCCTATTTTTAAGAAATAGTCTAACCGTAACCCTAACCATAACCCTAATACTACACACTATTTCGGCAGTATCAGGGACGGATCAAGGGGGACACTTTGGGCAAGTGCCAGTGGCCCCGCGCTTTTGTGAGTGCCCCGCATGTTTTTGAGCCTTGCGTTTATTTAGGGCCTCGTGTTACTAATTTAGGAACCCCACGTTTTCTGGCCTCTTGTGGGACACGTGTAGTGGGGTCCCGCGGCCATTACATTACTACGCACAATTTTTTGGTTAATTTCCCCCTGATTTTTCTAGCGTCTTTCTGTTTCTCGAAGGGGGTGCCAGGCAGTACACCAACCTTTTAGAGTATTAGTTTATTTTGTTAGGTACACCAACATGACTGCCATCTCTGGGGATTACACTCTATACTGTTTATTAGCATGAAAGCTTCTGCTTAACCACCATTAATTCTAGTTGTTTTTGTTTTAAAGAACGTTCCAGATGACGAACGGTTGTGGTGTGCCTTGTGACTGCAGAAGCTGGCCATATTATCCAGTTTGTGATGGCAACACAACGCTGTGGTCACCATGCCATGCACGTTGTACTTTGTATTCGAGAAAGGACAAGGTAGACATCAGCATGAAATATACTCGCGGATGACCAAGCGAAGGTTATTTGACTACGTACTGCTATGTGGAATATAGAAATCCTGCATTCTCATTGTTCTTCATATAGTCATTCCATGGATGCCGGTGCACTGTTTCCAATCACTCCATTGTTAAACCTGGCAAGTGTCCAAAGGATTGTGGCGCCAAACCAATATTGTTCCTTCTTGTCGTCGCACTCGCTGGATTCATTGTATTCTTCACTCAGACCCCCATCGTCATAGCGGTGCTAAGGTTAGGAGCATTGACTACTATGGTAAAACTATTGTTTAGGGGGGTCCAGTTTAATTTGCCAGAATATTCTATAATTTATAAAATTACCCGAGTTTTTGTATTGCGTTTCATTTGGTTGTGTTGTCTAGGTCTGTGCCATATCGTTTGAGGGCGTATGCTATAGGATGGCAACTGAACCTTACTCGGATACTGGGCGCCATCCCTGGACCAATTATTTTCGGCAAATTGATTGACACTGCTTGTATCCAGTGGCAAGAAACGTAAGTAAACGATTATGCTTAATATATGATTTGGTTAATATTCCAAAGATATGCTTAATACATGATGGAACATGCATGACGTATGATGCATGACGCATGATGCATGACGTATGATGCATAACGTATGATGCATAACGTATGATTAATGACGTATGATGCATGACGTTGATACATGACAAATGATGCATGACGTATGATGCATGACGTATGATGCATGACGTATGGTGCATGACGTATGATACATGATGCATGACGAATGATGCATAACTTAATGCATTACATGATGTATGTTACATAACGTATGATGCATAACGTATGATGAATGACATATGATGTATGACGTATGATGAATGACGTTATGATGCATGACGTAATGATGCATGACGTATGATGCATGACTTAAGATCAGTGAGCTCTCTCTATATATATATATATAGAGAGAGAGAGAGCTCACTGCTTATGATGCATGACGTATGATGCATGACGTATGATGCGTCGTTATCCATAACATGTGATGTATATATCACGCATAAATGAATAAATCTGGTATGCTGCATTAATAATACATGATTATCCACAACATAATATGATTTATAATAAATAATTTATTTCTGGCGCATGATTTGTGATATGACAATGATATATTGTATCATCCTCGTAGAAACAATGCCAGTAATCTATCTAGGTGGCGGCCTGTGAACCACGTCATCAATTTACACAATGTATCAACTTTCATCATTATTATTACTACAGGTGTGACGGTAAAGGCAGTTGTCAAGAGTACAACCATTGGCGTCTCGTTGTCATCACTGCCATTGTCATGATCATTCTTAAGATCATCACTTTCCTTTCCTTTGTGCTCGCCTGGAGATTCATGAAACGTGATTTGACGAAAAATGGTCTAGCACCAAACGATGATAAGGGCGTCCATCAGTGATTGATGAACTAAGAGCCATATTCACTGTCAAACAATGAATTATACTGAACTACGAGCTCATATTTACTGTCAAATAATGATTTATCTTGAACTAGGAGCTCATATTCACTGTCAAATAATGATTTATCCGTAACTGGGAGCCATATTCACTGTCAAACAATGATTTATCCTGATCTAATATTTACTGTCAAACAATGATTTATCCTGAACTAGGAGCTCATATTCATTGTCAAATAATGATTTATCTTGAACTAAGACCTCATATTCACTGTCAAACAATGATTTATCCTGAACTAAGAGCTCATATTCACTGTCAACAATGATTTATCCTGAACTAAGAGCTCATATTCACTGTCAAACAATGATTTATCCTGATCTAAGAGCTAATATTTACTGTCAAACAATGATTTATCCTGAACTAGGAGCTCATATTCACTGTCAAATAATGGTTTATCTTGAACTAAGAGCTCATATTCACTGTCAAACAATGATTTATCCTGATCTAATATTTACTGTCAAACAATGATTTATCCTGAACTAGGAGCTCATATTCATTGTCAAATAATGATTTATCTTGAACTAAGACCTCATATTCACTGTCAAACAATGATTTATCCTGAACTAAGAGCTCATATTCACTGTCAACAATGATTTATCCTGAACTAAGAGCTCATATTCACTGTCAAACAATGATTTATCCTGATCTAAGAGCTAATATTTACTGTCAAACAATGATTTATCCTGAACTAGGAGCTCATATTCATTGTCAAATAATGGTTTATCTTGAACTAAGAGCTCATATTCACTGTCAAACAATGATTTATCCTGAACTAAGAGCTCATATTCACTGTCAAACAATGATTTATCCTGAACTAAGAGCTCATATTCACTGTCAAACAATGATTTATCCTGAACTAAGAGCTCATATTCACTGTCAAATAATTATTTATCCTGAACTAAGAGCTCATATTCACTGTCAAACAATGATTTATCCTGAACTAAGAGCTCATATTCACTGTCAAATAATGATTTATCCTGAACTAAGAGCTCATATTCACTGTCAAACAATGATTTATCTTGAACTAAGAGCTCATATTCACTGTCAAATAATGATTTATCCTGAACTAAGAGCTCATATTCACTGTCAAATAATGATTTATCCCGAACTACGAGCTCATATTCACTGTCAAATAATGATTTATCCTGACTAGGAGCCATATGCACTGTCAAATAATGATTTATCCTGAATTAGGAGCTTATATTTACTGTCAAATAATGATTTATCTTGAACTAAGAGCTCAAATTCACTGTCAAATAATGATTTATCAGATGAACTACGAGCTCATATTCACTGTCAAACAATGATTTATCCCGAACTACGAGCTCATATTCACTGTCAAATAATGATTTATCCTGACTAGGAGCCATATGCACTGTCAAATAATGATTTATCCTGAATTAGGAGCTTATATTTACTGTCAAATAATGATTTATCTTGAACTAAGAGCTCAAATTCACTGTCAAATAATGATTTATCAGATGAACTACGAGCTCATATTCACTGTCAAACAATGATTTATCCTGAACTAAGAGCTCATATTCACTGTCAAACAATGATTTATCCTGAACTAAGAGCTTAATATATTCACTGTCAAATAATGATTTATCTTGAACTAAGAGCTCATATTCACTGTCAAACAATGATTTATCCTGAACTAAGAGCTCAAATTCACTGTCAAACAATGATTTATCATGAACTACGAGCTCATATTCACTGTCAAATAATGATTTATCATCAACTAAGAGCTCATATTCACTGTCAAATAATGATTTATCATGAACCAAGAGCTCATATTCACTTTCAAATAATGATTTATCCTGAACTAAGAGCTCATATTCACTGTCAAACAATGATTTATCCTGAACTAAGAGCTCATATTCACAATCAAACAATGATTTATCATGAACTAAGAGCTCATATTCACAATCAAACAATGATTTATCATGAACTAAGAGCTCATATTCACTTTCAAACAATGATTTATCCTGAACTAAGAGCTCATATTCACTATCAAACAATGATTTATCATGAACTAAGAGCTCATATTCACTGTCAAACAATGATTTATCATGAACTAAGAGCTCATATTCACTTTCAAACAATGATTTATCCTGAACTAAGAGTTCATATTCACTGTCAAACAATGATTTATCATGACCTAACAGCTCATATTCACTGTCAAACAATGATTTATCTTGAACTAAGAGCTCATATTCACTGTCAAATAATGATTTATCATGAACTAAGAGCTCATATTCACTATCAAACAATGATTTATCCTGAACTAAGAGCTCATATTCACTGTCAAATAATGATTTATCCTGAACTAAGAGCTCATATTCACTGTCAAATAATGATTTATCCTGAACTAAGAGCTCATATTCACTGTCAAACAATGATTTATCTTGAACTAAGAGCTCATATTCACTGTCAAATAATGATTTATCCTGAACTAAGAGCTCATATTCACTGTCAAATAATGATTATCCCGAACTACGAGCTCATATTCACTGTCAAATAATGATTTATCCTGACTAGGAGCCATATGCACTGTCAAATAATGATTTATCCTGAATTAGGAGCTTATATTTACTGTCAAATAATGATTTATCTTGAACTAAGAGCTCAAATTCACTGTCAAATAATGATTTATCAGATGAACTACGAGCTCATATTCACTGTCAAACAATGATTTATCCTGAACTAAGAGCTCATATTCACTGTCAAACAATGATTTATCCTGAACTAAGAGCTTATATTCACTGTCAAATAATGATTTATCATCAACTAAGAGCTCATATTCACTGTCAAATAATGATTTATCCTGAACTAAGAGCTCATATTCACTGTCAAATAATGATTTATCCTGAACTAAGAGCTCATATTCACTGTCAAACAATGATTTATCCTGAACTAAGAGCTCATATTCACAATCAAACAATGATTTATCATGAACTAAGAGCTCAAATTCACTGTCAAACAATGATTTATCATGAACTAAGAGGTCATATTCACTGTCAAATAATGATTTATCATCAACTAAGAGCTCATATTCACTGTCAAATAATGATTTATCATGAACCAAGAGCTCATATTCACTTTCAAATAATGATTTATCCTGAACTAAGAGCTCATATTCACTGTCAAACAATGATTTATCCTGAACTAAGAGCTTATATTCACTGTCAAACAATGATTTATCATGAACTAAGAGCTCAAATTCACTATCAAACAATGATTTATCCTGAACTAAGAGCTCATATTCACTGTCAAATAATGATTTATCATCAACTAAGAGCTCATATTCACTGTCAAATAATGATTTATCCTAAATTAGGAGCTTATATTTACTGTCAAATAATGATTTATCTTGAACTAAGAGCTCAAATTCACTGTCAAATAATGATTTATCAGATGAACTACGAGCTCATATTCACTGTCAAACAATGATTTATCCTGAACTAAGAGCTCATATTCACTGTCAAACAATGATTTATCCTGAACTAAGAGCTTATATTCACTGTCAAACAATGATTTATCATGAACTAAGAGCTCAAATTCACTGTCAAACAATGATTTATCATGAACTACGAGCTCATATTCACTGTCAAATAATGATTTATCATCAACTAAGAGCTCATATTCACTGTCAAATAATGATTTATCCTGAACTAAGAGCTCATATTCACTGTCAAATAATGATTTATCCTGAACTAAGAGCTCATATTCACTGTCAAACAATGATTTATCCTGAACTAAGAGCTCATATTCACAATCAAACAATGATTTATCATGAACTAAGAGCTCAAATTCACTGTCAAACAATGATTTATCATGAACTAAGAGGTCATATTCACTGTCAAATAATGATTTATCATGAACCAAGAGCTCATATTCACTGTCAAATAATGATTTATCATGAACCAAGAGCTCATATTCACTGTCAAATAATGATTTATCATGAACCAAGAGCTCATATTCACTGTCAAATAATGATTTATCATGAACTAAGAGCTCATATTCACTGTCAAATAATGATTTATCATGAACCAAGAGCTCATATTCACTTTCAAATAATGATTTATCCTGAACTAAGAGCTCATATTCACTGTCAAACAATGATTTATCCTGAACTAAGAGCTCATATTCACAATCAAACAATGATTTATCATGAACTAAGAGCTCATATTCACAATCAAATAATGATTTATCATGAACTAAGAGCTCATATTCACTTTCAAACAATGATTTATCCTGAACTAAGAGCTCATATTCACTGTCAAATAATGATTTATCCTGAACTAAGAGCTCATATTCACTGTCAAACAATGAATTATCCTGAACTAAGAGCCATATTCACTGTCAAACAATGATTTATCTTGAACTAAGAGCTCATATTCACTGTCAAATAATGATTTATCCTGAACTAAGAGATCATATTCACTGTCAAACAATGAATTATCCTGAACTAAGAGCCATATTCACTGTCAAACAATGATTTATCATGAACTAAGAGCTTATATTCACTGTCAAATAATGAATTATCCTGAACTAAGAGCTCATATTCACTGTCAAACAATGATTTATCATGAACTAAGAGCTCATATTCACTGTCAAATAATGATTTATCATGAACTAAGAGCTCATGTTCACTGTCAAACAATGAATTATCCTGAACTAAGAGCCATATTCACTGTCAAACAATGATTTATCCTGAACTAAGAGCTCATATTCACTGTCAAATAATGATTTATCATGAACTAAGAGCTCGTATTCACTGTCAAATAATTATTTATCCTGATCTAAGAGCTCATATTCACTATCAAACAATGATTTATCATGAACTAAGAGCTCATGTTCACTGTCAAACAATGAATTATCCTGAACTAAGAGCTCATATTCACTGTCAAACAATGATTTATCATGAACTAAGAGCTCATATTCACTGTCAAATAATGATTTATCATGAACTAGGAGCCATATTCACTGTCAAACAATGATTTATCCTGAACTAGGAGCCATATTCACTGTCAAACAATGATTTATCATGAACTAAGAGCTCATATTCACTGTCAAATAATGATTTATCATGAACTAAGAGCTCATATTCACTGTCAAACAATGATTTATCATGAACTAAGAGCTCATATTCACTATCAAACAATGATTTATCCTGAACTAAGAGCTCATATTCACTTTCAAACAATGATTTATCCTGAACTAAGAGCTCATATTCACTGTCAAATAATGATTTATCATGAACTAGGAGCCATATTCACTGTCAAACAATGATTTATCCTGAACTAGGAGCCATATTCACTGTCAAACAATGATTTATCATGAACTAAGAGCTCATATTCACTGTCAAATAATGATTTATCTTGAACTAAGAGCTCATTTTCACTGTCAAATAATGATTTATCATGAACTAAGAGCTCATATTCACTTTCAAACAATGAATTATCCTGAACTAAGAGCTCATATTCACTGTCAAATAATGATTTATCATGAACTAAGAGCTCATATTCACTGTCAAACAATGATTTATCATGAACTAAGAGCTCATATTCACTGTCAAACAATGAATTATCCTGAACTAAGAGCTCATATTCACTTTCAAATAATGATTTATCCTGAACTAAGAGCTCATATTCACTGTCAAATAATGAATTATCCTGAACTAGGGGCCATATTCACTGTCAAACAATGATTTATCATGAACTAAGAGCTCATATTCACTGTCAAATAATGATTTATCATGAACTAGGAGCCATATTCACTGTCAAACAATGATTTATCCTGAACTAGGAGCCATATTCACTGTCAAATAATGAATTATCCTGAACTAGGGGCCATATTCACTGTCAAACAATGATTTATCATGAACTAAGAGCTCATATTCACTATCAAACAATGATTTATCATGAACTAAGAGCTCATATTCACTTTCAAACAATGATTTATCCTGAACTAAGAGCTCATATTCACTTTCAAACAATGATTTATCTTGAACTAAGAGCTCATGTTCACTGTCAAATAATGATTTATCATGAACTAAGAGCTCATGTTCACTGTCAAACAATGAATTATCCTGAACTAAGAGCCATATTCACTGTCAAACAATGATTTATCCTGAACTAAGAGCCATATTCACTGTCAAACAATGATTTATCATGAACTAAGAGCTCATATTCACTGTCAAACAATGAATTATCCTGAACTAGGAGCCATATTCACTGTCAAACAATGATTTATCATGAACTAGGAGCCATATTCACTGTCAAATAATGAATTATCATGAACTAGGGGCCATATTCACTGTCAAACAATGATTTATGCTGAAGTAGGCGCCATATTCACTGTCAAACAATGATTTATGCGGCACAGTAAAGACATGTTAATAATAATCTATATTTTATAAAACTATTCTGCGATATTAAATGGGTACTCCAGTCAAAATACAAGTGGAGTTTAAGAAGATATCGCATGTCGAAGTTGGAGAGTTTGTCCAATTTCGATGCCATATTTGGGGTGAAGTTTCATATAAATCCCGAAATGACGTCACATAGACTATCGGTAGTAAAATTCGAAATTAAAATATTTCTAAAATATAGCATTATCGTAAGAGTTAGGGTTAGGCCCTGTTTATAAGCGCTAGGGTAATCCTAGGAGTAGGGTTACTCTAGAGCCAGGGTGAAAAGATAGCTTGCGTTTATAAGGAAATGATCGGGCTGAAGTATACTCACGCCGTCGAGCGTGTACGCGGGAAATTTGAGTGTAAACATGGCGGAAAGAAAGAATTCCTTTATTCTTCATACTGATCACTGTTCATATCTTTTATGTTTAGATACGATTCTGTCACACTTTCGGAACCAAGGTCTTCGGGAAAATCGGCAGCCATGCAACATACGAAGCTCGGTATACATGTATTGCAAGTCTGCTTCAAAGTCGATGCCATTAAATTCGCATTTAGTTTTGTAGTTTCTCAAGTAATTTAGAAGAGCAATCAACTTTTGTATTTTGCAAAAATCAATTTTTCTTGCTTCCAGTTACTTCATTTGATGCAGATGTTTTTCTTTTTCGACCAACACTTTCTTTGGACGCCCCACAACACTTTCTTTTGACAGACATTGAAATATGCGAGGCTTGAGAGTGCATCAAAAGGCTTGAAACCTAAAAACTTGACCCGGGTGTCCGAGTTGTCCCTATCGATTGTGTTTATAAGGCAAAAACATATCCCTAGTGCTAGGATTTCCCTAGTTAAGTGATAGGGTGAACCTACTAGTAGGGTAACCCTAGTTTGCTTATAAACGCAACGTAGAAAAATAACTATACTAGGGTCACCCGGGCGCTGGGGTAACCCTATTCCTAGGGTAATCCTATATAGCGCCTTATAAACAGGCCCTTAGTATTAGGTGTAGGGTTAGGATTAGGGTTATGAAACATCAGCCGATAAAGAAACATTCAATGACGTCTATCTTCAAAACAAATATGGCGTCAAAATCCTGAAATGTTCAACTTCAACGACCTATATCTTAACTAAATTGGTAGGAATGCTGAAACTTTGGAAATAAACAAAAGACAGTAATTTTATTTTGGCTGGAGTTCCCCTTTAAAGTGCTTATAACCTCAGATATGATATCACTGATATAGATTCTACATGAAGTACTGAATAGTTGAATGTTAAAATGTTTTATGATTGTCATCATCATCATCTAGTGGCCTTGACTGAAATGGAGGGTGCTAAGTAGCTAGTTCCACATTCTTAAATACTCTTGGAAAATGAAAGTTCTTACAATAATCTACCTCTAATTTCTAAAAAAAAAACATTCGTACGATCCTTAAATTTGGCGTTCTTGAATTTAAGGTGGTTCCCTGTGGTTTTACGACTGCGCCCCAGCTAATTGCGAAATTTTATCGCGTAAAAAAGCCCGAAAATAAACGCTTTCCTTCGGTGAATTGTTTTAAAAAGTCGCACACTTCAAGATGAAGCTTACAGTATACCTTTATAATTCTGTTTTTGTAAAACATTTATGACAAATATTTTGCTTAATGTTAAAAAGCATTATATTTGGTGATATTGACAAAACCATATGAACAGCCCTACATTTATTGTTGACTAAAATGTTTCTCCAAGCAATTCCCACAACACTGTGAAGTTTGAAGAAATTTAACCGAAGGAAACGCGAGAAATGTCAGAGAACAGCTGAAAAATATCAAAAGAAATGTTATATCTTAGACTCGTTGCCATAGCAATGATGTTGAAAAGGTAAATAACAACATAAAAGTAATTGCGAGAATGTCACTAATCTTCAAGGACATTGGCAACAAAAAATAAATATTTTATATATTGAACTATATGACTTACCTACTCCGAGTATTGTAGTTTGGCGCTATGAAAATACTAGCAACCGCTGATCTCTAAATAAAGACTGGATCGAGCAACTATTGTTCAGAAAATGAAACCGGAAGTCCGCCATTACTAAGGGACCAACTGAGAATCCTATGAGGTTTTTTCATGGTTTATGTGCTCTTACCATCGACAAAATAAAATAATATTACTATAAAGAGGACCAGAAAACATTTTTCAAATTACTGGGTAAAACGATTCATCGCCTACCTAGAGATTTACTGCGACTTTGCAATGGCCGCCGTTGGCTCTAATTATCCAGTGAGAGAAGCCTGATATGAGACGTCAAATTAGGCTCAAGATTTTATGCATTTTATGTTAACAAAGAAACTATATTGGCCAGACACTAAACCTATTTTGCTAGCGTCACAGTTTGATTTGCTTGCAAACTCGGAGTTTCTAATGATCTTTCGTTAATTTACATTATGCAAATATGCAAGCTTCAAAATCATCTCATCAGATACAATAGAAAGCTCGATCCAGTCTTCTTTAGAGATCAGTGACTGGTAACACGTTTTAAGAGTTGAATAACGCCGCCATTTTGAATATGATCGTGACGTCATGTGCTGGGAAGTGTTGTATTTCGTACTTTTTGTGCTACTTATCGTGGGGTCATGTATTGCCCAATTTATGTTGTAATAGCGATTAATAAAATAACGCTGAAAAGAAGCTTAATTTCTTTGCATTTCCGCCAACACTGACCGCTTTACCCAGCACTTGACGTCACAAGTCATGTGACGAGAATCCTAATTCACTTTTAACACGCATTACAAGCATTTTTACAACCTCAAATTACGATATTCCGGTTATTTAGGTCTAGTGAGTACGTACGTCTCGTGAATCGATCGACAATCGTACTATCGTAATAGCCCACCCGAGAAACAAACGGTATGTTCTGGCACGCCCGAAGTCGAAATCATAGCTACCTAACAGTGCAGACGGCGAACGCTTAGGCAAAAACAAATATTATGTTTAATTCTGGTCAGTGGGTCGGACCAGAATTGACGCGACTTTTTTGCAATTTTTTTCAAGGAAACGCTTTTTGCAAAAATGTTTAGTACTTTTTTAGTTCCTATATAAAGTGCAAATATTGATTTTTATGCATTTAACAGATCAAATGTTTCAACACGCACTGCGAGGGTGTCCGTGACCACAAACCCGCAATTAACTGATCACCGATTTTGATTAAAAAAAAACGTTGACGCGCACAGTCAAAGATGATGCGCGCGCTGACTAGAATCAGAATACTTTTTTTTCGCCAAAGTTTGCAACCATCTTACCTGCTCTGGAGACTAAAAACTACTTTTATTTGTTGAGAATGACTTTTAATGGAGAATTTCACGAACATAAGTCACAGGGGGAAAACTACGTTTCCTTAAGCACTTTAGTCCAAAAACTACGCTTCCTTAAGCACTTTAGTCCAAAAACTACGCTTCCTTAAGCACTTTAGTCCAAAAACTACACTTCCTTAAGCAATTTAGTACACCTTAACTAAAGCTTCTTTTTAGGCCATTTAGTATTTGGTTTTGGAAAGAAGAGAACAGGATTGTTACTTCCTAAGTTGTAAGAATTATGACAAGAGATTGTAAATAACTAAGTATAGTTGTTTGAATTACTCTCAGTCTCTCCTTGATTGTAATGTCTCCCAGTTGAGCTTATAGCTCTGACAGCATCTGATGGGGTTTCATAGCTATCACCTGTAAGAATTTGGACAGCTTTTTCTTGTAGTTTATATAGTTTGTTTTGCAATGTTTTTGAACACTCGCACACTATAAATGCACAATAATCAAATCAGCTTTTAACATATTTCTATTGAGCAGATCTTTTGATCAACAAGTCAATATCCTTGGAGGCTTTGTTGACAATTTGTTCGACGCAATTATTTCAGGTGATGCATTCGTGCACACTCTGATCATTTTCATCACGTGGTCAAGAGAGCTGTTCCTTAAGATCGACGTCAACACAGACAGTGTTTACGTTTTAGCAATATTGAAGTGTTTTGCACATCCTTAAAGTGCTCCTAACTTCAATATTTTTTATTGTCTTATTTGGAAGAACTTTTAAAATGATAAAGTAACTTCTTTTGAAGATTTTCGTTTCTTCGCTTTCTTTTTGAGATTTATCAGTTTGTTTGATATGCAAATATCAGGAATTTACGTCATACATGCATAATGTAATGAGTTATCAGAGAATGTTATATATCTTTGCGTTGACAAATAAAAACACTAAAGTGGGAATAACACGTGTGCGTGTTTCTGCATGTTTCTTCCACAACACCAAACTTCTCGATTTTAAAGGATTTCGTTCGAGAATGAAAGAGATATAAACATTTCTCAATAAGTCATTATGCATGTGTGACGTAAATTTCGTACATTACGTTAGGGGCATTTAAAAAAATATGGTATAGTCAACTTCGATCTCAGATAGATCCAAGATCACCTCTTCAAGATGGAGTTTATATCGATCTTGGATTGATCTAACTGGGTTCTAGCATTCACACCAGGCGTGTATTTTGCTTAGATCGATCTAACTCACTAGTGTGAACAGCCCATAACCATTTGAGCCATACCAACTAAGATGGTACGGTAAGGTTACCGACTAGGTGAAGTCTAAAATAAATGTCTCAAAAGGACCTTCATATTTTCTAGAACTTCTAATCCTAACCCTAACCTTGATGCTAAACCTAGCCCTAATAACCGTAGCTAACCCTAACCCTCACCTAACGAAAAATAAAGACCAGACAAAAACAGAAAGGTCCTTTTGAGTCATCCCTTTTAGTCATCGCCCTGCACCGACTAATTATAAGCTAGGCTGCTTCCTATAATTTTAATAAGCGACTTATCACATACGGACTACATCTGCGTGTCTTTATATGACTGTGCTTCCCTTTGAAGATTCGTTCTAGATCAGTATACGCTTGTCACCTCGTGATTGACCCATAAGATCGTCCAAGACAATAAGGTTACTCTCATGAGACAATATCACCGGCAATGTCATCGGGTATTCCTTCGTTGAGTTCAATACCAGATATAGTCGTGATCATATTCTCATTGAATGGGAATTATGAAATCGAGCTCTCCGACGTTTTAGATAAGTTGTCTTGTCTTGTCTTTTCTTTTCTTTTCTTGTCTTGTCTTGTCTTGACAAGTTGTCTTGTCTTGTCTTGTCTTGTCTTGTCAAGTCTTGTCTTGTCTTGTCTTGTATTGCCTTTCGTTGTGTCTAACAACGTCTCTAGGGACGGTCAGTGGCTTCATTAATTATGCACGCATTAAGTCACAAAAACGTGAAGAACAGTAGAACGGGAAGAACGAAGAGCTTTGCAGCAACATCTTTACTGTTGGCCTACAGCAACATAGCCGAACGACAAATACCCCGAGATGTAGTTCCACCGCCAGTTCCTGGCCCTGTATTACCGGGATTCAGCTACAAACAGAACCGAACATCCCTCCAGGCAATGTAGAGGTCGGCGAGCCTCCAGAGCAGGTTCGTCTCTTATTTCCTATAATGTTCTGTACTGTTAGGTAGCTATGATTTCGGGAGTGCCAGAATATACCGATTGTTTCTCGAGTGGGCTATTGCGAAGGAACGATTGTTGATCGATTCACGAGACGTACGTACTCGCTATCCTGAATATTTTATCAAGTAACGTCTATTTATTCTAGGAGGGGCCTTTCATTTATAAGATCGGTTGTCTCCCTTGAGACTTTAGATGCCACATCCACGTAAGACAAAAAACAAATAAATTGTGATGTCTCATCTATGCGAGTATTTCTTACGGCTCAAACATTTTAACCAAAATTTTGTATAAGTATAGAATACCTATCGACTTTATACTATTTGCATATATATTAAGGTCAGACTACGGAAAGTTCATCATATACAATTGCTTCGTTCTTTAAAAAACCATCTGCGATATGGATGGCAGCTGAAAGATGTACCACTCCATTGTAAGTGTGGCAAGAATTTTTCATCAGACCACGCCATGATGTGCCCTTTTGGTGGACTACCAATAATAAGGCATAACGAGATTAGAGACATAACCACCCAATGGCTGACGAAAGTATGTTCTGATGTGGAAAAAGAACCACAGCTACAACCACTCGCAGGCGAGATCATATTACCAAGAACGGCAAACAAGCAAGATGAAGCAAGAGTAGATATTAGAGCAAAGGGTTTTTGGAGAAGGCAGCAAGTTGCATTTTTTGATGTTAGGGTTTTTCACCCAAACGCATCGAGCTACCGAAATACCAATATACCTGCACTCTACAGACAACATGAGATGGCTAAGAAGAGGGAGTATGGAGACAGAATTAGGGAAGTTGAATATGCTGCATTTACACCTCTTGTGTTTTCAACAAGTGGGGGACTTGGAAAAGAGACAACCGTTGCTTATAAACGCCTAGCAGAATTGTTAGCACAGAAGCGAAAGTCAGAATACAGCATCACACTTGCGTGGATGCGATGCACATTATCTTTCGCCTTGATACGGTCAGCAGTTATGGCGATAAGAGGGAGCCGTTCTACTACGAATCGGGATCCACACGCAAACATTGAACTGGGCTATAGAGAAAGCCGTTTAGGAGTTTTTTAATTTAATTTTTTAATTTATTTTTATTTTTTAATTATATTTATTTAAAATTGGAGGATTTTATATGTATATAAATGTTTTTAAAAGACGATTTTTAGATTTTTATGTAATAAATTATCATTAATTTGTAAAATATAGTATTATCTAATTGTAATTAATTTAAATGTAATTGAGATTTTATTATTATTATTATTATTATTATTATGTATTTGGAGAATTATGTCTATCGCCATTATATTATCATTATTATTATTATATTATTATTATTATTATATTATTATTTGTATTATATTATTTCATTATTACATTATATTATATATATATATATTTTTTAATTAGTACCAGTGTTTGAGCAAAATTATTTAAAAAAAAAAAAAAAAAATTTATTATTTTAATAATAATAATAATAATAAAAGACGTATTAGGAGCATTATACAATAGTCTCAATACTCTTACAACAATATAGTCTTAATTTTACTTATAAAACTAATTACAGTTTCATTATAAGATAAAGCCTACTACATATATTACCACTATGAACAAAAAACTATTAATTTTAAAAAAGAAAAGTCTTAAGTGCTGACTTAAAACTACTTAACATATCAAAGCTTCTAATTTCCTGTGGTAATGAGTTCCACAGTTTTGATGCCTCAACCGAGAACGCTCTGTCTCCATGAGTCACTGTTTTGGATTTTGGCTCAAGTAGCAGATTTCGGTCAGACGATCTCAAAGCACGAGTAGGTTAATATTTAGTTAGCAAATCAGTAATATAAACAGGCGCCTGGCCATGCAAAGCCTTGATTGTAATTATTTGTATCTTAAATACAATCCTTGATCTCACCGGCAACCAGTGAAGATTACGAAGCACAGGGGAGATATGCTCCGATTTTTTAACGCCTGTAACAAGTCTAGCAGCTGTATTTTGAATTCGCTGTAACTTGCTCAATTCAGCTTCTGGTAAGTCATATAGGATGCTATTACAGCTGTCAAGTTTTGATGTTATGAATGCATGCACCAACTTCTAACAGTTCTTTTTACTCAAATATTTCCTGATCCTGCCGATATTTCTGATAGCAAAAGTGGTCGATTTACAAATGTTATTTACATGAGTATTTAATTTTAGATGTCTATCAACAGCAACACCGAGATCACGTGCAACCGGAGCCGGTTGGATTATCTCATCATAGACACATATTTCTGGCATTGGTTCACAATTCATATTTTACACCTCGACAAAGGAAGTCCTTAAAAGTTTCAACTCCGAACAAGAGAACAAACTTCAGAATCATCTGGTTCTCCAAGGCACCTTCTCTAGCGTCATCAAGTTCTTAGAGTCGAACGGCATATGGTCTAAATCAAACCTCCCAAAGAACATTTATAACTTCACCATCCGTTACATCAATAACTCACTTCCAACCCGCAAAAACCTTTTACTAAATGGGGAATAATGTCGAACTCTGATTGCTCCTTCTGTTTAAACCCTGAAACCCTCCTACACGTAGTTGCGGGATGTCAATCGTACCTACCACAATTCACATATGGAGACATGATTCTGTTCTGAACTTTATTGCACAAACCCTACAACCTGTCAAAAACTGTAATCTCTTCGTTGATCTTCCTGGATATAAGAGCCTTTCAATCATAACTGGTGACACGTTCCGCCCAGATCTGCTTCTATCCATTTCCACTAATTGTCTCTACATCCTTGAATCTCTGTCGGATATGAATCTAATCTCCAAACAAATGTTGATCGCAAAAGATCAAGATACAAAGATCTTATTACACAGCAAAAGGAACATTTTAAATCCGTCAAATTTGTCAATAAGCTCCTTAGGTGTTTTCTCAAAAGAATGTCATACCTTTTTGATATGTTGAGCGATCTAGGTCTTGATAACAAACACCAAAATTATTGTATTAGGAGAATTATGTCTATCGCCATTAGAACAACTATATATTTGTTGTAGAAATAAGGACTGGACAAATCCGGAATTACTGAACATTTAAAGATACATTTTAAGATACATTTTTTTCTATATAGTTTGTAAATAATAAATAGGTTCAAGTAGTCAATTATAAATTACCTAAATTAGTGAGATTTATAATTGTATATATATAAAGAATTTCAATAAAGTTTCCATTATTATTATTATTATTATTATTATTATTATTATTATTATTATTATTATTATTATTATTATTAATAATGAAGATTTTATTAAAAAATACATATCATCGCATGGTGAACCGTGAATTGCAATATGTTACAAAAGAGATTAAGGATCCTTAAACATCAATTAAATGTAGAAAGGGGTAAAATATTACAATATATACAAAAATTTATAATACACCTATAAAAGCAGTTCTAATTAGTCTTATGATCAGCCTTCGAGTTCATTGGTTCGTGCGGCATTTAAAAAGTGATGGACGATCTTTATTTCGCAAGTTACGATTATGCACCTGCTCTCTAGATATGCATGGCGGTATTAAATGCGGTTTCGAGTCGTGTTTACTTAGTTTACGTATAGTGATATCTGCAAAAAATTCGGAGCGTCTAATCTTGGGAGAGTGGAGAGTTCAAGAGCTTCATAGTACGTTTCTGGATGGACTCAATAGCATCACTGAGGTAAATGGGTAGGCTAAGACTTGACGCGTAATTCGAAACTCTCCTTCTGGTGATTTGATTAGATTGCGTGATCGCATGTGACATTCACGCGGATTATATGTTGACCTTTGAATCATTATATTATGACCGTCTCGCTGTCTTAGCTTACGTTCATATCTTTCCACTATATGAACTAGCCGTACATTCAACTCCATTGCTTGCTTAGGTATGTGTTCCTGTCATCTATCTTACTTATTTCCATCATACCTTATTGTACTATTGTAATTTGCTATTGTTATTATTGATGTTTCAGAAATCCTCATAAAGAAAGACTCGTTGTTTGTGTAGATATCAATAGCAAATTACAATAGTACAATAAGGTATGATGGAAATAAGTAAGAATAAGATAGATGACAGGAACACATACCTAAGCAAGCAATGGAGTTGAATGTACGGCTAGTTCATATAGTGGAAAGATATGAACGTAAGCTAAGACAGCGAGACGGTCATAATATCATGATTCAAAGGTCAACATATAACCGCGTGAATGTCACATTCGATCACGCAATCTAATCAAATTACGAATTACGAATTACGCGTGGTATAGAATACGCGTCAAGTCTCTACAGCTATGATGCCAAACTTGACAACAATACTCAAGAATAGATCGAACCAGGGATAAGAAAATAGTCACAATATATTTATGAGGGATACCAGCACGGGATAGAACTCTGATAATATGGAGACGTTTAGAGGCTTTCTTAATTATTTTGAGAATGTTCTCATTCCACTTGAAATTGCTGCTGATCGTTACTCCTAGCAGTTTGTGTGAATTAGCTCGATCAATTGGTGATTCATCTATGGTAAGAGGTTGAAGTAACGGTTTTACACGAGAAAAGCAAATTCCAACTTTCTTGCATTTTTTAACATTTAATTTCATGTGATTAGAGGTCTAGATTATATTCTAGATTCTAGATTAGATTAGATTGCAGGGTTGACTCCTTGCCACGAGGGATGACTTCAGATATTGTTACATCATCAACATATTTCCAATAGGAGCAATTTAATTGAGAAGATGTTTCTAAGTCGTTAATCATGGTAAGAAACAAGATTGGGCCGACAAGATTTGGTTCCGTGAGGGACTCCTGCGGACACCATACCCCAGGCAGAAAAAGCTTTTCCGATCTTCACAGACTGACGACGATTTGACAAGAAGCTACAAATCCAAGGGATCAGGCAACTCCGGACACCGATTTGGATCAGCTTCTGAATAACGATGGTGTGGTCAATTCTGTCAAAAGCCTTACTGAAGTCAAGAAAACATATTCTGAGGTACTGGGCTTGGGTGTCTAAAGAGGAGAGCCAATTATGAAGCATCTCTAGCAAGCAATAAGTTGTAGAGGTTCCCTTAAGACAACCAAACTGGTTCGGGTCTATTTTATGTCTCATGTCGTGTATCATCCATTTCACCACAAAGTCCTCAAGGACTTTGGACACGGTTGAGGTAAGGGCAATAGGGCGAAGCTCATCTTCATCACTGACTGGGTGGGCTTTAGGAACAGGGATAATAAAGGAATCTTTCCAGGTGTACGGGAAGATACTCGAACGAAGGGAGGCATTAAAGATCGTACTAGTAATGGGATCAGCAAGCTCGAATTATGCAAATTCTTTGATGATACTGTTAGGGACGCCATCTGGTCCACTACACTTGTTAGGATTTAACTTAGAAAGTTTGTTATAAACTATAATGGTTGAATACTAGTACTAGTGGGAGGACGTGGTTCTGTGGCTGGAAGCTAGGAAGGAAGATCTACAAGGTTTAAGGGTGGAAGGTCTTCGGTAGCCTACGTCATAGTCTGTGAAATTTTGAAAACCACACCCGCGAGCGTCTGTACGCAGGCTAGGTCTTCGGCAACTCTTAGGAAATTATCAGTTAATCAGCTTAGTTAATTCTGGACCCTCAATGATTCTGCCTTCTTTTTCAATGGAGAGGAGAAGACAGTGATTTTCCAGACAGTTTACCAATGAATTTCCACCATTTGATGGGATCGGAGTGTTCATTTTATTTTAGGTATTGCACTTTTTCAACGTAAAAGGATTTTTTCCTACTAAGAATAGCTGAGCGAACGTTCCCTCTGAGACGGTGCCACTGGAGACGGTCTCCTGAGTTGAACGCTCTCTGTCTCTCCAGAATTAGGTACTTGATGGAAGATGTTATCCATGGTTTATCCGTGTTATGTAGACGGACTGTTTTTACAGGAAAGAAATGATTGAGGGCGTTGGTAATGGTTCTTGTAAACAAGGCTATAAGGGACTCTATACTGAGGTCGTATCATCGATGTCTTGGAACCATTCGTATTGACTGACCCACCTCCCAAATGCATCAATGGCAGACTTGGGGTAACTAGTACGGTTAATAGTAGGTAGTACTAGTACGGTTAATAGTAGGATTCGCTCCTTTACTGATGGGTGACCAAACAACAGCATTATGATCAGACATACCAAGAGGGGCATTTGTAACAGGATCAGCATAAAAGGATTTTAAATTGGTAATGATTAAATCGAGGATTGATTGGCCACGCGTAGGCTGTTTGAAATGCAAGTTGTTTAAGGTTTTGTTGATTTAAAAGGGCGGATATGTTCATTCTATTAAAGTCACCAAGAATTACTATACCACACTCAGGCTCGGTATTTCGAACGAAGTCAATTGATTTAACAATTAAACTCCGGTATCAGGAGGACAATATAGGACAAATACCAGAATGCCCGAGAGAGGACGAGACGGCAAGGTCGAAGCCATAGCCACAAATTTTCAAAATTAGGGTGTTCAAGGTCGTGTCTTCGTTTACAGGGGATTTGGTGATTGACATACACACAAACGCCTCCACCACGTCCAGTTTGCCGTCTGTCAGCTCTATGCAATGTATATCCAGGAATGTTAATAAAAGAAGAGTCAAAATCTGTCAGCCATGACTCGGTGATAGCGACAACATCGGCTAAGTTATGATTTAAATACTCAGTTAGTTCATCAATTTTGGGGATGAGCGAACAAGTATTGCAGAGGCCGAACGCTGGGAAGTTGAAACAGCTTGTTATGATTATTATATTAGAGGTAGGAATAGTTATTAAGTTTGTATAGTTCACACCATGTTGAGAAGTATAATTAGCAAAAACTCGCTTACTCTGACCAAGGTGCGAATTAATTGTCGGGATGTTGAACTTTCTTGCTGCTTCTTCTGATCTAGTTTTAAAACCCGCATGCCTTCTTCTTGGTCTCCTGAATCGAGTGATCCGACATACGAAGGCTCAGGATCCGAAATAATGCCAAAAGCCGAGGACTGAAGATGTGATGGTTGAATGCCGCCACAAAAGGTGAAAACCAGAATCGTCAAATAAAACCAAAAAATGTAAAGATCCAGGCTGCGTGAGATTAACATGATAGATATTACATTGTTGAAGAAACCATAAAAATACTCGTCGTCGTTCGTCATAACTTCTTTTTTTTGCTAAATCGCTACACCGGGATGTCAGTTTCTGTCAGCCATTTTATAGTCCGTATCTAATTCGGATCTGAAGGATCTCATTGATCTAAAGGATCGGGGCCTGTAGAGAGGGCAGTATTGCAATATATGGGTTATTGTTTGCTTTTGACCACATGGGCAAGCATCGCTGTCGCGGGCGTCAATCTTGGCGAGAAAAGAGTGGGTCTTTCCCCGGAGGCGGTTGAGCCTGACCTAGCGCACATGGTCGAGTTGGTGTCCAGCTGGTTTGGTTGAGGGTGAGTCGATGTACTCGTAGATTCGTGAGAAGGTGCCAATCCTCTTTCCACCTGTCTTCCGCCCATGTGGCAGATAGGGGAGCAGACGTTTGAAGATCGTTTGCGTGCACTGCAAAGTGTCGCCGGTAGATTCTTTGTAGTGGGTCGTCTTCGTGGATGTAGGGAACGAGCGGGCTGTCTGGTTCTTCTGCTTTTTCCGCGAGCTTCAGCGTAAGGTGGTCTCGTCTGATTGCTGCGGGAGTGATGCCTGCGATGATGGATAGCATTGGCAGTGGTGTGGGCGCCAAGGCGCCGGAAATCAGCCGTAGGGCCTCGTTCAGCACGACGTCAAGTTTCGCTGTGTGACAGCTATGTGACCACACTGGTGCAGCGTATTCTGCGGTGGAGTACACCAGTACCAGCCCCCAGTGCGTACCAACAAGCTTTTTCAGTACGTTCACCCGCTTTGAAGCCTTCTCAACTACAGTTAAGAGGTGTTGGCGGAATGTCAGACTCCTATATCAAGGGTTAATCCGAGGTAAACTGGTGTTGGGTCAAACTTCAGGATCTTGCCGTTGATCTCGATAACCAGCTTCTCGCCTGCCAGCTTGTTTGACGGAGCACACGGTTTTCGACTCGCTCAGCTTCAGGTGCCATTGGTTGAAGTAGGCACAAAGCGTAGCTAGGTCGACCTGAAGGGCATGCTCGATCTCCTTGAAATCATTTCCCGGATAGCCTAGGGCACTGTCGTCGGCATAGATGTACTGTCCTGAGGATGTGCATGGGAAGTCGGCAGTGTAAATATTGAACAGTATTCGTGCTAGTACTGAGCCTTGGGGGAGACTGTTTCGGAGATTCCGCTTCCTACTGTGTACTCCGCTGGATGTTTCGACGTAAAACGAGCGGTTCTGCAACAGCAGCAGCATGAATTTTACGAGCTTGACGTCTGGGATGAGTTTGAGTAACTTGGAATACAGTCCGCGATGCCAGACGGTGTCGTAAGCAGCAGTTGAGGTCCACGAACACTGCACCAAACTTTTGTTTCCGCCAGAACGAAGTCTCGATATCATGAACAAGTCGTACTATCTGGTGGGTGGTAGAGCGGCCTCGGCGGAAGCCAGCTTGGGCATGTGGAAGATGGAGTTCCATGATATCGTTGATGCGCGCAAGAAGTATTCTCGTAAACAATGCTTAGGAGAGAGATAGGGCGGTAGCTTTTGACCTCATCGTAAGGCTTATTGGGTTTGAGGCTTCTCGCTATCGCTGGCGTTATTGTATTCTGGGAATGGACGATTTCGCAGCAGTTGAGAGCATTTCAGTGAACGATTTGTATGTTACAGACGTGTTGCCTTGTGGAGGAGAAAAGTCTTGTGAAAGTGTATCGGTGAGGTCGGCGAATTTCGTCCAGTCCGCTCTCCTGAACTTCCACCTTTTCTTGTTCAGACTTTTGATCTTAACTTCTAGCTTCGTACCGATGATGATTGGGCAGTGACCTGAGCGTGGAAACCTGTCAAGGACTAAGCGCTCACTCGCTCCATGGTTACAAAGCTCAGGTCAGGGTTTGTCCACTTCTTGTGGCGGCCGGACTAAAACGATGGATGGTCTTTAGCGTCATGCATTTGGTACAGATCAGAGTTTTCAGCCCAGCGTGCTACAGCTTCACCATTAGGTTAATATCAGAATAACCCCTTCTGGTGAGGCTGTTGAAATCGCCGCAAATAATACTCCGAGCTGTCACTGTTGGTAGGTTGCGCTGGGTAACAACTTGCCGACTATCGGCGTCGATGGTGATCCATTCGATAGCGTTTCCGGAGTCAGATTTCTGGACGACTTTCGCGTTGATTCCAATGCAAGTGCATGAGGTGATTCCGTGATGTTTGTGAGGGATAAACGCAATGGTGTTGTACCCTTCAATTGCAAGTTTTCCCTCATCCTTGCAGTGTGTTTCTTGCAGGAGGATTACATTGCTGCCAGATGTCGAATGTGTGTTTCCAAAGTGTGCTTCTTGCAGGTGCTTTTCTGCCAGATGTCGAATAAGATCGCGTTTGGCTCTCGTGAGCCCTTGAAGAATCCGAATTTCGGTACCAGTCATTATGATTCGTTTTGAGAAAAAAAAACGCATGCTCCCGATTCCGGATTTTTGTTGATGGCAGAAGTAGATGATGGTCCAGAGATGGCGATTACCAGCACCACTACGAGGAAGAAGTTGACATGGTGCCAAAAAATACTGGCAAAATACGAAAATATAGAGAGCAATACACTGAGCATGCAGCCGTGACCGGCGCTAAGGCGAGCAGCTGGGGGACGAGACAGTCCGTATTGAACCGAACGCGCGCGGTATGTTAATTTCATTCCTTCGCCAGCTGTCATGGATGTCAGAGATATAGTTCTGGACTAGCCTGCGTGCAGACACTTGTTCACTGTTTGGATCTTCGCATTGGGCCCCGTGGTATTCTATATGCACTGTACAATTATACGCTTTATTCTTTTTCTATTTTATTAATACTTCTTATTCAGTTTACACTGCATGTCCAACCACGCGGTAATATGACACGCATTATAATCAGAGTCTAAATGCGCTTATTATTCTAATTCTCGTCCCCATCACCAGTGAGTGGTTCTCATTAGCTAATCAATGCAGGCAATGGCGGGTGATGTGTCGAGGTTTGGTTGGGGCAAGGTCCGACCGTCATTTCTTCAATGGCTCAACAGTCCAAAGTGGCTTCTTGTCTTCCTTTCTTCTTACTTTTTCGCCATGAGTTTAATGTTGAACGGAACATATTCAGTGTCCATTTCTACCATCGAGAAACGATTTGGCTTGTCAAGGTTTGCTAGCCTATATGTGTGTATATCATGTAATTAATCAGCTTTTATTGTGATATGATGAACCAATTACTATCGTACAACAATCGTTATATAGCCTTCTCCACAGGCAACTCTGTGGCTTGTTAATCGTGTGGGTCCAGGGAAGTCAAGGAATAGTTGGCCGACGGCACAGCCTTGGAAGCTATTTGACTCGGAAAAAACAATCATGCCCACACAACTAAGAAGAGAGCCTGCTCGCAAGCTATCTCATCCCGCACATGAGTCGTCTCAGCTTTCAGCTGTGATCGTCACGCGTATTCACGCTGTTTCGAGTTTCAAGTTACCGCGCGTATAATTCCCATAAGAGACGCGGTCTCATAAGCGCCGCGGTCTCTCATAAGCGCCGCGGTCTCATAAGCGCCGCGGTCTCATAAGCACCGCGGTCTCATACTCTCATATTAGCGCCGCTCATTTTTCATAAAGAATAAAACAGAGAAACAAATCAGAGGCGTCGCGGCGGCGAGCGGAGATGAGACCCTGGGTACGAGGTTAGGGAGGTAATTATTACTTCTTAGTTTTTATTTCCGGAAGTGTCACATGTAGTGAATTTGATGATAATGATGATGATAAAACTTTATTTAACCCTGTCAACCGAAGCTGATTTCCACAAGGGGCGTGTAAAAATAAGTACAGAAGTGTAATATTTAAAGCTATTTACAAAATATGAGATATAGTGTCAAATAAGTAACATAATTTATGAGTAAGTAATCTATTTACAGGGATTTTTGGTTTTATATGTTGTTATTAAGTAGCAATTTTCTTTTGAAAACATGAAAGGGATTTGTTCTCCCTAATTTCGTTTGGATTAGAGTTTCATAGGTGAGCACCGTCGTACATGAAACTATTTTTCATATTATTAGTACGCGGTTGTGGTAAACAAAGACTACTTGAAATGTCCCGAAGGTTATAGTTTGTCATCTCACTTTTATAAATGTGGGGGGTGTCACACCCCCCGCACGGTACGCCCCTGGTCATCAGAAATAGCCGAGGTCTCATATTATCAAGACACTTAGTTACTGTAGGTCATCGATGTATAATAAAAACAAGACTACTTTTAGGGACATGGCACGCATATTGCTGGAGATGGGTATGCATTGGTGGCATATACGCATGTTAGACAGTTGGAATAAGAAAACCCGCTCACTTGTCTTATATTACAAAGGAGGGCTAGAAATGAAGACGAAGAAAAATCAGGCGTCTACACGCAGGCTAGCTCCCCTCCCCCAATGCAGAACGCCTGACCGGCAATGCTATTTTTTCTAATATCTGTTCGATTGAAGGTCTTCATGTGTCAAAATGTATATAAAAATCAACGGCAAGGTATATGAAACATATCTGTTACGAAATTACATCGGTTTAATGGACATAAAAGCATTAAATCATCGGGTAAACGACGAATAGATCTTGAAGCCATGTCCTTTGATTTTAAAGACGAGTCTCGCTTTAATCGCTTACGCATTTTCTCATATAACATCTGATCTTCACATTTTAAGTAGACGAAACCTACAGCGTTCGATTCGCCAAATTCTAAATTCCAAATTTTAAATCGGACAAAAACACAACATTTCATAAATGATTGATATTACGGAGTTTCACGGGATATTAAAATGTCAACATAGTATAATAATATTTCCCTGTCCTTCGGCTGTCCATTCTGTCTTCATGATTGAACTCTCATCTGTGTTTCTCTCATCTTGGAGAGAATCTTTGCAATGGTTTGCGGGTTTACAGGTCTCGTAAATGCTTTTCAGACTGCGATTCAACAAGGGTGAAGGCAAGGAACATTGAGGCAAGGGTGAAGACCCTGGGTACGAGTTATTGCGCAATTTTGCAGATTTGTGGAAGCAGAAAAATAATAATACTAATAATAATAATAACGAAGCTGGTTTTAAGACTTGGTGCTACCACAGGTAGCCCAAGTAATAATAGTGGTTCTAAAATAGAACCTTGTGCTACACCACATCCAATCAAACGTTCTGATGAAACAAATCAATTTATTTGGAATTTCTGGCTTCGATTTGTGAGATATGATTTTAGCAAAGAAAGAGCCTTTCCTTTTACTCCATGGAGCTCCAACTTTCTCAATAGAATTTGGTGATCAACAGTATCATCGAAATGCTTTTTTTAAATCAATGAAAACTACTAGGTTAAACATTTTTCTGTCTAAATTCACATACCAGTTATTATTACAGTCTAGTAATGCTGTAGCTGTAGAGTGAGATTTCCGAAAACCAAATTAGGAACCACTTAGCAGTTCAAATTTGGTTAAATAATTATACAGTTGAACATACACAATTCGTTCCATGATTTTGCTTATGGCTAGCAAAACTGAAATAGGTCTCTAGTTTCCTGGTATATTTCGAATGCCATTTTTATAGAGAGGTGTTACTCTAGCCATTTTCCATTCATTAGGATAGAGTAACAGCCTGATTAAAAATGTGTGTCAATGAATCTGAAATTGCAGGTGCAGCTATCTTAATAATTTTACATGAAATCTTATCAATGCCAGTGGCTTTATATTTCTAGATAGCCCATGCAAGATATGCTAGACATCATTGACGGTAACATGCTGGAATGCAGCAAATTCTGATTTAGCTTTTTTAACATATGTCTCAGAATTGTCACTGAACCTATCAATTTTGCTTGCTAAATCAGGGCCAATTTTTGAGAAGTAATCATTGAAGCCCTCTGCAATATCTTTTGGATTGTTTAAACTATTTTCACCCAAATTGAGCTCATTCACTACTGGTTGTTTGTTTTGTTTGCCCATTAAGTTGTTTATTGATTTCCAAGATTTTTTGGATTACATTTTTGACCAGCAATTCTTGTTGAATAATAACTTTTTTAGCATTTCCTAACTCCATATTTACTTGATTTCTAGTCATTTTGTAATTTAACCAATCAGTTTCTAATTTGCTAATAATGGCTTTTGCTAATAATGGCTTTTAGTTTGTCTCTTGTATTTATGAGGTTTTTAATTTTACTCGAAATCCAAGGGACTTTTTTTAGACCTAACCTTTTTTAGACCTAACCTTTTTTGTTGAAGTGGTGCATGATTATTTAATACTTCTAGGAAAAGTTCTTTCCAAATTTCCAACATAGCATTAGGAACATGACCAAAAAAGTAAAGTTCCTTATTTCAATGATGTTTTTTTCCTTTTGAAAAATTCGAATTTTTCTGATTGCAAATACCAAACTGTGGTCACTGATTCCAGTGTGGATAACACCAGAATCAGAAATTTTCTCAGGTGTATTTGTAACTATATACATGGTCAATGAGGCTGGATGTTGTAATTGTAATTCGAGTAGGTTCATCAATCAATTGAGACAACTGGTACAATTCATATATTGAGTTTAGTTTCTTAGTTGGCATATTAGAAAGCATTTTTCTTTCAACATGTCACAATTTAATGATTTGCATTTCTTTATTTTCATCATCGATTTGTTTGATTAACTTTTCCAAATGGTCAAAGAATTCTGATGATGCATTAGGTGGTTTGTAAACAGTCTGTAAACAATAAATATAAAAAAATAATAATATAAAAAGTATAAAAAGTAAATGTAATAGTATAAAATCTAAATAAAATTAGTCTTAATCTAAATAAGTCTTAATCTAAATAAAATTAAACAGACAAAAGTACGCTTGAAACGTTCAGTGCAATAACGTTTTTATGATAATATTTGTAAATAGATATGTTTCACTGTATACTTTTTCTATATTTTATAATCTTGTACAGTACCTATAACTTTCTTACTATATGTTACTATATACTATATCTTTGTAATCTTGTAATTGTGCACGCCCCTTGTGGAAATCAGCCTAGGTTGACAATGGTTAGCGTGTTTAAATAAAGTTTCTATCTATCTATGCACAGGGGTGCGCGGGAGGCCGGCGCCCCCTATTCTCCGGAAGCAGGGGGCGAGCCTCCCTAAAAATTCGACGTCAAAAGCACGAGTTTTCTGCTGCCAGTTAGGACAGACGTATGGTGCAGAGGAATATTTGATCTTTACATCCAACCTGGTATTTTCTTTGCTACAATTGTAGCTAGAAAATTAAATAAGTAATTACTACTGATGCCTCAGATTGCACCAGAATTAACCTCGAAGCATATAGATATTTTTTTTAAATTGCGGGGGCGTAATACACAAGTTTTAATTCAAACAAAGACCCGTTCAACCACGTGAAACTAGTTTCCAGAAACTAAGTCAGATATTGACGAAGGAACTAAAGGTAGACTAAAATTATTCTGTTTATGATCATAATATTTTGTTGTAATACGTTTCAGAGAGTGAGAATACCTCCAGACCCCCGTAAAGGGTTCTCACACCTTCGGCGCTCGGCAAGCCCCCCCCCCCCTATCCCCTAACCCAAAACATCTTCTTACCGCCTTGGTATTTGCATAGTCACTAGAATTATATTATATGGAACGCGGCGAACTTGAAAGGAGCTAATAGCAAGCTGTGATTTATTATGAGGATGCCCTGAAAGTGCATAAATCTTTTGTTTTACGTTAATTCATTAATATTTATACAGCACGGTTGAATGATTGAACCCAAACGCTGCCATTGGCTGCTTGCTTCGTTATACAGAAAATACAATGTGTTCAGCAAGTGTGAAAGTGAACATACTTGTATAAACGTGAACAAAAACATAGAACAAATACTTTGGCCGCGTTTGCAGACAATATAATTCTAGGGACTATGATCTGACCTCATTCTTTTTACCACACTTTTTGTGAGTCATTTGTAATATGAGCCCGCATCCCCGTTATATATACAGAGGTCAGTGGACAAACCGCGTCGACGCTCTCTCCTCCGCAGAGGCTTATATATTTTATTAGAAAAGGCGCGCGTAGCGGGAGGAAAATCGGACGCGCGCAGAGTCGTCCACCGCGCGCCTCCGATTTTCCTCGATCCACTCCCCGCGCGCTTCCCCATTTTCATGCCCGCACGCCTTCCTCTAATAAAAATAAGCCTCTGCGGAGGAGAGAGGCGTCGACGTGTGGTTAGGGTTAGAAAACTCATTAGGTGGGGGGGGGGGGGGGGGGGGGGGTTAGGGTTAGAATCTAAGTTGTTTTTGGTTAGCAGTTATTTCATGACGCTTATATACCTCGATTCATTTGGTGATGGAGTAACATGAAAGGTTAACCCGATTTGGACACATTTTCTCTCCTTTGTTTTAGTTCAACGACAGGTGTTATAACGAGCATGTTTGACGTCGCATGTCTGATGGTAACTGCGTTTGTTAGTTATTATGGTGGACAACAGAGTAAGGCAAGATGGTTAAGTTCAGGCCTGTTGCTTCTTATTCTTGGCAGCTTTATCTTTATGTCACCGCATTTATCATTGGACCATACAAAGCAGGTATATCGCACGATATTATTTTATTAGCTTTGTCATAATTTACAAAAGTAGTGAAGTTGCTTACAAAAGTAGTACAGGCACTGATCTCTAAATAAAGACTGGATCGAGTAATCAGAAAATGAAGCCGGAAAAGTAGCTCCGGCTTTGCTGTCCCACGAAAATAACCCACGGTGGTGGATCGAGGATGAACAATGCAATCAGCATGGTCAGAGGTCAGCTTTTTGCATTAACATCCAGCCAAGTATGATACAGACGGGGGTTATGGTTAGGAAGTCACTTAAGATGGGGGTAGGGTTAGAAAACGCATTAGGCGAGGGTGAGGGTTAGGATCCAAGTTGATTTGGGATTAGCAGTAATTGCGATGTTAATGCAACCGCTGACCATGCTGTTTGCATGTTCATCCTCGATCCGTGGCGACTATCTTGTTGGAACTACGAAATATTCCTGACTATCACGTCATTGAGTGCAAGTGAACAAAAGACAAGTACTAAATGTCAAAATTCCAAAAGAAAACCACCGCTGTACATCAACTTTGAGCCGTCGAGAAAACTCTAAAATGGCGGCGTCCGAAGCATAAAATACAAGAATAAAAACGTTATTTCTCGAGTACAAGAGAAGATATCCTCAAGTTATTAACATTTCTTCAAAAACTCATTAATATTCATTAACCAAATTGTCCAATCACATTTCCGTATTTAGTCACGCGCAAGACTTTTATACCTGATAAAATACCTGATAAAATCCATGAATACTAATCAGCATGAAAATTATATAAAGTCTATACGAACTTTATATAAAATTCCTGCTAATTTGCATTTCATACATCAACCCAATTTACCTCTAATAGAAAATAAAAACCAGTACACTCCCTAGTGATTACAATCAATTGTTTTTGAAGCTATTTAAAACACGAGTAGGAGCGTTTTATCATATCTAAAATGCTCGCGCTGCGCTCGCATTTTAAATATGATAAAACGCTCCTTCTCGTGTTTTAAATACTACTAAAAATAACACTTGAAGGTCTTTGATTTAAATATTATTTTTTATTTTTAGGAAACGAGAAATCCCTATTTCCTTCCCTCTACAAATGCATCGCATGACGCATGTGATTCAACGACGTCCGCTGGTCACTGGTATTATACTGGCTGTATTCTGCATTGGAATGTTGATCCTAGGTTTCGGGAGTTCACCACTTTATGTTCTTGGGATTGCCTATCTCGATGAAAGTGTGAAAAAGAAAGTTTCCCCAATGTATGTCGGAATTTTTACTGCGTCAGCGATTTTAGGTAAGAAATAATAGTGGTATCGTATGACGTGGACGTATGGTATGATATGGTATGGTATAGTGTGTTATGGTATGGTATGGCGTGGTATGGTATGGCGTGGTATGGTGTGGTGTGGTGTGGTATGGTATGGCGTGGATGGTATGGCGTGGATGGTATGGTGTGGTATGGTGTGGTGTGGCGTGGTATGGTATGGTATGGCATGGATGTTATGGTATGGTGTGGTATGGCGTGGTATGGTATGGTGTGGTATGGTGGCGTGGTGTGATATGGTATGGTATGATGTGGTATGACATGGTATGGTATGGCATGGTGTGGTATGGTATGGTATGGCGTGGTATGGTATGGTATGGTGGCGTGTATGGCGTTGGTATGGTATGTGGTTGGTGGTGTGGTATGGTATGTGTGGTGTTGTATGGTGCGGAGGGTATGGTATGGTGTGGTATGATTTGGTGTTTATTTATGTTAGGTGGTTATGGTATGGCAGTATGTTTGTGGTGTGTATATTATACTAGTGTATAGTAGTGTGGTATATGTTTGTGGTAGTGTGGTGGTTATAGTATGGTAGTAGGTATGGTATAAGTAGTATGGTGTATAGTATAGTGTGGTGAGGTAGTACGGTATAGTATGTTTGGTTATATATAGTGTGGTGTGGTATAGGTGTGTTGTGGTTGGTATAGTTGGTAGTTTGGTGTAGTATAGTGTGTGGTTTGTGGTATAGTATAGTGTGGGTATGTTATAGTGTGGTATAGTGTGGTGTGGTATAGTTTAGTGTGGTACGGTATAGTATGGTGATGTACAGTATAGGTGTGGGAATGGATAGTATAGTATAAGTGTGGTGTGTGTGTATAGTATGTGGTATTTGGTATAGTTTGTATAGTGTTTGTAGATGGTGTGGTATAGTATAGGTGTGTATTTGTGTGTGGTATAGTATAGTGTGATGGTATAGGTTATAGTATTGTAGATAGTGTGTAAAATGAATATATTACATCCAAGTTCTGGTAGGGTCATATGTTTATATAATTTTGTTTGATTTTATTTCAAAAGTAGCCCGTGGTTTTGTATGGTATCTATCAAGTGGTATACAGGTTATAGTATAGTGATTCTTGATTGGTATTGGCTTGGTTGTGTCGTTCTCATGGAGCAGTGTATTCTCTTAGTAATTTCCCCAATACTATAAAATCGGATCTACATCAAGGTCAGTGAACAATCCAGGTGCATATTATAACAATTATTTTTTGTTTTTATTGGCAATTTTGGTTATTACTCGTATCGTAGGTGGAGCACGAGTCTTAGTGTCCAAATTTCTTTTTTTTCTTTTTGTGGTTCGAATTTGTCGCTTCTTCTCTTACCTGGGATGTCTGGTTTCCCCACTTCAGGGGCACCGAAGGATCACGAGGAACCAGATACCTTATTTAACAACATCTTTTTTGGTAGATTACCGGGAATTAGCAATTTTTGGGGTTATTACTCGGGCTGTGTGTAACACGAGAAAACCGTCCAAACTGTGCACAATTGCATCTACCTGGTGACTATTGTCTATCCGCAGTTGAGCGTAAGATTATAAATCAAAATATGTAAGCACTTACAAAACCTACCAACATCTCGGCCTTGGTTAAAAAAATCAAACCGTGGACGAAACGTCAACATGCACAGTTTGGTTTCACAGAGCCTACTCGTTTCAAGGCAATGCAAGCAAATTAAAGCGATTTCGGACTTTCCTTTTATTGTCAATGAAACAGTCGCAGTCGGAAAAGCTTTACGAGACCTGTAAACCCGCAAACCATTGCAAAGATTCTCTCCAAGATGAGAGAAACACAGGTGAGAGATCAATCATGAAGACGGAACGGACAGTCGAAGGACATGGAAATATTATGCTGTGTTGATATTTATCTGTGAAAATCCGTAATATTTATCATTATAAAACATTGTGTTTTTATCCGATTTAAATCACTTCTATATCGAAATGATCACTTGAATCTGGCGAATCGAACGCTGTAGGATTCGTTTACTTAAATTATGAAGATCAGATGTTATATGACAAAATGCGTAAGCGATTAAAGTACCCAAAGCTCGTCATTAAAATCAAAGGGCATGGCTTCATGATCTATTCGACGTTTACCCGATGATTTAATGCTTTAATTACCATTAAACCGATGTAATTTCGTAACAGATGTTTCGTATACCTTGCCGTTGATTTTTATCAACTAAGTTTTTACACGAAGACCTTCAATCGAACAGATATTATAAAAAATAGCATTGTCTGGAGGCGTTTACTCGGGCTATACTGATTTCTGTAATCAGACATTGAAGGCGTTGTGCAGCGCTTGTTTAAAGAAGTGGGAAACGTTTAGAAGAAATGGCTAGAGTTGGGCTAGAAGTAGTACTGTGAGAGCGTAATATGCAAGATTGAGGGAGACGAAGAAAAATCAGGCATCTGCACGCAGGCTATCCCTCCCCAATAGAGAACGCCTGACACGCAGACGAAATGTAATGTAAACAACGCCGCGACAGGCGTCTTGTCTATTCCTAGAACCGGGGTCAACCATTTCGCATACAACCACATATTGCATACTACGATCTTAACGTCCTTACTCATGCCACTCACCTCTTCGCCTTGCCTTGCCTCGCCTTGCCTTGCCTTGCCCTGCCTCGCCTTGCCCTGCCTCGCCTTGTCTTGTCTTGCCTTACTTTGCCTTACCTTACCTTACTTTGCCTTACCTTACCTTTCTTTGCCTCGCCTTGCATCGGCTCGCCTCGCCTTGCTCGCCTCAGCTTCCTCGCCTTGGCTTCCTCGCCTCGGCTTCCTCGCCTCGGCTTCCTCGCCCCGGCTTGCCTTTCATTGCATCGCCTTGCCTCGGCTTGCCTTTCATTGCCTCGCCTTGCCTTGCCTCGCCTCGGCTTGCCTTTCATTGCCTTGCCTTGCCGTGCCTTGCCGTGCCTTGCCGTGCCTTGCCGTGCCTTGCCGTGCCTTGCCGTGCCTTGCCGTGCCTTGCCGTGCCTTGCCGTGCCTTGCCGTGCCTTGCCGTGCCTTGCCGTGCCTTGCCGTGCCGTGCCTTGCCGTGCCGTGCCATACCTTGCCGTTCCTTGCCGTGCCTTGCCGTGCCTTGCCGGTCAGTCGATTGCCACGTCTTGTCAAGAAGGTAACAAGACGCTAGCAAGACGACGTCATGATGTTGTACGGCAATTCTACGGTAGTGCAACGGCAATTGCACGGCATTGTCGCGAATGACATCGGTACAGTTACGACATCATTACTATTGATCACGGCGTACTACGAATAAGTAGGTACTACGACTACAATACGGCTTCACTACTATGTACCAAGACTCCAGTACGAAGTGTTTGAGATTTCTGTAATCCTGCATGCGTATCACTATATTAACCTTAAGGGGTTTCATTCACTAATTACCAGTTCCTCCTTCTGTTGAAGTTACTGTTGTCACCGTGGAAGGCACTACTGGCACTATGACTGGTACTAAACTGGTACTATGACTGGTACTAAACTACACTGGTACTAAACCTTCGACTCGGCCGCGTTTAGCTGCGTCCGTCGTGTAGTTCGTAGGATGATTAGCACGACCCCTTTACCTTTGTTGGAGATAACATATTAGGATTGGCAAATCTGGTAAATGGCAATGAGGGATTGTAGCCTCATGGGGTTTGAGGTAGATGTTTACCATATTGCGCCTGGTCATATTCAGATACTGGTCGCAGGGGTGTGTAATAACTCACTGAGCCTGGCGGTGTACTGAGCGATCTCTCTGGATAAGCTTGTGCCGATGGTAAACCCCATATGAAGCTGAAGGTTTCTGCTCAGACCGGATAACATAGGTGTCTACCAGCCTTTGGCAATCCATGTTAAAGTCATACCACAATTCAGGTTTAATCTGATTCAGCCGTGTTGACAAATAGGAGCAAAATTGGTTTACAACTTTTTCTTGTGTTGATTTTGGCTGCATCATCGCCTTGCGTTCCTCAGATTCTTTGTCTGCCCTCTTTAAAAGCGTTTTAACGAAAGTGTATGTGATATCTCCGTTCCCAGCTGACTTCCCCTTGCCATTGGATTTGGCCTTAGGATGTGGTTCCTCTACAACAATTGTGCCCTCAGGTTTCTCCTCACGTATGGGAGTTATGGTAGATATGTCACCAATATCATCAATGTCCTCATCACTAAATCCATCTATCTCTGAGTCTGGATCAGCAGCTGTGGAAGTGGATGGTTTGCGTTTAGAATATGGACACGTACCAGTACATGGTGCGCGTAGGAAGTTGCTTTTCCTTCCAGTAGGCGCTGCTTCCGCTGTCTGTCCTTGTACGTTTTTAACTTCTTGTTATAGAACAGTACATGGTACTGTCTGAGTACCACTCAGATACCTATCTGAGTACCACTCAGATAGGTCGACCTCTTGAGCGTCAGTGAATATACAGTATATGAATCCTTTCCTTTTTTGCTTTTCTGTTGATCTTCATCATGATCCTCCTGATGTGCTACCTCATCCGTGGGAGGAGATGGATACAAAATTGCCGTGCCTTGCCGTGCCTTGCCGTGCCGTGCCGTGCCGTGCCGTGCCTTGCCGTGCCTCGCCGTGCCTTGTCAAGAAGGTAACAAGACGCTAGCAAGACGACGTCATGATGTTGTACGGCAATTCTACGGTAGTGCAACGGCAATTGCACGGCATTGTCGCGAATGACATCGGTACAGTTACGACATCATTACTATTGATCACGGCGTACTACGAACAAGTAGGTACTACGACTACAATACGGCTTCACTACTATGTACCAAGACTCCAGTACGAAGTGTTTGAGATTTATGCGATGCCATGAATATAGATATGAGATGGGTAGTTGCGTACTGTCGTTATAATTCTCCACATAAATCCATGATTCTACATATTCGTCATGTATAATAACCTGGATTATAAGAACTTTCTCCGAGTTACCCCTGAACTTTTTAACGAATTAGTTGACCGCATTGGACCCCATTTACAGAAAAAAACCTTTTGGTGTAAGTCCCTGTTTAAGAATTGCATTAAGTCGGCGCTACATGCCAACGGGTGATTCCTATAAAAGTCTTGAGTATGGGTTCCGGGTGGAGGACAACATGATCAATAAAATCATCCCTGAGACCTGTGATGCCATTGTAATGGAGCTTTCGGATGAGGTGATGCATTGTCCAAATCAATCCGAGGAATGGAAAGAGGTAGCCGAGAATTTTTCGAAAAGATGGAACTTACAAAACATCATCGGGCCATCGATGGGAAACATGCGGCTATCCGCTGTAATCCTGCATGCGTATCACTATATTAACCTTAAGGGGTTTCATTCACTAATTACCAGTTCCTCCTTCTGTTGAAGTTACTGTTGTCACCGTGGAAGGCACTACTGGCACTATGACTGGTACTAAACTGGTACTATGACTGGTACTAAACTACACTGGTACTAAACCTTCGACTCGGCCGTGTTTAGCTGCGTCCGTCGTGTAGTTCGTAGGATGATTAGCACGACCCCTTTACCTTTGTTGGAGGCAAATCTGGTAAATGGCAATGAGGGATTGTAGCCTCATGGGGTTTGAGGTAGATGTTTACCATATTGTGCCTGGCCATATTCAGATACTGGTCGCAGGGGTGTTTAATAACTCACTGAGCCTGGCGGTGTACTGAGCGATCTCTCTGGATAAGCTTGTGCCGGTTGCTGCAGCTGATCTGGACGCTGATGCAGATGGTAAACCCCATATGAAGCTGAAGGTTTCTGCTCAGACCGGATAACATAGGTGTCTACCAGCCTTTGGCAATCCATGGTAAAGTCATACCACAATTCAGGTTTAATCTGATTCAGCCGTGTTGACAAATAGGAGCAAAATTGGTTTACAACTTTTTCTTGTGTTGATTTTGGCTGCATCATCGCCTTGCGTTGGATCAGCAGCTGTGGAAGTGGATGGTTTGCGTCTAGAATATGGACACGTACCAGTACATGGTGCGCGTAAGGAAGTTGCTTTTCCTTCCAGTAGGCGCTGCTTCCGCTGTCTGTCCTTGTACGTTTTTAACTTCTTGTTATAGAACAGACCTATCTGAGTACCACTCAGATAGGTCGACCTCTTGAGCGTCAGTGAATATACAGTATATGAATCCTTTCCTTTTTTGCTTTTCTGTTGATCTTCATCATGATCCTCCTGATGTGCTACCTCATGCGTGGGAGGAGATGGATACAAAATTTCTTCACGTGACTCTGGTCCATCCATAACAACAATGACATGCTGTTGTGCGGAGGGGATTAATTTTTCTTGTTGTTCAGGAAGGCTACATGATGAGGGTTCATCAGTGTCAATATCTTGTGTTTCTTCCACAATCGTCAATTATTTTGAATGTTCACAATGCACTATAACTTCTGCTGCAACTGATGGCACATTAATTGGTGGGTCTGGGATAGCTGGAGAGGGATCATTCGTCGCAAGTGGAACAAGTAGACGCTTTCTGGTCCTTCTGAGATTCAGCATCATGCGATTGTGTCGGTTTCACTTTTCCTATGATCCACGTAGTCACGTGGTACAAACAGCAAGTGAATTCGGTTCTTGTTGACCCGTGGCGTAGTCTTGCCTTGCCGTTGACGCGGTGTCCAATGCGATCCATAACGAATCACCTAGATGCTGTTACGGTAGACAACGGCAACGCTACGGTACTTCTACGATGCTACTACTGCGGTGTTACGGTTGTCTACGAATTTGTTTGTGCTACGGTGCAACACGATTTTTTTTGACATGTCAAAAAAAATCGTGGTCCTTTCAGGTGCCGTGACGGTCCATTCAGGAGCTCCACGAATTGCCACGGTCGACCACGAACATCGCACCGACGCCACTGCGATTTTTAAAAATTAAAAAATCGTGATCGACCGTAGGATAATTCATGTATGTGGGAAAGGGGCCTTGCCGTGCCTTAGCCAGCCTTGCCTTAATCTTGCCTTGCCCTTGCTTTGCCATGCCTCACCATCGCCTTGCCTTACTTTATCTTAATCTAAAACCTTAACCCCCAACACTTAATAAACTAGAAATACGAATCCGCAATAATCCCCTCGCTCTCCTTTTCTACCACTACCATCCCCACCCCACCCCACCCCTAGAGTTTATTTTCCCCCATCCATGGTCCCCAGTGCACAGACCGCGTCTGTCGATAAGAAATCCCAAAAGGCCGGTTCGTCGTGCGTAGATTTTGAACGTTATCTCGGCCAATATTTACTCGATTTCAATTCTGAAAACAGTTTTGGAATTACCGAGTCTAAATACATAATATCCGTGTCTATATGTATTACGAGAACGTGCATACCCTTCGTAAAAACGGTTTATGTACTTAGAAATTAGTCGGCGATCAGGCACGATTGGTCGCCGTATTATCTCGATCAATATTTAACCGTTTTCAATTCTGAAAACAGATTTGGAATTAGCACTAAATACATATTTGATTTATTTATGAGAACGTGCCGCATGGCGTTGTCTTGCACAAAAATTTTCCGATTCAAACGGATCACCCAAGACGACTTTTTACTTCCTTATAAGGAGATGACCTACCATTTTACATATATACATAGAAACGTTTGGTGAGAAATCTCTGCCGCGGCGAGAAAAATTGAATAACATCAAAATCGAAGACCGTTACCCATGGAGACAGAACATTCTCAATTGCCGCTGCAAAACTCTGGAATCATTACAAGAGTAAATTAGAAACACTGACTGTTTAAGTAGTTGTAATAGTACAGTATGTAGTTGTTTTGATTTTATAATGAAATGTTATTAGTTTTATAAATAACTTAAGTAACTTTAAGAATGTATTGTTGTGGGAGCATTGACTCTGTTGTATAATGCTCCTAAAATGTCGCACAGCTCATAATCTTATAGCTGGATTTCATTACTAGACATCAAGGTACACCCTGCACCCTCAGGTGGAAATCAATTCTAATGTCGAGCCCTCCTAGGCACATATCGAAATGGTTGTTTACTGTTCCGAGTTCTCCAATAATGAATATGGGTACAATTATTACTTCTTGACATTGCCATATCCTCTTGATTTCTTTTTTTTAGATCTTGGTTCTACCCCTGTCTGAAACATTTGAGCTTTCGTCACTACAAACCAATTATTGTTATTTGATTACATAGGACGACCTCGCGGTGAACAGAATCAAATATACGTCGTTGAAAGACCTCAAAACAGCCACGAAAACCTTTTTTACGTCCCCATCGTATGTCCTCATTAGTATTGGAATTTCCATGGAGTTTTTTGAACTAACAGCTTCCACCGCATTCATGCCCAAAGTCATTCATGTTCTTTATAATATTCCACCCGCTAAAGTGAGCATGCTGTACGGCGCGTCTGTCGTGGTGCCCTTTTTTTTGGACAATTGTTTGGTGAGTCAGCACATGATCTCATCTCAAATTGAAGGCTATATCTTAATTGTCAAAATACCTCATATTAATACCTGGTCTTATTCCTAACTCCTGCTTGGGATGTTTCATTAGGTTCGTACTTGGTAAAAAAAATGCGATTGGGTGCTGAAGGAGCTTTAAAAGTTGTGTGCATTATAACTGCCTTGGGTGGTGTGGTTGTATCGTGTTATCTACTGACAAACTGTGACAGCCCAGAGATACTTGGTGTGACAAAAGACTTTGAAAATAGGTAAGGTTGTGCGCTTGACTAAGCACGGCTGCTCGAATTTTAAATAGTATACTTACTATGACGGGGGGGGGGGGGGGGGGGGGGGGGGGGAGGGGGGGGGGGGGGGGGGGGGGGGGGGGGGGGGTGGGGGGGGGGGGGTTGAAAATCTGATCACTGCGACATTAATACATTGTCGTAAGACATTGTCCAAGCGACAAACGACCCAAAATATCTCCGCTCACAACACTGAGAAAGACGCAAAGGAACCAAAAGACGGAGTGCAAATTCAAGTTCCAGCGACCGCAAAGACTCGCGGGTCATTGAGGCTAAAAGGGATAACTCAAAAGTACCTTCCCATTTTTAAGAAATAGTCTAACCCTAACCCTAACCTTGATCCTAACCTTGATCCTAACCCTAATACTACACACTATTTCGGCAGTATCAGGGGCGGCGCATCAAGGGGGACACTTTGGGCAAGTGCCGGTGGCCCCGCGCTTTTGTGGGTGCCCTGCAGGTTTTTGCGCCTTGCGTTTATTTAGGGCCTCGTGTTACTAATTTAGGAACCCCATGTTTTCTGGCCTCTTGTGGGACACGTGTAGTGGCCCCGTGGCCATTCCTACGCGCATTTTTTTGGTTAATTTCGGGCATTAACAAAACCCGGATCGGAACGGATTGACAAAACCTGGATCGGATTGACAAAACCCGGATCGGATTGACAAAACCCGGATCGGATTGACAAAACCCGGATCGGATGGTCACCCTTATTTTGATGATATTGATAATAATCATTAATTGGCATGTGTTATATTAATATACAATAACCGATATTTTTTATTTTCGTCTGAATTTTTCATCATCGTTGTAAGTCGGCTAAGCAACACAATTTGAAAGCCATAAACCGGCTTTTACTGGTGCTTTTAAATTTCCCGAACAAAACACATTATGTTAATATAAAGTAGCATTAATTATCAGAAATCAGGTTGAAAAATTTACATTTTTCTAAAAAAGACCATCTTGCACGCCCGCGTAGCATCTGGAAAACTAAAAATGCCACCAATCGCGGAGTTGTTTATATCAAACTTGGCGTGTGAGTGGATCTCATGTCCCTGGCGCTTGTCGAATTTCAATTTTTAATCTTGCGTTACCGTGTGCCGTGTTTTTCAACTGACGACTTTGCGGGTCTTCTACGACTCATTTTGACTGGGCCGGTCAGGAAAGAGTTAATGGTAATCATCAATAAATGTAAGCTCGACCGTATAAAATACAAGAGTCATTCAGCTAGCTTTTTCCCTTCTACAAACGAGAGCATGACAGAGCAATCCCAGCTATCTTATGTTTTACTATCATACAGTATTACAATTAAAACAAGAAGAAAAAGGAAACATTAAGGAAGTCTTTGTTTTAGCCTACTCATTTCTTGCATTTTCTAGCGTTTTCACTTGCTCCACACCGCAAAATGTTTCAAATGTCATGACATTGTTAACAGCTTTTTTCACAATATCAATTTATTTAGTTTCTGAGTGAACTACAAGTACAATAATAAAACTATTTAGTATCAAGTATATATACAGGACATAAATTCATTATCAACAGATAGGATGTGTTGTACAATCAATATCAACCGAAACTAGCTTATAGCGGGCATGCATTAAACTGTTGAGAGTTATTGTGCCATTTAAACTAATGTACTTGCCACTTCATGTGCATAACTTGCGCCATTGCAACTATTTCGCCATAACGCAGTTATAACGATCTTCTCCGACCTAACTCCGATCCAGGTTTTGTCAATCAGATCAAAATCCGATCCGGGTTTTGTCAAACCCATCCGATCCGGGTTTTGTCAATCCGATCCGAGTTTTGTCAATCCGATCCGAGTTTTGTCAATCCGATCCGGGTTTTGTCAATCCGATCCGGGTTTTGTCAATCCGATCCGGGTTTTGTCAATCCGATCCGATCCGGGTTTTGTTAATGCCCGTTAATTTCCCCCTGATTTTTCTAGCGTCTTTCTGTTTCTCGGAGGGGCTGCCAGGGCCCGCGCGCATGCTTCATCCACCCTTAGGCAGTACACCAACCTTTTAGAGTATTAGTTTCTTTTGTTAGGGACACCAACATGACTGCCATCTCTGGGGATTACACTCTATACTGTTTATTAGCATGAAAGCTTCTGCTTATCCACCATTAATTCTAGTTGTTTTTGTTTTAAAGAACGTTCCAGACGACGAACGTTTGTGGTGTGCCTTGTGACTGCAGAAGCTGGCCATATTATCCAGTTTGTGATGGCAACACAACGCTGTGGTCACCATGCCACGCACGTTGTACTTTGTATTCGAGAAAGGACAAGGTAGACATCAGCATGAAATATACTCGCGGATGACAAAGCGAAGGTTATTTGACTGCGTACTACTATGTGAAATATAGAAATCCTGCATTCTCATTGTTCTTCATATAGTCATTCCATGGATGCCGGTGCACTGTTTCCAATCACTCCATTGTTAAACCTGGCAAGTGTCCCAAGGATTGTGGCGCCAAACCAATATTGTTCCTTCTTGTCGTCGCACTCACTGGATTCATTATATTCTTCACTCAGACCCCCATCGTCATAGCGGTGCTAAGGTTAGGAGCATTGACTTATAAAATTACCCGAGTTTTTTGTATTGCGTTTCATTTGGTTGTGTTGTCTAGGTCTGTGCCATATCGGGGGGCGTATGAGGGCGTATGCTATAGGATGGCAAGTGAACCTTACTCGGATACTGGGCGCCATCCCTGGACCAATTATTTTCGGCAAATTGATTGACACTGCTTGTATCCAGTGGCAAGAAACGTAAGTAAACGATTATGCTTAATATATGATTTGGTTAATATTCCAAAGATATGCTTAATACATGATGGAACATGCATGACATATGATGCATGACATATGATCCATGACGTATGATGCATGTTGCAATACGTATGACGTATGATACATGACGTATGACGCATGATGCATGACGTATGATGCATAACGTATAATGCATAACGTATGATTAATGACGTATGATGCATGACGTATGATGCATGACGTTGATACATGACGTATGATGCATGACGTGATGCATGACGTATGGTGCATGACGTATGATACATGATGCATGACGAATGATGCATAACTTATGTGCATGATGTATGTTACATAACGTATGCATAACATATGATGCATGACTTAAGATCAGTGAGCTCTCTCTCTCTCTCTCTCTCTCTCTCTCTATATATATATATATATATATATATATATATATATATATATATATATATATATATATATATATATATATATATATGTATATATATATATGTATATATAATATGTACTATTTACAACATGAGCGGCCGTGTTGTATCGGATATACAAACTCGAGCCGAATAGCTTGTGAAATGAATATTCAAATTACTTTTGTTTTCATTGTTATAATTCTTTCCGTTAACCCTCACTGAAATAACCCATTGTTTTTGGGAGACAACTTATGTAATTACACATGCAAATTAGTTTGAGAAAGCCGTGAGGTCACTAAACATGCTTTGAAAAGTTTTCCTGCTCTGATAGAACGATTCTGATCGAAGAAATTTCATGACAAACTTAACAGAAGCCCGAAGCCTTATGATATCTTATTATGATATCTCGCTTTTTGTCATGAACCGAAATCAATCAAGATTTAAATTGCATGAGAAGAAATGCATGTGAATTTATCGTCCCTATCGAATCTATCGGCAGGTAAGAATGTTTGATTTGTGAAGTGTATTCGTCAATATCTTGTCAGTGCTGACATTTGTTATCTCTCGGCCTTTTAATGATGCTGTTTGTATTGATATTTCAGGTTCTGACTTGGAAACCTCGCATAGATCAGAGATTGAATAGAATGCGGTACCAGAAGCTATAAAGAGCGTTGAAGTATGTTTTACGTGGACTAATAATTGTTTTATATTTAAATACAAATTTGCAGTAAATTTATTCTGTTTTGAAAAGCTATATATTTAGTGTGTTTTATAGTTAATTTATGGTATCCAGTGTAGCTAAGTATAAGCTTTTCAGTTTATTGCTTTTACACATACAGAAATAACAGAATAATAGTTAACAATTATTCACCGAAGTGGAAGTGAATAGTGGTGGATATTTACCGAGACGCGAAGCGTCGAGGTAAATATCCACCACTATTCACTGACACTGACACCACTATTCACTGACACTATTCACTGACACTGACACATATACCAAAACAAATTGATAAAAATTAGGTAAATTTCGGTTAGTTTCATTATAATTTAGCAAGGAATTGTTGCGAAACGCAAGGCAAAACTAAATTCTCCCAAGGTGGCAACTCCATATATGGAGTTATTTATCAGTTTTGACAAGCTGACAGCTGCCGGTCGTTTTGAAAACGGCTTTCGAAGTTGGATCAAAGTAAGCAAAAGACCACTGGATTTTAGCTCAAAGGAAATATTTTAATACTGCACATGGGAAAACCTTTGGACAAAGGATAACTAATGAATTCTGGGTGAGTAAACGAGTTGTTCTTTGTAAAAAATGAGTTATATAAACGTTTTTATTTCGGTCAGTGCATGCATGCAGTGACAATGTTTCATGTGTTTAGTCGTTGAATTTCCTTTAATTTATAAAGAATTTCTGTGGGTGTTTACTGTTATAAAATCGGTAGTATGTTTCCCAGGTCATTTGTTTAATATTCAGTTCATTACTCGCCAGTTTCTTGGCAGTGTATCGCGGTATTATCTTTACGGCCGAAACCGTACTAATTCTTTTAGTTTTGCTTGGTTTTTGTTGCAACTGAATTGATTTTTAGTGTTTGTAAATGTTATTAAATTCTATATGAAAGTCAATTCAAATTGTCTCAAACTATATAAAGACAAATGTCGATATACTGTATGAACTACGGAGTACACTTTTCTAAAGAAAACTGACAACAGTCAGTTCTTTCACTCGAGTTTGTTTTTGGAGCACATTTATTTCGCTGTTCAGCGGGTTTTTGAGCACTTTCTATTCTCTCTTTGCAACTTGTTTTTCATAAATATTACGTAAAATAATTTCCCTACATACAGTAATTGTTTTCTATCTACCTGCTTTTACCAAATTCTGCCATTATGACACCATCTTGTTTTGCGGTTGTTTTGCGAAATAGTGCAGGATATCCCGAGCTAGAGGAACCAATCAGATTGCGCGAAAAGCACTATCCACTGTTTTGGTATATGCTAACTAGGTTTATTAGTATTCTGTATCAGATGATACAGAATACTAATTAGGCCAAGCCGTAGTTGTATCAGATTTACAAGGGTGTCCTCGTGATCCATTTCTGCTTCTGGATTGGACAAAAGCATCATGAATTATTAATGAATTTCACAAATAATATATATAATATATATATATTATATATATATATATATATATATATATATATATATATATATATATTATATATATATATATATATATAAATATATATATATATTATTTATATATACATATATATACATACATATATACATATATACATATATATACATATTATACTATATACATATATATATATACATATATACACATATACATATATACACATATACATATATACATATATACATATATACATATATACATATATACATATATATATATATATATATATATATATATATATATATTTTATATATATATATATATATATATATATATATATATATATAGAGAGAGAGAGAGAGAGAGAGAGAGAGAGAGAGAGATGAGAGAGAGAGAGCTCACTGCTTTGATGCATGACGTACGATGCATGACGTATGATGCGTCGTTATCCATAACATGTGTATATATCACGCATAAATGAATAAATCGGGTATGCTGCATTAATAATACATGATTATCCACGACATAATATGATTTATAATAAATAAATTATTTCTGGCGCATGATTTGTGATATGACAATGATATATTGTATCATCCTCGTAGAAACAATGCCAGTAATCTATATAGGTGGCGGCCTGTGAACACGCGCGTCATCAGTCTACACAATGTATCAACTTTCATCATTATTATTACTACAGGTGTGACGGTAAAGCCAGTTGTCAAGAGTACAACCATTGGCGTCTCGTTGTCATCATTGCCATTGTCATGATCATTCTTAAGATCATCACTTTCCTTTCCTTTGTGCTCGCCTGGAAATTCATGAAACGTGATTTGACGAAAAATGGTCCAGCACCAAACGATGATAAGGGCGTCCATCAGTGATTCCTTAATTAGGAGCTCATATTCACTGTCAAACAATGAATTATCCTGAACTAGGAGCTCATATTTACTGTCAAACAATGATTTATCTTGAACTAGGAGCTCATATTCACTGTCAAATAATGATTTATCCGTAACTGGGAGCCATATTCACTGTCAAACACTGATTTATCCTGATCTAAGAGCTCATATTTACTGTCAAACAATGATTTATCTTGAACTAAGAGCTCATATTCACTATCAAATAATGATTTATTTTGAACTAAGACCTCATATTCACTGTCAAACAATGATTTGTCATGAACTAAGAGCTCATATTCACTGTCAAATAATGATTTATCATGAACTACTAAGAGCTCATATTCACTGTCAAACAATGATTTATCATGAACTAAGAGCTCGTATTCACTGTCAAATAACGATTTATCATGAACTAAGAGCTCATATTCACTGTCAAATAATGATTTATCATGAACTAAGAGCTCATTTTCACTGTCAAATAATGATTTATCATATGAACTACTAAGAGCTCATATTCACTGTCAAACAATGATTTATCATGAACTAAGAGCTCATATTCACTGTCAAATAATGATTTATCTTGAACTAAGAGCTCATATTCACTGTCAAATAATGATTTATCATGAACTAAGAGCTCATTTTCACTGTCAAATAATGATTTATCATGAACTACTAAGAGCTCATATTCACTGTCAAACAATGATTTATCATGAACTAAGAGCTCATATTCACTGTCAAATAATGATTTATCTTGAACTAAGAGCTCATATTCACTGTCAAATAATGATTTATCATGAACTAAGAGCTCATATTCACTGTCAAATAATGATTTATCATGAACTAAGAGCTCATTTTCACTGTCAAATAATGATTTATCATGAACTACTAAGAGCTCATATTCACTGTCAAACAATGATTTATCATGAACTAAGAGCTCATATTCACTGTCAAATAATGATTTATCTTGAACTAAGAGCTCATATTCACTGTCAAATAATGATTTATCATGAACTGAGAGCTCATTTTCACTGTCAAATAATGATTTATCATGAACTACTAAGAGCTCATATTCACTGTCAAACAATGATTTATCATGAACTAAGAGCTCATATTCACTGTCAAATAATGATTTATCTTGAACTAAGAGCTCATATTCACTGTCAAATAATGATTTATCATTAACTAAGAGCTCATATTCACTCCCTTGTCAAAATTAAACATATCTAAAACATGTTTAGCAATATATATTTAAAATATGTTTTAAACATATTTAAAATATATATTTGATATATGTTTTATCTATGTTTAAAACATAAAAAAAACACTATAAAATTCGAACATTAAACATGTTTTTAATACAAATTTTAACATGTTTTAAACATATTCTCATTTACATATTTTAAACATATATCGCTGTTGTAAAATATATACAATTACAATGTGCACATAATTTACTTATTATAATCTAAATACTATAATAAATTGCAAAATTAATATTCTCAATAGAAACTAAGTGTATAAAAACTATTCAAGAAAAAGGTCTAAAGGGCAATTCCATGTTTAAATGCACTTTTTGTGATTTCTTAAATTAAGCAAGAGCCCTTAGTGGCTAATGAAATTTTATCCTCTTTATGCTTTTTAGCTATAAAAACGTCTAACTTTATTGCCAACATCCAAATACAGTGTTGTAATTCTTCAAATTTACCTCTACATAGTTACAATTTTACATGTAATTGAGGTTTTTACACAACATTTACAATGTGTGCATACTATGCTTAAACAAGCAAAAAGCCATTTTTGTTGATTGTTGAAAATATTACAATGGATTAAATTTGTTTTAAATCCAATCCCCTATCAAATTGGGTAACTTTGGGACCAAATATTAATAAAGAAGAAGCATGAGACAAAAGTGTAATGTCCGTTACGGCTTCTGTGTAATGTCCGTTACACACAAATTTGTTATTTATTTCAAAAAAAAGGTAAAACATTTTCCAACATGTACAAATAATTTTAAAGTATGTACAAATGGATTCATAATTTAGGTGTTTTCTTGTAACAATCATTGTAATTGAGAAGATATGTTGTTTAAAAAAGTACTAAAATAAGCATGTCTTTTCTGGAGTAATGTCCGTTACGCAAAATATTGTGATTGTAAATATATGACATTTTCCAAAACACTCTGAAAATTTAGTTAGTTGAACATCAATTGTTGTTCACTTATCAGAATTTCTAATTCAAAATGAAACAATGGTAAAAGTGGAAGAAATATATCAAATTAGTTTTCAACATTTGACAAACTGTGTAATGTCCGTTACATGGAATTGCCCTAAAAGAGAATTAGAAAGTAACATTTATATTTGTAGACAATTCTTCAAGTGCAATATATGTTTGCTAGCTGACTTCAATTATGTTGGTTTAGTAAATGTCTGTTTATATAATCAAAAAGTGGGTCATTTCATGTTTGGGTCATTGCTACCCTTTATGAGGTTCATTCTACTCTTTGACAAGTTGTGCAAATTAACAATGTTCTCTGAATGATTCCTGAATGATACATACACATAACACAGAAACAAAAATTGAGATTGTGTAAAATAGAAGTTCAATAATTTATTAACTAAATATGTCAACAACATACTGGTAGGTTTTGAAATCTACATAAAAAATATTTCTCAATAGTATATTATAGGTCCTAATCAAGGTAAACATGATATTATCATGCCCAATTAATGGACATTCAAACAACTGGCCCAGGTTAACCACATATATTTCACTAAAAGCCCATTTAAAACTAAGTAACAATATTTGGTTGAAACACTATGTTTATTTATATCCTGTTAAGCTGTGGACCTAGTTACTCTGTCCTAATTCATCAGAGGAATTATAGGTCTAATGAAGGCATGAGTCAGTGTCAAAGACTAAGAGTTTTGCAAGAAATAACTAAATGTGGTGTTTCTATCAATTTTCACTAAAAATTCAATCAACATAAAAACATGAAATTTACAGTAATATTATCAATGTTTTATTTCAATAACATGTTAGAGAAGTGCTTCAGGACATGAGCTGAAAATAAAGAAATATATAAATTTTAAAATATTAATAAGAGGGATATATGGTAGTCCTATAAAAGAGATATTTCTAGAGGTATTTGTAAAAAATTCAAGTGAAAAGGTACAGTACTGTAGCCCTAAATACTTGCTTTTATTAATTACTTTTTCATTTGAAAGGAAATAATGAAAGAGAAGTTTAGAGATGAGAATGCAGAATCAACCCCTTGCTTGACCTACAACATTGACCTATAGTCCAGATCCATAGTGATACATTTAGGCAGATAAAAATAGTAGTCAATTTTTCTATGCAAGCATAGTTATCTAACGCTCATCACAAGTTAATTGTTTTAGTATCAACAAACTAGTCAGTCAAACTTAAAATATGAAAATTTATTTTTTATTTTAAAGACAAACCGCAAAGTTTCTGCATTGTTTTGATTTTCAAAACCGGTGCTTATCACTTTTTGTGGTCTATTACAAATAGACGTATAGTAGCATAGCCAATTAGAATCAGCATTGGTGTAGTCGACCACTAGTTTGTTGGCTGTCTTGATGCCATTGAATGATAATTATCCAATGGCTTTGGTGTTATAGTACGTACACTCTAAATTTAGATTTCAACAAAAACCTTAAAGTATTATTAACGACTTGAGGGGACTTTTTGAGAGAGGAATAATAGGTCTCTCATTGTTAAAATTTAAACACATAACAACACATATTTTTTCCAAGGAAAGTCCTAAAGTAAGCTATCGGCACTCTGAGCATTACTTGAGAATCACTTTGGTGAAATTTTGTCATACTGTACAGTGTACACTATATGGCTTTTACCCATGTTTTGTGGTGGGCACTAATATTTATTATAATCTGATTGCATTTTCTGCTTAGTGAATCAATCTTTTGCTGATGTTAGCAACACAATTTAAAAGTAATGTAATTATAGCCAATTTCAATTTTTTAATTATAACCAATTTCTGACCTATTATTAGTTTGACCTTCACATGGTCCAGAGCAGTATGGCCTTCCTTGCTTTTCCCTGTGACTGATGACTGGGCCAGAATATATTTCCAAATAAGGCTGACAATAAATTGGAAGTCATCATGAATTACAGTAATAGATTTCTATGTGCAAATAGCACATTGTATCGGTCACAAGAAACTATATATTCAATATGCCATGCAAAAACTTGACAGATACTGTATAATGTAAAATCTCACTCTCTAAATTATGGTATACAGGGGGAAATAGAAATATTTCCCCAACTAATTCAAACACTGTGGATAATACTGGGAATTGAACCCTGCGACCCTGGCAATATACAGTACACCAGCACACTAATTAACCGACTGAGCTGTGGGAGCTTGGCTACAAGTTCAGTATATACCTGCACGACCATGGTGGAAATGCCAATGAAGTGAATGGGTTTATTACTGAGAATATTTGGCACTCAATTAAGGTGGCTCCTGATGGTTTTAAACATAAATGCATAACTACAGTATATTAGACTAAAGTACTTAAGGAAGCCTAGTTAGTAAGTACTCGTACTTACTCTTGTAAGTACTCATACTATACTCTTGTAAGTACTCATACTTACTCTTACCGAGACGAGTCAGGGGTGTGACACAGGCTAGTCTTGTAGTTGCATTTTTCGCAACTGGTTCCAGTCGGTTTATCACACTTACAATTTTCCTTCACCATAACTTTAATATGTCATCCAATTAATGTAATGTAAATGCCAAATATTCTCAGTAAAATATCCCCATTCACTTCATAATGGCATTAATACCACCATCATATAATACTGAACTTGTTGCCTTAATTGCCTTGAATTTATATTTTTCACAACCCATCTCAGTTGGATCTTCACACTCAAAGTTTTCGTTCATTAGCTATAACTTCAACATTGTCATAACTAAGTTCCAACCAGCAACCAGTTTCTCTTATAATTAAATCAGTTTATAAATTGCTTTCATGAAGAGCAAGATTTAATATAATAAACAGTTCTACAGTAATATTGGTGCATTTTCCTTCAGCCTTCAGGGGCTTAACTGGCTCATAAAACCTTTTTCAGCAAACTTACAAAGGTCTTATGAGCAATTGACGAAAGCTGATCAATATAAATGTTTCATCCCAGTTTATACGAACAGCGACTCAGTACTCACTCGACGAATATATCAATGCCGTCCAAAATTTATGGCGATTCGCAATTATGAAATACAAATATAAGTATTATTAAACATTAAGAGAGAAGTAGATTATCGCCAAAGTCATGAACAAATTATATACAACTCACCAGTCGCAGCAATTACGCGCCCCAGATACGCTTTCCAGTCACCTTTAGGCGGTTTGACCGTTTGACCACTGCTTTGCCAAAACAACAGTGATCAATTCCATGCCTTCTTTCTTCGGAATAACGAGCATAATCGCGAACAAAATCTTCAGTAAGGATAGTCGTCTAGTTGGTAGAAGTCCAGTGGATCAATACGTATTTCATCTCGCTTCTAGATAGGTTTCATACGTCAAATAAAGTTATAAAGATACGCGAGCTTCTCTTCGGACGCAGAACATGTAAAATCGCGAAGCGACGAATACGAAATATTGCGCGCCATAACATCACGTGTCACTCTGATCACGTGCTATGTTAGGGAATAAAGTCCGGTCGGCATTTTCATAGCATGTTCAGAGCTTTTAGAAGAGGATATTGGTGTAATGTTAGACAGATTTGGTGTGTAGACAACCTGCATATATAAAGACAATGATACATTCAATTTCTTTTATGATATTAGTGAAATCAGCTATTCAATTGTTTTTCATTACTAAAAGCTGGCGACTTGTCGATTTTCCTACAATCCTTTGCGGGCAGTGAATAAAAGACTTCATAAAGATAAAGACGAGAAGAAAAACATTAATATATTAATGAATGCAGTTCTATTAATACCATTATAAACTTGTCAGCTTATTTTTTGGCTGCGCGAGGTTGTTGCATCTACTGTAATTGGAGGGACTATGTATTTGGATTTCAAAATTTTAATGATATATCTACCAATTTATGCGAAACATTGATTTAATTAAAACAGTAAAGACAGCTAGCTATATAGAACTCAATAATGCAAGACTAAGTCTTAGTGACGCAATATGTTTAAAACATATCTCATAGTGACATGTTTAAAACATATCTGCGGAACATGTTTAAAACATATCCAACTTTTGACAAAAATAGAGCAACCTGTTTTAAACATGTTTCCAATTTAACTACGAGTATTGAAACATATTTTAAACATATTTAAATATGTTTTAAATATGTTACAATTTCGTAAGCAATTTTGTCAAATAATGATTTATCATGAACTAAGAGCTCATTTTCACTGTCAAATAATGATTTATCATGAACTAAGAGCTCATATTCACTGTCAAATAATGATTGATCATGAACTAAGAGCTCATTTTCACTGTCAAATAATGATTTATCATGAACTAAGAGCTCATATTCACTGTTAAACACTGATTTATCCTGATCTAAGAGCTCATATTTACTGTCAAACAATGATTTATCTTGAACGAAGAGCTCATATTCACTGTCAAATAATGATTTATCATGAACTGAGAGCTCATTTTCACTGTCAAATAATGATTTATCATGAACTACTAAGAGCTCATATTCACTGTCAAACAATGATTTATCATGAACTAAGAGCTCATATTCACTGTCAAATAATGATTTATCTTGAACTAAGAGCTCATATTCACTGTCAAATAATGATTTATCATGAACTAAGAGCTCATATTCACTGTCAAATAATGATTTATCTTTAACTAAGAGCTCATATTCACTGTCAAATAATGATTTATCTTGAACTAAGAGCTCATATTCACTGTCAAATAATGATTTATCATGAACTAAGAGCTCATATTCACTGTCAAATAATGATTTATCTTGAACTAAGAGCTCATATTCACTGTCAAATAATGATTTATATCTTGAACTAAGAGCTCATATTCACTGTCAAACAATGATTTATCCTGAACTAAGAGCTCATATTCACTGTCAAATAATGATTTATCTTGAACTAAGAGCTCATTTTCACTGTCAAATAATGATTTATCATGAACTACTAAGAGCTCATATTCACTGTCAAACAATGATTTATCATGAACTAAGAGCTCATATTCACTGTCAATAATGATTTATCTTGAACTAAGAGCTCATATTCACTGTCAAATAATGATTTATCATGAACTACTAAGAGCTCATATTCACTGTCAAACAATGATTTATCATGAACTAAGAGCTCGTATTCACTGTCAAATAATGATTTATCATGAACTAAGAGCTCATATTCACTGTCAAATAATGATTTATCATGAACTAAGAGCTCATTTTCACTGTCAAATAATGATTTATCATGAACTACTAAGAGCTCATATTCACTGTCAAACAATGATTTATCATGAACTAAGAGCTCATATTCACTGTCAAATAATGATTTATCTTGAACTAAGAGCTCATATTCACTGTCAAATAATGATTTATCATGAACTAAGAGCTCATTTTCACTGTCAAATAATGATTTATCATGAACTACTAAGAGCTCATATTCACTGTCAAACAATGATTTATCATGAACTAAGAGCTCATATTCACTGTCAAATAATGATTTATCTTGAACTAAGAGCTCATATTCACTGTCAAATAATGATTTATCATGAACTAAGAAACTCATATTCACTGTCAAATAATGATTTATCATGAACTAAGAGCTCATTTTCACTGTCAAATAATGATTTATCATGAACTACTAAGAGCTCATATTCACTGTCAAACAATGATTTATCATGAACTAAGAGCTCATATTCACTGTCAAATAATGATTTATCTTGAACTAAGAGCTCATATTCACTGTCAAATAATGATTTATCATGAACTGAGAGCTCATTTTCACTGTCAAATAATGATTTATCATGAACTACTAAGAGCTCATATTCACTGTCAAACAATGATTTATCATGAACTAAGAGCTCATATTCACTGTCAAATAATGATTTATCTTGAACTAAGAGCTCATATTCACTGTCAAATAATGATTTATCATGAACTAAGAGCTCATATTCACTGTCAAATAATGATTTATCATGAACTAAGAGCTCATTTTCACTGTCAAATAATGATTTATCATGAACTAAGAGCTCATATTCACTGTCAAATAATGATTGATCATGAACTAAGAGCTCATTTTCACTGTCAAATAATGATTTATCATGAACTAAGAGCTCATATTCACTGTTAAACACTGATTTATCCTGATCTAAGAGCTCATATTTACTGTCAAACAATGATTTATCTTGAACGAAGAGCTCATATTCACTGTCAAATAATGATTTATCATGAACTGAGAGCTCATTTTCACTGTCAAATAATGATTTATCATGAACTACTAAGAGCTCATATTCACTGTCAAACAATGATTTATCATGAACTAAGAGCTCATATTCACTGTCAAATAATGATTTATCTTGAACTAAGAGCTCATATTCACTGTCAAATAATGATTTATCATGAACTAAGAGCTCATATTCACTGTCAAATAATGATTTATCTTTAACTAAGAGCTCATATTCACTGTCAAATAATGATTTATCTTGAACTAAGAGCTCATATTCACTGTCAAATAATGATTTATCATGAACTAAGAGCTCATATTCACTGTCAAATAATGATTTATCTTGAACTAAGAGCTCATATTCACTGTCAAATAATGATTTATCTTGAACTAAGAGCTCATATTCACTGTCAAACAATGATTTATCCTGAACTAAGAGCTCATATTCACTGTCAAATAATGATTTATCTTGAACTAAGAGCTCATTTTCACTGTCAAATAATGATTTATCATGAACTACTAAGAGCTCATATTCACTGTCAAACAATGATTTATCATGAACTAAGAGCTCATATTCACTGTCAAATAATGATTTATCTTGAACTAAGAGCTCATATTCACTGTCAAATAATGATTTATCATGAACTAAGAGCTCATTTTCACTGTCAAATAATGATTTATCATGAACTACTAAGAGCTCATATTCACTGTCAAACAATGATTTATCATGAACTAAGAGCTCATATTCACTGTCAAATAATGATTTATCTTGAACTAAGAGCTCATATTCACTATCAAATAATGATTTATCATGAACTAAGAGCTCATATTCACTGTCAAACAATGATTTATCATGAACTAAGAGCTCATATTCACTGTCAAATAATGATTTATCTTGAACTAAGAGCTCATATTCACTGTCAAATAATGATTTATCTTGAACTAAAAGCTCATATTCACTGTCAAACAATGATTTATCATGAACTAAGAGCTCATATTCACTGTCAAATAATGATTTATCCTGAACTAAGAGATCATATTCACTGTCAAATAATGATTTATCATGAACTAAGAGCTCATATTCACTGTCAAATAATGATTTATCATGAACTAAGAGCTCATATTCACTGTCAAATAATGATTTATCATGAACTAAGAGCTCATATTTACTGTCAAACAATGATTTATCCTGAACTAGGAGCTCATATTCACTGTCAAATAATGATTTATCATGAACTAAGAGCTCATATTCACTGTCAAACAATGATTTATCATGAACTAAGAGCTCATATTCACTATCAAATAATGATTTATCATGAACTAAGAGCTCATATTCACTGTCAAACAATGATTTATCATGAACTAAGAGCTCATATTCACTGTCAAATCATTATTTATCATGAACTAATTAAGAGCTCATATTCACTGTCAAATAATGATTTATCCTGATCTAAGTGCTCATATTCACTGTCAAACAATGATTTGTCATGAACTAAGAGCTCATATTCACTGTCAAATAATGATTTATCATGAACTACTAAGAGCTCATATTCACTGTCAAACAATGATTTATCATGAACTAAGAGCTCATTTTCACTGTCAAATAATGATTTATCATGAACTACTAAGAGCTCATATTCACAGTCAAACAATGATTTATCATGAACTAAGAGCTCATATTCACTGTCAAATAATGATTTATCATGAACTAAGAGCTCATATTCACTGTCAAATAATGATTTATCATGAACTAAGAGCTCATTTTCACTGTCAAATAATGATTTATCATGAACTACTAAGAGCTCATATTCACTGTCAAACAATGATTTATCATGAACTAAGAGCTCATATTCACTGTCAAATAATGATTTATCTTGAACTAAGAGCTCATATTCACTGTCAAATAATGATTTATCATGAACTAAGAGCTCATTTTTGTTGTGTCTCACATCAACTCATTCATTAGACTTGATAAACACTTTTTAATCGCTCTCGCTTTCTATACATATCTCTAACCCACTCCTCGTGCTCCCTAGAGGGGGTCTCATTCTCTCATTCTCCATACACCCTCTAGACCCACCAATGGGAATAGTACAGAACACTACATCTCTTCCCTCTTTCAGTTCTTAAACAATCCACTATAACATGAACACGAACAGGTTAAATGTCAGTATTTATAGAAACTAGCAGTCCAAAAGAGTCAGGAACCTAGCTTAGTTTTCTTAAGTTTAAAAGTTATATTAGTCAGTTCACTCCGTTCCATTACGTCAGAATGTAGTCATTCAAATGGGAAGGTATGTTCCGAGCTCGATCTGGGCGAGTTGGTAGTACAGGTACTTGCTGAACAGCATCCGAGTTATCGACTGGATTGGACACTAGAATATCTTCATCCACAGAAGCCTGGTGAGGCACTCGTTTGAAGAAAGAAATGTTCCTTGTGATTGTCAGCCCATTTCTTTCCGCAGTAACCATAGTCCCATTAATCTTGGTAACATAATATGGCTCGATATCAAACTTGGTTGAGAGCTTGTTGTGTTTCTTCTGTCTGACCAGTACAGAGTCACCAACTTTCACATGCACAGACTGTGCACCTCTTCTTGCATCGGCATACTCTTTCGCTTGTGCTTTTCTCTGTGCATCTCTTTGCAGTGCTGTAGTTCTACAACCAGTGGGGTCCTCATCTTCTGTCAAACACGGTAGTTTCCCTCTAAGCTTTCGATTGAATAGCAACTCGGCAGGCGATACGCCTGTAGCTGTATGTGGGGTGCAGCGAAAGTTGAGGAGGAATTTCTGCAATCTTCTGCGCCAATTTCTGTTTTCGGCGTGAGCTGTTTGAATCGCTTTCAGCAGTGGTTTCATGAAACTCTCGGCCTCTGAATTGGCTTGAGGCCAGAGGGGAGTTATACGTCGATGGTGTACAACCATTTTCCTTCATGAACGTGGCAATGTCGGCGCTGTCAAATGGTGGACCATTATCTGAAACAATGGTTGATGGGATACCATGAGTGGCGAAAATCCGATCCAATTTTGGAATTACAGCCGCGGCAGTTGTCGTCGTCATGATTTCTACCTCTGGAAAACGAGAATGCTGATCAATGGCAACCAGGAGCTTTTCTCCAGTCGGTAGTGGTCCTAGGAAATCAATGTTCACGACTTGCCATGGGTGGTGAGGCATTTCTGTCATCTGTAAAGGGGCTGGTTTGTTTGCAGGTCCTACCGCTTGACAGGGGAGGCAGTTAGCAATCAATGTTTCTACCTGACGGTCGATTCCAGGGAACCAGATCTTTTCCCGGAGGAGTCGCTTTGTCTTAACTATTCCCTGATGTCCCTCGTGAGCCAAATTCACTGCTTGTGTTCGCAAAACTTGTGGAATGATAAGTCGAGTTCCTCGCAAAAGCAGGCCTGCGTTTGTCACAGTTAGTTCTGTTTTCAGTTTCTCTAATGACTGGAGATCACTGTTGCTGGCATTGGGAAATAATTGCTTTGCTGTGTGCCAGTTGCCTGATTGCATGCATGATTTAGCAGCTTGTAGAGTTGGATCTGCTTTTGTCGCTAATGCGATTTCGTCAAGGGTCATGGCATGGGGTACTGCGTGCATCGTAACATAAGAGACATATTCCTCAGCCATGCTGCGTTTGTAGGGACGGCTGGACTCAGGATGCCGGGAAAGGTAATCAGCTGGATTTCCATTTCCAGGTCGATATGTCACCGTAAAATCATACTGCTGCAAACGTAACAACCACCTTTCAATACGGGCTGGAGGCTTTGATCGTGGATTGCGAAAAATAATTTCAAGGGCTTTGTGATCAGTTACCAGGTTGAATGTCGAGCCATAGAGGTATAAGTGAAATTTCTCACATCCCCACACGATTGCTAAACCTTCTTTCTCAGTCTGGCTGTAACGGTTCTCGACATCTGTTAAGGCTCTACTGGCGTAAGCAACAATATGAATTTCCTCAGAACCATTAGCATTTTGTGATTTCTGAGTAAGCACAGCCCCAAGACCGACTGGGCTAGCGTCAACAGTTAGTTCAGTTTCCGCAGCTGGGTTGTAGTAGGCCATTACCGTGGCGCTGGTGATTTGTGCTTTCAATTCATCAAAGGCTTGTTGAGTTCATACCACACAAATTGGGTATGAGATCTGGTGAGTCGTCGAAGTGGCTCACAGATTGTAGCATAGTTGGCGATGAACCGAGATACATAGTTGGTGAGTCCAAGGAAGCTGCGTACTTCAGATGCAGTCTTGGGAGGATCAGCATTCTTGATGGCTGAGACTTTCTTTGGATCTGGTGATACACCAGCAGCAGAAAAGGTGTATCCAAAGAAATCCAGATTTTGCTTATTAAATGCACATTTGGATTGATTGAGAGTTAGTCCCTTCTCTCTCAGGCGTTGAAATACTGCACGAAGGGCCTGGTCATGAGCTGCTTGAGATGAGCCATACACAATGATATCATCTGTGATATTCTTCACACTTGGAATTCCTTGCAAGGCTTTCTCGATTTCATGCTGAAAGATTTCTGGGGCCGAAGATAATCCAAAAACCATTCTGGTGAAGCGCTTAATTCCAAGATGGGTGGAGAATGTGGTGATGTAACGGCTCTCTGGTGCAAGTGGAATTTGAAGAAAACCTTGTCGAAGATCAAGCTTTGAGAAATAGCAGGCTCCATTCAGGTCGTGTAAAATTTCTTCAATGGTTGGTGTTGGATGTCGTTCCCGTGAAACGGCTGTGTTTGGAAGCCTCATATCAATACAGCAGCGAACTTCATCAGGCTTTCTTGGTTTACGAACACAGACCAGTGGGGAGACCCATGGCGTTGGGCCATCGGTATCTTCTATTATACCTGCTTGCTCTAACTGTTGGAGTTCCTTCTCTACTGTCTTACGAATGTTGAAAGGGATGCGTCGATGCTGTTGAACAACAGGAGTAACAGTTTCGTCTATGTGAATGTGGACTGATGCATCTTTCAACTTACCAATTCCTTTGAAAATGTCACTGTACTCCTCCATTAGCTGATTATAGTCGATAGCGGTTTCCGGTTCTGTAGAGACAGTGTTCACAGGTTGTGTTATGGCAATGAGGCCAAGTTCCTGAGCTGTGTTGTAGCTGAGGAGGGTCTGGTAATTGCCATTAACCACATAAAATGGCACACTTGCTGACTTAGAGTCAAATTCAACAACTGTGTCCAGTTTTCCAAGTAACGAAAGAGGTTTCTTACATCCATAGGGGTAAATACGAATGTTTGTGTCCTGCACATTAACATGTCCTTTGGCCACAATCTTGTCATAATGATGCTTGCCCAATACATTCACTGAAGCACCAGAGTCGATAAGAATTGGTAGGGGTACAGAGTTAACTTTCAGTTGAACTTCTGGTCTGGTGGTTACCGCACTTATTTCGTTGACACTTACGGTGTAAAGCTTCATGAGATGATGAACTGTCACTGTCTCTGGGATCAGTTTCAGCTGAATTGACGTTACCATGTTGGATTGGTTGGTGGCTTTTGTTTTCCTTTGATCTGCACATTTTCGAGAAGTGATTTTGCTTACCACAGGCATGACAAGTTTTCCCTTTTGCAGCACAAAGGCTGTCCTCTGGATGTGGCCAGTTTCCACCACAATTCCTGCACGTTTGTACTTTGTTGCGAGTTCTCAACGTTTCTTGGTTGTCTTCTGGATCGTGGCGAGATTTGTCACGCGATGTACGGCGGCCATGTTGTTTTGATTTGTTAAGATAATTCACGGCGAATGTATCGGTTTGCTCCGTTTGTTTACCATCTTCCATGGTTTTTGCTTGTTGTTCTGAAACTTCAAGTGCTCTTCCAAACTTGATCAAATCCTCTAAGGAGATTTTGTCCTCACGTAAAGCTCGACGACGCAAGCGTGTTGAAGAACAACTTTGGATGACCTGAGCTTTGATTTCACGGTCACTATCTTGAAAATCACAATATATTGCCAGTTGACGTAGCTTTGTAACGAACTGGTCTATCGATTCCTCTGGGAGTTGAAGAACTTGACGAAAGCGATAAGTTTCGAAGTCGATGTTTTTCTTGGGCGCGAAATGGGCGGTGAGTTTCTCCACAGCTGTCTCAAAATCGTCGCCAGTATCGGTAAGAGTTTCAAAAATGTCATATACTTTCTCTGCAGCATAGTGGAGTAAAAGAGCACGTTGTCGCTTTTTATCCGTAATATCTAACGCAGTAAGGAAGTTGGTAAAACGTTGTATCCATTTTGACCATCGTTGACTGTTCGAAGTGGGATCCGTGTCAGGATTAAATGATGGAAATGAAGGGAGTTGAACGGCCATGTTGATTTCTTGGCGAACGCCTCGGTGTATAAAATATGACCAAACACCGTTTGGCGTTTCAAAACAAAGTTAAGAATAATCTCATTACCTTACTCTTACAAGAATAAGTCCATTCAGTATCCTCGTCGCCAGTTGTTGTGTCTCACATCAACTCATTCATTAGACTTGATAAACACTTTTTAATCGCTCTCGCTTTCTACGTGCTCCCTAGAGGGGGTCTCATTCTCTCATTCTCCATACACCCTCTAGACCCACCAATGGGAATAGTACAGAACACTACAATTTTCACTGTCAAATAATGATTTATCATGAACTACTAAGAGCTCATATTCACTGTCAAACAATGATTTATCATGAACTAAGAGCTCATATTCACTGTCAAATAATGATTTATCTTGAACTAAGAGCTCATATTCACTGTCAAATAATGATTTATCATGAACTAAGAGCTCATATTCACTGTCAAATAATGATTTATCATGAACTAAGAGCTCATATTCACTGTCAAATAATTATTTATCATGAACTAAGAGCTCATTTTCACTGTCAAATAATGATTTATCATGAACTACTAAGAGCTCATATTCACTGTCAAACAATGATTTATCATGAACTAAGAGCTCATATTCACTGTCAAATAATGATTTATCTTGAACTAAGAGCTCATATTCACTGTCAAATAATGATTTATCATGAAATGAGAGCTCATTTTCACTGTCAAATAATGATTTATCTTTTACTAAGAGCTCATATTCACTGTCAAACAATGATTTATCATGAACTAAGAGCTCATATTCACTGTCAAATAATGATTTATCATGAACTAAGAGCTCATATTCACTGTCAAATAATGATTTATCTTGAACTAAGAGCTCATATTCACTGTCAAATAATGATTTATCTTGAACTAAGAGCTCATATTCACTGTCAAACAATGATTTATCCTGAACTAAGAGCTCATATTCACTGTCAAATAATGATTTATCTTGAACTAAGAGCTCATTTTCACTGTCAAATAATGATTTATCATGAACTACTAAGAGCTCATATTCACTGTCAAACAATGATTTATCATGAACTAAGAGCTCATATTCACTGTCAAATAATGATTTATCTTGAACTAAGAGCTCATATTCACTGTCAAATAATGATTTATCATGAACTAAGAGCTCATTTTCACTGTCAAATAATGATTTATCATGAACTAAGAGCTCATATTCACTGTCAAACACTGATTTATCCTGATCTAAGAGCTCATATTTACTGTCAAACAATGATTTATCTTGAACGAAGAGCTCATATTCACTGTCAAACAATGATTTATCCTGAACTAAGAGCTCATATTCACTGTCAAACAATGATTTATCATGAACTAAGAGCTCATATTCACTGTCAAATAATGATTTATCTTGAACTAAGAGCTCATATTCACTGTCAAATAATGATTTATCTTGAACTAAGAGCTCATATTCACTGTCAAATAATGATTTATCATGAACTAAGAGCTCATATTCACTGTCAAATAATGAATTTATCTTGAACTAAGAGCTCATTTTCACTGTCAAATAATGATTTATCCTGAACTAAGAGCTCATATTCCACTGTCAAACAATGATTTATCATGAACTAAGAGCTCATATTCACTGTCAAACACTGATTTATCCTGATCTAAGAGCTCATATTTACTGTCAAACAATGATTTATCTTGAACGAAGAGCTCATATTCACTGTCAAACAATGATTTATCATGAACTAAGAGCTCATATTCACTGTCAAATAATGATTTATCTTGAACTAAGAGCTCATATTCACTGTCAAATAATGATTTATCTTGAACTAAGAGCTCATATTCACTGTCAAACAATGATTTATCCTGAACTAAGAGCTCATATTCACTGTCAAATAATGATTTATCTTGAACTAAGAGCTCATATTCACTTTCAAATTATGATTTATCCTGAACTTAGAAGTCATATTCACTATCAAATAATGATTTATCTTGAACTAAGAGCTCATATTCACTATCAAATAATGATTTATTTTGAACTAAGAGCTCATATTCACTGTCAAACAATGATTTATCATGAACTAAGAGCTCATATCACACTGTCAAATAATGATTTATCATGAACTACTAAGAGCTCATATTCACTGTCAAACAATGATTTATCATGAACTAAGAGCTCATATTCACTGTCAAATAATGATTTATCTTGAACTAAGAGCTCATATTCACTGTCAAATAATGATTTATCATGAACTAAGAGCTCATTTTCACTGTCAAATAATGATTTGTCATGAACTACTAAGAGCTCATATTCACTGTAAACAATGATTTATCATGAACTAAGAGCTCATATTCACTGTCAAATAATGATTTATCTTGAACTAAGAGCTCATATTCACTGTCAAACAATGATTTATCATGAACTAAGAGCTCATATTCACTTTCAAACAATGATTTATCCTGAACTAAGAGCTCATGTTCACAATCAAACAATGATTTATCATGAACTAAGAGCTCATATTCACTGTCAAATAATGATTTATCTTGAACTAAGAGCTCATATTCACTGTCAAATAATGATTTATCATGAACTAAGAGCTCATATTCACTGTCAAATAATGATTTATCATGAACTAAGAGCTCATTTTCACTGTCAAATAATGATTTATCATGAACTAAGAGCTCATATTCACTGTCAAATAATGATTTATCATGAACTAAGAGCTCATTTTCACTGTCAAATAATGATTTATCTTGAACTAAGAGCTCATATTCACTGTCAAATAATGATTTATCATGAACTAAGAGCTCATATTCACTGTCAAATAATGATTTATCTTGAACTAAGAGCTCATTTTCACTGTCAAATAATGATTTATCCGGAACTAAGAGCTCATATTCACTGTCAAACAATGATTTATCATAAACTAAGAGCTCATATTCACTGTCAAACACTGATTTATCCTGATCTAAGAGCTCATATTTACTGTCAAACAATGATTTATCTTGAACGAAGAGCTCATATTCACTGTCAAACAATGATTTATCATGAACTAAGAGCTCATATTCACTGTCAAATAATGATTTATCTTGAAATAAGTTCTCATATTCACTGTCAAATAATGATTTATCTTGAACTAAGAGCTCATATTCACTGTCAAACAATGATTTATCCTGAACTAAGAGCTCATATTCACTGTCAAATAATGATTTATCATGAACTAAGAGCTCATATTCACTGTCAAACAATGATTTATCATGAACTAAGAGCTCATATTCACTGTCAAATAATGATTTATCATGAACTAAGAGCTCATATTCACTGTCAAATAATGATTTATCTTGAACTAAGAGCTCATATTCACTGTCAAATAATGATTTATCTTGAACTAAGAGCTCATATTCACTATCAAATAATGATTTATTTTGAACTAAGAGCTCATATTCACTGTCAAACAATGATTTATCATGAACTAAGAGCTCATATTCACTGTCAAATAATGATTTATCTTGAACTAAGAGCTCATATTCACTGTCAAATAATGATTTATCTTGAACTAAGAGCTCATATTCACTGTCAAATAATGATTTATCATGAACTAAGAGCTCATATTCACTGACAAATAATTATTTATCATGAACTAAGAGCTCATATTCACTGTCAAATAATGATTTATCTTGATCTAAGAGCTCGTATTCACTGTCAAACAATGATTTATCCTGAACTAAGAGCTCATATTCACTGTCAAATAATGATTTATCATGCACTAAGAGCTCATATTCACTGTCAAACAATGATTTATCCTGAACTAAGAGCTCATATTCACTGTCAAATAATGATTTATCATGAACAAAGAGCTCATATTCACTGTCAAACAATGATTTATCATGAACTAAGAGCTTATATTCACTGTCAAACAATGATTTATCCTGAACTATGAGCTCATATTCACTGTTAAACAATGATTTATCATGAACTAAGAGCTCATATTCACTGTCAAATAATGATTTATCATGAACTAAGAGCTCATATTCACTGTCAAATAATGATTTATCCTGAACTACGAGCTCATATTCACTGTCAAATAATGATTTATCTTGAACTAAGAGCTCATATTCACTGTCAAATAATGATTTATCATGAACTAAGAGCTCATATTCACTGTCAAATAATGATTTATCCTGAACTAAGAGCTCATATTCACTATCAAATAATGATTTATCCTGAACTAAGAGCTCATATTCACTGTCAAACAATGATTTATCTTGAACTAAGAGCTCATATTCACTGTCAAACAATGATTTATCGTGAACTAAGAGCTCATATTCACTGTCAAATAATGATTTATCATGAACTAAGAGCTCATATTCACTGTCAAACACTGATTTATCCTGATCTAAGAGCTCATATTCACTGTCAAACAATGATTTATCATGAACTAAGAGCTCATATTCACTATCAAATAATGATTTATCCTGATCTAAGAGCTCATATTTACTGTCAAATAATGATTTATCCTGAACTAAGAGCTCATATTCACTGTCAAATAATGATTTATCGTGAACTACGAGCTCATATTCACTGTCAAATAATGATTTATCCTTAACTAAGAGCTCATATTCACTATCAAATAATGATTTATCCTTAACTAAGAGCTCATATTCACTATCAAACAATGATTTATCCTGAACTAGGAGCTCATATTCACTGTCAAATAATGATTTATCATGAACTAAGAGCTCTTATTACTCGGATAGCCGAGTCTAGGTTTCCCGCGATATTATTTTTGGGGGGGAGATTTGGCCCCAACAGGCTTTGCGAAACTCAACGTCGTACCGAGGCTTTTCACCCGCTCGGCGGACTATATTACATTTACATGACTGTGGATTCGAACCAAGTGTTTTTGCCAGCGATTGCTTGGAAGAAAGTGTTCGTTATGTTCAGTTATGTGGCTGGGCAGTATCTTGTTCTTGAATACGCTCACAATGCTTACAATCGCACACGCCGATCGCGGTAAACCTACTCTAAAAGATGCCCAGCGATTTCGAAACGGGTTGGTCCTCGGGTTGGTCCGCGATCTGATGAAAACTTATATGAATGCCAATCTTACAAAACTAATTAACAATTAGACAACGAGCCCCGGAGCCGAGTTGACTATCGCTCATAGAAAACAAGGGCGAGTTGTCTAATTGTTTTAGTATAAATTTACAACTTTCTAACCCAAGAAATAACTTTTATTTCGCATTTTTCATGGCAAAAAGTAAATATTCTTTCGAAATCAGGCGACTTTTTCCGCAGAGGTTTATATCAGCGGATAGTAACTCCTGCGATAGCCAATCAAAATTAGGATTTGTGATATAAACTTGTCAATTTATACTAAAAACGAATATAAACTTGAATACAACGTTACCTGTGTCATTGAATTGCTCAAATGATGTAAATAGAAGCACAAAGAACTTACTTGACGAAGCCAAGTTGCAAGTGTCAGGTAAACATTTACCCGAGGAGACTCGACATTATAATATATGCTGTATGGAAATTATACATTTGTATTGAGGTAACTTATTAATATTTATGATTTGTTTTATTGTTGCCTATATTGTTTATTGTGTTACAAATGTCGTGCAAAATAAATTCGATGTGATTCAACATATCGTTTCATCAAGTATGTATTTTATATTATCAATTGTTCATGTCTCATGAACAGTCGCATGTTTTGCCTAATAATTCAGAAAGCACGTTGCCATCGAATAATCCTGCTTCTCTTATTGTACCTGTATATATGAGAATGTAAAAAGTTCCCAGTTATCAGTACAAGTTTCCGCTGATATTGACCCCGAGACTTTAAAAACAAAGGAATGTAGATCTCGTTATGCTAAATTTATTGTGATTGAGGTAAACAAGCGCCACTGTACCCATCTATACTATTGCAAATGGTTCACTTAAAATATTTGATTTACATGCAAGATATTCATTCGGCATGGCCCACCCTCGTGGAACATGTGTATTGTTAGAAGTAAATTCAGTTATCGACTTGGTAGAATATTTCAAAAATTTATATAAACCTGATGTTTTATTTGAGATTAAAGGGCAAAGGCATTGAAATTACTGTTGCACAATTTACACAAATTACAAAAATACATACAAGCACATCTGAATCAGGTCACTGTTCATCGACATGTGACAATGAGATATCCTATTCGATTTGCTTTTCTACTATTACAGCATGTACTTACTGGAATGATCTGACATTGGGTGCTATTGCAGAACATATGGTGTGTTTTTTTACAAAAATTCCTTAACAGTTGGAAATGAGTTTACATGTGATTATTTACCACAAACAGTAACATTAAGGCATCATTGCCATTGGGGTTGTACAACTACGCAGTTGAAGTTGTGAGTTACAGCACCTGCAACCACCAATTTAATACTGGTGTATATTAAATGACCTTATAACATCGACATAATATGGTATTAATTAAAGAAACAGCAAACCCAATTAACACTGGCGTCTGAAGTAAAGGGCCTCTACGACCACACAGTTGGATTTGTGACACTAGCTAAACCATCAACCACCAATTTACTACTCTGGTATTAAATGACTTTGACATAACTGGTATCATAATTATAATGACAGAGAAGACAAATTAACACTGGAGTGGAGTAAAGTGCTAAAGGCATTTAATATCAATGCACAGTCAACCAAGTCAACAGTCAGACAGAAATTCACTGGCATAATTCCCATCACTAGCACGTACGCCATTGAAAATATTATGATTCATGATTACAAACTCAGTGGAATTTCAAGTCACCATTATGCAGCCAAAGAAATTACCACATTCCAATGTCCACCAAAATAACTTTGCTTTAACCACATGCATGCTTGAATCGATGGAATGCATTGTGATTGTAACATTGCCATTATCAAACCAAGCAACTGTCAACAAAGATCAAAGCTGCAAACTTGATTCATTACATATGTGTTGCCATTCGTACTGTACATCTCACTTTTATAAATAATTTTCATGTGGAGTTATTAAAGTAGACTATAAATAGCAAAAATGGTCTGAATATATCGAACATAAACAGTGTGACTGTCTTATTACAAATCATCAGATGTATGTCATAAATAAATCATTATCCTGGTCCAAATATCCAATAAAAAATGAAAATTGTGAACACTATCAAAACAGTGTATAAACAGCAACTGAAATTAACTAGAATATATGTACACAAAATGTCACAATACTGTGTCATGTACTTCACTTCAGTTTAATAATTGACAGTAAAATACCATATACAGTAAATGTTGTCCAGATCTAGGTTCTCCATACGTGGTGACGTGTACGACATTTGGCGATTGTGATACGACAATATACCGACAGCTTTTTGAATGCTTGGTCACTTTTCCAATTTCAATATGGTGGATGGTTATTTTTCAAGCAGCAAGACAGCAAGTGTATTTCGTACTAATTTCTAAACAAATTGTAAATTTTGATGTTATATAATGTCGTTTTCTGACAATCAGAATTCTGTAAAATCTTCCCCCAAAGTCCAGGAAATGGCATTTCAGAGACTCTAGATTTAAACATTTTCTGGGGGAGCATGCCCCCGGACCCACCTAGAAAACTCGCGCCTATGGCGCTGGACTCGTGTCTTCGGCACTTGTACTAGGGGGCCTTCACAAATTTTGAACCGGAGGGTCATAATTTTCTGGACTGGTGTTTTGGCCCCCTGATATAACGTTACGCCACTGCCACAAGCCGCCCGCGGAGAGCCGGCTCGCAGGCTATCCGAGTTAACGCCTAGCGGGCGTTATTACATCGAGTCGGTTTCCTTTGATGTACCGCGGGATGTATGCGCCATACATCCCTATGAATACGAATAAGATAAGAAACGAAGAAAAAACTAGGAAAATCTTTGTCCAAGGTGGACAAAATCGACAAAACTTTGTTGGAAACCTCCTCAATGTAATAATAAGTCAGATAAACACCTCGAACGTCGAGATTTATGCGATATACAGCCCTCGGACACTACGCGTCCTCGGGGCTGTATGCCGCATAAATCCCTCGTTCTCGGTGTTTATCTATTACATATTCACTGTCAAATAATGATTTATCGTGAACTAAGAGCTCATATTCACTGTCAAACAATGATTTATCCTGAACTAAGAGCTCATATTCACTGTCAAATAATTATTTATCCTGAACTAAGAGCTCATATTCACTATCAAACAATGATTTATCTTGAACTAAGAGCTCATATTCACTGTCAAACAATGATTTATCATGAACTAAGAGCTCATATTCACTGTCAAATAATGATTTATCATGAACTAAGAGCTCATATTCACTGTCAAATAATGATTTATCCTGAACTAAGAGCTCATATTCACTGTCAAACAATGATTTATCATGAACTAAGAGCTCATATTCACTGTCAAATAATGATTTATCCTGAACTAAGAGCTCATATTCACTGTCAAATAATGATTTATCATGAACTAAGAGCTCATATTCACTGTCAAATAATGATTTATCCTGAACTAAGAGCTCATATTCACTGTCAAACAATGATTTATCATGAACTAAGAGCTCATATTCACTGTCAAATAATGATTTATCCTGAACTAAGAGCTCATATTCACTGTCAAATAATGATTTATCATGAACTAAGAGCTCATATTCACTGTCAAATAATGATTTATCCTGAACTAAGAGCTCATATTCACTGTCAAACAATGATTTATCATGAACTAAGAGCTCATATTCACTGTCAAATAATGATTTATCTTGAACTAAGAGCTCATATTCACTGTCAAATAATGATTTATCCTGAACTAAGAGCTCATATTCACTGTCAAACAATGATTTATCATGAACTAAGAGCTCATATTCACTGTCAAATAATGATTTATCATGAACTAAGAGCTCATATTCACTGTCAAATAATGATTTATCTTGAACTAAGAGCTCATATTCACTGTCAAATAATGATTTATCCTGAACTAGGAGCTTATATTCACTGTCAAACAATGATTTATGGGGCATAGTAAGCACATGCTAATACCAATCTACATTTTATGAAACTATCCTGCGATATTAAATGGGTATACTCTAAGTCATTTTTTTTAATTACAATTTCGAAGAAGTGAGTAGTTTTTAATTACTTTTTCAAAACAGAAGCTGTAGTGAACATTCAATTTTCAAGAAGTGAGTAGTTTTTAATTACTTTTTCAAAACAGAAGCTGTAGTGAACTACAATTTTCAAAAACTGAGTAGTTTTTAATTACTTTTTAAAATAGAAGCTGTAGTGAACTACAATTTTCAAGAAGCCAGTGAGTAGTTTTTTATTACTTTTTCAAAACAGAAGCTGTAGTGAACTACAAATTTTAATAAGTGAGTAGTTTTTCATTACTTTTTTAAAACAGAAGCTGTAGCGAACTACAATTGTCAAGAAGTTAGTAGTTTTTCATTGTAGAACTACAATTTTCAAGAAGTTAGTAGTTTTTAATTACTTTTTAAAACAGAAGCAAAAGTGAACTACAATTTTCAAGAAGCGAGTAGTTTTTATTACTTTTTCATAACTGAAGCTATAGTGAACTACAATTTTCAAGAAGTGAGTAGTTTTTAATTACTTTTTTAAAACAGAAGTTGTAGTGAACTACGATTTTCAAGAAGTGAGTGGTTTTTCATTACTTTTTTAAAACAGAAGCTGTAGCGAATTACAATTTTCAAGAAGTGAGTAGTTTTTCATGGCTTTTTTAAAACAGAAGTTGTAGTGAACTACAATTTTCAAGGAGTGAGTAGTTTTTAATTACTTTTTTAAAACATAAGCTATAGTGAACTACAATTTTCAAGAAGTGAGTAGTTTTTAATTACTTTTTTAAAACAGAAGCTGTAGCGAACTACAATTTTCAAGAAGTGAGTAGTTTTTTATTACTTTTTCAAAACAGAAGCTGTAGCGAACTACAATTTTCAAGAAGTGAGTAGTTTTTTATTACTTTTTTAAAACAGAAGCTGTAGTGAACTACAATTTTCAAGAAGTGAGTAGTTTTTAATTACGTTTTTAAAACAGAAGCTGTAGTGAACTACAATTTTCAAGAAGTGAGTAGTTTTTTATTACTTTTTCATAACTGAAGCTATAGTGAACTACAATTTTCAAGAAGTGAGTAGTTTTTAATTACTTTTTTAAAACAGAAGCTGTAGCGAACTACAATTTTCAAGAATTGAGTAGTTTTTAATTACTTTTTTAAAACAGAAGCTGTAGTGAACTACAATTTTCAAGAAGTGAGTAGTTTTTAATTACTTTTTTAAAATATAAGTTGTAGTGAACTACAATTTTCAAGAAGTGAGTAGTTTTTTATTACTTTTTTAAAACAGAAGCTGTAGCGAACTACAATTTTCAAGAAGTGAGTAGTTTTTAATTACTTTTTTAAAACAGAAGCTGTAGTGAACTACAATTTTCAAGAAGTGAGTAGTTTTTAATTACTTTTTTAAAATATAAGTTGTAGTGAACTACAATTTTCAAGAAGTGAGTAGTTTTTTATTACTTTTTTAAAACAGAAGCTGTAGTGAACTACAATTTTCAAGAAGTGAGTAGTTTTTAATTACTTTTTTAAAATATAAGTTGTAGTGAACTACAATTTTCAAGAAGTGAGTAGTTTTTTATTACTTTTTTAAAATATAAGTTGTAGTGAACTACAATTTTCAAGAAGTGAGTAGTTTTTTATTACTTTTTTAAAACAGAAGCTGTAGTGAACTACTGTACAATTTTCAAGAAGTGAGTAGTTTTTAATTACTTTTTTAAAATATAAGTTGTAGTGAACTACAATTTTCAAGAAGTGAGTAGTTTTTTATTACTTTTTTAAAACAGAAGTTGTAGTGAACTGCAATTTTCAAGAAGCGAGTAGTTTTTTATTACTTTTTCATAACTGAAGCTATAGTGAACTACAATTTTCAAGAAGTGAGTAGTTTTTAATTACGTTTTTAAAACAGAAGCTGTAGTGAACTGCAATTTTCAAGAAGTGAGTAGTTTTTTATTACTTTTTCAAAACAGAAGTTATAGTGAACTACAATTTTCAAGAAGTGAGTAGTTTTTTATTACTTTTTCAAAACAGAAGCTATAGTGAACTACAATTTTTAAAAAGTGAGTAGATTTTTATTACTTTTTCAAAACAGAAGCTGTAGTGAACTACAATTTTCAAGAAGTGAGTAGTTTTTTCTTTACTTTTTCAATACAGAAGCTGTAGCTGTAGTGAACTACATTTTTTCAGTGACGAAATAGTTAGCTACTTTTTGGGAAAATTGCACAATCGCTTTTCGCTAGTTTTCGAATTTGTCATCAGTCAAAGGTACAAATTTGTCATCACCAAATTACACTATTCCGCGGCTTAGGGTCTGTTTGTAATATCTCAGTAACCTGGGTTTCCCGCTTGCCTAGACGAATTATTTGTTGCGTTCATACAGTAGTGTGGTTTTCTTGAGTATTAGGTCGTATATATGTTATTTACCGAATGGGAGGTCTGTATATAAAAATATTTGCCCGAGATTTCAGAAACTGCAGCCCGAGACCGTAGGCCGATGGTCGTTTTATGAGACCAAGGGCAAATATTTTTCTATGAGGATCAGCCAAAACGGTAAAGTTAAAGCAAAACGGTTTAGTTCGAGACCCATCCACACGCATACGTTTTCCTAGCATTTTCATATTGTTTCAGGTAATGGGACCATTGTTTTCTGCTCGCCTGTGGACTTACCCTGCAGGGTGCCAGTGGTTCTTCGTCGCTCATTGGGGATAACGGGGGCAACTGAGGACTGATGAAAACGCTATACGTGTGGACATGGACTTAATTGAATCAAAGTATGTATTAGTTTCCATTTAATAAAGAAAAATCCAATAATAACGGAAAAATCCAATAATAAAGAAAAATCACCATTAAATTGTTTATAGCATTTAGGATTCCGTGACCATGGTCCGCCCGCTTAGGCAGCCAATCAAATTGCAGGAATGCCTATAGGATTTCACCCTTTCACCATTAAAGCCCGTTTTCCACTAGGCGACATTTTTCGCGCGAAGCGACTTTTTCTTTTGTCTCATAAGCTCTCTGCTGGAACTAATTAGAAATATTTTCAATTTGAACAATAGAAAGTCGCTTCGCGCGCAAAAAGTCGTCTAGTGGAAAATGGGCTTAATAACAAAAAATAATTAGTTACGACTTATTGAATCCTTCGATTTCCAGTGGAGAAATAGTTCGTGCCATTTTCGAAACGGTAGCTGTAGTCAGTATAGCGAACTACATTTGTTGACAAGTAGTGATAATTGGAGCTGACTCCATTTTTTTAAAGTAGCTGTAATTTACAAAATATGTGTAGTCAACCCACCAATATTGGCCATTGTTGAATATTATAACACTATAGTTTAGTCAACACTATAGTTTAGTCAACACTATAATTTAGTCTTCTAATTCTTTATTCAGCTTTCATTTTCCGGATCAAATAAGCTCCAATCCTGCAGAAACTCCGAAAGACTTCTTCCGCTGTATAATCCAACACTAACGCCAAGCGACGCACAAAATCCAATCTTTAAAATTCCATACGACGTCTGATGTGGTCTCGGTTTGAAAGCCTGTGATTGTGTCACCACCAATTGTCCTGTCAGCGTCGAAGCACGCGGCAAACCTCCAGCGATCATGATTTTCTGCGAAGTAAAACCTCTCAAAAGAGCTCGCATGTCTCCCACAATTGTAGTAGTATCGCTTCTGTCAATACGTTTAGTGAAACTGCACGTTGCCTCCCAAAGAACAAATTGCGGTTTTTGCTTGCATGGAGGTTAGCTACATGACGCTGGAATTCTAAACCGCACCATTTCACTAAATTAATCGTTAACTTCATCAATGAATCTCATTTGTGTACAGCCAGTGGAGATTTAGATCAATAAACTCTCTGACGAAGGGCCTTCGCTCGAAACGTTATACCTACCCAATATTCAGTATTTTCGATTAATATACCATGGCGTTCGAAAATAATTGAGACGGCCCGCAAAAAGTCAAGGTTCGCATACACTAGACAGGAAAGAAAGACGTTATATCGGATGTGGTTACATGTATAATCATCTATACAGTGCCGCGCGGTTTTCGGCACCGGTTCAGCTACGCGACAAGCTGGAGCCATCCTTGATTTCAGTTGGGTTTTCTATATATATTTATAATCTTTGGCACCTTTCTTGATACCTTTTACCTCGCCACTTAATTACAGGATGTGAGGGACAGGCAAAAACATTGCACAATGATCCAACAATGAAATACGAAGAGAGTTTTCTCTGAATTTTAAGTGATCTGTCTCACTTATCTGCATATGAGATTGCAGGGCCATAGCAAGAGAAAGTCAATTGGGGGGGGGGGGGGCGGTAATGGGAGTGCACTGCTTTGGGGGTCCGGGGCATGCCCCCGGGAAATGTTTGAAATTAGGATATGTGAAATAGGATTTTCTGACTTCTGAGAGTAATTTCTAACAAGTTTAAACGTATCCAAACTGGCAAGAAATCGCCAGAGCAAATTATTGGGGGGGGGGGGGGGGGCGTGCCTCCGGCCCTACCACCTGCTACGGCCATGGATTGGCAACTACCACTCATCCGTGTCGCCTTTTGATTGGCTGTTTGATAAGTTCGAACACGCGTGTTGCCATTTGATTGGCTGTTAAATAAGTTCGGACAACAAACAGCCAATCAAAAGGAGACACGCATGAGTGGTAGCTGTCGTGCGGAAAGGTCTATTGAAGCCGGAAGTAGCTCACGTCGACCGCCATATTGGAGAGACCCCCTTCAGAACCACTTTTTGAGACTACGCTATATCTGTCATTTGATTTGTTAAGATGCCAAGATGAATCAGTTGTCTAAGATTTTCATGTACTTTACCACACAAACTACGGCTCTGTAACAGAAACTACATATAGAGCAAGTGATCTCTCCAAGATGGCCGCTACAGTATCGCTGATCTCAGTGGTTTAGACATAATTCCATAACTCTCTCTTCGTATTTCACTGTTGAATCACTATGTATATAATGTCTTTGTGTGTCCCTGACTTGACGTCAATAGTAAACCGAATTTATTATTTATTTATTTAATTATTAAGCTTCGCCAGCTGAATGTATATGTTCACATGCATTTACGGTATATACTTCATGGTAACACTAGACCGGATTTCCATCTGTTTTTTATACCCCTAACCGTAACCCTAATCCTAACCCTAATCCTAACCCTAATAATAACCGTAAAATATGGTGGGAGACTATATGTATTGTTACCATGAAGTATATCCCGCATTTACACAATTATGGACACACAAAACATATTCATACATATATGGGTTCTATACTCGGCGAATTTCCAGAGTATTTAGCACTTCGTTATCGTACGGAAAGATAAACACAAACGCGCAATGCACGACGGTTGACACTCACACTAAGTATTTTTCGAAATATAGGGTGCTTTTCATGAAGGACCTCCAAATAACATTACAATGAATTTTAATTAACAAACTATATATAAAAGATCAAAACCTATTTAAGTATACATAATTTAAAAGCATAAAAAAGTTATCAATATTCTAAAAAGATTTGTTCGAAGATTTCCAGTAATTAGTTTTAAAAGCATTGAATGAACAAGAACTTTTAACATACAAAGGAAGGTTATTCCATTCCTTAATAAATAAAAAATTAGATCTACATTGGCCCAGTTAGTTTTACATATGGTAATACCCTATTATTCCTAAAACGAGTTTCATATGAATGAACTTGAAAATTACATATATTGTCCAGTTGAAAATCAATCATCTTATTTAAAACTTTAAAAACAAATGCAGAGCGATGGAAAAGTCTTCTTTCTTTTAAGGGTTTCCATTTTAGAGATTCAAGTGCCAAAGAACTTGATGATTGATTAGGCATATCCAAAATAATCTTGGCAGCCTTATTTTGTAAAAGTTGAATTCTATCCATCAGACGTGTTGTTACATCTGTCGGCCCAGACTATATCTCCATAATCAAAAAGAGGCAATATAATGGTATTGTAAACCAATTTTCTTGAATATAATGGCAGCAGGAACTTAATTCTCTTTAAAATACCCAGTCTCTGGATTATTTTAGCTTGAATATGATCAATATGATCAGTCCATGTCAGATTTTCATTGATGACAACACCAAGATACTTAAAATTATCAACTCTGTGAAGCAGTTCCTCATCAATCACAAGATTTAAGTTTTCAAGACCATTTAGCCGTCGAGATCCTCCAATTACCATAAATTTAGACTTTGTGGTATTTAAAGTAAGTTTGTGGGAATTGAGCCAGTCTTTAATGCCGCACAGGTCTTCATTTAGTTTCCTCTGTAATTCTTGGGTAGATGTAGCCGAACAATAAATGGCCGTATCATCGGCAAACAATGAGGCTACACTATAATTCAACCTTTCAGATATATCATTAATGTAGACAAGGAATAAAAGTGGTCCGAGTACACTACCTTGAGGAACTCCTGTAGTCACTATCCTGGAAGACGAGATGGCATTTCCGAGAACTGTTCTTTGAGTACGATTGTTAAGATATGACTTAAACCACTTGATCGAAACATCATCCACACCAGTAGCTTTCAATTTGCGCAGAAGAATTGAGTGATTCACCGTATCAAACGCCTTTTTGAGGTCTAGGTAAACAACTCCAGACACTGTACCATGTTCCATGTTGTTTAGAATATCAAGTAAACTCTAGTAAGGCACTGGATGTTGATCTATTATGACGAAAATCATATTGTCTGATATGAAGAAATTTATTCTCTTGTAAATAACTATGTAGTTGACTATGGACAGCACGTTTGATAATCTTGCTGACTGTTGGCAACACAGATATTGGTCGGTAGTTATTACAATCATCACGATCTCCGCTTTCTTTGTACAATGGCATAACTTTAGCCGATTTCCAACTTTTAGGGAATTGACAAGTTTCGAGTGATAAGTTAATAAGTTTCATGAGAACAGGAGCAACTATTTCACACGAATCCTTAAGTAATCTTGCTGTTATCTTATCTAATCCTACGGCTTTGTTACATTTAAGATTATTTAATTGATAACATACATACTCCAGCGATATCGGGCTTAATGTAAACAAAGAATTTGTTTTATATTCAAAATTAATTTGATCATTGTTTCCGCTAAATACTTTCCCTAGATTTTGTCCAATGGTTATTAAAAATCTTAACAATATCCTCAAGCTTACTAAATATTTTGTTCTTAGATCTAATAGCCTGAACACCTTTGGTACACTTAGAATTGGGCAGTACTTGCTTCAGTGATCTCCACATGCGAGTACTGTCCGACTTTGAATCCTCAATCAATTTATTGAAGTATTCTGACTTGAGCCTTTTATCTTCCCTATTAGCATAATTTCGCAATTTCCGGTACATGCTCCAATGATAAGGTGAATTATTCTTGAGACATTTCTTGTGATGGTAGTCACGGTCCCGACGGACTTCCAGAAGATTAGAATTTATCCAAGGTGTTTTATGTCCTTTCAATCTTCTTTTTTGTATTGGAGCATGACTGTCAGCAACATCAATAAACAGTTTTTCCCACAGGAGTGCAGCATCATCAACACTGGTCACCACATCAATAATACTCCAAGGTACATTGGATAGATCGTTTAAAAAAGCATTTTTTTCATATCGTTTGAAAGATCTTGTTTCACAAATTTGCGGCAGAACTTTCGGAATACCACTCTTTAATACACAAAATATTATGTTGTGATCACTAATGGAGCTGTTTAAGACATCGCATTGAACAATTTTATGTTCACAGCTGACACAAATAAGATCTATTAACGTTTGAGAATTTTCAGTTATCCTTGTTGGTTTCTTGATTATCTGGTGAAGATCATTTAGCAGCAGGCAGGAGCGAAGCTTTTGTTTCATTGATTTTTGTCGTCGAGAATCAAAATCAACGTTAAAATCACCCAGAACAACAATATCATGTGAATCAAGACTAGCAGTTTCCAGTGAATGATTAAATATAGTAATAAACTGATCAATATCATCGTCAGGAGGCCTATAATAGGATCCGATCAATAGTGGTTTTCCTTTAGAGCGGCCAATTTCAATCCAAGCACATTCGATGTCACCATTTAAGTCATTTCTCAAAGAATAATTAACTGCGTCTCTTATGTAAACAATTACTCCTCCACCCATAGTTTTTCGATTGCTTACTCTATCCTTCCTTACAAAACTATATCCCGGGACTGACAATTCATTATCTTGTATATTTGAGGTAAGCCAGGTTTCAGAAAGTGAGAAAACATCAAGATGAAAATCAGAGAGAAAATCTCTTATGGAATCAAGCTCATTATAGAGTCTGTTTACATTTAAATGACCAATTTTGAAGCCGCGTAATAACTTGGGATAAATCTTTTCATCAATCAGTGCCGTGTCTTGTGATCGACTGGAGTTGAGGTACATGTCTTCTTGCGCAGTAGCAAAGGGGCAAAAGCAATTCATACAAATCCAATTGGCGGAAGGATGACTTAGTTGAACATACTCACTGTTCTTCATGTTAATGCATTTCGCATGAAACCAAGCGTCACATTCGTCGCACTGTATGGCTCTTTGGTTCCTTCTACATATTTTACCACAGACTATACACAGATCTTGAACTGGTCCAGGGTTCGTACTAATATCCCCTGCAAGCAGGACAAGGTTTGTAGCAAATAATGTAGCCTTCACCAGATGAAGTACGGCTGCTGCTTTCACTGCAGGCGAGATGACAGATGCACAGTGGCGACGAGATAATCCAGAATTTCGGCTTGGATATTGTTTTAGATCATTTTGTGTAATATATGGGTGGGTAATGAGACCTACACCGGTGTTGAATATTGTAAATAGTTGGCAAACAGTATTTTGAGCATGACGGATACCAAAACAATTATATCACATGGATGACACTGATGATTGACATGGCTGGTGGAGTCGAAGGGCGGTGATGGTGATGGTGTGTTTTGCGAGTGGAGCAATTGGATGTTTGAATAGAAACGCGTGTATTTGTGGTTGTTCGTATAAGGCAACCCTCGACACATTTCGACCTAACAGTCTTCTTCAGGAGGGATTTTTAAGGGATTTGGGTGTGAGTGCAAATATGTTGTAAGTATTGGTTATGCATGGCGATCGAAAGTGATGGTGATATATTTGGTGAACAAACGGTGATGTAGATGACGGAGTATAGATGATATTGGCTATGGCGATCAAAAGTGACGGTGAGATATTTGGTGAACGAACGGTGATGTAGATGACGGAATATAGATGATATTGGCCAAACCGAAATGTGAAGAAATTAGTTCTTACCAAATGTCTTGTTATTTCTTGACATGCCAACTCTCCCAGCCATTTCGGTTGTAGAATTTCGGTACGTTTTGAAATTGCCCTGATGATCCGTGCTCTACGTTTGCAATCAGTGAGCGAATAGGCTGATTGTGAATGTGAGTGTTGGTTATATGTGCGTGTGTGTGTATCACGTGATTGATTCATGAGTGATTGTGTCTGTGGTATGATGTAATTGAGAACAAGGTGTCTGTTTTGTATGAGATGTGATTATACCATTGGTCATGTGTATGGATTATGACAGTATGGATATGTCATATTGAAATCGAGTGTAGAAAGAGATTTACCGTAAATATAAGATATATATATATGTATAATATAATATAAAATGATTTGAAGTATAAGATATAGTGTAATGTGATGTAGTGTATATACAATATAGCATGTCATGTTTATATTGGACTATATATATGATTAATTCAGTTGAGTAAAATTAACAATGGTGGATTACTAGAGTATAAAGAAAGGCTGTATATCCCTGATACAGTATGTGTATCAGAATACTATTATTTATAAATTAAAGTGAGTAGTCCTAATCAGCATAGTTCATCAGAGGTAACACGAAATAAAATAGATAAAAATGAAACGATATAAAATTAAACAAGATATATCCAATCTCAACTAAAAAGTTCAGAATTATTGGTTATACAAAATACCAATATGAAGATTGCCGCCTGCATATCTTGTTTTTTAGAGAAGTTATCATTGCTACTCGATTCTGGTTATTTATCTTGTTGGGTTGGCAAATGTTTTTTCTTTATAATGGTTCCTTTATCATCATAAGGTTGTTTTTCATATACTTGGTTGAAGGTTGTCTTTTTGTTGACCTTTCTTTCTGCAGTTCGCTATCTGGTTAGTTTCCATTTCTCTTTCTTTAGTTTTTCTTGTTATTTTCTTTTTAGGTTCTCTTGTTATTTTTCTTTCTCTAGGTTTTCTTGTTATTTATTACCACCAAGTAATGTGTTGTATTGTCTGTTATGTTAGTTACTGGTCGTTAGTGTTGTTAGTAAGAAATTTAGAGTGTACCAGTTGGTCTTTAAGGTTCCTGTTGCGTTTGTAATGCGATTAGTGGTGTATTAGGCCATAAAATGTTAAGGGTTGGGTCGTTTTCTATAAGATGCCAGTGTTTGCGCAGTATTGATCCAATGTGGGTTGTGTTAGAGTTGAATGGTATGGAGAAAGGTTAGGGGAAACTTAGCATTAGTATTTTTGTTGTTAGAAGTGTTAGATATGTTAGTATTTCTGTTATTTTCTTGATATATTAGGTCATGCTGTGTATATTGTAAGGCTTTCTGGAATGCAGTATGTATTGTGTGTGGAGAGTATCCTCGATTGGTTAGTGTGATGCGTAGGTTGTCAAGATAGTTACGAAGTGTGTCATCTTTAGTAATGAGACGTCTGTATCGTAATGCTTGGCTGTATATGATGCTTGTTTTGCAGGAATTAGGATGGAATGAATTATGGTGCAATAAGAGTGTTCTATCTGTAGGTTTGATATAGATGTCTGATTCAAGTTGATTAGAGTCATTAATATATATTCTAGTGTCGAGAAAATGTACGGATTGGTGCGAGTGTTCGTATTCAAATTTTATAGTGCGATGGATGTTGTTCATGTATGAAAGGAACTCCATTAGTGATTAGTGTGTCAATTCCATGGGTCCAGATTGCAAAGATGTCATCGATGAACCTAATCCACTCAAGTGGAATCAGTCCACCAGGGGTACCTTGCAATATTCGTTGTTCCAGTTCACCCATGAATAGATTGGCATATGATGGTGCCATTGGAGAACCCATTGCGGTGCCATGTGTTTGAAGATATAGTATTGATTATTAAATTCAAAATAGTTGTTATAGAGTATAAGTGTTAGTACTTCTCGCATAAGGTTAATATCCTCGTTGGTGTTATTGTCGTTTATGAATTGGTTAATACAAGCATTAATCCCTTCTTCGTTGGGGATATTAGTGTAAAGGCTTTTGACGTCTATTGTGATTAGTATAATATTGTGCGGTAAAGTATTGTTGAGTCGAAAAATGCGTTGAAGAAATGTGGTGGAATCCTTGATGTATGATGGAATTTTATGGACTAGAGGTTTGAGGAAGTGATCCACAAATTTGGATAGCTTGACAGTCGGACCATCGCATCCAGAGATTATTGGTCTGCCTGGAATGTCAGCTTTGTAGATTTTGGGTAGTAGGTAAAGTGTAGGTGTTCGTGTGGGAATTGGGGGTAGTAGGAATTTGTAAGTGGTGTAATCAATGTGTCCTGATTGAAATATGTCATTAATGAACTTCTGAATTTTTGTTATTAGATTAGGAAGAGGATTAGTAGTGACGTGTTGGTAGTGCATTGTGTTACTGAGTTGTTTGGAGGCTTCGCATAGATAGTCATCTCGTGGCCAAATGACAATGGCCCCACCTTTCACCTTTGTCTGCTGGTTTTACAATTAATTCATTGTTATTTTGCAGATCTATTAGTGAGGCCATCTCCTCCCTCGAGTAATTTTTGTGTTGAGAGGCGTGATTAGTCTGATGTGTGGTGAGTTCCTGGTATATGTTTGATATATATTCTATGAGGTTTTCATTATCTGGTGCAGGAGGTGTGAAGCTGTTTCTTAATTTAAATGGATGGTTAGGTGTGTTGTTAGTGGAGTCTTTGAAGAAATATCTAGAATACATTTTACGACGGTATTGAAGGAATGAATTGTAGATAGTGATTTTGTTAGTGGGTTTAGGTGTAGTGACGTATTTGAGTCCTTTAGATAGTATTTTAGTAGTGACATTAGGAAGTGGTGTGTTAGAGAGATTGACTACGCTGTTGTTAACGTGTTGGTTGTGAATATCGGTATAGATTCTACTCTTGTTCTTGTGACGAAAATTGTTGTTGTTTCTTTAGTTTTAGTGTTAAGGTGTTGGCGTAGTTTACGTTTGCTAAGTGCAGGGGTTATTTGGGTTTGTATAGCTGTTGTTTGTGTTTGAAATAACTTGGAAGGTGTGTGTGCTTGAGAAAATTTTGGTGTGTATTATAGTGTGTATTTTGTGATGGGAGATTGAGGTATCTAGGTTGGTATCCGGGTGTTATAGGACGACTGGGAATTGATGTGTGTGGATGGTGTGGTACTGGAAAAGAGGCAATTGTTTAGTGGAAAGGCTTGTGTGCGTGGTGGTGTATGAACAGGAACTCGTAGTGGAGGATGTGTGTGTAGTGTGGCGTGTGGAGAAGGTTGCTGTATTGGAACACGTAATATAGGTGATTTTATTCTGGGTGGATTTGTTAAAATTATGTTAGTACTATTATGTGTTGCTGGGTAGTTTTCGGGTTAGTGGAGTGATACTATAATAGGTGTAGAGTCAGATTGCATGTGTGGTTACAATGTTATGAGGTGGAGTTTGATTGTGTGGGTTTATTGTGGCACGTGTGTTGGTGTTTGTGTGGTGTGATGTTAGTACGTTTGCGGCGCTTGTTAATAGGTTTAATTTTCTTTATCAGTTTCTGTTTTGTATATTTGTCCCCTATGTGATTAGTGACTCTTATGATGTTTGTAGCGAGTGTGCTAGTGTTGGAGTTTGCGTGCAGGTGTTGTTCTAATGATTCTATCCTAGTTATAGTGTTAGTTTTAGTGCGCGTGTGGAACTCAAGTAGAATGTCTAGGAGAGCGTTGGATGTGTCAGTTAACACCTTATCCCATTGCTCATTGAGGTCACTGGGTAACTTGACTCGACATTCTATTTTAGGCTTGATACCATGTGGTGTTGTGTTGTTAGTTTTGTGTTCGATTAGTTTGTGAACAGAAGAATTAGTTTTATTGAGATTATGCCGTTGTGTGTTGAGTATCTGGAAGGTGCTGTAAAGTTCTCTAGGAATGTTGTCAATAATATTTTTTATGTCAGATGGGTTAATGGGGTCATGTTCTGTGTGCTCGTTAGTGTTAGTGTTAGGTAGTCTTATTACTTGGGGTGTGATTTGGGTTAGTCCTTCAAGGCCACTTGATCGATTAGAATTATTGCTTAGATTGTTGGTGTTAGTGTCGGCGTCGAGATTCAGTAATTCGTTTTCCAAAAGTGCGTCAGGTTCGTCGGTGTCGTATTCCATGTCGGAGTTTAGGAGTTCGGATATGACTTCCTCCGGCATGTGTTCGTATGTTGATACTGCTTCGTGACTAGGTTCGTCCTGCATTGCAGTATCAATCAGTTGGTTAGTTGGTTCGTTGTCGTTGTTGTTAGTTGTATCAAGTGTTCTTATAGTATCAATTAGTTGGTTAGTTCCGTCGTCATTGTTGTTGGTAGTTGTACGTAGTGGTGGCACTAAAAATATGAACATAATTGAAACTATTATTTATCCGAAACTAATTGTATAAATATCTAAGAGTAGGATTCATTTTATTAAATGAGTAATAAACCAATAAAACAAACAATAATATAATAATATAGGTTGTTAAAATGGATGATCGCCTTGATATGTGGTTTAGATTGTTATCGAGTGGAACACAGCAACAAATGACAGCGTCTTAATGCAAGGAGATACTATAACCTCAATGTTTTTGACAACGGTGATATCTCGCATGATTTCTGTATATTATTTTAATTCCCGTTCGTTTGTTCGATCGCCAGATAACTCGGTTCAATTCAGCAAATATTACAAACGTGAAGTTCGATTTGGCAAGACTGTTGCTTGAATGGAAAATTTATAACTTCGCGAGGCTTGCTCTTTCGTGTAAATGTTGTTCGAATTAGATATATAGCGTTCAATTCAAATGGTCACATTGAATTTTGACATTATAAACGCGCCATATGATTACCATTTACCAATATGGCGTATGTTTATATTTTAATATTTTAAGGCTATATTATAACTTCGCGAGGCTTGCTCTTTCGAGTAAATGTTGTTCGAATTAGATGTATGGCGTTCAAGTGGTCATATTGAATTTTGACATTATAAACGCCCCATATGATTACCGTATGTTATTTTAATATTACAAGGCTATATGATCGCCTTAGCTTGATACGTGGTTTAGATTCTACATTCTATTTATTTGATCCTCTATGCTATAGAAAATTTCTAGCATCATTCTGCTCGTACCCACTGCTCCTGTGTCAGTCCAGAGGCAGCATTTATTAAAGAACTCCTAGTTTATACTATATCCAGATCTTTTGAGAATTTAGCAGCTTTCGTATTTATTTTTATTATCTCATTATAAACATGAATATTAATTGAATGAGCTTCAAGAACCGTGAAATATACAGGCGGATGGCTAAAACGGTGACTCAAAAGGACCTTTCTGATTTTGTCGGGTCTTATTTTTCGTTAGGTTAGGGTTAGCGACGGTTAGGGTTAGGTTAGGGTTAGTAGTTCTGCAAAATGTGAAAAGGTCCTTTTGAGTCATCCCTCTTAGCCTTCACCGAAATACAGACCGGCCTGAACCAATAGCAAAAATCCATGGACTTCCGGCTTGGAACCGAACCCCACTCTAACCAACACTCAACAAATTTTACTTAAAATTTCTATAACCCCAAAGACGATTTTCCTGTTGAATACAAACATTTTTATGATTTGAGCCTCGCGTTGATGTTCTATAAAGATTTTGTTTTGACATAACTGATAAGAGTACTCATTTAAAATTCAGCTACAGTCAACCCCAATTATTTATGTAATCTTTATCGAGCTATGCAATCTTTCATAATTTCATAATTTGATGCGTTTTTACACAAACTCCATAAAGTCATAAAATAATCATAACGTTCGATACCGGTTCCGTATAGATCGGAAAAGTACTTCTTAAGTAGTATTGGGCTTTACCGCCAAGACCCTGACTTTTCTCGGTAGAGGAAAACGCTTCCCATAATTATGCGGTGGGTCCAATATAAACATATCACTGTGAAATTAACAAATTTATTCATATTAAATTTACAAATTATTAAGTATCAGCTTCACTCGAAAGAATGTGCAACATCCAACAGTGTCTGATTATCGACGATTTTTTCCCGCGGTTTTCCTTTACTGCTGCCCATTGCTTTCTCTCGTTCATCAATGCGCTCCCACTGAGAGAACGACACTGGTGTTATCCCTGAAAAGATTAACATAAAAAAACGTTTTAACTCTCTAACTCCTAAGGCATAACCACTGCAAAAACTAATTATGATAATATTATAATAATTATATAATTGATGAGCGTATCAAATATAAAATCCTGCTTTTAACATTCAAAGCCCTTAACGACTTAGCACCTATTTATATTGGAGATATGCTATGTAAATATGCTCCTTCAAGACGACTCAGGTCATCCTCAAACAAACTACTGCAAGTACCCTGCAAGGCTGAAAACCTATGGTGAACGGACTTTCCTTGTTGTTGCGCCAAAACTATGGAACTCGCTACCTAAACTTGATTCGACAGTGCTCTTCTTTGGAAAGCTTTAAGACTGAAATTAAGACCTTTCTTTTTGAACAGCGATTTGATTGAACACTTAAATTAAACTTATATTACTATTCTTATACACTTTACATAAGAAAATTGTATAAATATTTTTCGATTATTGTTTTATTACTTTGTAAGCGCCATTGGGCTAGATGGAAATGGCGCTATAGAAATGTTTCTATTATAATTATTATTATTATAATAATTACAGAATCTACCTCGTGATTGAAGGATCTCGTCGATTGCAGCAAATCCCTTATGTTCTACTTGAATGCGAGGGACTTTTCCTAAGACGAGAAAGAAATTATAGAACATAACCATTTACACCAACAACTATATAACACACACCACTAATAACCCGTGATTAATAAAGAAACCACCGATTATGGTCGATACTTACCTTCTTTTAAATCGCTGATTACAATTTTCGCAGTTTCTCTACCTTCATCTAAGGTGCTTAGGATAACACCAGTCGGACCAGTTCGTACCCAGCCACAACAGTACACACCTATCAAGATGAATCATCAATCAACGATATATCGTTCCCAGGGCATTTTGCCTCCACGGTGGAAGCTCGGCGAAAATGGCCCTGGGATCGGCTGGTCACATGACACCCAGAATTTCTGGGTGTTTAGATATGATAATTTTTGTGGTCTTTGTTCCATTGCCTTTGTCTACTTTGTTGACCTGAATAATTGAGAAATATTCAATGCTCTTCAGAGTTGTTCATGTCAGCATTCGTCAGCATAAAAGCAGATAACAAACTTAATAATCCACCATACATCCATGGTTATCTCTTACAAAAGGTATGAAGAAGCATATATCTAATTTAGCGAAAGCTATCACTTCTAATTTGCTGTAAAATTTGAACAGCATTCAGATTTAGATGAATAAATTATACTCGGCCGAATTAATTGGTTCTATGACAAGCCAATCACATTATAGAATGAACCAGCCGATCCCAGGGCCATTTTCGCCGACCTTCCGCTGTGGAGGCAAAATGCCCTGGGTACGAGGTTGGTTAACTTACGTACAACTGACAAGTTTTCTGCTACCAGTACATCTAATGTACATTTAAACACTTAAAGAAAACAGGTCCCAATTTTCCGAATATTGCAATTTTGTAAAAGCCCCCCCCAAAAAAATACCACCTTCGCTATGGCCCTGGTTGTATACTCTACATACAGTTGAACAATATGTGAAGTGAGTTGTACATAGTTAATATTGCATCTTGTGTAACAAAATGTTTTGCTCTTTTTAGAACAGCGATATTTTTTGAATTTTTTCTGCATTGAGTATCGTTGTGTTATTTCCACTTCAGCGGGACCCGTTCTATCGTTTGGTCACCAATTACTGTATGTGGGTCATAGAATATTATACTTCTTTGACGTGTGACTTTACAATCATTAAATAAAAGCTATATAAGGCTAAGCTAAAAAGTATGCTATACTACTTCATATCTATTTACAAAATCTCGTTTAAATCTTTCAGTTTTGACTTTAGGAAGTAAAAATGTGTGTCCTCGCTCTCTAAGAGCTCTCCCTCGTTTGGGGGAAGTATAAGTCATATAAGACATGTTCAGTGTCACTAGTTATTCTATTAAATAGGTTCCTATTTCTCTTCTCAATAACATCCGATATTATAATGTTCTTTGATATGTATCCAAAGCGAAAAGCTCGCGTAAAGAAGCTATCGATAGGATCTAAATATTTGCTGTGAAAGGCAGAGCCCCAAACTTCTAATCCGTAGAGAAACAGTGACAATATTATTGAGTCGAATATTATTTTTAGTGTATCCATAAAATTTGAAAATTTAGTTTGTTGGCGATAAGCCATTTATGAACATTATCTAGATCAGTATTAATCTTGCATGCAATGTCTGCGGACGATCCCCCTTTATTATTACAGAGCCGTTAAGTTTACCTGGTTGTCCAGTAACATGACCATCACTAGTCGAACAAGACACCACACCACGTTGGTGGTTGAATGGTATGTCATCATCGATAGCAACACTGCGGTAACCGATACTTCGAAATATCTTGAAAAAACAAAGAGCCATATTTTGATGTTTAATTCAAATATGCCAACGCAATTTACGGATGAAAATTACTTGATGACGAAGGTCGTATATCAAGGCATTCGGTTTCATAGGCAATTTAGATATATAAAGTCACCACTAAATCACTAAATATGTGGTTATTATTAACTCACCAGACCACAGTTTAGAGTTTCTGTTTCCCCTGTTCTTTTAGCTCTTATAAAACCATCAGAAGTCTAAAACCAGAGAGCATACAAACTGTCAAACGACTAAATAGCAGTAGCAATTTTCATTTATTTAAAGAAGATAACGCAGCATAAGGTTGTCCTTTTCGTCCAATCACTGTTGCGATGAACAGAGACCCCTGACTGGAAAGTCGAATTAAAATAATAAAACAATAGAATCAATCACAAACAAACCAATGTCCTAACCATAACATGCACTTTGGTTCCATATAGCCAATCACAAAACCTGTTTATTTTAGGTACGTATTTCCAGATTTAACGTCGTTATCCGAGAAGTCGTGAAAGTCTTACCATTTACTGATGTAACTGTAAAGGCAGCACTTTACTATAAAATTAGTAAGTAGACCGGTATAGAACCTTTAATTAATTGGTGTAACTTTGTTTCTTCATGTTAATGTATTGTAACAACTTGATTACTCTTCAATGGTGATGAATATAACACTAGAATCCCTACCTCTGTTAGTTTATTGATTTCAAATTTAATTCCAGAAACTTTGGAGTTTGAACTCAGTATTTCGATTGGACTGCGGCAAAATTGTAGTCTAAATTCCTTCATATTCACAGACGTTTCTTGGCTGGATGGTGGATCGCTGCTGGAAAAAACATCACCCTGCATGTTTAAGTGTAACTCGATATTTTATAACTTACTGTAGTCGTTCTCCGTCATTTCTATTTAGTGCTATGGAAACAACGGAGATTGTTTACTGTTTCTTAGATGGGGCACTTACACAGCAGTTTTACAAAGAAGTTCAAACAGCCTTCGTTTCTGTCGAGGAATTTCTGAAAAAAGGTAAACCCACAATACACATTAAGCCAGATTTTCACTTGGTCGTTATGGTTTTGGAGTGTTTTACAACGACCCAAACGACCTTGAAGTTGCTTTGGTCGTAGAGGTTTTATAGGACATTTGGGTCGTATACGCGACCTTTTTTGGTTAACACTTTTTGGTTAACATTTTACCTTTCATTGGTCAAACTGACCATAAACGATCATTGAAAGACCTGCCCTAAGGGTTAGTTATCCTGCATCAATGACGACATAATTCAAAACAAAATAATTCTGTAGCGAAACAAAGAGAATGAATAATCCTTTGTCGCAAAAGTATTCTCAACTCGCCGTCCTTGTTCTGTTTACAGCGTAACTCTGAACATTTTCACGTCTTCATGACAACGGTAACTCATGAAGAGATTGAGAGCTGTTCCTTAAAAGACATTGGTAACAAAAAATAACCAGCAGGATATAGTAGTTTGGTGATATGAAAATGCACTTCAAAAATTAATAATTCATGAGGAAAAGACAAAGGAAAATCATGACCATATCGTGTCTTTATATGTGATAAAGATTAGTTCTGATTTACATAGTAAACTTTATCTTTGATTTTCTCGGCTTAGACAACATTGATTTTCAAAATTACTACACCAATGAATGTAGTCCATTACTAGTCAACTAACCTTGACTTGTTCTGGGACTAAAATTTATATTAGGGACCTAAGGGAAATGTCATTAATTCATGCACCCGGGAGGGGGGCAGAAGGAAAACTGAAAATTCTTGTTAAAGTTTCGTAACCTAACCAAATTTCCCTGGATGGTTTCATGACCCAACTATACATTTTGTTTTAGTTTCGTAGCCCAGCGCATCTTAAATTTTCATTCATACCAACAACACAGGAGTGCTGGGAACTGAGGTAGTCTGCCATACAGAGCAAGGAAAACAATCAACTTTGTTTTCAGCCGAGTTTTCACATTCCTGAACTCATAGTCTCGAACCACTGAAATCCAAACTATACATGTACATAATTTCTGGTGGAAAGGGGTTCTCAAAACAACTTTTCTTGGGGTGTGATATGGATATTTCTTGGACTTACATAGCGTATATCAATTCCTATGTTATAAATATTTGTTTTCTTCGATTACTTTTGATACTAATCAAAAAGGTTTCATGGCGCATCAAAGGTTTTCCAAATGTTTGCGTAGCCCCACCAACTTTTGATTTATGGCGCAGCACTTTTCATGGCGCAGCACTTTTCATGGCGCAGTACTTTTCCTTCTGCCCCCTCTCTGGTGGAATTAATGACAGCTCCCAAAAGACAACGATGGAAGTTAAAAAACAACAGAAGTTTTCGCATTTAAAAGAAGTCAACGAAACTATACCATATTTAATATTAAACACGTGAAAAAATAAACAGCTTATTGATCTCGCTTTTTTGGTCGGTAGAATCTCGGCTTACTCGGTCCTTACTAAAAATGTCAGTCCGATATTTCACTGTACAGACCTCACGCTCGGTCAATATAAGCTGTTAGTAATGGAAGTAACGCAACGTAACACAACGTAACGTAACGCAACACAACGTTACGTAAGGTAACGCAACGTAACACAACGTAACGTAACGCAACGTAACGTAAGGTAACGCAACGCAACACAATGTAATGTAAGGTAAGGTAAGGTAACGCAACGTAACGCAACATAACGTACGTCGTAACGCAACGTAACGCAACGTAAGGTAAGGTAACGCAAAGCAACGCGACGTAAAGCAATGCAACGTAACACAACGTAACGTAACGTAACGTAACGTAAGGTAACGTAACGTAACGTAACGTAACGTAACGTAACGTAAAGCAACGCGACGTAAAGCAATGCAACGTAACACAACGTAATGCAACGTAAGGTACGCAACGTAAAGTAACGCAACGTAACGTAACATTTCCTAGAAACGAAATCTAACGAAATCTTGTCATTCTCTGAAACTTATCATCATAATCCTCCTTATTACCAGAAAGCTTTTTCTTTATCGGCTTGAAGTCTTCGGGATCGAAGATCGGACGACATCCAGGGAGTTTAGTCATTTCACGTAATTCTTTGATGGTGAAAGATATCTAAGAAAGAAGATCAAGTGACAAGAGTGACAGTTAATAGTGTAGCGCCTGGCTGCTATTAATAGCTCAAAATGCGGACAAACAAACCAAATTTGACTCATAAATGATTGAAAATGATCTATTTTCTTTTGTTATGGCCGCAAGAATTATGGGTAAATGCGGACAAACATGGCTACTGACGTCTCTCGACGGAGTGCTGTTGTGCATGGTTGCTTGGTATTTAAAATGCGTTCACATGCTTTCTAACTATCGCCTCAGAAATTAAGAACGAATAATCTAATTGTTTAGTAAACTTATATAGTAAAGTGAAAAGGTGGTGAACTGCCAAGATTTTAGTAACAAAATACTGACGTTTCAAGCGGAGCCCTTCATCAGAGTAAGACGAGAGGAAATGAAAAAAAAAACTAACTTATGTTCGTTATTTCTTCAAAATTATTTCAAAAGACGGGACATATAAGCATTGCTTTTTGCGGAAAACTCGCCGAGTCTTATCGCATAACTCGCTACTTTAGATTTGTCGTGATAGTGGAAATGAGCTAAGATGAAAGGAAAATTGCTGTCGGCCTATAGAACAAACACAGCAAACAAATGAATGAGATGAAAATGTTTAACGATAAGATCTTTATATTGTTTACTTGGGTTGGTTTAAACGAAATAACTGGGAAAAAACATATTTCGAAATTTCGCTCTTTTAATAACTTCCGAAGTTCGTTACAGGCAAAGTTCACTACCTAAAACTAATGTTCCTTTCGACATTCTTCAACATGATTTTACACCAACTGCATATAAATAGATTGTTTGAAAACAGGACAAATCTGTCAAAGGTTTTGATTGTTTTTGTCCCTCTGGTTACGTAAGACGTAAGTAATCTTGTTACAGATACCGTCATCATCTGTTCTATGAGGGTATAAATAGGAATCCTAACTTTACAACGATCACCCCTGATGAAGACACTAGATTGGAGTGTCGAAACGTTGGGTCATGTTATGTTCAAAAACATTTTAAGCCAGAGTATTTCAAACTATGTCTAATTTATCACCTACTTTACTTTTATAACAAATTATGTCACACTATCATGAATCGGTACTGATGGTATAACACTGTGGTTGAACATTGTTTTCACTCATTGTATAAGTCTAGTATGTAGCTTATACAATTTCTAGAACATCTCATTGTACATGTTCCATTCTCATATCAGGGACTTGCGAAATCTCAGAATTAAAGTATTAAGCAATGATCATTTTAACAATACACAATTACCTGTAATGGTCCTCTCCTGCCAATAACGTAAACATGTTTGACTTTGTTTTGCAGTCGTAACACGTTCAGAGCATGCTCACAGATGTCTGTTTTCTTAAACAAAATTACAGGTTAGCTGAATGTCACAGAACTTAGTATGCACAATGTTTTGAATACTGGAATGATTGGCAACCAAAATCGGTATATCTAGACAGGATTTTACAAGATCAAAAAAAAGATTGCATCTTTTAAGGACTTTTAGGAGCTTACAATCTTACTGGATTCTGCTTAAAGGATCTTCATTCGATCCTTATGGATCCAGACTAGGCTGCTCATAGGATATGATCCTGCTACTAAGATCCTATAGCATTGTGCTTAGGATCTTACAAGGATCTTAAGAATCTACAGGATCTTAAGAATCTACAGGATCTTAAGAATCTACAGGATCTTAAGAATCTACAGGATCTTAAGAATCTACAGGATCTTAAGAATCTAAAGAATCTTAAGAATCTACAGGATCTTAAGAATCTACAGGATCAAGGATCTACAGGATCTTAAGAATCTACAGGATCCTAAGAATCTACAGGATCTTAAGAATCTACAGGATCTTAAGAATCTACAGGATCTTAAGAATCTACAGGATCTTAAGAATCTACAGGATCTTAAGAATCTAAAGGATCTTAAGAATCTAAAGGATCTTAAGAATCTACAGGATCTTAAGAATCTACAGGATCTTAAGAATCTAAAGGATCTTAAGAATCTAAAGGATCTTAAGAATCTACAAGTTCTTAAGAATCTACAGGATCTGAAGAATCTACAGGATCTTAAGAATCTACAGGATCTTAAGAATCTACAGGATCTTAAGAATCTACAGGATCTTAAGAATCTAAAGGATCTTAAGAATCTAAAGGATCTTAAGAATCTACAAGTTCTTAAGAATCTACAGGATCTGAAGAATCTAAAGGATCTTAAGAATCTACATGATCTTAAGAATCTACAGGATCTTAAGAATCTACAGGATCTTAAGAATCTACAGGATCTTAAGAATCTACAGGATCTTAAGAATCTACAGGATCTTAAGAATCTACAGGATCTTAAGAATCTACAGGATCTTAAGAATCTACAGGATCTTAAGAATCTACAGGATCTTAAGAATCTACAGGATCTTAAGAATCTACAGGATCTTAAGAATCTAAAGGATCTTAAGAATCTAAAGGATCTTAAGAATCTACAGGATCTTAAGAGTCTAAATGATCTTAAGAAGCTACAGGATCTTAAGAAGCTACAGGATCTTAAGAATCTAAATTATCTTAAGAATCTAAATGATCTTAACTCTTAAGAATCTATAGGATCTTAAGAATCTACAGGATCTTAAGAATCTACAGGATCCTATATAATCTGTAGAATCCTGTAGCATCTACAGAATCCTGTAGGATCCTATAGCATCCTGCAGGATCTTAGAAAAATTCTTTGGTAACAACAATGGTAAATCAAACAATACCTCTAGCATGTCAACAGGTTTTAGCAATATCCTTGCAACATCCAAGGCAACATTTCCTTGTCCTAAAATAACTGCTGTTTCAGAACTAAGGTCTGGTTGAAGCTAAATTGAGATTTCTGAATTCAGTTATGGTATTGCTAATAGGTATGGTTGACATACAGTATGGACATATGATATGGTAATCGTATAATGGACATGTGGTATGGTATGGTAATATTAGTATGCTGTTGTATGTTATGGTATAGTATGGTATTTAAGTATGCTGTGTTATGCTATGGTATAGTATAGTGTGGTATCAGCATAATAATAATTATTACATTTAATATTCTGTTATATAGATATTATTCTGTATTTATTTTAAGTCTGTCTTTTTCTTTACAGTAGTAAAGAAAAAGGCTGTATTAAATTAAAAACTCAAGTTTAACTAAACTCACATTGCTAGTGGCAGGTAAGCCATTGTACCATTCAACAAAACTTCTGGCTGAATACACACCATTAGCTTCCTAAACAGCATTAATCAAATGTCATCAATACTGTATGTGATTTTTACATTAATGATATTTCATATTTGTGTAATTTAAAACAGGATTAAAAAGAAGGACTTCACAGCAACATTTGAGTTAAAATTAAAATCAACAAATTACAAGCCACTACAAATTTAAAATAGTGTTCAAAATTTAAAATAGTGTTTAAAATTTATAATAGTGTAAATACTGTAGTGGTCTCAATTAATAATTTTGTCATCTTTTCATGAATGCCATTGGTCATCTTGATGTTTTCATCAACAGTGATCACAATTCCAACAACTTAGAAAGTTACCTTAAAAAATTTTTTTAAAGATATTTTAAAAGATATTTTATTTTAAAAGATATTTTACCTCACCAGGAATACCAAGAACTTTATCATTTTCTGCACCATAGCACTTAAATTGAAACAAAAGATACTGACAGTAACTTCTTGTCAATAAAAGATCGTTTAACAATTCAGAGATAGATTCAGTTCACAATTTTAATGGCATATTTGCATTATATATTAATTACATTTTTAATGGCAACATATTTTACACCAAATGATATTTATTATTCAAAATTATTGGGAGATTGAAGCCTCCACTTCTGTACTCAAAAGGCTAATTACTGCTGACCTCAGCCACATAACAGTACCACTAACATGTCATTGAACAACAAGTAGAAGACCTGCAACTAACCAATATTACAACATCATACACATCTTTAAGTTCCCTGAAGGACAAATCTCTACCAATGTGCACATTGCCGACAAATCTACATCGCTCCTGTTTCCCTGTTGCTGTAAATTGATTAATACAGTTCTGAAAAATATATTTATATAAGCAGAAATTAGCTGACTCAGAAATATCAAAAATTAATAATAATAATAATAACATATAATATATGATATATAATATTAAAAATAATAGTGAATATTACAATCCCTACAGCTGAAGAATGAAAAAAGCGAGAAACAGGTTTCTCACACCAGGGGGCCTGGGGGCTAGGCGCATGTATACACGGACATGCGCCTGACAGTTAGCATAATTTGTCTTTATTATGCTACATTATTTGAATACAGAATCCAACTAATGATGTTGAGCTCTTCTTTGGAGCCTGATGTGTATATACTAGATTAATTACATTCCAAATATTTGTTTGTGTGATGAGACTCACAAACAAATAAACACGTATGCACATGCACAGTAGAGATGTTATTCAGCAAATAGTAATAAACAGCAACAACCTTAGTTTCTGGATGATCAGGAGCCACACCAAACCGCACTAGTCCAAAAGGCACAGGTAGTCTATCATAGATATCAACTGAAAGGCTCTCATCAAACTGAAAAAGAAGATGGAGAAGAACTAACAATAATCTGCATTATTAAATTCCTTTGCATGATTTTAACTGCATTCATCATTACATACCATAACTTATTTCTGTTCAAAAATTATTAATATCACTCGTGCGGTATTGAACATTAATTTTCCAGAAAATTTCTCGCAGAAATTGCTGAAAATGCAATTCTAGAGCTTCGAAAAATAAAATATCCTAAATGGTTTGAAATTTGGAAACCTTGATCGGATCCCCCTCCCCCCCTATCCTTTTGAGCTTGCCACGGCACTGATTAATATAATATTTTACCTACTATCAACTGTGCTTCAACCTTTTCTGCATATTGCATTGTATATAATTATTATGTATTGCATTGCGCATTGTGTTGCATTGCATTGCATTGTATTGTAGTGTAGTGTAGCATACAGGTATATTATGTTATGTATATAGTACTGCATGTTATTTTGTAAACTTACAGGACCCTATTGTGGATATCCTGAATAAATATTATTATTATTATTAATAATAATATTAATAATAATAACATATTATTATTATGAAAAATTATTATTATTAATATTACTATTATTATTATGATGAAAAGTCTGATTACCTTAAGTAAATATTGAGCGGTGTAAAATCCCGCTGGTCCACTTCCCACAATGCAAACGGAAGGTCGTGCATTACCGGCATGAGTCACAACGGTCCGTTGAACGTTTGAAATTCCGAAATTCTCAGAATTCACACAAATTTTACGCGGTTTTATGAGCCATCTCCAAAGGGAAATGCTACCATTTCGTAATCGCATATCTTAATGTACACACAAGTATACAATAATTATACATCTGAACGTGCGCAGGAAATCGCTGGAGCGACAGTGATTTTATACGCTTCTTCGACTCCAATACCAGATTATTGCGCCCGCGAATCCGTGATCAGCAGTACAGATTCCAATATGGCGGAAGGAGGAGGCTCTTCGAACGCGGAGGAAAAAGCATGCCAAAAACCTATCTGTATTATCACATTGGGAATGGCTGGAAGTGGAAAAACAACCTTTGTTCAGGTACAATAAGGATTGCGTTGTACTTTGTTGCTCAAATTTCTATCGATTGAACATCGAGATTAATATTATGTCGTATACATTTAGAAATTTTAGGCGCTTTCTCGATAATATATGAACAAACCGAAATTCAAATAATCGCTAACACTAAAAAGAAGAAAAATTATGAACAAAATGACATCACATCAGTTTGATATATAGAAACGATTATTCACCTTCTCATAGTCAATGAAATACATGGTCTGGAAGCCCGATAAAAGTCATTGTTCTATGAACTTTTTGTTCAGTTTTTTTCACTTTCGCGGTTACTGTATTTTCTGTATAATGAAGCAGTTATCCAATAGCAATGTTTGGGTTTAACGTTGTTTAAATATTAATAAACCTAAAACAAAGGATTTGTGCACCTTCAGGTCCCCCTCAACGTGAATCACAGTTCGATTGCTAGCATTTGCAGACCATGTATTTCCATTGACTATGACCTTCTCAAGATAGACAATCAACTTGGTTCAAACCATTTACTTTATATAGTTATCACTGACTTTGTCATTTTACTCATCACCCATATGCTTTTTTAGCGTATCAACGCTCATCTTCATGCTAAGAAAACACCTCCGTATGTTGTGAACTTAGACCCAGCTGTTTATGAAATCCCTTACCCTGCAAACATTGACATAAGAGACACAGTGAAATACAAAGAGGTCATGAAACAATATGCATTGGGTCCCAATGGAGGAATTATGACCTGCCTGAACTTGTTTGCAACAAGATTTGATCAAGTGCTTGGCTACATTGAGAAACGAGCTTCAGAATACAAGTAAGTGTTGTTTACAGAGGAAAACAAAGTATGCTTTGATATGAAAAAAAAGTGGTCTGTGCGAAACTGAGGTCAAATACTTTTCATGTTCAGACAGAACAAATTTTTAATATGTATATGTAAGTCATTTATAATATATTGCAAAGTCGGTTACCTGTATCATGCACAATAAAATTTGAAAATTATGTATCAAAGTCACTTATATGCAAAAAAAAGGTTTGAACATTTTGTTCTTAAACTAGATGCAAGCCAACTTTACTTACTTCTTTGGGCAGTGTTTCAATGTTTCACATGATTCTTTGATACTCATGTGCAGGCCGACACAAAGACTAAAGGGGGCCCATTCGAGCAGGGTTCTGGGGCAAATTGCCCCTCTGGGTGGACCTGTTCATGTGCATTATTTAATACTTGTGACTATGATTAGCATTTCCATTTCATCAAATGCTTGGGTCTTTCTTTCAAGCAAGCAATATGTTTTGCTAGTAATATGTAATCCACTTATTTGCAAAATCCACTTATTTGCAAAATCCACTTGTATACAAAAATTGAGTAGGCAAAATGATTTGCATATACTGTAAGTGGTGGCAAGTGGGGCAACTGACATAGTATCAAGTGGTATTACTGTATCTAACAGTCAGTTATATTTCAAGGTATGTCCTATTTGATACTCCTGGACAGATTGAAGTGTTCACATGGTCTGCCTCTGGGGCAATAATTACCGAGTCACTAGCTTCGTTATTTCCAACTGTTGTGGCATACGTTATGGATACTGCACGCTGTGTCAATCCTGTCACCTTTATGTCTAACATGTTGTATGCTTGTAGCATCATGTATAAAACTAAGTTACCTTTCATTGTTGTTTTAAATAAGGTAAGTGATTAAAGGAAGTAAGGAAGTAAAGCCTTTATTAGGGTAGCACATTAAAGTGCCTATATCACTTGTGGGATCTTTACATATTTATAGTAATTGGAACATTCTAAGAAGATTTGTAATATATCTTCTCAGGCGAAAATTTCATCTTCATGGACTTTTTTGCAGTTAAAGTTACCGGATATGACATCAAAGGAGGAATTTTTGAAGCAAGAAACAAAAGAAAACTGATTTGCAATTCCTCCTTTGATGTCATATCCGGTAACTTTAACTGCAAAAAAGTCCATGAAGATGAAATTTTTGCCTGAGAAGATATAGTACAAATCTTCTTAGAATGTTCCAATTACTATAAATATGTAAAGATCCCACAAGTGATATAGGCACTTTAAGTATTGTTAAAGTGCCTATCTGGGTTTGGGGATTTTACATATTTGTAATCTTTGGAATTATTTCTTGAGAAGCATTGTAAAATATCTTGTTGTGTGAAAATTTCATCTTCATAGTTGTACCTTTTCCTTTGCTAAAGTGATTCACTATTCACAGGAAATGACGTCAAAGCATGGACACACAAAAACATTGCACATTGATTCAGCAGTGATATGCAATGACAATTTGGGAATTGAGCGAATTTTGTCTAAACAGGTGTGTTTGAAGTTCAAAGCCAAACTTTCTTTGTATTTCAGTGTGGAATTAGTGTGCAGTGACATCACATGTCCCTACTTTGATGTCATTTCCTGTGAATAGTAAATCAACTTTAACAGGGAAAAAGGGCATGAAGCCATGAAGATGAAATATTTTCAACGACAAGATATATTACATTTCTTCATGGTAGAACTCAAAGATTACGAACATGTAAAATCCCCAAACCCCGGATAGCCACATTAAAAAATAACTGACAAATCTGTGATGAAAGTACATATTATAAGGGAAGGCAAGAGCATGTGAAACAAATGTATATTTTTAACCATTTAAGTCCCAGGGGTGATCAGTACCTAACTTCTCCTAATAATATTAATGGTTAACCAAGCATAGAGGTAATGAGAATAAAGAAAATGATCACCAAAGGTGAACTGACATATTTTTAAAACAACTTCTCCCAACTAGTACTATAAGAAATGTTTGGTAACCAATAAGGAGAATTTATATGTTGATACTAGGGGTTAAAGTGACACTAACACCAAAATAATTTTTGTAATTCCATTTCCTGATGCATCGAGAGGACTGGGTACTAGTTTATCCATTCTATGATTTCATGACCCTTCGTATAAGTCGAGGTCGGGTTTTTGACATCAATTTTTGGTCCTAGGAAATCGACTTATACGCCCTGATATACGGAATTCTTTCCGAAATGAAAATTTGCTGAAACTTCCCAGTCTTAAAGTTATTGACATACTTATATTAAAACCAAAACAAGTTGGGGTCACCGACCTTGTTTACTCAGTATGGTGACCTAATTGTGACCAATTTACGAGTTGAGTAAAACCGCATTGCACAACTTTTTCTTGAACCTTTTGACAACAAAGTTATTTTTTTATTTTTTGCAACTAGTAATTTAATACAAGAAAACATGGTATTTTAGGGAAAAAGAAACAGCTACTGTAACAGGGTTTATTATGATAAAGAAAGGTCGTTTCCCATATTCTTTGACATCATTCATCAAAAATGTACGATTTTACTTTTTTCTCTACGATTTTTCTAAAAGTGGTAGAAGAAAATAATTATTAACTAAGGAAAAAATTATGGTCACCGACCTTCTTTAAGAACTATGGCCTTAAACTGGCATTATCAAGTACAGTTAGTTTACAAACCCACAGTACTTGCACAGGGGAGCCCTAGCTAGACTTGTGTAACCGTTCTTGGAAAAAATTGATTTAGTCCCTCAATAACTACATGTATTCCTACCAGTACATAAGCGGCCATTCTTAGATTTGGCACTAAATTGTCCTAAAATGATCGGAATTTTTTGAAAGTGTTGCATAATGCCATAAAAACACTGATTATTGGATGTGCGCAGTAAATGTGCGCAATGCAAAACTGAGGAATCACCTTAAGTCAGCTCTTAACACTTATTTTTTCATATTTAATTTAATAGTTGTTATAGTTATCATAGTTCTATTGGTTATACATGTAGTAGTTATGATTTTAAAATATGAAATGTAAAATAATAAATTAAGGTGTATAGTTTGAACACTAACTATAGTTGAGTTAACTTGTGGTCAGGTACCATGCATAATGATTAATTAACTACAATCGTGGACAAAATTGTTGAGAAAATCAACAATAATTACTAATTCATCAATATAATTGTCATTTCACCCCCCTCTCCCCCTTTTCAATATTGAAAATGTGTTGAAAATTCTCTTAACATAACTGAACAACATTGGCAATATTGTTTAGGGGGAGGGGGGTTGTTTATTTTCATAAAATTAAGTATTCAAGTTGAAATGACTTGGAAAGGCATTTATCTCATACTTTCTCAACAACTTTTGTCCACGATTGTAGGTAAAATTGATGGATTGATTGAAAACCTTATTTAACATATTACACTATATATAGCATGAACAATAATAAACTTGTGACCCTCTAAAATTGTAGCATGATAAATTAATGTTTGATAAAGAACAGAAATGTATCCTTATTAGACCGACATTGTTGATCACAGTTTTGCAAAGGAATGGATGACCGACTTTGAATCTTTCCAAGAGGCCTTATCTCAAGAAACTACGTACATTTCTAGCTTGTCTCGTTCAATGAGTTTAGTGCTGGATGAGTTTTATGAAGGTCTGAGGAGTGTTGGAGTGTCTTCAATGACTGGGGCTGGTGTGGAAGACTTTTTTAAAGCCGTGGAAGAAGCAGCCAAAGAATATGAAACAGAGTATAAACCAGGTAAAGTGTAGGAATGTAGGTTCTGTTAAAGCAAGGGGAAGGGAATGGAAAAGGAGGTGGAGGGAGGGAAGGGAAGGCATGTACGTTGTACAGAGGAAGGAAGAGAGAGAGGAAGGGAGGGATGGATGGAGGAAGGAAGGAAGGGAAGGGAAGAAGGGGAGGGAGTGAGGGAGGGAAGGAAGGAAGGAAGGAAGAGAGGAAAGAAGGGGACAAACGTGGTAAACAAACTGAAGGCAAGAAATGAAAGGCATGTCAGAAAATGTGCAAAATTGTATAATAACAAACTTACGCATAAAATACACCTGAATTTCTTTTGGATAGAATATGAAAGATTGAAAAGAGAAAAGGATGAAGGGATTTCCAAAGCAAAAATGGAACAATTGGAAAAGTTGCAAAAAGACCTTGGACATGGTGAAACAGTTGCCATGAATGCAGACAATGTTGTAGATAGCAAGCAGAAACAAACAAACAGAAACCCAGAAATTTGTCTGGGTGCTGACTTGGCAGTGGAAGAAGAGAAGGAGGAAAGTGAAGAGGAGGAGGAACGCCAAGAACTAGAATCGTTTCAACGTTTTCTTGCCAGAGAGCATGAGAAATCCTTGAATGCCAAATAGTCATGATGGGGAAATTCTTTTGGGCCTACTGGTATTATACCTAAGGATTGTTATCCTTAATCTACATCACTATATGCGATTAACTAACCCAGGTACAAAAATGGTTGAATTGCCATCACCAGCTTCTCCCATAATGGTTTCTGTGATGAGCTACTGCTAATTACTCAAAACGTCCAATCCATGCTGAATGAAATACTGACAACAACTAAGTGTTTTTGTCTCTAACTTTTAATAGTTCAAGTTTTAGTTCATTTGTAGTAAAAATTGTGCTAAAGATAATTTATAAAGCAATAAAGTATATGTGGCAACCACACATCTCTACGTATTTCCTCAATAATATTTCCTCAATAATATTTCCCTGAAATAATTATTTTATTTTTGTTTAAAGTTTCCTTTTGCTGTTTTTGTGAAAAATACAGTTTTCTAGCGTGTATGTAATTACCCCCCGTGGTTTCACATGTTTAGTTTACAAAAGGGTCGCCATAGTAATCTTATAAACAGTAACAGGCAATGAAGATGGCTGCTCCTGTTTTACAACCAATTAGAACGGGAAATATGATTTCGATAGCCTCCAGTTCAGAGGAAACGCCGGGTAAAACATGCGAGAAGGTAAAATTCAGAAGCAAAGAAATTGCGGATCCGTTAAGAGTCTTGGAACCTGTGCGGAAAAAGTTGACTTCGCTCGAAGCGCAACGTGTTATGGCGGTCGTCGAAGACAGCATTCGTAGGATGGAGATTTCAACCATACTGCCGTATATCGTAGAAAACCTAAGCAGATTTTCAATTGTGCTTGGATTAGAGCTTACAAATGTCCTCCAAGAACACGATATAATTCAGTCAAACTATCAAAAAGCCGTCGCTCAACTTCAATTGGAGAAGAAACGTCTTCAAAAGTTAGAGGAGAGGAAAGCACGACAACACGATAGATTTGAGTCGGATTTTTTCTTTCAAGAAGACGAAGAAACTGCACTTGGTAGTCGCACGGCGAGTCCTGTCGAGGCTGTGAGCGTAGGAGAAATTAATTTAATCAAAGGGAAAATCGAAAGAGAGTTGAAAGTTGCGAGTTTTCTTCAAAGTCAACTCAAGCAATCTCTCAAAACAGTCCTTCGTCTTTTCGCAAGGAATCCAGCTGCACTAGATTCCCTACGAAACGAAAATAAAGAACGTTCATACGAAGCGAACAATTTGATAGCGCAATTCAACGCTCTCAAGGGAAACCTGTTTGAAAGACTGCTGAGGACACCATTGGAGTTGAGAGAGAGGGATGATTATGTGAAACAGATAACTGAGAAGGAAAGGAAGAGTAGTCAACATGCTAAGAAGCTTGAACAAGAATTGGCTGGAGCCATTGAAATTAAAGAGAATGAGGCAAGTACAACTAATTGTACTGTTTCTGTTTGTACCATTCAATTGTACTTTTATATATTTATAATGTTTGGCACTTTCTGGTGAAGTGCTTTATAATAATATTATCATCAGCTGAAGTTTCATCTTATGCATTTGAAGTATCAGTTTACCATCAACTAATTTTCCAAAAGATGATGAGGATTTCTGGATTCAGCGATGTGATTTTGATAGTGATCCTTTTGATGAGAGCCTTTGGTACTTTTGAGGCAACCAAAGGCACTGAATCATTCACATTGTGGCATCATGGCATACAAACAAGGTCTGTTTTCTTGCAAAATTTTAACAGAAAACAACTTTATCAAACACTTTGGTATAAAATTCAGACAGATATGAAATAATGAAAATTTCATGCAGCTCCTGACAAACCATTGCAGGTGGGTGATGGTAGTTGGTTATCTATTCAAAGGAAGTGATGTCATTATGTCAACCCAAGGGACACACAAAGACATTACACAGTGATTCGATTTTCCCAAAATCTCTTTGTATTTCACTGCTGAATCCACTACAATGCATTTGTGTGTCCCTGTATTGATATCACTTCCTGTCAATAATATATCAAGCTGAAACTTTAGCTGATGATAATATTAAGTAATTTCTATCAGAAAGTATCAAAGATTATAAATATATAGAAAGACCAAACATAAGATATAAACCTTTTATCCAGTCATCACAAGGACTTACTTTCTGCAAGTCAGCATATTAGATCCAAAATCTGTCTTGGCTACAAAATCAAGAGAGGCCCTGGACAAGCTTCTGTAAACTTTGTTCTCAGGCCTCTTGATTTTGGAGCTTAGGTGGATGGCATATAATGTTGACCACTTGCAGCAAGTTCTAAGCAATGCCTCAATATTAACAGTGAGATTATTTGCTCAGGCAATTGCTATGCTATCCTTATTTTTTTCTTTTCGTGTTTGCATACACAAGGCAAGACATAACAGGGATGTTCAGCCCTAGTCATGGTGTCTTACCCTAAGAATTAACAAACATACATAATACATTACATATATACTAACATATACATATAATACTATATCATTTTTTTTATTTTCATCTCGTCTTACTCTGATGAAGGGTAATATATATAATTATTCATTATTACTAATACTTACTCTTATATATAATTTTAATAATCACACACCAGAAAGGGATACCGGTATAATGTTTTTGATTTATTACTCATTAGTTACAGTACTGGTGTCATACCAGTAGCCAGCTGATAGAGACTGACCATCTGACCAATTGCTTGACAGAAATTCCCTTACGCAGGATCTAAGTTCACAACAAAGCAGCTAACGAGTTGTGGTAATTCCTCTAGGGGGTCCGGGGGCATGCTCCCCTGTGAATTTTTGATTTTCTAAGTCTCTGAAATGCTACTTCCTGCATTTGGGGGCAGTTTTAACAAAAAAAATTAAAATAAAATAATGGTGATAATCATGATTTTATAGTCAGTATTTCCTTATTGTGCAAAAACTAGATGACAGTGAGCGCGTGAAACAACACAGAGGTTATCGATTTGTGCCAGAGATGAAAGTTGATTACCTTTGACATTGTTTAGCAAAACGTTTGTTAATGCGTAAAAAAATAATTATGGGTGTAACTGTAGCCCCCTGCCCCCCTGAAATGCAGATTTAGCCAATCACAACATATTGCACTTTCAAAGTGTTATTTTATAATAATTTCTTTTGACAAAATGTTTCCAGGTATCCAAGCATAATGACATCATTCGTAAACTTCGATTTGAAATATTCAGTACCCAGAAAGCTTCACGTGAACACAACCAACAGGTTGTGAATGAAGCGACGAAGGAACAGACAGCAGAACTCAAGAACTCAGAAGGTAAAAAGGCCAAGTTGCAGCAAGAAATTCTTGAACTGAAGAAAAGTCTTGAGAGCAATATAGAAAAGCACAGAACAAGTGAATTGGAGTTACGTAAGGTAAGAAAACAAATATGTCAACTTCCCAGGGTCTTACCTCCGCTACCCCCCCAAACACGTACAGTGTTTTGGTGAATGCTATTTTAACACACACCGATGATAGATAACGTCATCATTGGTTCTATATACATAGGGATCCTAACTTTACAACGATCACCCCTGATGAAGACACTAGACTGGAGTGTCGAAACGTGGGTCATGGTAACATGTTCAAAAAACTTTCTAAAGCCAGAGTAGCGTTAAACCATGTCTGATTTATCACCTGGTTGCCTTGGGAAATTATTTGTTGACCAATCATAAAAATTTCTGTAGTATTTTTTCGCTGCATAAACACTTCAAGTAAGGTTGATGCTACTAATATGTACATCTAAATATGTAAATGTAACTTGGTTTTAGAAAAAATATAAAGTGGAAACTGAGGTTGAAAATTGGATCCAGAAATTTGACGGTGATATGGGCGAAAGACAGGTATGGTTATATTTAATGATTAGTTACTATAAATTAAGAAATAGTCAGGGTTTGGCATGTTCCATCAAGTTTTATAAAATAACAAAACTGATTGACTGAAAGCCGTGTTACTATTTAACAATTAGAGACATTAGACAACGAGTCCGAGTTGTCTATGAGCGAATAGTGAACGAAGACGAAGCCTGAGTTGAATATTCGCTGATAGACAATGAGGACGAGTTGTCTGATTGTTTTAGTAGAAACAAATTAGTGGACTATTACAAATCATGCATTCTCCAAAAAATTATCCAAAAACTCATCTGAAACCTCCCCAAAACGAGAGTTTTCTGACATTGTTTTGAGCGCATTTCGCCATCATGGTCTGTCACGAATAGACAACGGTTGAGTAGCCAATCAGAATGTTTTCCATCGAGTTTTAGTAGAAACTGGCCATGGTCTATTACAAATGTGTAATAGTACAGGGGCGTAGGAAGCAGGGGGGCCGGGGGGGCCGCGGCCCCCCCAATATTATAAAAGGGGGGGCCGGGATAGCTTTTGGCCCCCCCAATAATAATTGAATTTGAAAGAAAAATTGCAGCAAAAAAATTGAATTCGAAAGTAGAAGTTCGAAAACAACATCTTCCTATTAATGTTCTGTTAAACTGTCATAGACGTAAAAAAAAAAACACTTATAAAATGTAAATAAATAATAATATGTAAAACTTATAATATGTAAAAAAATAATCACAATATCTTTGCATGTTAACCCGAGTGTTTTACTAAACTAAAGTACTAATATTTCTGTAGTTTACGGCAGCCCTACTCTAGTAGGCTTTCTTTTTTAACTAAGCAGAAGGGCAGAAATCGCGGAATGATTGAGGCTAAAAGGTAGCCGCGGTTGAAAAAAAACGTCCTGAATGTTCATGTCGGACTCACTGATCATTGCAATAATATATGTTGTCAGTGGAATTCCCAGGGGAGGCGTGATTGGGGCCACTGTTCACAGCGGGAGAGCAGGGTGTGTCATTGTTTCGGGCCTACTTGGGCCCACCACAGTCCAAAATATGAACTTTTATAAACTTCTGAGCTGAAAAATCACCGCTCAGAATGCAGGAAATGCCATTTGCGCGAATCTAGATTTCAAAATTTTTCGGGGCATACCCCGGGGCCTACGGCGCTCGGATTAATAGTTATCATGACCACCCATTTGGGACTAGCTTCGCCACTGACAGGTACAACGAAAATTTTGGTTTGGTCGGGCCCCCCCAAGTTTACAAAGCTTCCTACGCCCCTGTAGTAGTAGACCATGGGGAAAACATGGATTTTTCCCGCCATTTTTATAAAATGTCTGTAAGACAAACCTTTGTTCACAAACAGCTAAATTGCTAAAATGTCGATAAATATGTTCTGTGACAGCCAACAAGAAGAAAAACGAGAAGATTGGATGCTTTTCTTTAATTTTCTTTTAATGCTTTTCTTTAATTTTCTTTTAATTTTCTTTAATTTTTTTCGTCCTTTTAATTTTCGTTTAATTATGTTCATGTGAGCAGCGTGAGTAAAGAGAATGTATATTTTCATCATTTTAATAAAAGAGTCTTATTACTTATTTCCTCAGTGTTATTTTATAAAAGAAATAGAAAACATCTTTCCGTGTTCCCATACGTTATAGAAACACTCATGAAAGTTTGGGAGAACTCGAAATGGCGTGACGCTATTTCCCGTTCTCCCAAACTTCCACTCGTGTTTCTATAACTGTATGGAAACATGGAAAATGTTTTCTATTTTTTAAAAGGATTCAGGATGATTTTAATAAATGAACCTTTTAACCTATTTTCAAAATATAATTTTAAAATAGAAAACATTTTTTCCGTGTTACTTAAGGCACGTTTAGCCGTTAGCGGGCCGATTTATGGTCTAGACGTATGTTAAGTAAGGAGAATTAGTTTAAGATTATGAGCCCACCAATCATTCCGCTGACCGTTTCTCGTCCATAACATGCATCTAAACCATAAATCGGACTGATGAGCAAGCACGACACCCGATCAGAAGACTAAATTTATTTTCTACAAATAATAAATTGAATTCACTTTCATTGTTATTTATGCAGGACGAGTTCGATCAGCTCGATGTTATCTACACTAAGGAAAAGAAGCAACTAAATGAGCTGGAAGAACGGTTCCGTACAATGGAAAAAGAATACGTGGAAATTATGGAAGAGAGAAGGATAGCGCGAGAAAAGGCTGAAGAAGCAAATCGCGTGCTCCAGGCCAATATCAAGGCAGCAACTTTAATACAGTCGTTTTGGCGGGCTTTTAAGGCAAGGAAACAGCTAAAGTCGAAGAAGAAGAAAGGAAAGAAAGGAAAGAAAGGAGGAAAGAAGATGAAAAGATGAAAATTCAATTATCCGGGAAACGTATCGTGGAAATTTGAGTATATTCAAGTGTATTCTTCAAGTGTATTCTTCAAGTGTATTCCCAAGTGTATTCTTCCAGTTGCGTTGTCCGGCTAAGTTGAGCGGCAGGATTTGTAAATTTTTGAATGTTTTGTTGGCTTTTCAAACGAGAAAACAGCAACTGAGTGGTTTTGGCTAGTTTGTAAGGCCAGAAAACACAACTGAAGGCGAAGAAGAAAAGAGAAAGGAGGAAAGAAGAAGCCAAGATGAAAATTCAATTTTGACCATGGCCTAAGTTGATCGGCAGCACTTGTAAATAGCAGTTTTTGAATATTTCGTTGGTTTTTCAAACGAGCAAGAAGGAACTTAGTACAGTCGTTTTGGGGCGGGCTTTTAAAGCAAAGAAACAGTTGAACTCGAAGAAGAAAAAGGAAAGAAGGGGAAAGAGTAAAGAAGAAACCAAGATGGGGAAACTTACTATTGACCTCTTTCATAATGGCACCCAAATTAAATATTCTTTTATATTCATTTAAATTAGCCTTTCTGACCTCGTTCGTGTGTCTGTAATTCTTAAGAATCAAGGCCAGAAAGGCTATTTTGCATGCATATAAAAGAATATTTAGACTGGCCGCCATTATGAAAGAGGTCTATTGGTGACGGAGACTATCTGTCTTGATTTTTTACGATGCCAAAATGAATCAGTTGTTGGTTTTACCACACAAACTACAGCTCCGTGACAAAAACTACAGAGCTCGAGGTTCCAAATATATTAGCATATATTAGCAACAGAACAATAGATATATTATGTATTACTTCGTTCTTTAAAAAAAACCCCGCTTTATTACGAGGTATTATATGGCTAAGAAAGATGCCGCACGCTGATTGGTTAGTGAGAGGTCCGGAAAAAAGCGTATTGCCCTCCCGGCGCTGTGAGAGGGCAATACGCCTTTTTCCGGACGGGTAGGTTTTCGCGGGAAAATTTCTGAGTTGATTTAGATGAAAATAAAAGAGGATTTGAGTATGTTCGTTGAAAAAGTTCGAACAATAACACGTCCTGGAACATTAGTGCTAATGTTCTTGAAAGCTGTTTATCTATAAGTGAAGAAAATGAATGCCTAACGACCAGTAACGCGTGTAAACATGAAGCGAAATCAACAAGCTCAGAGGTAAGATAAACTGCAACATCTGAAGACAAACACATCTGAAGACAAACACAACGTTAAAAACAGAGAAAAAATGAACCAAAAGCCATATAATAAATGTCTTATTAACCTCGTTTGCTTGGTCTGTACGGTAAAGTATTTGCCTTCGGTTTTTCGCACAGACCTTGCGCCTTCGGCACTCGGTCTGTAAGAAAACCTCAGGCAAATACTTTACCCAGACCTCGCACTCGGTTAACATATTTATCGTTAATTCTGTTGCTAATATATGCTAATATATTTGGAAGTTCTCTCCAAGATGGCCGCCGTGGAATGTTTCGCAGTATCGAACAATGCTACTGTAAGTGTCTCATTGATAAAGCCAGCTTGTGACGTTCGTCACTGCGATGTAGTTGATCACCGTGTGAGATCGTTAACGTTACCTTAGAAAACCAATTACACTTCATTCTAAAATCAAAACTACTAGATGTATAATTACAAAAACATGTGACTAATGATTTAGTTGACAATCCCAAAGGTTAGTCTCCCTCGTAGCCGCTCTTAGCGGGAACGGGTGACACACTAAGAGCGGCTGCGAGGGAGAGTGGGAGACTACCCAAAGGTAGGCTTTTTCAATAAGTCATGCAGTGTGACGTATGTATCTTCAGAATAAAGTGAGACATGGAAGGCTTTAAAGTTTTAAATTGTATCTGCGCGTGCGCATAGCTACGTAGTTAAAGTAACAATAGTTAAGGATACATCCTAGCGTACCTATATTTTTATAATTTATAAACTTTATATAATTTTTAACTTTCAAATAACGAGTATTTCTAATTGAATTTTTCACTTCATAGAGACTTTACGATTGATTTACTATCATAGAAACATTCACGATATATTTCTTCCTTCATTTTTCGCGTTTACATACTATACGCTAAATAAACGAAAAATGGATTATCAAACACACGTACTACACTTTAATAGGTTTCGATGGTTTTTGCGCATATTTCTTGCACATATTTCTTCAATATTGCACCATGACACCATCACCATAATACACGAATTATATGTACGCGAGGAAATGAAAATTATCAATAATTTTGTATCATTTTACCAACTATCCCTAACCCTAAAAAAAAAATTTTAAAAATAATATTTTTGTAAATTTATATTAACATTTTTATATATAAATAAATATTCTGAACAAATTTTCTTATTATAATTAGTCATAAAATATGATTATTTCATCTATTAAATATAGATAATATTAATATTAATAGTAATTATTATAAGTAAAATAACTTTATGACTAATATGTCTGTTAGTAGTGTAAATAGTTATTAAATAATTTTTAAAAATTAATAAAAAACTTGAATAACTGTGGGGAGAGTTATGATTGCCGGAAAAATCGCGGGAAGGTAAAAACTATAGAAATCTTAAAGTGCCCCTAACCTCAACATTTTTTATTGTCTTGTTTGGAAGAACATTTAAAATGATAAAGTAACTTCTTTTAAAGATTTTTTTTTGAGATATATCAGTTTGTTTGATATGCAAGTATGTCACACATGCATAATGACTAATCAGAGAATGTTATATATCTTTACGTTCGTCAAATAAAAACACTAAAGTGTGAATAACATGTGCGTGTTTCTCCCACAACACCAAACTTCTCGATTTTAAAGGATCGATTTCGTTCGAGAATGAAAGAGATACACATATTTCTTCATGTGTGACGTAAATTTCGTACATTTGCATATCAAACAAACTGATATATATCTCAAAACGAAAGCGAAGAAACGAAAATCTTCAAAAGAAGTTACTTTATCATTTTAAAAGTTCTTCCAAATAAGACAATAAAATTTTTTGAAATACTCGCAGTTGAGGTGATCGTGAGGTACTAGGTCGTCTGAGTCGCCTTCTGAACGATCCTTTTATTAGTATAATTAAGGTTAGTATTAGAAAACCATTCAGGCGGGGGGTTAGAAAACCCATTAGGCGGGGGGTTAGAAAACCATCAGGCGGGGGGTTAGAAAACCCATTAGGCGGGGGGTTAGGATCTAAGTTGTTTTGGGGTTAGCAGTTCCATTATGTATTTCATCATACAGGCAGGTCCGATCGTATGATAGCAGTACAATCTCTCAATTCGTCCAACCTATACTAAAAAAGATCGTCCAGAAGACGACTCAGACCTAATACCTCACGGTCACCTCAACTGTGAGTATTCCACAACTTCCTGCTTTGAATTTGATTGGTTTTTGACTCGTAATCCTATTGGTTACTCAAAAACCAAGATTAACCAATCAAATCCAAAGCCGGAAGTTGTTCAACGAACTTCATCAAAATTTGTGAATTTGCTCAACTCTTTTATTGCCAGGACAATAACATGATATGTTTATGTCTTCTTCCTTTCGTCGATGCCATTGCCAATTTTTAACCTTATATCGTACTAATAAGTCGGTCGAGATGGCGTCTCGTTTATAATAATAATAATAATTACAGTTCTTGGCATTGCCACGCATTTCGCAAACCGGTGAAATTACAATAAGTTAAAATACAACAAACTAAAAATTATTCCATACTACATGAATTTAAAAAAATAAGTCTTTAGACAGGATTTAAATTTAATAACTAACTTTGAATTTCTAATATTATATATTCTGATATTATATAAACGTTTCCTGGAGTAGCATTGGTCTCACGACTGAAGGAGCAGAAGAGGTTTCGATTTTGAGGATAGCCAGAGTAGCCAAGAAATTGCAGCTAGGACTAGAAACCGTCCAATTGCCATTGCACATTTGTTGAACATGTTGTTGAACTGGAGATTTATTCTGTTTATAATTGACACTTCCAAGAAAAGATATCACCAAGAAAACATAGCAATGGAAATACCGGGCGAGGAAGAATGGAAGTCTTGTGAGGAATATTATGGCCATTTATCACAAGACTTCCATTTCCTTCCGGTATTGCCATTGCTATGATATGTTTTCTTGGTAATAGCTTTCTTGGTAGTGACAATTAACGAGATGCCATCTTGACCGTCTTATTGGTAGCTAATGCGGAAATTGAAATACGATATAAGGTTAAAAAACCTGGCAATGGCATCGACGAAAGGTAGAAGAAGACATATTAGTAAAGTCATGAGGGTAGAGAATAGGAGGTATGGTTTAATATTGCTTCAGCTGTGAGGTTCAATGATTTCAATGTTGTAATTAATTATCTGGTCACGTCCAAGTATATTTTGCTATAGTGCATGCATTATCGTTTCACGACACAAGTGTGGCTTCTGTCGCGGTAATAGGGATCTTGCGATCTACGGCAACATATGTGAAATGTGAATAGATTAATGGAATATTACACTACGGTTTGCTCAAATACCAACGTTACCACCATGTAATATCTTTATAGTTTCATTACAACATTCATAATGGTAAGGTGTATTCTCCATGCAATAAGCCCTAATTTGTTACTATGTGCGGTTTCGTAAGTTGAACCCGCGCGGCGAAGGCTGTGGGAACGAGATTGAGTTGAAGCTGATATCCTTCCATGCGATTGATCGTTTACATATATAGTAACTGCCGCGTAGGCAGTACATATATCAATCGAGTCAGTACATCATTGTAACTTTCGCTCTCCATCTGAGTCTCGGTGGCTCAATGGTTTGAGCGTCTCACCGGCAATCAGAAGGTTACAGGTTCGATTCCTGTCCGGGCCACTCAGAATCATTTTTCTGAGGATACGAGCTTGACGATCGTCCATGTATCATATGACGTCACGACGTCCAATGTTGGTTGAACTTTAACAAAAGAATCTCATTAACTTATTAATTGGTTGTTCCAAAAACTCGAAGGATTGATTGCAAACCATATATATCCTTGTGACATCTTTTTCTTCAGAATAAAATATGGATTTGTTGACTCATTCATATCAACTGCAAGATTATAGGTACCGTATATCAAATAAAACTAGTTTATCGTTTTAGTTTCGTTTATAGTTTTATATATCAAGCCTTAAGTTCCGCCGCTCTGTATCAACTCGAGGTTTCTTTTCACATGTTTACAGTATTACTAGATGATTCAATAATTAAAGATTATATACTAAAGTGCGTATACTAACTAGCAAGCTGTGTTAAAGAGGTAAATGGGGATGTGTATATGTGAACAAATATGAAACAAATAAGAAGAGTTGATGCTGAGAATTCGTATATATGGAGAGCTTTCATATTTGCCGCATATAATTAAACCACGAATTCCACTACTCTACAATCGGATATTTGACGCCGGAGAAAATTATCATGCCACCGAGTGGCCTATATATTAATACAGGGAGGGAGAATGAGGCAACACCCATGAGGGTTTCAGAAGAAATCTCGATCCTTACTCTTGAACGTACCTTGGCTTTATCGATGTTCTTTTAAGCTCGATGACCGCAGTGCAGGTACTAAATGAAACAGTATCGTTGCCGCGGAGAAGTTATGCGACTCGAAGTAAAAAGTTAACAAAAATGAGTTGACGAACTAACTTAGAAGTGAGGTACATAATTGTGTTGCACGTATAGTCAGTACTCGCTTTCGGGTACTGGCATGTATAAATTATTTACGAATATGAGGATATGAAGAAAGAAATTATTGCGGCACATGCAGAGAACTATATTCAAGAAATTCTTGATATATCACAGTTCCAACAAAAGCCCAAACGTTTCTGGTCATATATAAAGATTTTCAAGGAAGATAAAGTTGGAATATCACAACTCAAACGTAATGGTAATGGTATAACGTAATGGTAAGACCAAAGCCACTATTTTAGTAAACAATACGAGTAGTAGTAAAAGGCCGATTCTAACTCACCCCCCTTCCTCAGGAGATATCCTGAGGGGGGTGAGTTAGAATAGGCCTTTTACTACTACTGTCAGGGTCAAGTTTCAAGGTCAAGTTTCAAGGTCAAGTTTCAAGGTCAAGGTCAAGTTCCAAGAATTATCTCAAAAATAATTCCAAGAAACGCCTTAAAAAGGGGTGTGGCCGAGATGCCTTAAAAAAGGGCGTGGCAGAGATGCCTTAAAAAGGGCGTGGTCGAAATGCCTTAAAAAGGGGCGTGGTCAAATTTTGTTTAATAAGGGCGTGGCCAAATTTTTTTAAATCAGGGTGTGGTCGAGTTAGACTCCAGAAATAATTCCAAAATATTGTTGCGCGGCGTGGTTTACGTTCTGTAGTAACTACATGCAGTCAGACTTGGCTTGGTGGGTTCGGGTGGAGGTTCGAGTCAGACGGGTCCTGGTGGTGGCTCGTGTCCCCTATTCCGCGATGAGGTAGTGTCCCAATGCTAGAGTGTTTACCTTGTCGGGTAGGATATGCCGCTTGTCGTCGTCACTACTTAGTGCTATCTTGTTGACCGTCTCTGTGTAGATTTCGTGCTTCCTACTTCTAAAAGTGTTCATACTTCTCATCTGTGTCTCTCCGGAGAACAAGCACTCTTTGTAGTTTTCAAATGTTATTGATTTAGCTACAACTCCTTTCTTCATCCCCTTACATTTCTTCTGCTCTGAGTTGTTAGTCTTACATGCGTACAGCTTGGCTCTTAGACCAACAAACTCTAGGATTTGTTCTCCGTTATTCTCGTCCTTGAATAGACCTACAACCTTTTTGTTCAAACCTGTTGGAATACAGGATGGGTGGTCCTTAGAGTACTCAGAGGTGTCGAACCTCTTGCTAACGTCATTTGAGATGTCTTTGTAGAAGTCATCGGTGTGTATCTCGTACATTAGACTGTCCGTGTCGGTGAACAATAACTTAGCAGCACCCCCATATTTAGGTTTGATGTATTCGTAGTGAAACTCGTACATTACAGTCTTACTCAGATCTAGGATACTCATTCCGAGATAGACAGGTTTGTAGAATTTCACTTTCGTTCTCTTCATGTGTACTGCTATTAGGTTCTCGCTAAATATTGTACGGTGGCTATAATTTGGCTTGGAAACTAATTTGTTCATTTTCTTTTCGTTCGTCACTAGCTTGATGTCTACCCTATTCCTAATATTTTCCATAGTTTTTCCAAACACTGAGTTGTTCATTAACTTAAAGAAATCTTTCTCAAAACTGTTCGTAGCCTTTGTTCTCAGTTGTGTGTTAAGATCTATGTAACTTCTCATCCAATCTCCCTCTCTGAAAGTGATTCCTCTGTGAATTTTCGTTAGCTTCATTCCGTATTTAAGATACAGCTTGAGGTTCTCGCGATGAACAACGTACTTGTTCTTGTTCGTCAGATTAGGGACTAGCTTTTCCACTCCGTTAACTAACAACCTCTCTGGGGCTAGAGGATAGTCGTTATGAGCGTTGTGGAGTTTCTTAGGATATTCTAGGTCAACTTCTAGAATACAGGGTGTGTTCTCCCAGTTCTTTAGTCGTGCACTGTTCATCCACTTGAAATTTCCCGTAGGTAATTTCATACTCATAGCACATCCGTAGAGGTTGTTTGCGTCGAGGTATGGTAAGTATACACTAGGTTTGGTAGGATCGTGTTTTGCTTGTGGCACTGACTCTGGTGTTTTCGTGTACCCCATATGTTTGTTATTGGCTTTGGCGTGTCTTTTTGTAATGGTGGACACTCCTCCTCTGATGCCTCTCTCTATCATCAACAACATGTCAATGTCGGTCAACAATTCTAGTTCTACTTTTGTTGTTTTTAGTAGCGCGTCCCATGATAGTCCTGGAGACGTGTAGTACCATGCAGGGTCTAGTCCGTAATTTTTCGTGCAAACAGACCTGAAGTTCTCGAACACGTCCTCCAACAACATCACATCTGTCAACAGGTAAAGGTCGTGGTAATCCTTCATAGTCTTCATTCCGAAGTTTTTCCAAACTTTTTGGGCATGCTCATAGTCCTCGTCGCTGATGTCGGTGTCAGTCAGTTTCGAGTAGAACTCTTCTCTAGTAGGTAGCTTTTTCTTTTTTAGCTTCTTTATCTGGTCCATGTACTCGTATGGGTAGACACCTTTTTTGGAAACTAGCTCAAAGTCTTCGTCTTTTTCGAACTGTTTTCTTGTGGCTACTAACTGATCGTGAGATAAGTTCTTTGCTAGTCTATCTAGACTAGAAGCCATGAACTTAAAACTGTCTAAGAATCTGATTTCTCTGGTGATAGGTTTTTTTTTACCAGTCTTATCGGTGTAGTGGTCCACCACAATGTTTTTACTGAATGAGATGTATTTCTCCTCGTTACATGGAATACAGTTCACGTCTCCACCTAAGCTTTTGATAAACAAGTGAGCGTCGTATCCAGACAAGTTGTGGAAAATAACAGGAACAAATTTTGGTAATTTGTATTTTAGATTACACGACGTGTGTGCAGCTCCTCTGAATTTTCCTGTCATGTGACAATGGTCTCTGACTTTGTAGTCTTTAGGGTGGGGGGAGTCTTTTTCGCAAATCCAGCACTTTGTGCTTTTTTCGAAGTTTTCCATCTCCTCAGAGGTCAGATTCATTGGTACCACCACCTTAAATCTCTCATACGCTCTACACACGGCTTTCTCTACCTCTTCTACGAACGACTTGGCCAGGTCGTCTCCCGGTTTCTTCTTGGTTCTACTCACAGGCTTCTCCCAGTATAGTTTGTCGTCACTACATTTTAGGTGGAGGGTCCATCCTGATGGTGTATGATGTTGGTATTTGTTGGTAAAACTACTATCTGGTTTGTTCTCACATCCTTCAATCTTCTCGATGAACGACTCAAAATCAGCGTAGATCACAAATGGCACGTCTTGTGTTTTGTGGTTGTTTGTGAAAGTTAGTTTGTCGTCTTTACCTTTTTCTGGCATTACAGTTTTAATACTATTAACGTCTGAACAGTATTCGTCGTGCTTTTCTAGTGACTTAGTATTCTTGAAGCTATTTAGACATCTATAACAATAGTGAATCTCATGTTGGTGGTTGTTATTTTTACTTGACATGAGTCTACTCATATTCTTAATCCAGACGTAGTGAGATGTAGTCTCGTTCTTGATGTAAAGCAAGTTAATGGTGTCTCTAGAGTTTCCTTGGATAGTAAGAGGGTACACCTCACCCTCATCGTAACCAAATACGTTTATTTCTACCTTGTTATTTTTTGAAAATTTCTGGATGTCCTCTAGTGGTGTAGGAAACCTAACCTTGGTCCAGTTGTAATTTGTCGAAGCTTCTTTGAGTTTCTTACTTAGTCTTTCTTGGTTTTTCTCTTCAAGTGACATTTTAGCAACAGTTACAGACCACTTGAAGCACATGTTGTCCATTTTGTTTTTAACGTTTACGATGGCTTTTTTGTAAACTAGTGCTTGTGGTGTAGGAATGTGGGAACTCCCAGACATTGGCGCGTACTTGTCGATATGAATACTTAGTCTCACAACATGAAGAAGTCTCCAGTTACTTCCTCTAGACAAGTATGTTGCGAAGCTCTCTAACATTTTCTCAACCATCTCGTTGTACATCTCTTCAGAGTTTGTGCCAGGTAGTATAATCTTTGTGAGAGTGTGAAAGTGTGCCCTAGCTTCAACCTCTTCGTCTTTCGCTGTGCGAACCATCACACAATCCAGAATTAACTTGGTCTTAATTCCTTTTTTCATCTGTTTATTCCAAAGGTCTAACACAGCAACTTTTGATTGTTCTAGGAACACCTTTGGTTCTGTGTTTGTCCCAGCATTAATCTCAAAGTTATTTGAGAAACCTCTAAGTGAGGTCTCACTCTTTTGTGGTATAGTTTCTCTAAATATAGAGTCTATCTTTTCTTTGAACAAGTTAAAAGCACTTGTTGTATATTTCTTAATGGGTTCTGGTATGTGGTCTACAATCCACTTGTTCCATTGACCCATCTTCTTTTCGAGAGACTCCTTGAATAAAGTCATACGCTCTCTCACACTTCTTCTTGGTGTAGGAGGTGCAGGTGTGGGTGCTATTATAGGTTCTTCGAGTCCGTGTGGAATTGGTTTATCCATTATGTTTTCAGGACGTGTCGTATTTTCCGTCCTACTTGACATGTTATGTTTATATACTATAGGATATGTTTTATTTCTTTAGACCCTTTCTAAAAAGAGTCGTTTTACAATTCACTATACTAGCACAATGTAATCACGCTTCCAAATTTCTCGAGTGCTTTTTGGTCTTGATGTGTTTATATTTAGAGGTCACGTGGTATGACTGATCGCATGTCTCACACATCCACTTATGAGTTCTCATCCACTCTTTAGTTTGCGTTCTGGCTGCTCTTAAAGCTTCTTCTTTGGTTTGGTAAATTCTAGGTCTTCCCATTATATAATACTATATGTTTTATTTCTCTAGACCTTTTCTGGTCCACTCGTTGTAGTGTGGATCTCCTCTCCCGTCCCAACCTAGATCCTTGTATACTACGCTATACAGGTTGTGCTCGAATCGCACCTTGACCTTACCAGGTTTGAGGTCGTTAAAACTACCTCTCAACTCTATACCTCTTCTAGAGCATATTCTTATGACATAGAAGATGTATTTCGATATATTCTTGACAACCAACTTGTTTCTTTTAAGAGACCATATTATCTCTATAAAATCACTGACCACTATTGGTGTGCTATCCTCACTAAGTAGTCTTTTGCTAGTCAACATTCTCTCTAGCCACTTACTATAACTGTGAGCCGATTTCTTGTACATCCAAATGTTAGGTACAAAGCTCCTCACGCTTCCATAGGTAGTCTCTCCACACTTGTCACAACTGAATACACCGTCTTCGGTTTGGGTTCTGTGGTTACTACACTCGTAACAGTATGTGGTGTCGTTCCACTTTTTTGGTTTTGCGTCCCTACTTCCGTTCTTGATCTCGTCCAATGTGTACCCTAATGTAGTACCACTCCACTTTTTTGACGTCTCAATCTCGTCCAACGTATACCCAGCATAGAACATTCTCATTGTGCGTTCGTCAACCATCTAAGTTACTATACTATATGTATCTTTAGACTATAGTGTGGTAACTTAAGTGTCGCTCTAGAGTGCGTAATAGTTAGGGTGACTTGTAATCTCTACTGAATGTCTTCCCATTGTGCTGTGTCGTCATGATCTGTCTTAATCGATCTCGAGTGTCTGACAATAGTAGTCTCAACTCTTTGGTCTCGTTTACCTGGATAATAAGGTTCTTACAGAGTACCATCAACGCTTCGTTGTGTTTCTTCTGGTTCTCGAAAAGTATCTCCAATACGTTATGTGTGTTTGTCTCCAGTGCGTCATGTTTAAGCTTCTCGTCTGCTTCCATCGCTATCTCCTTCAAAGTTCTAGCACTCATAACTATAGTGCTGTATGTATAGTTATGTTTAGATCACTCTGTACACCAAGTACCCAACGGGTAACCCGACAGCTCCGACGAATATCATTTGGTATTCTCTCATCTCATCAGAGGGTTTATAATAGTCTGATAACTCAGGCTCTTTACTAAATGTCTTCCCATCATACTGTATCGTCAGTACTTGTCTTAGTTGATCCAGAGCGTGGTTCGTGTCGTTTATGTCTGCATTAGCATCTGACAACTGTTGTCTTAACTCCTGAACTTTGTCTCTCTGACGAATCTCATTCTCGTAGAACTTTTCTTTCGCTCTTGCGAGACTCTCCAATGCTTTGTTGTGTCTCTTTATCTCTGTCTCGTAGCCGGTGTGGTTTAGCTTGCTGAATATGAATCCAGCTCCTGCGAATGCTACAGCGTTGAACAAACCACCTGCTATCACACTAGCCATTATATATTACGCTATATTATTTTGAGAACGGGTCTATAGGTAAGTATTTCTTACTCTGTGCCCACTTGATAAGTAGCGTTGAGACACCTACAGCAGTCGCTAACTTTAGGGTGCCCCTCACTGATTCGGGGGTACCCAACGGTTCTTTTAGTACTTTCTTTGATGCCATTGACACGGCTACGGCTCCAGCAGTCACGAGGGCTGCGTCGTATAGCTCGTTCATCAGTTCTTTTCTATCTATTGATGCCATATATTATACGACATGTTTTAATCGAGGCTGTCGAGTTTACGTGATGGTTTTATAACAACGGTCTTAGGCTCTTCGGTAACTACTTGTTTGTCTTGTCTCATCGTGTAATACAGTGAGCTAGCGGCTATTACCACTCCTATAGTGCCTATGATGTATCCGTAGTTAAAACTATCGTCCTCACTTATCACTCTCTCTCTCATCTTCCTCTCTTTGGCTGCTTTAGATATAGCAGCCAAGCGTTTGCCTGCCTCTACTCTCTTAGGGTCTTTGACCTTTGTTGTCGACGTTATAATGGGTACGGACTCGTTGTCAGTCATCTATACCATACGTGATATCTCGTCACAGACCATCTCACAGTCATCTCGCAGATCGTCTAACAGGTCGTCTAACAGGTCGTCTCACAGATAGAGTATTCTGTGAAAGTATCTTTGGTGATTAGACAGTGTGGTTTCACTCTTAAATCTTCTATTACAATACTCACACAGAACCCTGGAGTCTCTCATATATGTCTCTATGAAATGTATTATCTCATGTTGGTCTGAGGATAATAATGTGTTGTACCCTTGTGATCTTAGTCTTCTTAATACCCTCATCTGGTTATTCCTAATAACCCCATTACCTTTCGGCGTTTTGAGCTCTATAGCAAATCCATTGTATCTCTTATGTAGTTGCGGAACTATCAAATCTGGTTGCCCGCCACTGTAACCCTTCTTCCATCCGTCTATTCTTTTAGTAGATGTGTCTTGGTACTCTCCCAACCCTGGGATGACTATTGTTGGATGATACTCCCTAATATATTTAACTATATTATAATGCAAGTCTGTCTCGTTCATTATTGATAACTGGTTGCGTTGTGTGTACTGACCCGTCTTTCTAATAGACGGTAGGACTTCTGTGAATACCCATTTTTGAAACTTCTTGGCTGACTCAAGTTTCGACGAGAAGACTAGAGAGTAAACTCCTGGCTCCGATATGAGTATCATGTTTGGTTGCAAATTTAAAGGGGGGCGTGATTCGCGCCCCCCTTCAAACACGTCTCGTTTGACCTTATATATATCGTCAACGTGTACACTGATAGCCCACTTCGCGTTTTTATACCCTAGTGCCTTAGCGACTTCTTTTCCATGGAACCATATGTTGTCTCCATCTCTAATAGTCGTGACTGAATTGTTCTCAAAACTGAAATTTTTGACAAGGCTCGTCATATATAATACACTGTGTGTAATATTATAAGTGACTCTGAGGTCCCATTCTGGGACCTCAGTTTTCGTCGTCTTTTATGCGTCTTTTATGTGTAGACCTGTGTCTAAAGGGAGGTCGGAACCGGACCCCCCTTGTGTCTCGTATACTTTATTGTACCTTTTCACCATTCCGTTGATTGGTGGGCATAAGTCAGTCACATTATCGTCCAACACTTTAACGTCTGAAAGGAACATTGACTCGTTGTAAGGAAGACCTCTAAGATACGATCTTAGTTGTGTCAGTATCTTTTTATAGCTAGTGTGTGCGAACTTACAGTGCTCCACTCTACTCGTCAGATTGGACTTAGCCAAGTAGCCTTGAATGACCACGCCAGGACCACTAATACAAGCAATAATTATAGGGTTAACAGTTACCGATCCAGCTACAACCCCTACTGTTGTTAACCCTATGCTAGTCATGTTCAACGATAGTTTAATTTTCTTCAACCTCTTGTATTTCCATTTGTAACAGGCTTCTAGCTTGTGGTAGTACGCGTACAAGCGTTTGAGCTCTAGTGTCTCCTCCTCTGATATGTCCTTTGATATGTGATTGAAAACAATAACTGACTTCTTCTTCATATATCTTACTTTATATTATACTCATCCATCATCTTCCCACCAACTACTAGCACGTCTCGGTTCGTCATGTAGCCAGAGACTATCTTCATACCGTAGAACTCTATCAGAGACGGGTACGCGTAGGGTGCGAGCAACGATTTTGGTCGATGTATTGCAAATATTGTTCCATAGGGATACCCTATCTCGTTGTAGTTAGCTGTGAAGTCTGAGTCTGTCGACCTTATGTTGTTGACTCTAACATGCGAGTTACCCATCTGCCAATGTATTGATATCATGTGTCTCTTAGTGGTGTCGATACTATTTGGTATTGTACACGTGTACTCCTTTGCTGGGAGGCCACCACCAAACGACAACTTATCAGTTGTACCACCTTTATATCCGATGAACTTGTCCCAAGAACCATCATCGTTTGAGATAATCGCCTCCCAATCTGCTGTAGACACCCTCTTGGCTAACCTCGATACCACGAAAACGGATATGTCACAGTACTGCATACGTGGACAGTTAAAGTGCATTCCAACCTCTAGTTGATATTGAGTTATTGTAGGGGATAGGAAGCTATGACCACTGTCAGTACCAATAATAGGACCATAGGATTGAACACTTTGTACTAGTGTGTTTCCAATGTCTTTCACTTTATTTGTCCCACTGTGGTAAAACTGCGTCATGTCTGCGTTCGCGGTGTGCTTTGTGATGTTAAAATCGAGTAGAACGTTATAGGACTGCACTTTAAAGTATTGTGATAAGTACACGGACTCCAACACTTTTTTACTGATAGCGTCCAAATCATCGACTGGATCTGCTATGTTTTTTAGTGCCCTGAGCGCCATATCTATATCTCCAGACATCCTCCCACCGCTCACGCTTAGTTTAGGGTCATTGTCTAGATGTCTCTTCGCTCTTCTTAATATTTTGTCGCTCTCGTAGTCTCTGTCCTCAAATCCATAACTTAGACTCATTATGCTATAACACATATTTGCTCACTAAATAGCCAGACACAGCGGAAGCCCCTAGAACTAGCCACAACTCTGTCGCGTTGCTATCTCGTGTCACCTCCAGACGATATTCTTGGTGTGTCACATTTGGTGTTACCATGCGATGTGCCACCTTTGGTGGCTTGTCAAGTGTCTCCAGGTGCTCTCCACCTTCCTGGTGTGCCACGTTTGGTGTTGCCATGCGATGTGCCACCTTTGGTGGCTTATCGAGTGTCTCCAGGTGCTCTCCACCTTCCTGGTGTGTCACGTTTGGTGTTGTCAGACGATGCGTCAGATCACCTTTGGTTGTTTGTCAAGTGTCTCCAGGTGCTCTCCACCTTCTTGGTGAACTTTCTTGGACTCCGTCGTTGGCGCGTAGTTTAGCCCACTATTTACTCCAAACTTCATACTCTGTGTAGCAGTCTTTAGCAGGTTGTTGTACCCAGCGATTTTGTTTTTGAGGATTACCACGTTACTTGGCATTAACCATGTAGACGGTGATAGTGCTAGATTTTGGACAACGTTAGTGTCTCTAATCGACTTGTTCATGTTGAGAATCCACGTTGACACGTCATAGTTTATAACGCTATCCTCCACCAGCTTTCTAAACTCTTGTTGAGTCTCTAGACTGCCTGCAGAACCACCAACGACTGACACACGCGTCCTCGCTTGTGCGCCAAGTGTAGAGTAAACGAAGGCCTCTATAGACTGATTTAGATACTGTCGCCCAATGTTGGTGAGACCGTTCGACACCAGAGGAACGTATCGTTTGTAGTCGTTCTTAACGTCGTTAATCGTGAAGACTCTCTCCTCGCCTGTTGTACCATCAGCAAGAACTTTACTGTGGTAGTAATGTTTTCTAGGGATCTTGTCTGTTTTACCATACAATTCTCCAGCGTCAAACTCTCTACTTATCGATCTCATACTCTCACCACCTTCCATCCTTCTTAGAAGTCTTCTAACAGTAAAGTACAGATGGAACCTCATCACACTTGTGATAACAGGGTGGACTTCTTGTGAGGGTGACAAGTGTTGCAACGACACTCCGCAACAGAAACTCGCACAATACGTTGCAAACACAACCCTATAGTAGCTCTCGTTGTCGTCCCACTTTGACTTTGTCTTTGACGTGACTATTTGTAAGATTGGTAGCTTTGAGAGAAAGTAGCTCTTCTGATTAACGAAGATTATAAAGTTGTTCACTGGATAGTTCAACACGTTTTCCGTTGGATAGCCATCCCAAAGTCCCCAATGGTTCTTGCGACCTTTTGATAGTGGTTGGATAGTTCCACCAGAGAGCCATACTATTGGGAACTTGCTATTGTGCAACCACTTCCACATACTCTTGTCATTTTTAAATATAGCGTTGGTAATATTAGTCGACAATATGTCGTTGTTGACGAAGTAGATGTCGACCCTTGTCACGTCACCTTGTCGTGTTTGGATAGGCTCAAAACAAAACTTGGTCAGTGTGGCGTGAGGATACTTTTTTATGAAGTCCGACTTGGCCTTCTTGATAGCGTCTCTCGAGTTCTTAGTCACTTTGTCATAGTTCTCACCATAATAACGTCTGATCAACGTCTCGAAGTCTACTGGTTTGTTTGTCGTTAGATACTTAGTATACTCCGGGTTACTCTTAAACTCACTTGAGTCTATCGAAACGTCACCAATATTAGTTTTCGTCACGAAGAATATATGTGTGTGCATATTGTCGTCAACGTCAAGAAAAAACCTATTCTTGTCAGCATAAGGATACTCTTTTTTGAACTCATCCATCATAACATACCGTACGTTATATGAGAGTGGTAGTATTGATTAGTGGTTCAACGGAAACTATAAACCTACCAGAGTCAACTCTAGCAACTAACTCAGACCCTCACTTACTAGTGAAGAAGGCAACCATCTTTTGGGACTACGTTAACGTAACCACAGCTAACAGTAAGATAACTTATAACAGTAACAACCACGTTTTTAGTCCTGGGTACCACACCTTTAAAATGATCGCTGACGACTTGAAGGAGTTAGGAGACGTCAAGCTAGTAGCTAACAGATATGACTCGACATGTACGATAACAACTGATCAACAAATAGAACTGTTTAAATTTGGACAACTTCTAGGGTTTGACGAAAACACTACAATAACCACCACAAAAACCAGTCCTAACGTTGTGAGCGTTAACAGAGGACTGAAATACATACAAGTAACATCTAATATTGTGGACAGGTCTAATAACATAGTTAATGGTAGCAAAAGTGGTTGTATCGCAGTACTGCCAATAACTAGCACACAGACATTAAAGAGCTCTGTACAACATTTTGGTGTTGGGTCGAGAATCCCAATAAACAAAGGAGTCATCAACCAACTAGAGTTCAAGATAACAGATCAGGATGACAACAGCGTTAGCGTTGGCGAGGTGCTGTTAGATTTACACATCACGTAGTGTATATGGACATAGAGCAAGAACTAAGAGATATTTACTACAACCCGTCAACTGGTTACCAGTCTGCCGAGAGGCTGTACCAAAAGGCACAAGAAGACGGTCTAGACGTTAGTAGGGCAAAGATAAAGGGCTGGCTAAAATCTCAAGACACGTACACCAGGTACAAACCAGTTGTTAGGAAACACAAGTTTAGACAAACATTTGTTGACTACCTGGGTAAGCAGATACAGATGGACTTGGTCGATATGGGCAAGTACAAGCATAAGAACAACGGGTACTACTGGATACTAACAGCCACTGAGATCCTTAGTAGGTATGCTTTCGCAATACCCGTCTATAGGAAAGACACGAAAAACATGACTAAGGCTATCGCGAAGCTACTAGAGAAGGCTAAGGTTAGATTTGGCGAGTATCCAAAGTTAGCTCAGTTTGACGATGGTAAGGAATTCTATAACGTTGGTGTGAGGGATCTACTGGATAAACACAACGTGAAGTACTTCAGCACTAACTCTGATAAAAAGGCAGCAGTCGTGGAACGATTTAACAGAACACTCAAGACGTCTATGTGGAAGTACTTCTACAGCAAAGGAACGTACAAGTGGATTGACATTCTAGACCAGCTTGTCGAGAATTACAACAATACCAAACACAGTACTATTCTAATGAAACCTAAAGACGTTAACAAGAAAAACGAAAACGAAGTATGGACGACATTGTTTGGACACCATTTCGGTGACTACCCACTGCCAAAGATCAAAGTAGGTGAGACTGTTAGGATATCAAAGTACAAAAGCATATTTGCAAAAGGGTACGAGGCTAACTTCACTGAGGAGCTATTCAAAGTGACGAAGGTCATACGTGGTGACCCCACCGTGTACGAGATAGAGGACCATGAAGGGGAACCTATCATTGGTAAGTTCTACGAGGAAGAGTTGTCAGTTGTTGATAAAAAAGACGATGTATACAAAGTTGAGAAGATACTAAAGAGGAAAAAGGTTAAGGGTAAAAAGATGGCTTTGGTTAAGTGGCTTGGCTATGATAGTAAACATAATTCATGGATACTGGAGAGTGACATTCAAAACATTGAGTAGTATATAATGGCTGAAGGAGGGTTCGATGACATTGAAATGCAAGATCGTGACGAGTTTAAGAAGTACAATGATATGAATGACACCGCCTTGGACAACGAGTATAACACACTCACCGATGAGAGATTAAGTCTTCTGCGCTACGACGACCCCGATAAGTTGGAAGACGTGAAGGTTAGGATAGAGTATATTGATCGTTTACGTAATGAAAGAAAAGCAGAGACATCTTTTATAGATAGTGATGGCGGTAAGACAGTGACAATAACTAGAAAGGGTCAAAGGAGTAGCTCAGCCCCTGAAGTTCAATTTATACACATAATTAACCGACCTATAAATGACGTGACACCATCTATTGAAGACTTTATTAGTAGAGAGTTTAACAAGGATGGTTTTAGGTTTAACCAACACACTCATAAGTTGATTGAGTTACGATTACTCGTTAGTAGGACTAAGAACAACAACATAACTTTTAAGCCAATGACAAGTAGAAATAAACGAGGCGCACCACAAATAGTACTAAAGCGTGACACTGAAGGTGTTCTACAATATAACGACTCTAATGTATCGAAAGAGGCAGTCACACAATTTAAAAAATTGATGAGTGATATCGTGAGCGAGCAAGACGACAGAGACACGACCGTCAAAGGTATGTCAATGGTAGACACGTCCTCTGACGTCTCCTACATAAAAGGGTTGGCTGACGAAGAAAATCGAGCGTATCAAGGTGTGGTAAACCCACCAAACACTATAGACCCACAATCAAGAATTGGCGACAACGGCGCTCTACAAACTCAAGCCAAACACTTTCAGGACGCTATAGACGCAACATTTGAAGAGAGAGACAATAGTGATGACTCTATAGAGGTAATTGAACTTGAAGAAAGAATAATTGGTTTAAGAGAAGCGAGAGACGGAACACTTAGACAGAGAGAATTGGAGGAGGTTAGGGAGCGACAAGAAGAGGACGTCACTCGGTTACAAAAAGTAAAGGAGTGGTTTAGAGAAAATTGGTTAGGCGCTTCGGCTTTAGGAATAACCATAGCCTCTTTCATCACCACGATTATAATATCCGCTAGAAGCGTTGTTTTCAAAGGTGGCCAAGCACTTGGAAAACTAGGAAAAGCTATAGCTAATCTAGCCACAAAGGCTGGCCCTCTACTGGCTGGACTGCTAAACGTGGTGGCGACTGCGCTAAAGTGGGGAGCTGCAGGCATATCTTGGTTAGCATCTAATTTGTGGATCCTAGCGATAGCACTAGCTTGGCTCGTCTACGACCAGTACAAACAGAGGAAATAAAACACGTGTTATAATATATAGTATGAATACTAGTGAGAAAGAGTTGCTTCCTGGATATAGACGTCGTGAAATGTCTGCTATCAAAGGCACAAGGACCCGTCACGTTGTGACACTGAACCCTAACAAAGCCAATCCAGAGGAAGAGTTATACATTGATATCCCAAGGACAAAGGGTAACACCTGTTTGGTACCCTCCAGTTTCCATCTCCTATTCGACTTCAAAAGTGCGAACGCGAAATCATGGTTTCTTAATAACCTCTCGAGACTACTCTCTGAAAAACTGGTTATAAAATTAGCAGGTGAGACTGTGTACGACAACTGTGGTGAGAGTGTTATCGGTACGTACAGAGATTTATGGAGATCTAAAACAGAGCGAACGGCTATGATCGAATACGGCCTAGCAAACGATAACCTTCGAAAGTTAATCTCGAAGGACGACAGTGGCGCGGCCAGTGGAAACGTACAAAAAGTTAGCGATGGTCTGATGTTCTCTATTCACGGCACTAAACAAAAGATTCAACTTGACAAGATTCTAGAAGATCATGGTTTATACGCACCGTATAATATGAACAATAATCTCAGGTACATAATCACACTCCCCAAAGCAACTGATATTATGGTGGCTCAATCTGGATCAGCTGTTACTGGTTATACGTTGGAGAACCTCGAATTAGAGTACGAAACTATCGAGAGTCAAGAGATCGCTGATGAAGTATCGTCTCTATACGCATCCGGTAGATCTCTATCGTACGAGCACGTCACGCTAATGAAGACTGTGGAGTGGGATAAAGGAACCACACTTGTGAACGAAAATATTAACCTACCAAGAAAGTCAATGAAAGCTATCGTTCTACTCTTCACAAATAAGACAAGAACTGACAGTGAGGAGTTCGTCTACCCAAACATAGAGTCAGTCAAACTCACCATAGAAGGTGTGCCGAACATGGTCTACAGTCAAGGAATACCGAAATCAAGACTCTGGGGAGAAGCCAAAAGACTATTTGGACGAAAACTAGACTGTGACCAGCACATGACTGTCCAAAGTTTTTACAAAGACGGTTTCGCTTTGGTTGTTGACCTTAGATCTATCGAAGATAACGCTAAAGTAGCCACTGGAAAAAAGATCGTGAATACTCAGTCAGGAATACTGATGGAAATCACTAAAAAAGTCACAACAGCGAACGTCATGTGTAGAATATTCATACTCTCCGACGGACTCGTAAACCTTATCAACAACGATCTACAATCAATCCAATACTAAAACATATAGTATTCTATATGAAAACACCTTTTAACATGCTAATTGTTGGTATGACAGCCTGTGGTAAAACACACTACCTATTGGATATGATAGAGAAAGAATACGCGAACCATTTCGAGTACATCATTCTCATATGTCCAACATTTGAATGGAACAAAACGTACACAGAGTGGAAATACTTGAGAGACCCAAACTTTATCGCTATTCAGTGTGAGCAAGACAAGGTCGACGTATTTCTCAAATATGTGACTGGTATTTACAAAGGCACCAATTCATTGATAATACTAGACGATTGCGCTGGTGGACAGGACGTCAAAAACAGAACAAGCGAACTAGTTAAACTAGCCTTTAGCGCTAGACACTACAACCTATCCACAATAGTCATAACACAACAACTAACCTCAATTAGTAAACCATACCGTGAGAACATCTCAAAGTTAGTAACATTCTACAACCCTAACAGAAACGATATGAAAATTATCGTAGACGATTATCTCAACGGAGTTGATAAAGCGGAAATTGAGAAAATAATAAAACAGTTGAAAGACAACGAGTACGCAAGATTGGAGATACTTCTAAGACATCCATACTCATACGAAATAGTTACTCCACAAAAACAAAACATATCGTATAGTATAGGACATGCCAAAACGCAAGACAAAAAATCTTGAGACAATTGATGAACTAATTGAAGACATACGAGAAGCAGAACAGGAAGTAATTGACGAACCACAAATCGACACGTCACAAGTTGACGACACTCCTCAAACTGATGTGGACAAGAAACGAGACGAACTAAGAAGACTCTCAGAGGACGGTGAGATAGACAAATCCGTCGCTTATCTCAAAAAGGCCTCAGATAAAGTTATCAACAAGATCTACGAAGAATGGGAGGTAAAAAGAATGGAGAAAGCGAACGTGTTTCTCTGTGACCTTTTAATAAGCAAGTTCGCCCACGCGTTAGGAGGGTTCAACGCTATTGAATCACCTGAAAAGCTTGAAAAAGAGTTGATTACTGACCAGCTACTTAAAAGAGACGTAGAGAAGTTTATATCATACGTATCCCCCTACCTCCCTTGTTTAGGGTTGTTATCGGGTGGACTAACAACTAGTAAACACGTATTTAGCCACATGGCTAGAGAGGAAACCCCTGAGGGGAAACCACCGAACGAGTGAGACAGTGCTATCTAATTACAATAATTTACAAGACGACCTAAAGACATAAGTATATAACAACTTAATGAGGTTTGAAAACTTTGAGGGATACGAATACTTAACAAGACACGGACACCCAACAGGACGCAACAACATCACGAAATACGAACACCTAATAGAATACAAATACTTGGAGGATAGTGTGGGTAACAGTGTGAGGAGTTGGGAGACAGTTAAGGAAAAAATAATGAGACTCAACGACGAGTTACTCTACATATACTGGGTGATAGATCTAAAAACACAACTCTTAACTAACACTAGAACGGAACGTGAGGGGTTTTACGAACACTTCAAAGGCACTGTACTGGGAAGAAAGATAGCCGGCATAAAAGCAAAGTTACGGTTTGCCAGAAACCTAGAATAGCCCAAGCGATCGGAACAACACACCTCTACAAACCACGTAGACTCCAAACGGATCTGACTTTCGGAAAACTGTCCTGACACCGCAAAACGGATCGGCCACGCCTCTTTTCTCGAGACGTCTCAGCCACGCCCTTTTCTAAGGCATCTCGGCCACACCCCTTTTTAAGGCGTTTCTTGGAATTATTTTTGAGATAATTCTTGGAACTTGACCTTGACCTTGACCTTGAAACTTGACCTTGAAACTTGACCCTGACAGTAGTAGTAAAAGGCCTATTCTAACTCACCCCCCTCAGGATATCTCCTGAGGAAGGGGGGTGAGTTAGAATCGGCCTTTTACTACTACTAATACGAGGAGTATCATAATACCATGCATAACTCCCCCGCGGACATAATGAATTATATAATTATAACAACAGCAGGTGTTAACAAATTACTTAAAGATAATTAGACCTATTATCCGCATGACCTATTATCCGCATGAGTATTAAAGGAGTCACCGATGAAATAGCCCTAGTAGTAGCATTCATTTTTAATCAAACTTATAACGTGGTATGTTGCCAACGGACTTGGCACTGGCGAATATTACGGCAGTATTTAAGAATGGAAAACGTTCGAACTCTGCAAATTACAGGCCCATTTTTTTATATAGCCAAATTATGCAACACGCAGTGGCGTAACTATAGGGGGGCAGGGGGCGGTCACCTGTCGGAAAATTCTGGTTCCTGTCGGAAATTTCCATGCGAAAAAGCTCACAGCTCAATTCGAAAACATTACCACATTGCTCAGACTTGCTCTAACTTTTTCTAACTTTCCTGTTTCCTCAGCTCATGATGAGAGGGCATTCCGCTTGACTTAAGCGAGTCAAAACTTATTTACGGAGTACAATGAGGCAGAACACCGTCATTCTAATCTCGCACACATCGTTATAAATCGCGACCATGTCTCATCCATTGTTGTAAGGGATCTCCAAAAGGCATTTTTAAACGCAAGAACAAGAAAAAATTTTAATCTATAAAGTTATCTCAACTATATGTTGAACTCTTTTCATATTGTACATATTTTCGGCTTAGCAACCAGATCAGAACAGTACCAATCTATTGACTTCTAACCGTTTACAATTTTTTGTCAGCTAATATAATACGGAAAGACTGCGTAATTTAAGAACAATTAATGTTATATAAATTAGTGAATAAATATGGCATTTTGCTACATGGCCACTCCCACATGACCACGCCTACTTCTCGAAAAATCTTAATGCTTGCCCCCCGCTAAAAACTCCTAGTTACGCCATTGTTAACAAGACATTCTAGTACATTATCAGTATGGTTTCCGTTCTGGACGTAATATATGAACAAGAGGAAGAGTGTTTCATCAGGATATCTTAAACTCATTAATAATCCACGAGCCGAAAACAAAGGAAATCAGCACCGAGACGATGGTTTGGATATCGGAGGAAGAAATTACATAAATTAAGCCAACTTTCACCTCGATTTCTCTTAAAATACTGATTTGTTTGAGATGTAATATGAAACACCCGGAAGAGTATTTCATCAGATATCTAAACACCTCGAAGTTTGTTAGATTTTCTATTTTCGGCTTCTCCTCGGTTTTCAACAAACTTCTCGGTGTTTGGATATCCTCTTCCTTGTGTTTCATATATTACATACAAACACCGAGACGTTTCTTCCTCTGGTATCCAAAGTGGGATATACTTCATGGTAACAATACATATAGTCTCCCACCATATTTTATGGTTATAGGGTTAGGGTTAGGGTTGGGGATTGGTTTAATTGTATTTCGGTTTGTTCATATATCGAGAAAGCGCCCAAAAAGCTGACGAAAAAGGAAATAATACTATTAAATTCAAATTTGTGTTATGCTTTTTACAATTAGACTATTATTGTTAGTTTCACATTCGATGTGTTGGTTTGAAAGATCCACCAAAGGGTTCGTGGTTCTGCCCTAAGTGCAAGCCTATGCGCAAAAAAATCAGTTTTGAAAGAACAGTTACTAAAAGACGAAATGAGCAAAACAAATAGAAAGCCTTAACATTTTTTGTGTTCTGTTTGTTGTAAGAATATTAAGCTTATAAATGTTTTCTTATTGAAAAATTATTGAAAACTGGGAAAATCAGGGAAAACTAAATCTAAAGAGGCCCCCCGGGTATTTTAATAACTGAACGGTATATTTGAGCAGGGGTTTTAGCACTCGCGCAATGTTAAAATCCCCGCATAGTCCTGGGGTCCATAGGTTCAATTGACTAGTGCATAATACTAGTAATGGCGTTTTAATTTAGGAGCATTATACAATAATCTCAATGCTCTTACACCAATACATTATTAACGTTACTTAGAAAACCAATTACACTTCATTCTAAAATCTAGAAGCATGTGACGTTTTGACAATCGCAAAGGTATACAGGCTTTTTCAATAAGTCCTTACGCAGTGTGACGTATTTAGTGCGTAGATATATTGTAGTCACTCTGCAGCCTCGTACCCAGGGCATTTTACCTCCACGGCGGAAGGTCTGCGAAAATGGCCCTGGGATTGGCTTGTCATAAAACCCAATTAATTCAGCCGAGTATAATTTATTCATCTAAATCTGAATGCTGTCTTCAAATTTTACAGCAAATTAGAAGTGATAGCTTTCGCTAAATTGGATATATGCTTCTTCATACCTTTTGTAAGACATAACCATGGATGTATGGTGGATTATTAAGCTTGTTAGCTGCTTTTATGCCGACGAATGCTGACATGAACAACTCTGAAGAGCATTGAATATTCTCAATTATTCAGGTCAACAAAGTAGACAAAGGCAATGGGGAACAAAGACCACAAAAATTATCATATCTAAACACCCAGAAATTCTGGGTGTCATGTGACCAGCCGATCCCATTTTCGTCGACCTTCCGTGGAGGCAAAATGCCCTGGGAACGAGGTTGGTCGCGCTTAGATATATGTACGTCTAGCGTACCTATTTTTATAATTTATAAACTTTATAATTTTTTAACTTTCAAATAGACGAGTATTTCAAATTGAATTTTCACTTCATAGAGACTTAAATCGCGGTAAGGTAAAAACTATAGAGATCTTAAATAAAACCAGACATTGCAGCTAAACGTAAAGCTAACATTTCAAAACGTAAAGTCACTTTCCATTTCACTCTCTGACGAAGGCCTTCACTCGAAAGTTTAGCCTGGACCTCCTACATTCATTTCTTCATATTTATTAAGATCGTGGCTAGATGATGCACTTGCAGTTGAGGTGACCGTGAGGTACTAGGTCTGAGTCGCCTTCTGGACGATCCTTTTATTAGTATTAAGGTTAGTATTAGAAAACCATTAGGAGGGGGATTTGGGTTAGGATCTAAGTTGTTTTGGGGTTAGCAGTTCCATGATCTATTTCATCATACAGGCAGATCTCTCATTTCGTCCAACCTCTCGCGGATACTAAAAAAGATCGTCCAGAAGATGACTCAGACCTAGTACCTCACGGTCACCTCAACTGCGAGTATATTCCATCTAGCCACTTCATGAAACCACGATCAAGAGAAGAAATTGGCAATTTGCTCAACTCTTTCATTGCGACAATAACATGATATGTATATATTTTCTTCTTCCTTTCGTCGGTCCTTTGCCGATTTTTAGCCTTATATCGTAGTAATAAGTCGGTCAAGATAGCGTCTCGTTTATAATTGACACTTCCAAGAAAATATATTACCAAGAAAAGATAGCTATTGAAATACCGGGCGGGAATCGAAATTATTTTTAAGAAAACCCGGTATTATCACAAGACTTCCATTTCCTTCCGGTATATTTCCATTACTATAATATGTTTTCTTGGTAATAGCTTTTCTTGGAAGTGACAATTAACGAGATGCCATCTTGACCGTCTTATTGGTAGCTAATGCGGAAATTGAAATACGATATAAGGGTTAAAAAACCTGGCAATGGCATCGACGAAAGGTAGAAGAAGACATATTAGTAAAGTCATGAGCGTAGAGAATAGGAGGTATGGTTCAATGTTGCTTCAGCTGTGAGGTTCAATGATTTCAAGGTTGTAATTAATTATCTGGTCACGTCCAAGTATATCTTGCTATAGTGCATGCATTACAGTGTCACAAGCTAGTATACTTTTAAATGCTGCTTTTGTCTCGCGGTAATTTTGGGACCTTGCGATCTACGGCGCAACATGTGAATAGAATATTACACGGTTTGCTCAAATACCAACGTTACCACCATGTAATATCCTCCTTTATAGTTTCATTACATCATTCATAATGGGTAAGGTGTATTCTCCATGCAATAAGCCCTAATTTGTTACTATGTGCGGTTTCGTAGATTGAAGATGATATCCTTCCATCCAATTGATGGTTTACATGTGACGTCATGACGTTCATGTTGGTTGAACTTTAACAAAAGAATTCATTAACTTATTTTAAAAATTGTTTGTTACCCAACATAGTCGCCAAACCTTTCAATTGTCTGAATTTTCTGAATCTCGAAGGATTGTGTGACTTTTCTTCAGAATAATATGGATTTGTTGACTCATTCATATCAACTGCAAGATTATAGGTACCGTATATGAAATAAAACTAGTTTATCGTTTTAGTTTCGTTTATTCGTTTTAGTTTCGTTTATAGTATTGATAAGCCTTAAGTCCCGCCGCTCGGTATCAACTCGAGGCTTCTTTTCACATGTTTTCAGTATTACTAGGATTCAGTAATCAAATATATATATATATATATATAAATAAGTGCGTACTAAGCAAGCTGTGTTAAACTGTGGTGAATGGGGATGTGTATGTGAACAAATATGAAACAAATAGGAGAGCTTTCATATTTGCCGTAATATAAAAATTAAACCACGAGTTCCACTACTCTACAATCGGATATTTGACGCCGGAGAAAATTATCATGCCACGAGGCCCACAACGCGAGTGGCCAAAACAGCTGGGAGGGAGAGTTATCTCGATCCGTACTCTTGAACGCACCTTGGCTTTATCGATGTTCTTTTAAGCTCGATGACCGCGGTACAGGTACTAAATTGGAAACAGTATCGTTGCCGCGGAGAAGTTATGCGACTCGAAGTAAAAAGTTAACAAAAATGAGTTGGCGAACTAACTTAGAAGTGAGGTACATAATTGTGTTGTGCACGTATAGTCATTACTCGCTAATAGGACACTGGCATTTATAAATTATTTAAGAATATGAAGAAAGAGATTAATTATTGCGGCACATGCAGAGAACTATATTAAAGAAATTCTTGATATATCACAGTTCCAACAAAAGCCCAAACGTTTCTGGTCATATATAAAGATTTTAGTAGTATAGTACATGGCGGTGCGAGCTCAGTCGACGCCAACCGTAATATAAACGCCAAAACATCACCAAATTTGTGCCGAGCCACAACTCAGCAATGTTTTGGTATTTATGTTTTACAATCGACATTGGTGAGCTCACAGCCTCACTCTCTGTGCTATTATGGTAATCGTTAGTCAATCTAGACACCCCTCCCACGTTTTCTACTCAATTGATGCCAAATACTAAAAAAATCACAACTTTCGCTAGACTTTACGCTACTTTAGCCATATTTAAAAAAGTAGAAAGTGTCATTTCAACATTTTCACATTTTTGTTCAACAAACCACCAACACGTTCTGCTACTGTCTCACAAATTCACGCGCGAAAAAAAACCACTAGATTTTGATTCTAGTGGTGATGTTTATCCAAATGGATAGCGAAATGGCGCTCTTTTGATTGGTCAACCCACACCAGCGCCCACAACAAATATTTTATCCAAACAAGTACCCAAATGGGGAGCGAAATGGCGCTCTTTTGATTGGTTAGCGACATTAACTAATTTGCATACTAACAGGTGGCCGGTTGTTTTGCGAATTAGTCCGTTTGTTCACTATTTTCAACGTTTGTCTCACTTTTAAAATGGTGATCGTACACATATTTCGACGTTGTGATTCCTCCCGACAACAGGCCCAAGAAAGGCACGTACGGCGTCACAATCGCGACAATGCTTTCGACGTCTTTCTTTAATAGCGGGTCTTTTTGCAACTCATCGTTTAGTTCGTCGGGGTTCTCAATAGCGTTCAACCCATCTAGTAAGTTAGCGAATTTGCTGATTAGCAAGTCGGTGAGAAAAGCGTTTGCGATTTCCATTCTCTTCAACTCGTATTGGTGCCATATCTTGTCGATAACCTTTGCGGACGCTTTTTTAATGTATACGCTTCAGATTGGCTTACCACACCATCGCCAGACAGTCTAATAAGTTCAGATCTCCTAACGTCAATATTGTCTTCCACAGTCGAAGTACCATCAGTGTCCTCAACTAATTCCTCAATCGTGGGATTTTCTTCACTTTTGCGTTTTACCATCACGCTATTACTTATACCCATATTTTATTGCGGAATAACAACTTCGTGACTGTATGGATAGCGCAGTGAGATTTCAAGTCTAGCGTACTTATTATTTTTTAATGCGGTCACAATCGCCGACGCTTCCTCTTTGCTAATGTTCCCAAGATAATCGTCAATAACAACCTTCATATCACTCCTGCTCGGACAGTGAAAACAAACAAGCTTACTAATGTTTTCTCTATACGGTTTTGCGATCGACGTCAGTTGTTGTGTGATGACAATAACGCTCAACATAAAATGTCGCGCACTAAAAGCCAAGTTGACTAATTGACTAGTCCTATTCTTGACATCCTGTCCACTCGCACAGTCGTCCAACACAATCAGAGTGTTAGTGCCTTTAAAAACATTTGTTACACACTTGAGAACAGCGTCGACACTGTCTTGCGCGCAGTCTATCGCTAACACGTCGGGGTCGCGCACATATTTCCAATCTTGATATGCTTTGTTCCACTCAAAAGTAGGACAAATCAACACAATGTAGTCAAATTTACCACGATACTCAGATTCCAGTGTTTCTAGCAAATAATGCGTCTTACCACAAGCTGTCATACCGACGATTAACATATTAAACGGAGTCTCCATTAACTCACGTTTGATTTAATACTGGATTGACTGCAACCCATTGTTCATGAAGTTGACCAACCCATCACTCATCACAAACACCCTACACATGACATTTGCAGTCGTCGCTTTCTTAGTGATCTCAAGAAGCACACCGGATTGTGTGTTTACAATGTTCTTGCCAGTGGCGACATTGCGATTATCTTGAACACTCCTCAAGTCGATGACTAACGCAAAGCCATCTTTATAGAACTTCTGTATGGTCATGAACTGAGCGTGTTCTTCACCCAACCCAAACAGTCGTTTCGCTTCTGCATAGAACTTCGATTTCGGAATGCCTTGTGAGTACACACTATTTGGCACACCTTCAATTGTGACTCTAACGCTCTCAATATTTGGATAAAGAAACTCCTCACTGTCTGTTCGCACCTTATTCGTGAATAGCAACACAATTGCCTTCATGCTTTTTCTTGGAAGATTAACATTCTCATTCACAATGGTCGTGCCTTTGTCCCATTCGGTGGTTTTCATCAACGTGATGTGCTCATATGACAAACTACGACCACTTGCATAGCCCGACGCTATTTCGTCAGCGAGCTCCTGGTTATCAATCGTTTCGTACTCAAGCTCAAGGTTCTCCAGAGTGTACCCACCCACAGCGCTACCGGATTGCGCCACCATGATGTCTGCGGCCTTCGGAAGTGTGATCACATACTGCAAGTTGTTGTTCATGCTAAAAGGAGCGTACAACCCATGGTCATTCATGATCTTGCCAAGCTTAATCCGCTGTTTCGTTCCAATCACACCAAACATTAACGCGTCACTAACTTTAGCAACGTTCCCACTCGTCGCACCACTGTCATCCTTAGAAACTAGCTTTCTCAAGTTCTCACCACCAATACCATAGTCAATCATTTGGTCTCGCGCAGTGACACTCTCCCAAAGGTCGCGGTAAACACCAATGTAATTTTCCCCATTGTTGTCATACACAGTTTCCCCAGCTAGTCTCACGACAAGTTTCTCAACCAACAACTTGCTCACATTGTTCAAGAACCAGCTTTTGGCGTTTGCATTCTTAAAGTCGAACACTAGACCTAGCGATCCAGGCACCAAACAGCTACTAACCTTGAGCTTCGGTACATCGATGTAAAGTTCCTCACCAGGACTGACTTTATTAGGGTTCAACGTGATTACGTGTTGCGTTCTCGCCCCTTTTATGACACCCATGCATGGTCGCTCGTCTAAAACCGGGGCTCAACTCTGCTGACGTGACGTTCATATACTTTACATATGTTTTATCACTACCGTTTTAGCTTGTAATAATCATAAGCAAACCACGCAAGTACCACCGCAAGTACCCACAGATTTTGAGCCAACCATGCGAGACCCTTCACACCCAACGTCAACGCGTTGTAAACTAAATTAGCCAACCCAACAGCCCATGGGCCCATCTTCATGATTGCGTTCTTAACAGCCTGCGCGAACGACTTTGTGGCCACAGCGCCTCTCATAACAGCAGATCTCCCAGCGATAATAATAGTTGTTATAATTCCAGCCACTGAAATTGCTACAGCGCTCAACCCAACCATATTTTCTTTAGCCCATTCCTTAAATTTCTGAAACCTGTCGATGTCGATCTCTTGTTGTGCTCTAACCTCCTCTATTTCTCGCTGCTTAATAGTTCTGTCTCGCGCTTCTTCAAGCCCTACAACACGCTCTCTCAATTCAAAGGCAACGCTTTCATTGTCTTCACCATCTAGTTCGTCTGACGTTGTATTTATTGCCTCTTGAAAGTGATCTGCTTGTACTTGCAGCGCACCATCGTCACCTATTCTTGACTCAGGCGCCACGCTATCGCTTGGATTAACCACACCACTCAGCTCGCGGTTCTCGTCTGGTGACAGCCCAGGTATGTCGACGTGGTCCACTTTTGTTTCAATTACTGGGAAGTCATCTGGGACCACTTCTGTTGTGGCAGCTGTTGTTTCTATGTTCTCAGGGATTTGGTTGACTAACTGTTTGAACTGCTCGATCGCGTTTTTACTACTCGCGTCTTTACTGTAGATCAAACCTTTTTCCCCAGGTATTAGAATTCGTTTGGGTGTCCCTTGTTTGCCATCTTTGTTTATCGGTTTGAAAAAAATAGACCCCGTTCTCGTCACATATGATCTGTTGACTACGCTCCTCGACGCGTCGTCACGACTGAGTTTTTTTTCGTACGACTCGCGTATTTTCTCGTCTATTAGCTTGATTCTTTTTACTTCGTTTTTTACTCTATTTTCTACTTGCTCTTTGTTGTACGCTTTTAGCTCACCAAATCTCCTCTCAACTTCGCCGTCCGACTCTCCAAAAGCTGCATAGAAACTTGTGTCACTGACGTCGCCATATGACCCCTGCTCGACAAACTCTACTGTTGGGACTTCTGTGTTGGTTCCCCTTATTGTCACCGTTTTACCATCGTCAGTGTCGATAAATGACGTCTCTTTTTGCCAACCTCGCCTCGCGTCTAGCTCACTTTTCATCCTTTTCAAATTGTCACTAACCTTGGCATAACTAACACGAACGCTTTCCGGCATATCTTTCACACCAAACCCCACGGTTATCTCGCTGAGCTCCTCATTAGTCTCGGTGATCTCCTCTTCTAATTGCTTCTCACTCATGTCTTTGTACTTGTCGAGGTTTTCCATCTCAAAGTCGTCGAAATCTCCCCCACCTTCAGCCATATTACATTAGCTCACGTTTTGAATGTTGCTTTCTGGTATCCACGAATTATGTTTGCTCTCATAACCTAACCATTTGACCAGCGCCATCTTCTTTCCTCTGACTTTCTTTCTTTTCAACACCTTTTCAACTCTGTACACATCGTCGCCATGTTTCTTATTGACCAGCGATAATTCCTGTTCGTAAAATTTACCAATAATCTGTTCACCGGTGTGATCCTCAATTTCGTACACATTCGGATCACCACGAATAACCTTTACCACTTTAAACAGCTCTTCAGTGAAGTTGGCTTCATAGCCCTTTGTGAACACACTCTTGTATTTACTAATTCTCACTGACTCGCCAACTCTAAACTTTGGCAATGGGTTGTCTGCAAATTGATGACCAAACAAAGTGGTCCACACTTCACCCTCGTTTGACTTATTGACATCCTTCGGTTTCGTCATAATACTTCGATTCACATTGCTATTATAATTGCTCACAAACTGGTCAAGAACGTCAATCCATTTGTACGTTCCACGGGTGTAAAAGTACTTCCACATAATACTCTTGAGGCTTCTATTAAAACGCTCGACAACAGCAGCCTTTTTGTCGCTCTTAGTGCTGAAATATTCAACACCATGTTCTTTCAGCAAACTTTTAACACCAACGTTGTAGAACTCAAGTCCATCATCAAATTGCGCTAACTTAGGTGTGGCTCCAAACCGATCTTTAAAGTCAACCAACAATTTTCCAACAGCCTCAGTCATGTTCTTAGTGTCTTTTCTATAAACCGCAATGCCAAAAGCGTATCTACTCAATATTTCAATACCTGTCAATATCCAATAATACCCTCCATTCTGTTTTGAGTACTTACTCATGTCCACTAAGTCCATTTGGAGCTCTTCACCAAGAAACCCAACAAAAGTCGCGCGGAATTTATGTCTTCTCACAATAGGTTTGTACCTAGTGTAAGTGTCCTGCGCGGTCAACCATTCTTTCACTGTTTTTCTAGTTACTCCCAATCCGTCTCCCAATGCACTTTGATACAGCCTCTCTACACCACTGTACCCTGTCTTAGGATTGTAGTAAATGTCTCGCAACCCTTGTTCTGTCTCCACACCAAGCTCCATATAATTCACACAATATACAGTTCCAATAGCACCGCGCCAATTTTAAGATTGTCGTTATTTGGTTTGACGCGAAATGTCATACTTGAGTAAACACCTTTTTTAATACCCACCTTAGACTCAATGTCCACATGACGTTGCACTGACCCCTTCAAAGACTGCTCGGTGGGTATTGGTAACGTTGTGATCACATCGCTACGCTTCCCATCAATACCCACATTGCTTTCAGGGTCAACAATATCACACGAAACTTCTACGTACTTCAGTCCTCTGTACATGTCGACCTCGTTTGGGCTGATGTGCCACTCCTTCCCTTGGATTAGCGTGTTTTCTGCAAAGCCAAGAAGAGGTCCAACCCCCAGCAATCGAACAGGGGCTACAGTCTTCACTCTACATCCACCAGATGGGATTTTCTCTATTTCGAGACTTGGTACGTTTGGTCTTATGTCAGAGACCTGGAGTTTCATGTACTCAACCAACGCGTTGAAGTTATAATGTCCCTGAGGCACTGAGAACCGCAAGAGGCTACCGAGGGAAAAGTCGATTGTGTTTGCCAATACGTTATCGTGGTCCCAAAACACAGTGGCTGTCTTGACCATAATGCATGGGTTGTCGTGCGTGACCATTATTGCGTTGTCAAAGGACACAACTTTTTCTGCGTCTTCAATGAATACCGTCAACTTTCGCATTATGTATAACATATGGTATATTATATGCAGAAAGCCCTTCATGACTACTATGGAAAGTACTACAAACGCGCGATGGCTAACACATCAAAGGCTACACACGACGCAAAGGCAGACCTCATCAAAAAATACCCTCACGCCACTTTAAGCAAATTCGAGTTCGATCCAAATATTTCACAAGACGGTAAAATCATGAGTGTCGACATATATTTCAGAAACAACGACATCCTTAGCACAGACATAACCAGCGCAACCTTCAAAAATGATAAGAACATGTGGAGGTGGCTACACAATAGTAAGTTCCCAATAATATGGCAAGGTGGTGGAACTATCCAACCATTGCCAAAAGGTCATAAGAACCACTGGGGGCTTTGGGATGGCTATCCAACAGAAAATGTGTTAAATTATCCGGTGAATAACTTTAAAGTTTTTGTTAACCAAAATAGCTACTTCATGTCAAAGCTACCAACCTTACAAATCACTACGTCAAAGACAAAATCAGAGTGGGACGACAACGAATCTTACTACCGTGTTGTGTTTGCGACGTATTGTGCTAGTTTCTGTTGTGGGGTGTCACTGCAACATTTATCATGAGTGTCACAAGAAGTTCACCCCGTGGTCACAAGTGTGATGAGATTTCATTTGTACTTCACCATTAGAAGACTTCTCAGAAGAATGGAAGGTGGTGAGACCATGAAATCAATAAGTAGAGAATTCAACGCTTCCGAATTGTATGGCAAGACTTCTAAGATTCCTAGAAGGCACTACTACCAGAATAAAGTCTTGAGCGATGGTACAACAGGTGAAACCAGAGTCTACACACTCAACGACGTCCATAACGATTATAAACGATACGTCGCGCGATTGTCAGACGGTTTTACCAACATTGGACTGCAATATCTAAATCAAAGCATAGAAGCCTTTGTGTACTCCACACTTGGTGCGCAAGCGAGAACACGTGTATCAGTCGTTGGTGGTTCTGCAGGAAGTCTAGAGACCCAACAAGAATTCCGCAAGTTGTTTTCTGACGGTGTTATCAACTACGACGTATCGACATGGATTCTCAACATGAATAAATCGATTAGAGACACCAACGTTGTCCAAAATCTTGCAGTGTCACCAAGTACATGGTTAATGCCAAGTAACCTAGTGATTCTCAAGAATAAAATCGCTGGGTACAACAACTTATTAAAGGTTGCTACAGAGTCTATGAAATTTGGTGTGAACACTAGCTTGAATGCAACAACACCAACAATTACGGCTAAAAAAGTCCACCAAGAAAATGTGGTGACTCACTCATTAGTAGTACCAACAACCGTGAAGAAAAAAGCTCACCAAGAAAATGTGACGGCGTCAACTAATCTCGCGGCTAAAAAAGTTTACCAAGAAAGTGCGGCACCACTTCCCATGAGAAAAGCAGTGGCCACAAGTAAGTCAGACACGACAACGTTGGCGATAGTGTTAGGGTTCTCAGCAGCCTCTGGCTATCTGCTAACCAAATACACCTTGAAGTAGTAATGAGTCTAAACTATGGGTATGAGTCTGACGACCCTCACGATAAAATACTAAAGAGAACGAAAAGGCATCTGGACGAAGATCCCAAATTAAGTGCGACCGGTGGAAGGATGTCTGGAATAATAGACATGCAAGGCTCAGCGATAAAAAACGTAGCAGACCCAGTCGATGACTCAGATGCTACCAATAAAAGAACTCTAGAGCAATTTCTATCAGGTTTCCTCAAGAGTCAGTCCTACAATGTTGTGCTCGACTTCAACGTTAGCACACACGCCTTGAAAAACGTGGAGTTTCACACCAGTGGTTCAAACAAAGTGAGAGCCATTGGTGAAACAAGTAAATTAGTGCAAAACAACCCAACCTATGGTCCTATTGTTGGCATCAGCAGTGTAAGCCAAAGTTTTCTATCCCCCGTGTTAACACCACTCCCACTTGAGTCAGGTCTCCATTTTAATTGCCCCAGTATCCAATGGTGTGATCTCTCTATTTTTGTTGTGGTGAGGTTACCTACTCGTACCGCTGGATCAAATTGGGAGACAATTATATCAAACGACGACGGTCAGTGGGATAAGTTCATAGGGTACAAGACTGGTATGACCAACGGACTCGCGTATGGTGGTAGCGTCCCAGCGATGGAGAGCGTATGCACTATTCCAAGTGGTGTTGACCTCACCAAAATGCATATGATATCAATACACTGGCAAATGAGCAACTCACATGTCAGAGTCAACAACGTTAAGTCAACCGACTCAGACTTCGTAGCGAATATGGGAAAGATAGGCACACCCTATGGAACAATTTTTGGAATACATCGACCAAGAATACCACTCGCACCTTATGCATACCCATCGTTGATAGAATTCTACGGTGTGAAAATTGTGAGTGGTTACATGACAAACCGAGACATCATAATCATGGGTGGAGAGATGATGAAGGAATATGGTATAAAGTAAATGGGAGCATGTATTTCGAGACCTCGTGAAATATATAAAATAAATAAGACGACTGATCACATGTTCAAAGCTGGTGGGTCATTTGGCCGCGGTGACGTGACTCTCGAGCTCCACGCTGAGATTGGTATGAGGTCTAAAAAGACTTACGGCAAACCTATTATGTTACCAGAGTCAGACACTGTGGGAGTGGTGGGAGACGTGACCTAAGTTAAAATAGGTTGGTCTCAGCTTCGAAGATTTAGAAAGCTGATTCGTAACATTAGAAACTTTTTCAGACGACGTAGAAAACCGAAGACTAATAAAACACATCTGATGCGTTGGTACACAACAAACCAGATCTATAAAAGGCGTAGCGCCCACGTCGAGTAGCTTTTTCTCGTGGAGGACTATATAGCGATGACTTCCGCAATACTCCAACTATTCGATTTCGATGGTCATCAAATCACGACGGTTAATCACAACGGTGACATATGGTTCAAAGCGAAAGAAGTCGCGAGCGCTCTAGGTTATGCTAGACCAAAAGATGCAGTTAACGACCACGTCGAACCTGATTGTAAAATGAAGATGGAACAGGCCTCGTTTATCAACGAACTTGGGGTCTACTCATTGACGTTCTCGAGTAAAATGGAGCGTGCGAAACACTTTGGAAGGTGGGTGCACTCAGAAGTCTTACCAAGCATTAGAAAGGGTTTAGCTGACGTCGGTCTCAAACACAATCAGTTTAAAATGATCACTGAGTTCGACCTTCATACGAAAGTTGTTGGTTTTCTTAGGAAATATTATCCAGAAGCTATTTTGATAGCCGCTTGTGGTGAGAATCAAGACACTTCGAGTAAAAGAATAAATTCGTGGAAAAAAGGTTACCAACGTGGAACGCCTGACTTGATTATTGCCAACGCAAACCGACAGCATAGCGGACTCGTGATTGAGTTCAAGAACCCAGGTGGCACAGGTAAGACATCTGAAGAGCAAGACTCTCTGCTGCTCAGATACAAATCCGCTGGTTATCTAACATTGTTGTGCGACTCATACGACGACGCTATTACCACGGTAATAAAATATTTCTTTGACGTTGGGTTTCAGTGTTCCCAGTGTTTTCGTAAATTTAAAAATAAATCAGCGTTGAGCAACCATGAGAGGCGTTATTGTAAAGAGACTTTTTAGACAGCGAGTAATAAGTCGAATTAGCACTCGTTCTCGTTGTTGAGACGACTGCTCTAGCATTTTTTAAAGACGTTTTTAACTCGGTGAAAAATATCTGCGAAACTTTCTCTCTTTATTTCACAAACCTTCTGACCACTGTGTGAAAAAATGTTTCTATGAGACATTGGACGCTTCATGTGACCAATGTATAAATTTAAAAAAGTGGGGTATCTGAGAACACCCTTAATTTTGTGTGGAAGGATGATGACGTCTGCACACTGCTCTGTATTGCTCAGCACCACCAACAAACGATGGTCCTGGGTTGTATCTCCAACTGAATGGTGCTTCAACGGTTGTTCCGTAAGTGTCGCGACAAACGGCGCAATACGCTTTTAGAAATGTGATGTCGTCCGCTACTGGGAAGAGCGTGTCGAGCTCACCAAGTCTTTTTAAGTGCTCCGTTGCTATGAGACCACAAATAATGACGTGAATGCCAGCTTTGATGTACTCGCGAATAACTGGGAGTAGATCAGAGTACCAATGGCCCTCATCAATGCCGATGACGTCGTAATCAGCTATCTCGGAAGAACTCGGAAGGTTGGTGATTAACTTCGCAGGTAAACTGTCTGACCCAACAACAATGGTCTGACGATGTGTGGAGAACGCGTGGTCAGTTCGCCTGGTGTCGCCTGTGTTGTTCATGTAGAGGACTTTGAGCCCTGATTTACTTAACGTGATTAACCTACGAAGAGTCTCTGTTGTTTTTCCTGCAAACATGGGACCAATCACGATTTCTAGCTTACCGAGTTTCTTCATGATTACTATACCTCCAGAGAAATGTTCTCTCCTGTTGCGGCAACTGTTGTTCGTTGTTAAATATCCGCTGAAGCTCTAAGTTTTTAAGATGAGACCTCGAGCTCTCGTGTCTTGAGCGATGCATTGGGTTGTTGGTAACCACACCACATGGGTAACAATTGTACGACGCGCCGCCGTGCGCAAAATCCAGGTGAGTGTGTGAGAGTATGTGACTCATAATATCGCCCGCACCCACTATTTCATTACACCCCACCCTACAAACGTTGACGTCACAGTTCGCGGCGAGCTCTAGCCACGCTTTGGCTTTGGTTGAGCATGGTTTCCATAGGAGGGTCGCCAAGAACACTTCGAGGTAGTTACCGAGTAGTGTAGCGGCGGACTCGCAAGGGTTGCTCAAGTAGTGGCTACTTGCTAACGTAAGACGTTTGAATGGTGAGTAACACCACACAGGGATCATCTTGGCTAGTTCGTTAACCATCCTGTTGGCTCTAACTTCATCAAGCCCGACCCAAGCCTCATGAGCGAACTTTGTATAGAGAATCTGGGCACCAAATTGTCTCGACACCTCTTCGTTTTTACGATCGGGGTCGCACAACTTGAAGACTTGCGAGTACCCTTTTAAGACGTTGGGTCCAGAGGCGCCTTGTGGGGTAGACGCATCGACAAAGGACATTCTCCGCATTGCGTCGATCTCCTCTTCTTGGCGGGCTTGGTCTTGAGTCATCTCTTCTGCGATGTCTTGGACTTGAGTCATTATGTTATACCCCCAGAAAAAATCCTAATTTTTTAGTGCGTTTGGTCTGGAACTGTGAGATACCTGTGAGGTCAACTGTGAGATACCTGTGAGGTCAACTGTGAGTAAGATAACACGTGGTAGTGTATTAGATGGTTGAAGACTCACAGACGGCTGTCGACGCTAAGATCACAGCTGATGTGAAAAGTGTTAAGGTGAAGGACCCAAAGCGCGTCGCTGCTGGTAAAAAGTTGGCTGAGATATCGAAAGCTGCGAAAGAAAAGAAAATGCGTGAAATGATAGTTAACGAAGAACAGGGTGGTGAGTGGAGCTATGGTTACATTGTTGGAACGCTTGGTGTTATCATTGCCGCTGCTTCGTTATGGTACACAATTAGCAGTGAGAAAGAACCTGTGAGTACTGCACCAACACCTGCGTCAGAAAGTCATAGAACTCGTCGTCCAGCGTTAGACACATTTGATTCTTGAACAAAACACACGACAATGTATATGACTGCGATCGATCGAAAAGAACTTATGAACGAATTGTACGACGCGCTACTTGTTACGACTGGTGCTGTGGCAGTGAGTATGATTTCTAAAAGGGCTTTGGGAGAACCATTGGGAACACCAGAGACTGTGAAAGGTACAGTGAAACTTGCTGCAGCTGTTGGTGCAGGAACGCTGTTAGTAAAATGGTTGCAATCGAAAAAGTGGATACCGACAGACCCATTCAAATCAACGTAAGTTAATGGCGAGTGTCGTGGCTGGAGGGATTTTTAATGCAGTGGCTTTTGCAGGCGCTGGCTTTATGTTCTCGAAGTTTAATCACACAGGCTATGAAGCTGAGATGAAAAGACACAACCACGCGTTGGAACAGCTAGCCAGTGCGAAAGAAGTGTGGTATGAAAATGAGGTCGCCAAGAAAGATAAGATCCAGCGTTTACGACAACGGCTCTCTGATGCTAATGCTGACATCAATGACACAAACCATGCGTTGGAAGAACTTAGAAGCGTAATGACCATACGGTACAGCGGACGAGTGTTCACTGACCTCCCGAAGGTTGCGGATTACTACCAACCGAGTGCGGAAATGAAGGAATACCAATTGTTGTTTGTTGGCGCGCTAGGTTTGGGTAGTGGAATAGCGGTATGGGTGCTAGTTCGGTGAAAAAAATGTTGGAGTAGTATAAGCGATGGACAAACTTATGAGGCAGATGAGTTATGGCTTGACAATTGACGAGATCGCGAGTGAGACGCAAATTAAGTGTGGAGGCACCTTCAGAATTTACTACTGCTCGGATTGTGACGTTGTGAAAAACATGACTGACTGCGGTGGGTACGCGTGTCCAAAGTGTGGCGACATCGAGTGGGGTTATATTCAGAGTTATGGTGACATGAGACTCACGCGACTAAAAAGCGTCCACAAACGGTCTTGGTGGATGGGGAGGAGACTACGGAACGTTGTGAGGGGTGAGCACCTTGAGTTGATAAAAGAGGACTTCTTGAAAGTTGTCAATGTGTTGCACTCATGCAATTTGATAAAGGGTAGAAACGTCAGCAGATACGGATACTACATTATTAGGTTGTGTCATAGAAGACAACTCGAGACACTCAAAAGGGTGCTAGACCTCAAAGACGGAAAGGTGAAAGACTTGTTTGACGACAATTTGTTTGGGGTGGTGTACCCAAAGCTGGGATGGTGCGAAAGTGGCGACAATTATTACGACGAGTGGTTTAGGAAAAAAAACAAGCGTAGTGTATATAGAAGCCAATGAGTCGGACCGCGAAAAACCCACTGACAAAAAGACGGGCGCATAAGACGAGTGCAGCCGTTGTCAATTCACTAACAGACGAAGCGACCAACGTTCACGGCTTCTTTAGAGATCAAGAGGGACAACCTGTAGTCGAAGACCTCGCACCGTCAACGCATCTGTTGGATCGAGCACTGAGAGGGTTCACAAGGTCCTATGGAGTCGAAGTAATTGACGACAGAGACATCAATCAGGTAAACGCTAGTAGAAGTGCTGTCACTAACCTTTTGAGACGCGAGCTGGGTGAGACCAACGGAATGAAAGTGGTAGAGACAGTCAAGGTCACTTTTGAGAAAGTCTTAGAACTCGATAAGACCACATACAAAACTGCCTACTTTAACAGCGAAACGTTCGTCGTCATTAACGAGCATGACATCGAGGGTGTCGCCAATCGTGGGTCGGAGCAGATTTTGACGCGGATAGCTGGGTGGCTATCTGAGGGGTCTGGATGGACTATCGACAAAATTGACGCACACTACGTTAATGTCGCTATTTACAAACCTTTGCATGGGAGTAGCTACATTGCGTTGCCAAAGGAGCTGTGCAACAGTATGAAGGGCTTGATAAACGTAAATAACGGGGATGAAAACGAGTGCTTTAGATGGTGTCACCTTGCACACAAATTTCCTGTTGGAAAAAACTCTGACAGAACGTCAAAGTACGTCAGACATGTCAGTGAGCTGGGTTACGACGGAATTGACTTCCCAGTCACACTCAAAGATTACAACAAGATCGAAAAGGCTAACGAAATTAGCATCAATGTTTTTGGGTACGAAAATAAGCAGCCATTCCCTGTGTACGTTTCTAAGGAAGCGTACCCTGACCATATGGACCTATTGTTGATAACCAATGACGTGGGCAACAAGCATTATGTGTATATTCGTGACTTCAACAAATTCATGCACCGGCAGACAAAGCACGAGGCGAGAAAGCACTTTTGTAGGTATTGTTTGCAGTGTTTTACCCGAGCGGACGTGCTCGAACGCCATGTGGAAGTATGTTTGGTCATTAATGGGAAGCAAGCTATTAAAATGCCGCAAAAAGGTGTGAGAGTGAAATACGAGAATTTTAGCAGACAATTAAATGTACCATTTGTGGTGTACGCAGATTTCGAGGCTATCACACAGAAGGTGCACACAGCGACACCATCAAGCGAGCGTAGCTACACAAATGCCTACCAGAGGCACGTTGACTGCGGTTATGGGTACAAATTAGTTTGTTGCTACGACAACGAGTACAGTAAGCCAGTAAAAGTGTATCGCGGTGAAAATGCAGTTAACAAGTTCATTGGGGAGATGTTAGAAATTGTCGAATATTGTAAAGAGACATCTGAGAGTCACTTTAACAAAGAGATGACACTGACTGATGCCGATAAGAAGAACTTTGACGAGGCTAAAAGTTGTCACATTTGCAGTGTTGAGTACACTGGCGCTGACGTTAGAGTGAGAGACCACTGTCACGTGTCAGGTAAGTACAGAGGGTCCGCGCATCGTGAATGTAACGTGAACTTTAAGTTGACTGATAAAATACCTGTGATCTTTCATAACTTGCGCGGTTACGATAGCCATTTCATTATGCAGGAGATTGGTAAGTTTGGTCAAGACATAAATGTGATACCAAACAACATGGAGAAGTACATGGCGTTCATGCTTGGAAAAAACTTGGTGTTCTTGGACAGCTTTCAGTTCATGGGTAGTGGTCTAGACAACTTGGTGAAGAACCTACCAAGGGACGCTTTCAAATACACGTCAGAAGTGTTTCGCGACGATGGGTTGGCACTCATGACAAGAAAGGGAGTCTACCCCTATGATTATATGGACTCCTTTGAAAAATTCGATGAAAGCGAGTTACCCTCTAAAAAGGACTTCTACAGCGTTCTGAATGATGAGCATATTACGGAAGAAATGCATGAGCGCGCTTGCAATGTGTGGGACTACTTCGACGTTGAAAACATGGGTGGGTATCACGACCTGTACTTGAAAAGTGATGTGCTCTTGCTCGCCGATGTTTTTGAGAACTTTAGAAAGACATGCCATCGTGAGTACAAATTAGACCCGTGTCATTATTTTACATCGCCCGGATTGGCTTGGGACGCCATGTTAAAGATGACTGGAGTGGAACTCGAATTATTGTCCGACATTGACATGTTCCAGTTCGTAGAAATGGGTATGCGTGGTGGTGTGAGCTACATATGCAACAGACATGGCGTGGCGAATAATAAGTACATGGAGGGGTACGATAAAGCGCAAGAGTCGAAGTATTTGATGTACCTTGACGCCAACAATTTGTACGGATGGGCAATGAGTCGAAGTCTACCTACGGGTGGCTTCAAGTGGTTGACTGAGAAAGAAATAAAAAAGGTTAATCTATGCGACTATCACAACAACAGCAAAAAGGGCTTACTGCTTGAAGTCGACTTGGAGTATCCAGCTCATTTGCATGACCTACACAACGATTACCCGGTGGCTCCCGAGAAGATGGAGATAACTGTTGACATGTTGTCGGAGTACTGCACAAAAATCAAAAATAAGTTTAACGTGAGTGTTGGTGGTGTGAAAAAGTTGGTGACTAATTTGATGGACAAAAAAAAGTATGTGTGTCACTATGGAAATCTGCAGTTGTACACGGATCTTGGACTAAAAATCAAAAAGGTTCATAGGGTCCTACAGTTTGACCAGTCCAAGTGGTTGGGCAAGTACATCGACTTTAACACAGTCAAAAGAACTGCGGCTAAGAACGCTTTTGAGAAGGACTTCTTCAAGCTGATGAATAACAGTGTGTTCGGAAAAACGATGGAAAACTTGAGGAAGCGTGTGGACGTGAGATTAGTGACCACCGAGAAAAAATTAGAAAAGCTTGTCTCAAAGCCTACGTTTGTGTCTTGTAAGATATTTAGCGAGAACTTAGTCGCCGTCCACAAAGTCAAAGAGACGCTGACATTAAATCGACCTGCATATGTGGGTATGTGCATACTAGACTTGAGCAAAACGCTGATGTACAATTTTCACTACAATTATATTATGAAAAAGTACTCTAGCGACACCTGCAGATTACACTTCACCGACACTGACAGTCTGCTGTACACAATAAAAACTGACGACGTTTACTCTGACTTTATGATGGAGTGCGAAAAGTTTGACAACAGCGACTATCCCGATGACAGCCCATTCGCTTTTAAAGAAAACAAGAAAGTTATTGGGAAGATGAAAGACGAGTGCGCTGGAACGCCAATTATTGAGTTCGTTGGGTTGCGCAGTAAGATGTACAGCTATTTGAAAGAGGATGGGGGTGGTGGGAAAACTGCTAAAGGTATCAGAAAGAACATAATTAAAAAGGTGATCAGACACGAAGATTACAAAAGTGTGTTACTCGAGCAGAAACAGTTGCGACACACAATGAAGACCATTAGAAGTGTCAAACATCAGCTAGGTAGTTACGAAATTAATAAAGTGTCGCTATCCTGTTTTGATGACAAACGATACCTTTTAGAAAATGGCATTGACTCCTACGCATATGGTCACAAAAACATTGTAGTGAGAGATACCACTGAAAATAGTGAACAAACGGACTAATTCGCAAAACAACCGGCCACCTGTTAGTATGCAAATTAGTTAATGTCGCTAACCAATCAAAAGAGCGCCATTTCGCTCCCCATTTGGGTACTTGTTTGGATAAAATATTTGTTGTGGGCGCTGGTGTGGGTTGACCAATCAAAAGAGCGCCATTTCGCTATCCATTTGGATAAACATCACCACTAGAATCAAAATCTAGTGGTTTTTTTTCGCGCGTGAATTTGTGAGACAGTAGCAGAACGTGTTGGTGGTTTGTTGAACAAAAATGTGAAAATGTTGAAATGACACTTTCTACTTTTTTAAATATGGCTAAAGTAGCGTAAAGTCTAGCGAAAGTTGTGATTTTTTTAGTATTTGGCATCAATTGAGTAGAAAACGTGGGAGGGGTGTCTAGATTGACTAACGATTACCATAATAGCACAGAGAGTGAGGCTGTGAGCTCACCAATGTCGATTGTAAAACATAAATACCAAAACATTGCTGAGTTGTGGCTCGGCACAAATTTGGTGATGTTTTGGCGTTTATATTACGGTTGGCGTCGACTGAGCTCGCACCGCCATGTACTATACTACTGATTTTGAAGGAAGATAAAGTTGGAATATCACAACTCAAACGTAATGGTATAACGTAATGGTAAGATCAAAGCCACTATGTTTAGTAAACAATACGAGGAGTATCTTAATACCATGCATAACTCCCTACCGCGGACATAATGAATGATATATAATTATAACAACAGCAGGTGTTAACAAATTACTTAAAGATAAAACCTATTATCCGCAAGAGTATTAAAGGAAGCCACCGATGAAATAGCCCTAGTAGTAGCATTCATTTTTAATCAAATTAACTTATAACGTGGTATGTTGCCAACGGACTTGGGCGAATATTACGGCAATATTTAAGAATGGAAAACGTTCGAACTCTGCAAATTACAGGCCCATTTTTTTAAATTATGCAACACGCGGTCACCTGTCGGAAAATTCTGGTTCCTGTCGGAAATTTCCATGCGAAAAAGCTCACAGCTCAATTCTAAAACATTACCACATTGCTCAGACTTGCTCTAACTTTTTCTAACTTTTCTATTTCCTCAGCTCATGATGAGAGGGCATTCCGGTTGACTTAAGCGAGTCAAAACTTATTTACGGAGTACAATGAGGCAGAACTCCGTCATTCTAATCTCGCACACATCGTTATAAATCGCGACCATGTCTCATCCATTGTTGTAACGGATCTCCAAAAGGCATTTTTAAACGCAAGAACAAGAAATTTTTTTAATCTATAAAGTTAACTCAACTATATGTTGAACTCTTTTCATATTGTACATATTTTCGGCTTAGCAACCAGATCAGAACAGTACCAATCTATTGACTTCTAACCGTTTACAGTTTTTTGTCAGCTAATATAATACGGAAAGACTGCGTAATTTAAGAACAATTAAGATGAATTTATGTATATAAGACATGAGTAGAAATGATTTAATGTTATATAAATTAGTGAATAAATATGGCACTACGTGGCCACGCCCACATGACCACGCCTACTTCTCGAAAAATCTTAATGCTTGCCCCCCGCTAAAAACTCCTAGTTACGCCATTGTTAACAAGACATTCTAGTACATTATCAGTATGGTTTCCGTTCTGGACGTAATATATGAACAAGAGGAAGAGTGTTTCATCAGGATATCTTAAACTCATTAATAATCCACGAGCCGAAAACAAAGGAAATCAGCACCGAGACGATGGTTTGGATATCGGAGGAAGAAATTACATAAATTAAGCCAACTTTCACCTCGATTTCTCTTAAAATACTGATTTGTTTGAGATGTAATATGAAAGACTCGGAAGAGTGTTTCATCAGGATATCCAAACACCTCGAAGTTTGTTAGAAAAGCTCGGCTTCTCCTCGGTTTTCAACAAACTTCTCGGTGTTTGGATATCTTGGTGAAACACTCTTCCTTGTGTTTCATATATTACATACAAACACCGAGACGTTTCTTCCTCTGATATCCAAAGTGGGATATAGGTGCTCTTCGACGTCTAAGGGAATTTGTTGACAGAGACTCGCTTCTTTCCCGTTTACAATGCCATTGTTCAACCGTACTTTAACTACTGTTGTGAAGTATGGAATGTATTTGGCGAAACACAGTCAACACGACTACAAAAACTTCATAACAGAGCTGCTTGGATTATAATGAATATGAGTAACGAAATTGATCACAAAATTGTGTTAAGTGAATTGGGATGGAAACCACTTCAAGCACAAAGAAAAAGAGCAAAAGCTAAGATCATGTATAAAATTTTAAATAAGATGGGACCAAAAGTCTCACAAACCTTTTTACGTACAAAAAGGTGTCAAATTACAATCTACGAGACATCTCATTTGGCATTTGTTTGCCTAAACCACGTACAAATAGCATGAAAAAGAGTTTCATGTATGATGGTGCATCTATATGGGTCTCAACATGGTTCGTCCAACTTGTTTCACAACGGAACTGCGAGACAAGTTGCGCGAAAAATTGCATAGTGTAACTTATTATATAGCGCCTTAGACTTCTTAGACTTCTGTTCCACATGAACGTCTACTACAGAAACTTCAGCCGGTCGTTTAACTTTGTAGCTTTGTTTTATTCATTTACTTTCTCCATGTTGAGCAATTTGGTCGGTCTTCTTCGACCGTGAAACGTCCCGGTGCAATTGTCCTGCCTGGAAATATTCTCTGATATAAACTCGGGATGAAAAACGTCCTTGTCGCGCTTACTTGTCCTGGTCCTGTAGCAGGTTTGTATAACAAGCCCAAGTAGCAGGTTTGGAGCTGGGGGCATGATTTCTTTATGAACTAGTAGTTCTGTAGCATTATCCAATGGCAATTCAACATGCAATTGATGACTATGCAATACATATAAATGCCTAACAGAAAGCTCAGTGAAAAGTAGCACACATAAGTTGTTGTTGTTAGAAGTCTTTCATCGATTTTTCGTCAGTTCAAACTTGTTGGAAGGAAATTACTCTCAGAAGGGAATGCTATCTCAGTGAACCTACACTTCAAACCAACAAGTTATAAACTAGCCAATGAAATTTCGAGTAAAAAGAATATCTCGATAGAGCTAGTTGAACTTTCGACAATAGTATTTTTAGTAAAAGTACTTGTCCATTGACGACGTTTCGTCTGACCTGAAGAAAGACACATCGTCCAAGTTCTTTTGAGAACTTATATCAACTTTCTTATTTATTCTTATGCATTATACTATCATTCCGACCAGCTGATCAATGAATGTTCCTCGCGCAGCCGTGTCATATTGCACAAATATAGATCACAGCTATTTAATCTTAGATTACATACCTATATATATTAGATAAGGCTAGAGCAACTTGCCAAGCAGTACCAGTACTTTCACTGAGACCCGGCTCCAGGCGGAGCTCCGGAGAGTACTGTAGTAAATCGCCAGCTATATTTTTCTCGATGTTCAAGTAAAATCATCTTTGCAGGTTTGTTTTTATGAAAAGCTGCTAAAATTCCATCATCAGTGTAATCCATTGATAATAGAGTTGAATTTGCAAGACTCGCATTTTGCATGAGTAGTATAGAACGCACCCCCTGGCCAGAATGTCCTTTCTCCCATGTTTGACACTGACGGATACTTCATTATTGGGACAGCCACTTACTTCAGAAGTAAGCGAAAGCCCTGAAGCACACAAATGGCTATCGTTTAATTTACATTAGATTTTTTAAGATTTGTTTTCTAATAAATGTATACGTTTTCAAACTCTCTGGCACAACATGTTGTGGATCGTACGTCTTCTTTTGTAGCGACGCACCTACGGAAAATATGAGTTATAATACAGAAGATGGATCAACAGAGACTACTGAACTTCCCACCGCAGTGGAGACTTCTTGCACTCGAGGTAAAACACAGTAATGTTTTCAGGTAATCTGGCATAATGTATGCGAGGCTGAGAATTGATGAAAGTTGATAGACAAGAGTTTGCATGAGAGTTGTTTTGACTCTTCTTACACTTGATCAAATAGGGATGAGTTGATGAGAGTTGGTAGACAAGAGTTTGTATGAGAGTTGATAGACAAGAGTTTGTATGAGAGTTGTTGTGACTCTTCTTACACTTGATCAAATAGGGATGAGTTGATGAGAGTTGGTAGACAAGAGTTTGTATGAGAGTTGTTTTGGCTCTTCTTACTTCTGATCAAATAGGGATGAGTTGACGAGAGTTGGTAGACAAGAGTGTGTATGAGAGTTGTTAGACAAGAGTTTGTATGAGACGTTGTTTTGACTCTTCTTACTCCTGATCAAATAAGGATGAGTTGATGAGAGTTGATAGACAAGAGTTTGTATGAGAGTTGTTTTGACTCTCCTTGCTCCTGGTCAAACAAGGATGAGAGTTGACGAGAGTTGATAGACAAGAGTTTGTATGAGAGTTGTTTTAGTTTAGTTTAGTTCAGTTTATTTGACTCTCTCCTTACTCCTAGTTAAACAAGGATGAAAGTTGACGAGAGTTGACAGACAAGAGTTTGTATGGGAGTTGTTTGGACTCTCCTTACTCGTGGTCAAACAACGATGAGAGTTGATTAGAGTTGGTAGACAAGAGTTTGTATGAGAGTTGTTTTAACTCTCCTTGCTCCTGATTAAACAAAGATAAGAGTTGACGAGAGTTGATAGACAAGAGTTTGTATGGGAGTTGTATCGACTCTCCGTACTCCTGGTCAAACAAGGAAGAAAGTTGATGAAAGTTGATAGACAAGAGTTTGTATGAGAGTTGTTTGGACTCTTCTTGCTCCTGATCAAACAAAGGTGAGAGTCGACGAGAGTTGATAGACAAGAGTTTGTATGGGAGTTGTATCGACTCATTGCTCTCGGTCAAACCACTGGATGAGAGTACCCATGAGAGTTGTTTTGACTCTTCTTACTCCTGTTCAAATAAGGATGTTGATAGACAAGAGTTTGTATGGGAGTTGTTTCGGCTCTCTTTCTCCTGATCAAATAAGGATCAGTTGACGAAAGTTGGCAGACAAGAGTTTGTATGAGAGTTGTTTTGACTCTTCTTTCTTACTCATCAAACAAGAATGAGTTGATTAGAGTTGATAGACAAGAGTTTGTATGAGAGTTGTTTGGACTCTCTCCTTACTCCTGGTCAAACAAGAATGATAGTTGACGAGAGTCGGTAGACAAGAGTTTGTATGAGAGTTGTTTGAACTCTCTTACTCCTGATCAAAAGGATGAAAGTTGACGAGAGTTGATAGACAAGATTTGTATGAGAGTTTTTTCGACTCTCTTCTTACTCCTGATCAAACAAGGAAGAAAGTTGATGAAAGTTGATAGACAAGAGTTTGTATGAGAGTTGTTTTGACTCTCCTTGCTCTTGATTAAACATTTAAAAGTGGGAGTTGACGAGAGTTGATAGACAAGAGTTTTTATGAGAGTTGTTTTTACTCTTCTCACTCGTGATCAAAAGGATGAAAGTTGACGAGAGTTGATAGACAAGATTTGTATGAGAGTTTTTTCGACTCTCCTTGCTCTTGATTAAACAAAGATTAGAGTTGACGAGAGTTGGTAGACAAGAGTTTGTATGAGAGTTGCATGTTTGGACTCTCCTTACTCCTGATCAAACAAAGATTAGAGTTGATGAGAGTTGATGACCAGAGTTTGTATGAGAGTTGTTTTAACTCTTCTTACTCCTGATCAAACAAAGATGAGAGTCGACGAGAGTTGATAGACAAGAGTTTGTATGGGAGTTGTTTTGACTCATTGCTCTCGGTCAAACCACTGGATGAGAGTTGATGAAGTTTCATGTTCTCATATTGTATTCGCATATATCAAAGACTCAAAGCCAAAGTACCCATGGTTTATCGTCATGACATATGAATATAACGACTTTACGCAATATAATCCTCGACATTTCGTAAAATGATATAAGGATAATCAGGGAAGCAAGCTCGACAGTACCAAACTTGCTACGCTGTTGAGTCTTTGACGTCAGTACATTGCTTTGAAATCGCGGGCTCGTTAATTTAGAACAACTGCAGTTTTGAGCAATGGCGAAAACGTTTCGACAACTTTAGAATTTAAACTTCTTGTGATCGGGAATGTTTTTGTTCGTCTTTTTGGTAAACGTTAACATTTATTAACTCTTTCCTGTCTGGCTGAAAACATCCAAAATTGAACTACCTCTTTGTTCTATTGATATCTCGGGAAATATCCATAACTGTTACGAAACCTATACCTTTTCTGAAAGCCCAATCAACCGGCCGTTATCAATGCTTTTGAATTTTCCAAACAAGACACATTATGTTAATATAAATTAGCATTAATTATCATAAATCAGGTTGAAAAACTTCCATTTTTCTAGAAAAGACCATCTTACACGCCCGCGTAGCATCATGAAAATTCAAAATGCCACCAATCCCAGAGTTGTTTATGAAATCAAATCAAATTTGATGTGTGAGTGGATCTCATGTCCCTGGCGCTTGTCGAATTTCAATTTTTAATCTTGCGTTGTCGATTGACGACTTCGGGGGTCTTCTATGACCCCTTTTGACTGGGCCGGACAGGAAAGAGTTAACCTAAAATTATATTCCATGATAATAAATGGGATCCATATATCATATTTCGTCTGAGGGACACTTTAAAATATCACGGTCTGTTTTTTAGACGCATCCATGTTTCATGTACTCAAGAGCTCTCTCAGCCGTTTCAATTATCGTCTCTATTTGGCTCTGCTACTCACGGATCTTCTACCAACGATCTACACCACCGTACGCATCCACTATCTTGGCCAGTTACCACAAACCTTGGGTGTGAACATAGCCTCTCAGTTGCAATGGGTGAATGTGATCCTAGAAGTTGTCGAAGAGGCGCTAATCAAACCTCTTTATTTTTGCATTGGACTCACAATTGCCAACTCAAGAGAAACCGTCAACAAGGTGAAGACGGGTTTACTCGTGACGTTTTTGGTAAATATCGTGTTCGCGTCGGCCATCGCCGCTGTAGCTTCGCCACTAACCGAGTGGATGGCGCAGAACGCAAATGTGATCGACGAGACCGTGACGTACGTTCGCCTTGAGTTGATCGGTATCGTCTTGGCGAACCTTGTCGACTTTTTCATGGTCGTGTTCGTGCTTCAGAATGCGCAACTTCATATCTGCATCATTCTGGCTATCAAAATGTCTCTCTCCATCTTACTGGATTCATTCTTCTTGAGCGAGTCCATTGGGGTTTCCCTTAAATTGGGTGTGAATGGCATTGCTTATACTAACATAGCTACCTCAGGTGCGACCTTCATCTACGCGGTATGCGTATTCGCAATGATGCATGGACGTTGTGGTTGGTTCGTCCGTCCGCGTTTCGGATGGCTGCTGAGCTGGTCGTTCGTTGGACTCTTCTCTGGACTCGATTCACTCACACGGAATGCCGCCTATCTGTTGATGATAATTCGTATGATGAACGTGATCAAACAGCAAGGTAACCTACTGACAGAATATCCTACTGACAGAATATCGTACTGACAGAATATCCTACTGACAGAATATCTTACTGATAGAATATCCTACGGACAGAATATCTTACTGACAGAATATCCTAATGACAGAATATCCTACTGACAGAATATCCTACTGACAGAATATCTAATGACAGAATATCGTACTGACAGAATATCGTACTGACAGAATATCGTACTGACAGAATATCCTACTGACAGAATATCCTACTGACAGAATATCCTACTGACAGTGTAACGATGTTGATATTAACAAATTCCTAATTCCGGTCAGCGGAGTCTTGAGCCACCCTGCATACAAGTGTTTTGTGGTGAATGTGCTCTGTTGTTTACAGCTAGGATATAAAGCTAGAAGTAACTTTACAATTACATGTAGAAAATAAAACGAAAGATTCACGTTCTTGGACGTAATAAACAACGTTACATGGTGTCAGAAGTGGTGCCTCCTGTGGGAATTTCGAGTGCTTAGTTGAAACATAGTTGAAACCACTATCGGACCCGACGACATTTGTGAAAATGACTGACCCCGAACAAGCAATGGCGGACCATGGAACGAGTTCAAGTTTTGTACAACCCAGGCGATTCCAGTCAACTTACAATTGCAAACGAAATTGGAAGTGACCGGCAACATGGTTTCTAACTGGAAACCAAGTTTCAGCGCATGTGGCATAACTATGAAATCGCAGCCATGAGATTCACGAACTGAGAGCAAGGAGCTTCGTACAGCAACTTTACTGACTTGTATTGGCTTCGAAGCACTGGAAATATTTGATGGACGTTCCTTCGCCGAAGAAAGCGAGAAAACTGACATCGATATTGTCCTGGCCAAATTCGAACACTTCTGTGTTGGCGTTACGAATGAAATTATACGGGCGGTTTAAATTCAACAAGAGAGATCAAGAGGAAGGTGAGTCGATTGATGCTTATGTTGCTGCGTTGCGAAACCTGGCGAAGACGTGCAACTACACGCCATTAACCGACAGTCTAATCCGTGATAGGTGCGTGATAATAGTGTTAGGAAGAAACTGTTATACTGACCTCGAACCTAACACTTCAGGGATGTATTGATGCTTGTAGAGCAAACGAAACAGCGACGAAACAAGTTAAAGCTATACAAAGTCGGGAGGAAGACATCCATTTCGTGCGAAAGGACCCATCAAGCCAAATGAGGGAACGTGCCAATAAATCGCCTAGAGATTCGCCTCCCGTGATTACTGATTGCAAATTCTGTGGACAAAACCCACCGGAAAGGATGATTGCCCAGCAAGGGGAAAAGCTGTTCCAGATGCGAAGGAAGAAATCACTTCGCCTGCAAGTGCAACAAGGGATATAACAAGCAAGGTCATTCATTCATTCATTCATTCATTGTGTCCTCCAGTCCCAACAGGAAAGTAAGCAAGGTCAAACTACCAAAAGAAAGGTAAGCTCCCTGTGCGAGTGGTCAACCAAGAAGATGATAGTTAAGATGATGACTATGTCCTAAAAGTAGATGCAAGCAAACACAGCACACCAGCAAAGAATGTAGAGTACCCAAAGAAAATTTTCAAACTGTCAAACTGTCCCTTAATAACGTCTCAGCATAGTTAAGTAAAGTTTCAACTGGATTGTGGCGCTACCGTTAACATCATCCCAGTTGACCAGTATCGCAAGATCTTTGGGGATCATGCCTTGGAGGCACTGAATTGAAACCTAGCTGGTTATGTTCAACAAGACAGAAATGAAACCATTGGGAAAAGTAATTGCCGCTCACAACCAATCTCAAGAATCACCAAATATTTCATATAGAATACCTCATTGTGAGTGAAGGGCACAAACCACTCCTGGGTGTCAAAACAATTCAAGAATTAAAGCTTGTCACTGTCAGCAAGGACAACATCATGTCAATGTAGTCCCCACCCACTATAATTTCAGAATTTGGTGATGTATTCCAAGGAGAGGGACATTTCTCAGAGGAACTACACTTATGAAACACTATGAAACAGTACCATCTGTTAAAATTCCAGTGTGAAAGATTCCCATTGCAATCCGCCCTCAACTAGAAGCTGAGATTACAGGATTTAGAAATCATCAAACCCGTGCAGGTGCCCACCAATTGGATCTCAGCTATGGTTGCCATTCGAAAGAGAAATGGGATCTGCATTCTCAACAAAGCTTTGAAAAGTAATCACCACCCCCTGCCAACAATCGAAGACCTTTTGCCAAAACTGGCCAAGGTTTTCATTGAAGTGTATGCCAAAAATGGTTTTTGGTATGTGGCACTTGACAGAGAGAGCAGTTTCCTTACAACCTTTGCCACCCCTTGGGGCCGCTTGGACTGTCTCCCGCACCAGAGGAATTCCAGCGACGACTTGAAAGCGTACTACAAGGTCTGGATGGTGTGGAGCCGATTTTTGATGACTGCTTAGTCTATGGCGTTGGTGAGACATAATCAGAGGCTGTGGCTGACCACGATAGGAAACTGCGGGCCCTGTTTGAAAGATGTCGAGAAAAAGGAATCAAGTTCAACAAAGATAAAATCAAGCTCCGCCTTCCAGAGGTTAGTTTTATGGATCATGTGATTTCGTCAGAAGGGCTGAAGCCCGACCCTGCCAAAGTAGCTGCATGCTATATCAAAGATATGCCACCACCAACCAACAAGCAAGATGTCAGGCGACTCTTGGGTACAGTCAACTACCTGCAGAAGTATGCTCCAAATCTCTCGGAGATCACAGCACCACTGAGGCAGTTACTGAAGGAGAATCACGAGTTTCAGTGGGATGAACAGATGAACAGGGCAAGTGTTTCCAACAAGTCAAGCAGATTCTCTCGCAACCACCACTTCTGAAATATTTCAACCCAGAGGAACAAGTGGAGCTCCAATGCGATGCATCACAATAAGGGTTGGGGGCCTGTTTGATGCAAGCAGGTCAGCCAGTGGCTTATGCGTCTCGTTCTTTAACCCAAACCGAAGAAAACTACACTCGAATAGAGAACGAGATGCTTGCTATCGTCTTTGGGGTGGAGCGATTTGACTTTTGAGTAGTATGTAAATAGCAGACATGTCAAGGTGGAATCGGAACAAAAGCGCCTGGAGACCATTTTTAAGAAGAGTCTTCTCAATGCTCCCAAAAGGCTCCAAAGAATGTTACTACGCCTACAAAAGTTCGATCTTGAGATCCATTACAAACAAGGGAAGCTGATATATCTGGCAGATACATTGAGTCGTGCCTATCTCCCAGAGAAACCAAGCTACACTGTAGACCAGGAGGATGTGCTCTTGAGCGAAGAAACAAGAAGCCAAGCAGCGAGAGACACTGAAAGTATTAACATGCTCCAGTACCTGTCCATTTAAGAGAAATCTGCATTAGCGCTCAATTTGCCAAGCCATGAAGAGTGATGATACCATGCAAGTATTATAGAAGCAATGGTTCAGACAGGGTGGCCGACAAAGCGAACATCGGTTCCAGAAAGCCTTAAGCACTATTTCATTTTCAGGGATGAGCTTTCTGTACAAGAAGGGCTTGTGTTCAAGGGCGAACAGCTAGTCATCCCACAAGGTGCAAGAGATGCAATGATGTTGTTTACAGCTAGGATATAAAGTCTTTACATGTAGAAAATAAAACGAAAGATTCACATTCTTGGACGTAATAAACAACGTTACAGACAGCATATCCTGACAGAATATCCTGACAGAATATCCTATACTGACAGAATATCCTATACTGACAGATTATCCTACTGATAGAATATCCTGACAGAATATCCTACTGATAGAATATCCTGACAGAATATCCTACTAACAGAATATCCTATACTAACAGAATATCCTAGCTACTGAAAGAATATCCTATACTGACAGAATTATTTGGTTGAGGATAATTTCGAGTGCCAGAATATATATTGACGATACATGAACTACAGTCAAGCTTTAATCCTCAGTTTCTGAATCCTCAATTTCAATGTTTCTGAATCCCGGACAACTTTCTGATTGCAGCTGTGACGCTCTAACTATTGAGCTACCGAGCGACTCAGATAGAGAACGAAGGTTGTGATCTGATGTATACTGGTTCGATTGATATATGTACTGCCTATTTGCGGCAGTCAGTGCATTATTGTAACCTTCGCTCTCCATCTGCATGAGTACAGTCTCAATAGCTCAATGGTTAATCATAAGGTTCGATCCCAACCTCGTCCGCGGTAAGGGTGACGAGACCCTGGGTACGAGGTTGGTTCGATCCGGTCCAGCACTCATAAACATTTTATGACGGGATTTGAACTTGATCCGATTGTCCATGTATCGTCAGAATATATATTATTAGACCCAGCCAGGAGCAGTTGTGAAAAGGCACACTCAAGGCCTTCCGACAGGAACTCTTGACCAGCGCTCTGATCCTGCACTGAGCTATGAAATCCGTTGCCGTGAGCTAAGACACAAGTGTGGTATATGCAGTAGTGATGATAATGCTGGTAAATGTATAGATGTATATATATGTATATATATATATATATTTATATATATATATATATATATATATATATATATATATATATATATATATATATATATATATATATATATATATATATATATATATATATATATATATATATATATATATATATATATATATATATATATATATATATATATATATATATATATATATATATATATATATATTCTGACTCTCGAAATATTCCTCATCTACTTCTGCTTGTTCTACTTCGTAATCGAGTGCAAGTATAAATACCAAGTATTAATTTCAAGGTACTTATTGGCTTGCCAACTCGTTCATCTGGTCTTGGCTTCTCCTTCCGTTCCTCTCACTTACCAAAGTACTCATCCGAGACACCTCCGACGTGAACGACATCACAGACCACCGCGAAAAGACGCTCGTTTATTACGTCATCGTGTTTGGCATTGCGTCACTGTGGTGCGTGACGGCTCCCGGATGGAAAGGCTTCTTCGGTATTGTTTTCAACATCCGGGATACAAACGAAGTGTTTCAGCTGGCGATCATTCTCGCGCCATTTTATATGCTTTATATGTTGAATACGCTGATGGACAGCGTGTTCTACGGCAAAGGCAAGACACAGATGTTGGCGATACAGTCAATTATAACCAACATCTTGGTCTATGGCACCGCATTCGCACTGTTCGAGGCAGGGGTCTTTAAGCCATCTTTGATCAAAATTGCTTTGCTCTTCGGCACAGGAATCACCGTGGATTCTTTCATAACGTTCGTTCTCTACTACATCTATCTCCGTAAAGTCCATTTCAAGCTCTAAGATTCTTTGATCCATGCATCTGGACTTTTTTTTATTTATTTAAACAATATTTATTCTTTACATTTAAGAGCTACAATTAAATGAATAAATCTGCAGTGATATTTACAAGTGATTTCCAATTATTAATCAAAACGACCAGATACTATTATAAAAACTTGAACGGCAAGAAAAATATTAGCATTAGCATCATAATTTAGGGTCGACAAGCCGTTCAATAAGATATTAAGTCGATCAAATGAATTTATTCTATTCCACACATGGCCTGTACTTTGCATGATGGAGGCAAACATTATGTCGCGCAGAGCAGCAAAACGAGGACATATAAGAAGATAATGAAACACATCTTCTTTGGGCGCACCACAAACACATGCGGGAGAATCAACACAATCAGTACCGCCGAGAAGGGGGTCAAATTACCCCGGGCCCGAACGAAATAAGGGGGCCCAGAAGAAATTAGGGGGCCCGGTTGAATTTCAATTTTTTCAATTTCCGTGTCCCAGGAACGAAATGATATAATACGTATATTGCACGACGTTTCCACTTACGTGGCATGCATCAATGTGCGTGGTTTCACATTTGCAAAATCTTAATTCAAAAGGCTATAATATTAATATATACTGATCTGAAAACGCGGCTCGACTTTCTTTCATCGTTTGTTATAGTTATTTTTCAGTATTATAACGACTAAATGTAGACAGTAGTGTGCAATTCGTACATGTTCTTTTATTATCGTTTTCGAAAATACCAGGAATCTGTTAATATGAGTTCATTATGAAATCGTTATATTAAGGCATTAGTGCATTAGTGTCAATTCGTTACATTTATTTTGCAATTAAAAGTTTCATAAAAAAATCAAGAAATTAAATAATGCAACGCTTTATTCTAATCTGCAATATGGCTATAGTTAGTCAAATTAATTTTCGACTATAGGGGGACTCTACTGACTTCTGTGCATCTACCCCGCATCTACCCCGCGGGCCAGGGTGGGCTATAGCCCTCCCCCCCCCCCCATCATTGCTATATATAAAAAAAGTAGCGGACCTAAAACAGATCCTTGAGGTACTTCCCCTAACAACGCATTGCATTCTATTATTTAAATAACTTTCAAGCCATATAAGCTGCCTTCAACTCCTATAGTTGTTTCAATTTAGCTAAAAGTCCAGCATGCCAAACCTTATCTAGCCTGCGTACAGACGCTCGCGGGCGCAAAAAGGCGGCGCTAATTTCACAGACTATGACGTAGGCTAAACCATCAAAAGCTTTGGAAATATCTAAAAAGACTGCCCTTACCTCATTACCCCTATCTAGAGCTTCATAAATCTTCTGGACAATAAATGCTAATTGCATTACAGTTGAATCACCAGGACGAAACCCAGACTGAAATTGATAAAAAAAAAACATTTTCAAGAAATTTATAAAGATTGATGAAAACCAGCTTTTCGCAAATTTTGCTGAGACAATCAAGTAACGACACTGGTCTATAGTTAGACTTCAGCTGACGGTTATCTCTCTTAATAAGGGCAATACATTTGCCAATTTCCAACACTCGCGACAGGGAAGTATTTATAAGTCGTGTGAACGGCTTACAAAGACAATATTTGCAGCATTGAATCATCCTATTACTAATGCCATCAGGTCCACAAGCTTTGGTCACGTTCAGTAGCGTCGATAGTTGCGACGCTACAAGAATGTTTTTTTAAAAATGACACTTTATTGAGACTTTAATCATGGTTTATATTCAGTTTTATGTTCAGCTTGATATTATATAACCTTGAGTTATAACCTTGAGTTTAACTTTAGTTTAGTAAAAAAACTTAGTAAAAACTTTAAAGGGACACTCCGGCCCAAATACAAATGTAGTTCATATGAAAGATCTTACTGACTTTAGATTTTTCCAAAGTTTCAGCATTCCTATCAATTTAGTTAAGAAGATGTGGCTAGTTGAAGTTGGAGAGTTTGTCCAATTTCGACGCCATTTTGTTTCTCAAATATGACGTCACTGAGTGACGTGATCTCGTATTATGCCTAAGAAGCTCCTCTACTTTCCCGCATGATGAACTAAATAGTTTATTTCGACTAATTTTCGTCCAAAGATCATTCACAATAACTATCACTATGTGATCGCCATCAAAACAACTCCACTGACGATAAAGAATCACTCAATGACGTCATATTTTCAAAACCAATATGGCGTCAAAATCCACAAATTTTCAACTTCAACTAGCAATATCTTCTCAAATAAATTGATAGGAATGCTGAAACTTTGGAAAAAAACTAAAGTCAGTAAGATCTTTCATATGAACTGCATTTGTATTTGGGCCGGAGTGTCCCTTTAAAGTGCCCCTAACCTCAAATTTTTTTATTGTCTTATTTGGAAGAACTTTTAAAATGATAAAGTAACTTATTTTGAAGATTTTCACTTCTTCGCTTTCTTTTTGAGATATATCAGTTTGTTTGATATGCAAATATCTGGAATTTCGTCACACATGCATAATGAGTTATCAGAGAATGTTATATATCTTTGCGTTCATGAAATAAAAACACTAAAGTGTGAATAACACGTGTGTACGTTTCTCCCACAACACCAAACTTCTTGATTTTAAAGGATTTCGTTCGAGAATGAAAGAGATACACACATTTCTCCAATAAGTCATTATGCATGTGTGACGAAATTCCAGACATTTCAGTGCATATCAAACAAACTGATATATCTCAAAAAGAAAGCAAAGAAACGAAAATCTTCAAAAGAATTTACTTTATCATTTTAAAAGTTCTTCCAAACAAGACAATAAAACATTTTGAGGTTATGAGCACTTAACTTTTAGTTTAACTCTAGTTTTAAATAAACCTTGAGTTGTTTGAGAAGAAGCAAAGGAGAGAACTGGAAATGGCCGAAAGGTTTCGCTCGAGAAATTAGGTGAACATGACCTTCGATCGGGTGACACCCGACTTGCAGGTCTGTGTTATCAATGTGTGTCCTGCTATGAATAAGTTAAAACAAAAGGAATTAATTATTATTGCCCAGCAAATAATTTTCCATATTAGAGACCATATTAGTATAGGTATTGTTACAGGCTTCCCAAGCTTGCGGCACATTTATTATTATTGACTCTTTATTTACGATATATTTTAATGGACTTGCAACGGGAATTCATTCGATTTCGTTAAATTTGTGTAATTTAGTGTGAAATCTGGCGCAGTTGGGGCATTTAATTTACAGCGATCGGTCGCGGCACTTTTATTTTTAATGGAATTGCAACGGGAATCATTCGATTTCGTTAAAATGCTAGAATATTGCCATAAATTAAGAAATAAAGTTCACTTTATTTCATTACGAAGTCGTAGTTGTCGTTTCTGTGCGATTTGGTGTGAAATCTGGCGCAATTGAGGCATTTACAGCGAGTTCGGTATTATCAAGGAACAGCATACCGAACTCGCTGTAAATGCCTCAATTGCGCCAGATTTCACACCAAATCGCACAGAAACGACAACTACGACTTCGTAATGAAATAAAGTGAACTTTATTTCTTAATTTATGGCAATATTCTAGCATTTTAACGAAATCGAATGATTCCCGTTGCAATTCCATTAAAATAGATCGTACATAAAGTACTCAAATATAATAATAAAAGTGCCGCAACCGATCGCTGTAAATTAAATGCCCCAACTGCGCCAGATTTCACACTAAATTACACAAATTTAACGAAATCGAATGAATTCCCGTTGCAAGTCCATTAAAATAGATCGTAAATAAAGAGTCAATAATAATAAATGTGCCGCAAGCTTGGGAAGCCCGTGGTATTGTATGATTTCGAGTGCAATTTGGAAACAACACGCACAAGTGAGTTTTTCAAAGTGTTTTTTTTTCAAATTGCACGAGAAATAATACTATTAATTTTTAATAATATACAGGAAAATGTTTGAGACAGTCTAATATGGTCTTTTTGAAAATTATTTTCAGTGGAAATAATACGTTTTCCGCCTGGTTTCTCTATCGCTGAAGAATGAATTAATAATAAATGTGGTTTCATTCCTAAAGATATTGAACATCATAGCACAAAATGATAATAGTTTATCAAAGATTACGAATTGACAATGGAAATGAGTACGTCAACATATGACCATGCCATAGATGCATACACCAAATTTACATTGTGTATCTCTTATTTTCTCTACAATTTGTTACTGAATTTTATGGTAATAAAACGTATTCTCCTCTAGCTTGAGACCAGGGTTTTTTTTAGGGGACGAAGGGGGCATTTGCCCCTCCTCGATAAATATCCCCCACCCCCCCAAAAAAACAACTTAGACCCTAACTTAACCCCCCCCCCGCCTAATGAGTTTTGGGTTCGCTATATCTCTGCAAGATGAAGTACTTACGAAGAAAGCATTCTTGGCCGCTGACATATTCGCGGGCACTGACAAAAAACATGGCTGACAAAAGCTCCCTTCTAAGACACCGTAAAACGGAGAATTCCGTGAACGAGGAGAAGAAAACAACAAGTAATGAGCAGCTACCGCCTGTGTTAATTAATCCACAGCATTTATTAAGTAGCTGTCATGAAAAAGATGTGGATGCTGGCTCATACTGGCTTACAAGAATAGTTTTTTTGAGGTCACTTGTATTTGTATACTGTAAGTATTTTTGATTTGTTAAATAATGATACACCAAATACCTTTTGGAAAATCTTTTTTGAAAATTGGGAAAATTACCAAATACTGTGCCCAAAATACCTATAATTATGGCAATGACAGTGATAATTAATGATAATGATAATATGATAGTCATGGTGATAATTATAATGTTGATATACACTGCTGTAGTGAATGTGGGAGAGCTTTGACTAGACAGACGATATATGGGCGATATATATCAGAAAAATGAGGATACGAGCTTGACGATCTGAGGATACGAACTTGACGATCGCCCATATATTGATGATGATGATGATATTAAATGGTAATATTGATAGTGATAATAATAGTGACAAATTTGATAGTGATGATTATGATGATAGTGATAATAATATTGATAGTGGTGATGATGATAGTGATAATGAAGGGGCCTTTCATAAAATATGTTACACCTTGGGGTTGAATGTTGGCCACTCCAAATAAGACTTTAGTTTCCCATCCACCGCCTGTATCTCCTGGAACTGGCCGCCCAGACTGGAAAGTTTGTATGTTACGCCAAAGATATTCGGCGTAGAATTTCCGTCGATTACGCCAAGGTTGGCGTAAAACTAATCAAGTTTTTTGGTGCGTGCGTGGCGTAAATTACGCCACTTGACTTTAGCGAATCAGTGTGGCGTACTGTACTAACATACTTAGTATCATGATATATGTATCATATAAATGTCGCGATTTGAGAAAAAATACTGAGCAGTGAGGACAATGAGGGAGTCAGAGGGACTAAACAAATATCCTAAATCCTATTGAACGTTGACTATATGCACGCAGGCACGCTTTCCGACTGATTTATGCGGGAGACAGGTCAACTCGCTCAACTGTCAACTTTTCACATTCATAGACTTTTACCATTCTCTGTAAGAATCAGAGATCGAAGAGTGGAAACTTGCGTTTCAAAGGAGTCAAAGAAGGACGTCGAAAAGGTGGCAATCTCTTTATATGCCAGCACTGAACAAACTCATAAATAACAAATTAAATATAATTTCATGAACTAAATAGCTTTATAGCGGCACGCAGTGACGCAGTGCATCTATATTTGGTTTTGGGTTTTCACTCCCAGAACCCCCGCTGATTGGCGCAAAACATTTTGGGGAAAATTGTACAACCCCCCTGACTGGCGTAAAAAAATGTTTTTGATATTGTTGGCGTAAATCTTCGGCAGAGGAAATACGAACTTTCCAGTCTGGCGCCGCGTGATTTGTCCATTATTGTGCTCTTGTTTCCGTTATTTGCCCTTCTGTAATCAAGAATAACAAGAATCCACTGTTTCCAAACAATCTACCGTTGAAGCGATTATATATCAACTGAAAGTTAACGTACAAAATAAAAATAACATGGTAATATGTGCGCGACTGCCGTTCTTTGTTTTAAATAGAAAGATGACTGAATAGATAGATAGTATTTGGTTAGGAAAGACAGAACACAAGATTTAGGGTACTGTATGTTCATTCATATTAACCATAATGGATGGTAATGGACCGCGTGCAATTGTCTGAAAGGAGTGGATTGGAAACTAAAGTCTAATGTGGAGTGGACGGGAAACTAAAGTCTATTGTGGAGTGGACAGGAGACTAAAGTCTCATGTGGAGTGGCCTTAGTCGTAGTGACATATAACATCATAAGTCAGAGGGAGGAGGTAATGAAAACTGTCAAAAAGCATCACAAGGGGGAGGGGGTGTAAAAAATTATTGAAAATAGTATCATATATTTTGTGTACTGATACTGATGATATAATAATGATGATGATGATGATGATTAATTATATATATTAATATACATTGCTTTAGTGAATGTGGAGAGCTTGGAGTATGATGATAGTGATGATAGATGATGTTGATTAGAATGTCTCACCAGCAATTAGAAGCCATGTTTGGCTGGACTCAGAAACATTTTTCTGAGGATATGAGCTTGACGATCATCCATTATAAGTGATGATGCATGATGATAGTGATTAATAATGATAATAATGATATTGCAGATGATGATGGCAGTAATAGAATTGAAAATTTCTCTCTTCTAATTTATCTAGTTATAGCATTTCTTGTGGCCCTTCACCAAAACAAGCAACTACTTGGTGTAAGTGGATTATTGCCAGTCTCCAAATTTCTTGATAATGTTCAAAATTACTTTGGTGGGAAAGTCAGTATGTCAGCTTTCCAAGCTATACCTACGTTGTTATGGGCAGTTAACCCAGAAGATGTTGATATGTATTTAGATATTATTGCTTTTGCTGGTATTATGTTGTCTTTGTATGTACTTTACTTTGGATGCAGCAATATGGTGATAATGGGATTGTTGTGGATCTTGTATCATTCACTGGTTAATGTGGGTCAACGTTGGTGAGTAAGCTACAGTGGGGTTTTATTGCAGTGGCGTAGCTGGCGCTATGGCACTCTGGGGCATGTGATGTGATGCAATCTCTATCTAGATTAGGCAAAAATATGAAGAAAAGTTGTCATTGGTTGTTGTGGACGCCATTACATAAGTAAGAAAGGTGGCCTGTCAGTCAGTAGGTAGAGCTTTCAAATTTTAAAAGCCTGTATATGACAACTCAGTGTTACGGTGTACATTTTCAGAAATTATGTTGTGCCGCTGCCATGCCCCAGCGAGCTGCAATTCCTGGCTACGTCACTGTTTTATTGTTTGAAACAGATAAAATGATAGTAAACCAAGGCGCGTGTTTGGCTTGTTGCTCACGTGGGGCAAGGCAAATTTTTTCTGCCGAGTGAGTGCAAAGACTAGCTGAAAATGTTACGTTACTGAAAATCTGCTGACTGTTTCTGAAAATCTGCCGGCAACGTGTGGCAAGCTGCCACACATGCCACACGTCAAACACGTGCCTGAGTAAACCTAACAGCTTTATACTTTATATTGGTGATCAAAACTAACTTTTCCTAATACAGTAATATCAATTAGTTAACCAAACATTCGAGGTAATGAGAATAAAGGAAATGATCACCAAAGATAAACTGTTTTTAAAACAATTTCTCCCAACTAGTATATATACTGTACTATAAGAAATATTTATAATAATAGTTTATTGATCCATCTTTGGATTACAAGAATAAAGTATAAGTATAGATATATATAGAATATATATAAATGATTAAAAAGTATATTACAGTAAGAGTCTTACTACTTAATGTAATATTAATGTAATATTAATGAAGTACACGTATGCGTAAAAAGAGTGAGACCATTAAGAGAATTTGTATGCTGATACTGAGCAAGGTTTCAATTCATGGATATAGTGAATGGTGAATCACTATTCTCTTTTATGATTTTGCTAAAAAGCCTAAACAGGCCTGGGACGAGACACCTGTGACGTAGCTTAAGGAATGTGATGACGTGAAATTCCGTTTTCTACGTCTGATTCTGATTTAAAAACACCAAAACAACACATCTGACATGTTGCTCGCTTCAATGATAACTACACAACAAAATACACGAACAAATAACTCTTATGAACGACTTCCATCCCTTACGTTACGTCACGTAAGAAAGTTACCAGACCCTTTGCAATTCGCGGGGATTTTTAGCGGGGAATTCAAAATAGCGCTTTTTGGCCATGTTTAAAGAGAGAGATAGATCGGAAATGAATGGACCAAATCAAAAACTATAAAAGAAGAAGACATAGTTTGACGCTACTCTGGCTTAAAAAGTTTTTTGAACGTAACTTTAAAAGTTTCGACACTCCAATCTAGTGTCTCACAGAATCGATGATGACATCTATTAACAAGATGCAAACAAGCTTCTAGTAATAAACCACCGTCATCGCGATTCAATGGGGGCGTTATTGAACCACGGATTTATAGTGGTAATAATTTTGGAATTTTCCCACGCAATCTCATTGGGTCATATTTTTGCAAAACCTAAGGATCGTATTGCGAAGGAACAAAGAGAGACGCTATTTATTCCATTCCGTACAATGACTGTGATCTGGCGTACATCAGTCCTACGCGTTTGTAAGAACACCAAAAGGCTGTTTTCTTTTCAAAAAAGGAAAATTGTGCTTTGTCGAAGCACGCGTGCGTAACCAACCATGAGATTGCGTGGGAAAATTCCAAAATTATTACCACTAATCCGCAGTACCATCAGAGACGTTGTCTGGAGGCTTGGTATATCAATAGCGCCAACGCCCCATTGAATCGCTATGACGGTGGTTTATCACCAGAAGCTTATTTGCATCTTGTTAATAGATAACGTCATCATCGGTTCCATGTGGGTATAAATAGGGATCCTAACCTAACAACAATCACCCCTGATGAAGACAGTACTAGATTGGAGTGTAGAAAAGTTGGGTCATGGACAGTAACTTTAAAACTTACGTTCAAAAAACTTTTTAAGCCAGAGTAACATCAAACTATGTCTGATTTATCACCTGGTTGCATTGGGAAATTATTTGTTAACTATAAAAGAACTTGTCAACTATTTTAGTGTCCTCTATGCAGAAGATAAAAAACTGTGGACGGTTTATATCACTGATCTGAGCATCTCTAAATAAAGACTGGATCGAGCAACTATTGTTTGGAAGCTGCGAAAAAATGAAGCCTGGAGTATTTCGCAGCGGCCATCTTGAATGGACCAATATAGTTTTACTGTAGGCTACAGAGACTATCTGTCTATGATCTTTTAAGATGGTAAAATGAATCAGTTATCGAAGGTTTTCCTGTAATTTAGAACACAATTTCGGCTCCATTACAATAACAATGAAGCCGGAATTAGCGTGTGGCGGCCATATTCGAGTGATTACCGTGGTCACTCCAATATGGCCGCCACGCACTAATCCCGGCTTCATAGTTACTGTTATGGAGCCGTAGTTTGTGTTCTAAATTATGGAAAAACCTCCAACAAATGTTCTATTTTAGCATCTTAAAAGATCATAGACAGATATTTGTCATCTATAGTAAAACTATATAACGTGGTCCCAACAAGATGGCGGCCACAACCTACTTTCAGCTTCATTTTCTGAACAATAATTGCTCGATCCAGTCTTTATTTAGAGATCAGTGGTTTAATATAATTTAATATTACGCACTTTAATATAATTTGAAAAAATTTCAAGTTCAGTACTTTTTTCGCTGCTCTTATAAGACTCATTAATGTGACATTATAACATAAGACAAATAAATGTGACATTATAACATAAGACATATTTATTTTACTATCAACTCTGACATTTTGTTATTTTTCTCTTTATCATTATGTAGGTATTCCTTTGGTATGTCACAAATTCTGTTTTTTCATATACATAACAGTAAATAGAAAGAGTAATACTAGTTTATCGTCTGTACAAAACGAATACGAATATATATTTTTAGTTTGTCCACACAGTTGCAGTATAGTCACGCAGCTTGTAGTGAAAAGTTAACAAAAATTAGTTGGCGAGCTAAACAGCTGTACAATTGTGATCACAATTTGTCTTCCAACATGAAGTGAGGTAAAAATGAACTGCCTAGATTCGAAAATGGTACGACATCGTATCGTATTCGGTGTTTCAACGATGCCATATTCAAATCGTCCAGCTGGCATAGACCTCTTTCATAATAGTGGCCACTCTAAATATTCTTTTATATAAAGCAAAGATTCTCTGGAATTACAGACACACGAACGAATATTTAATTTGAGTGCCATTATGAAAGAGGTAAAGAGGTATACTGTATTTATTTCGTACTGTATTCAAATTATTTTCATGCTATATTCACTTTGTCCGGCAAATGTGTAAACTTTTTAAAAATTACTTAATGTATAACTTGCATTACGCTATTCTAATTGCCAGAGTACTCCTACTGATAACAATAATATTTAATTCTTCTATTGCGCTGATCAAACGCGCATTATATTATGCACGCAGGCTAACGTGGAGTCTGCGTTAGATCATATCTATATGATCTACAGCCGCGTCTTTGGGACGATGTTTTTTAGTATAACCATAGCGCTACTTAACCATGCAAATATCCACTAACCCTAAAACAACTTAGATGCTAACCCTAAACCCCACGGCTGTATTTTCTATAGTTATACTAAAAAACATCGTCCCAACGACGCGGATTGTACGTTAACTCTATATGATGTAACGCCGACCCTAACGTGGCCGTATATTAAAGGCGCTCTTCAGGCAGCCACCGTCTGATATTGCTAATATCTTAAGTGTTGATTTTACAAAGGGGGGGGGGGGGGAGGATTGGCCACTTACTAGATTTATTAGTTGTAAAACTCTCACTTCTGTTGAAAGTTACATTCCAATAAAGACTAAATAATATTTTGTTTGGTCACCACCACTGACCTGCAAAAGAGTGGCGTAAAAATTGTGATGTCACCTGGAGTCGTGTTCCTTACGTCAGTCCGAGTGTTGACAAGTGTTGAATACTTTTTGAAAATATTTCTGGTCATAAAGAACCTCTGTTACAGTTTGTTTTAAGTTGTTTTTGTCGAGTTTCGTTTTTGAAGAGCCAGAAAATGCCTTACTTAAAAGGACTGCAGCTGACGTCATCATTTTTACGAGCCCGTAGTCCAGTTATATATAGAGGTTTGGCTTGTCTTGATATAATATGAAAAGGAGAAATAAGAGAACTTCAATGTGTCGAAAAATACTTGAGTAAGAGTACTTACAGTACATGTACGTATATTCATGGACGATGTTTCGAACGACGTGTTGTTTTTGAACCCACCTGGCAAGGCCCTCGTTCAAAGCATCATTGTCTCAATCTTTTATTTTGGCAGTTTATTATCTTTCTTGTTTTGAACTAATTTTCACATTATTTTTTTTTCACCCTCTGACGAAAGGTCTTCATGCAAAACGATAGACCTCTCCCAACCCTTTAAATATCTAAAAAGGTTGGTGTACTGCCGAAAAATTTGTCTAACGTTTCGAGCGATAACCTCAGGCAGTTATCATTTTACGTTTCACTCTCTGATGAAGGGCCTTCACTCGAAACGTTAGACAATTTACTCGCTATTTGGCAGTACACCTTTTTATACATATTGATTTGTATTTCTACACTACCTACGCAGAGCAACACGTTTTACGAAACACGTTTAGTATTTTTGATTATAAATGATATTGAAACATTATTTAGAAAAAGATCGCGATAACACCATTATGACAACTTGTATAACAAAGAATTTGTTTTAATCTTTAGGATGGGAATCACAGTTGCTTGAGACTGGTTTTCTTGCCATTTTCCTTTGTCCTACATTGAAACTTTGTCAAGTTCCTGACATGACTCCAACTCCATGGGTGGTTATCTGGGGATACAGGTGGCTGCTATTCAGAATAATGTTTGGAGCGGTAAGTTGAAAAAGCGTTGCAAAGATTATGCGTTAACGTTTATAAAATAATATTTTGAAAAGCTGTGTTCTGATTGGCTAAAAGCCATGTTTCTAGAACTGTATAGAAACATGGAAATTTTCCCGCCATTTTTGAATTCAAACGAAAGGTTGCTAAAACAATTTTAGAAAGTTTAAAAATGGAAAATTTTGATCTTTTAAGACATCATTCATGTCCATCCATCCATGCATTGGCAGCTGCGAGTGATTTTTGTGACTACCGCTGACCTGCCAGCGGGAGCCACTATGTCGGCGTGATCTTGCTTGAGTGTCTTGGACCTCACTTACGTCATACTCGACAGCTATCGAAATCGCGTTGTTCGTGGGGACCAGCAGAAGTGAAAACAATGTGAACTTTGAATCGAACATTCGTACATCAAATTGATCGAACTTCGTAAACAACTTCCGAATTTAGAAACGTAATTTGAAACTTGACAACGAATTTGATCGGAACGGCGCGTTGAAAAGTGAGCTGAAAACAACAACGTGTGAGTTGTGACTTTTCTCGATTGCGTGATATTTAATAGTTGTATTGCGGGTGACTGTGTGTTTTATACTAGAAGTCATTTGTACTATTCTTCTGGTTAAAATTGCAACGCAACACAGCTATAAACTTTATTTACATTTTCATGATTTTAATAAGTGAACCTTTTACTTATTTTTAAAATGTAATTTTAAAAATATATAGAAAACATTTTCCCCTCGTGTTCCCATACAGTTAAAGAGAATTGCACAAAATGTATAAACGCAACCTCGTACCCAGGGTCTTATCTCTGCTCTCCACCCGCCCCTGAGAGGAGAGATGTCTGTACGCTGATGATACCAAAGTTTTCACCTCCTCACATGATCTTGAAGAGTTGGTGACAAACTTGAATTCTGATCTCGCCAATGTCCGCAAGTGGCTTGTAGTAAACAAACTCCAAACTCATCCATCTAAGACCAAACTTATGTTTATTGGTTCTACCTATAATCTTAATAATAAAATAAGCGACCATCTTGTTACGATTAATAATACTCCTATCTCAAGACTAATTACACACAAATGTTTAGGGGTGGAGATAGATGATAAACTTAGTTGCAGGGATAAACATATTGAGACGATTTGTAAAAAGGCCAGTGCGGGCATTGGAGCGATGAGACGTAGGAAGAATTTTGTTCCGAGCGATACATTAGAAACTGTTTATAAAGCTCTGGTCCAACCATATTTTGAATACTGTTGCCCTCTCTGGGATAATTGTGGTAAAATTCTAAAGGATAAATTACAAAGATTTCAATCTCGTGCCGCTAGAGTATTAACACGGGCGCTACCTACGCGAGGTAAGATCGATCGATGTGCTTGACACTCTTTCTTGGGCTACGTTTAATACGAGGCAATCCTATGCTAAATCAATATTGGTCTATAAGATATTTCATGCTCATACCGCACCTAGCCTTGGGAACACATTCGTGAGAAGAAGTATTAGTCAAGATACTTATAATCTTCGCAATAATTTAACAGATTTGACAATTCCAAAACCTAGAAAAGAATTTTTTAAAAAGACATTTAAATATAGTGGTGCTATGCTATGGAATAAACTATCTTGTGAAGCGAAGACTGCGGAGACTCTTTACTCTTTTAAAAACCATATTCGGACTTGATTCGTGTTTCACTTCCTCTTCTTGCTCTTATCTTGTATATAGTTAGTTAATGTAGTTTTTAGTTTAGTTTTTTATACCTATAATTTCTACTTGTGTTATAGTATTCTTTGTGTGTGAACACGCCCCTCATGGAAATCAGCTATTGTTGTTGGGGCTAGCGTGTTATTTTTTAAATAAAGATTACCTACCTACCCTGGGTACGAGGTTCGTATAGACGCTGTAATACGTAGTGCAACTTCACGCTGCGCCGCAACGTAATAATGTTGTACAATAAGTTGCAGAAATGTTATCTACTTATTAATCGAGTGTGAGGGCTGTACAGAAAAGTGTTTGTCTAAGAAAAACAACGAAGGCAAAAATACGTTCCAGTACACACCGAAAGTGTGAAACAAAAATACGTTCCAGTACAAACAAGGCTATGGATTTTATATTGCTTTTAGTTCATTTTCTTGTTTGTTTTTAGCGCTGTTTTCATTACTTTACCTTACCTCTTAATCCCTTCGTGTTTGCACTTCTTGGTATTCGTTCTGAAACATTCGTCGTACTTTTGCGTAAACAACATTAAAGAAAAACAACACTAATGTTCCAGCATGCTTCATTGTTCAGGATTTTTCAATGAAGATACCTAGTTCTCTTTTATTTCTGCTCAAATCAACAAAAAAGGTTTTCCCGCAAAAACTATCAGAAAATCCGTAATCGCCCACGGACATTACGACAAAATCAGGGCCGCAAATTATTAACCAATCATATCAGGGCCGGCGGAAGAGGGGGGCTGGTTGGGCTTTACACCCCCCCCCCCACCCCCCGCCTCCCCCTAATAATAATGCTGCCAAAATTTACTAATTTAGGAAGTAGATCTGGTGTAATTGGTAAAAAATAGATGAGTAGTTCAGATAATTGAATCGTGACGCTGCATTCTCTTCCGTTGAAAAGGATCGTACCAATAGTTACTAACTTCTTATTAACCGAGAGCGCGGTCATTACGGGAAAATATCAGACCGAGGTCTTGACAGTACGGACCGAGCCCGTAGGGCGAGGTTCGTACATAAAAGACCGAGGTCTGATATTTTCCAGTAATGACCAAGCGGTCGAGGTTATATGGCATGGATTTTTTAAACAACATACTTGACATACGTTTTGAGTGACAGAATCGTCATTTTCAATCTTGTTCTTCTTCTTCTATTGCTTTCATGATAGTAAGACTCTCATTCAGATTGTTCATCGTCCGACTCGTACATGATTTAGTGCTTAATTTACTAAATTCGTTCAATTTTTGCTGCTTTTCAAAGTTTCCGATCGTTGTTCGCTCCTTTGTAAACAAAATGGCTGACAAAATCCGTCGGTCCATTACGAGAAATAACGGACCGGCACGTGACGTGTCTCAGCCAGTCAGAGCACGCAATTTCACCGGAAGTAGCTTGTGCCATATAATAAAATTTGTTAATCCAGTTTAGATAGGACTAAAAACTGTATAAAATTTAAATTTATTTGGCGCACTAATTTGATCTCATAAAAATTTCTGGAACGGTCGGTTTTTGTGTTTTTTTATTCATCAAATGGAGACGTTACGTAACTAGGCAATTTTAGGATTGGTACCCAGCCCCCAAAATACGGGAATACGGGAATAGCCCTTGTCATATGTGTCCCGCGTATTACTTCACTTTTAATTTAATTATATATTCATAATTTCCACCATAATACTTTTCATATTTGTAGGGAATGATAAAAATCCGCGGTGACCAATGTTGGCGAGATCTCACATGTATGAACTACCACTATCAGGTAAACAACAGACGTTTTAGGAACATTATCCAATTGTCTCAATGTGTTACTTAAGTTACTTATAAAACTAATTACTAGATATGTAAAACCAATTACATGTATAACCAATAAAACTATGATAAAACTATTAATTCTAAAAAAGAAAAGTCTTAAGTGCTGACTTAAACTATTTAAACAGTCAGTTCTAATTTGCTCTGGTAATGAATTCCAGAATTTTGTAGCGGCAACCGAGAATGTTCTGTCTCCATGAATAACAGTCTTTGTTTTTGGTATAAATAGCAGATTTTGGTGAGATGATCTTAAAGTGCAAGTAGGGTTATTAGATAACATTCAAATATATTATGTAATCAATTGGTAAATCCTAATGTAACACTTTTCAATTTCCGTACTTTAGACTCAACCAGTCCCCAATCCCATCAGTTACTATCTTCATCACTCGCCTGAAGTTTTTCATAAGTTTGAAACACTCAGCAATCATGTCATTGAGCTGATTGTCCCATGGTTCATGCTTTTGACAAGGCCCTTCAGAATTGGTTGTGGACTTCTGGAAATCCTGTTTCAGGTAATGATAAACTTCATGTTTTATACAGTGAAAAGTTCAGTTCGAAATAAACTCTGTTACTGTAAAGAACTTTAGAGATTGCAATGATTGGCGTTTACAACTTTTTCATATCTCACTTCGATCTTGATCCCCTCGCGAGGCGCCGGCCGAAGGACGAAGGGCGAGGGTGCTAATATCGACCGGCGTTTAGTCCCTCATCACGAGAAACCTAGCGTTTCCAGAGTCACATTCAGTTTATTTGTTTATATTTATATATGCATCAACCACTGACCTCTATATATAACTGGACTGCTTGCTCCCTATACCAATCACTTACAGAAAGTGTCGTAAAAAGGATGGCGTCAGCTGGCCGCTGACCAACATATTTTGAATATGTCGACGAATGTTGTTGACAGTCAGCTGGATGCCCTTGGCTTGAATTTCTGTCTATGCCGAAGCCCACGCGAATTATCAGATACCTGCGAGTTGCTCATCGATATGTTTTTGCAATTTGATAATTGGATTTGACTCGATGCTCAGAATATCTACCCACCCCCCCCCCACCCCCCCCCCCCTCTCGATTTCTCCCAGGATTTAGACTTTTCACGATAACGGTCTTTGGGACCATTGGGGGGTTATGCCACTGAATCAGTCCCGCTGCTGAATTAAATCTAACGTTTGTTCGTTTCTGAAAATGTCTTTTGCAATTTATAGACAATATTACGAGGGTTGCGGCAGCGCTCATTTTGGCATATTTAACGTATTTAAAACACAGCGCATATATGTAATATTATTAACATAATCAATAGAATCAAGGTTCTCTCATGACACAGAATAAGTAATGAATGTAAAGACTGATTTTGGAAACTATTCTATATAACGAACGAGAAAACGGGAGATACCTTTTAAGATTTCAAAATTTTTTAATGTTTGGGCTTTCAGCTAGTACAACGTTTGCTCATTCATTGTCCTTGGTGATAATATCTAAATCATGAATTGATACTTACGTCCAAAAATCAAGTTTTTTAACCCAAGCCTATGTTATTTTAAGAAATAGAAAACATTTTCGTGTTTATATTCTCAATTAAGTCGTCAAAAGTCCGAATTTGAGGATTTCGTTTATCTGCCACGATCATTTTGTAGTATTTTTATTTCACTTCAAAATGGTTACATTTCCTGCGCTGCCATTTTAGCAAATTATGAAGGTTGTGACGTCACAACCTTGACATGATGCTTGAACATGGCTGAACGAAGTACACGTAAGAGCGAGATTGAAGGAGATTGTTGTATGGCGGGCTAATTTCACTGAAGAACAAGATCTGTACCAAGACATGTGAAGTAAACAAGGAGTTCACGAGTGTGTCAAGGTTTCTACGTCATCACTCTGTTTAATCGCCCCAGTCTCCTGAACCATATTTTCAGTACATGTATGACCACTTTGTAAAGTGAAAACGCAGTTTTACGGTTCCCCCCGCCCCGTAATTTTCTTTTATTTTCATATTTTATGATGTATAATGGAGACCAAATTGTTGTCTTCAACCACGCAATCAACCACAGAGTGCGCATGAGCAGGACTAAATTAACCCCACAAGCGTTATGTCTTACGTTAATCTATAAGTTCAAACAATCTCATCTATGTGAAACCTAACCCCCATCGTAAATGTTGTCCTAACCCTAACCTCCCGCCTAGAGTTCAATCCCAACCCTAACCCCCTGCCTGGAATTGCTTAAACCTATAGATTAACCAAAGACATAACGCTTGTGGGATTAATTTAGTCCTGCTCATGCGCACGCCGTGGTTGGTCTGCATGGTTGAAGACCAGTTTTTGACAACTATAATACCTCGTTTTATAGATACTAAATGATAAAAAACCGCAACATAATACCGCAAAATAATTCATATACACTCTAACCTTCTACAAACCTTGTTTCTGTGTAGGTTGTACTTATTATCAGTGGTAACTTAAGTTTTCTAAATTGGCTCACAATACTTCCCGCCATTATGTGTTTGGATGACAAAGCTGTTTCTTGTCTTTTCTCTGGTTCTTCACCTGCACGCCGTAAAGTCTGTCAACTTCAGAGAGCTCAGAAAAATGGCCAAACAAAGGCAGCTTCACACGGTAGGGATTAGGGAACATATTAGACTTTCTAAACGTTTTTCTCAGCTCTTTTTTCACAACTCCGTAGCTCGTAATGTGCTCGCGCTTCGCGACAGGAAAAGAGAGTGGACAACTTGTAGCAAGTCTAGGAACTTATCTGCAGCTGTTTGATTTTTGATCTGGCATCTGAGTCCATGTACACAGCTAACGTTGCTAAATTTCTGAGTTGATTTGAATGAAAATAAAAGAAAGCTAGGGGTGTCTTTATTGAAAATACCAAGCAATAAAATATCCTGGAGTATTGCTTCTCTTAATTATTTATCAGAAACAATGAAAAAGTCAAAGTGAATCTGTTGTAAAATGTCGGCGCTATATTTCACTTTACAGACCTGAGTCTCACGCTCGGTTAATAAGCTGAGTCTTGGCAGCTTAATGGTTAGAGCGCGTCTCGCCAGCAATCAGAAGGTTACAGGTTCGATTCCTGTCCGGGACTCGGAGAGCGTTTGAACTTGAAGGTAGTTCATGTATCGATTGTCCATATTCTTTACCAACTAATTTACTTTGGCCTGACTAATTCATTTTAGGTCTGCATATTCGTTGGGTGATGGATATATTCCTTGGTCTTCTGTTGGCTTATCTCAGTGTTCCTGTCATACAAAACCTCTTGTCTTCAAAACAAGTTATGAATACATCGTTTGATTCTTTCCGAATTGTCAACACTTATGGTGCTTTTGGGAGGTAATGGAGGTACTCTGTAGTATAGCCGACACCGCGGACCTCGTTGTACACTGCAGCTACGAGAAGCTGTAACTTTCTGATTGTCGGTGAGACGCTCTAATTGAGCTACCGAGACTCAGATGGAGGCCAAGGTTATACAATGATGTACTGGTTTGATTGACATAGCGTGTAAGAGAGCCACTCTCTGACGAACATCCTTCGCTCGAAACGTTAGACAATTTACACGCTATTTCGGCAGTAATAATAATAATAATAATAATAGAAACATTTCTATAGCGCCATTTCCATATAGGCGTCTTTACAAGGTAATAAAACAATAATCTAAAAATATTTATACAATTTTCTTATGTAAAATAATAGGGCTAAGTGTATCAAAATAGATATAAAAAAATTTAATCAAGTATAAAGATTTATATGTTCAATCAAATCGCTGTTCAAAAAGAAAGGTCTTAACCAACCTTTTTAGATATTTGATTTGTATTTCTACACTGCCCACGCAGCACAACATACCTATGCCGCAGTCACTATATCAGTAAATGCTTGGAAGTCTCACAGCAATCACGGACAACTTTTCGCCTTGATTGGGGCTCGTCAGCGTGGTAAAGCAATCTACATAACAGACAGGTTCTGTACCACATCTTGGAACAATCTGGATAAGTGTCACCAGATACTTCATACACATACAACCGCATGTGGGACAACACTGGCGATCAGCGCCATCCACAGCAGTAAATGTGGGAGTGTAGGGTAGGTAGACGATACCTGAACGATGATATCGTCAAGCTCAAATCCTGCCGAACGTCAAACTCAAAACCAATATATAATTGTAACCTTCACTTTCTGTGTTATCTGTGTTGTTGTCTCTGTTGTTTGGCAAGGATGTGGACAAGTTAATATAGATGCCATAGAGAGACTTCAACGTAGGGAAGCTAAACTGATGTTGGAGACAGATGCTTTATTACAAACTTCTTGTCTTGTACCATTAGTTAATAGGCGAAAAGTGCACAGTGTAACATTAGTTAAGAAATGCCTTGAAGGCATCGTACCGTCATAATTTAAGAATTATTTTAATCTTAACAAATCCGTACATGATTACGGCACTAGAAGAAGGTATATCAATACATTTACCTAAAATTAGATTAGAAATCCTGAAAAAATCTTCTATTATAATGGTGCGATCAGTGGAATACTGTATAATAATGTACCTGCAAGTGGAGTTAAGTTGACTATTTATTATAAGTTTCCTTGAATTCTTTTCAGTGTTACTAGAGAAAGAACAGAAATTATTCTTCAGGGCACAAGAAATAAAACATTGCATGGACCTGGTGTAGTTTGGGAGGAATACGAATTCAAATGTAAACCAGGCAGTGTAAAAAGACGACCTTGTTTAATTTCGCCTTATCATTATCGTTTGGATTGGCTCATGTGGTTTGCCGCGTTCCAGGTACGTTCCGGGTTTGTTTATCGTTCGCTACTCTATAGTGTACTTTTAATGTCTTGAAACGTTTTGTTGTTCCTCCACTGTTCAGGCTCGTTTTGGTTTACGTGCGTGGTATTTGGTTTACGCACGTGGTATTTGGTTTCGCGCGTGGTATTCGAGCTCGAATTTCCCTCCACAGCGGGGTACTCACTAAAATATTCACTTCCGCAGCAAGGTATTCGAACTAGCGTGATATTCTTCGAGCTCGAATACCACGAAATGGGGGATAATTCTATGATAAATTGAGTGGTCACGTGGTACTAATCTAGCTATCTGATTTGAGTTAACGTTTGAGTTAAAGTATTTTTCAGTGGGTCCTGTAGCATAAAAGAAAATACAATGTGATTAAATACAATCAGTACAGTTACTATTAACTATGCAATGCGATACGTTACGATACGATACAATTATGCAACGCAACGACGACGCAACGCAACGCCGGACAGCAAGCTTCGGAAGTGTTCGTTATAGGGAGGTTGCATAATATTACTTCACTATTACCTTATGTTCTAGAATTACCAGCACAATCCATGGTTGATTCATTTGACTGCTAAACTTCTGGTGAACGACCCTGGTGTTATGTCACTAATTGCACACAATCCTTTTGATGGTGGAACTCCACCAAGGTAAATTTTAATGTTATTATTCAATTCCTTTTTATCTTTTGAAAACTTTATTTCCTATTGCAAGTAATGAGCTCGAAATTTCTATATGAGGAAGCCCGAGTTAACTATCTCCTCACAATGGCGAACAATTATACCATTCGCTCTGTTTCTATTTAGCTGTGTTTCAACCATTAAAGTTACTTAAAGGACATTGGCAACACAAATTAAGTTTGTCTAATATGAAAGAACTCGTAAAATGATAGAGCAACACCTTTTACAACCTTTCCGTATTTTACTTCGTTTGTGAAATATTTCAGTTTGTTTGATATGTAAATGAGATGGTCTCTGACGTCAGGTGCAGGGTAGAGAATTTTCACACATTAAAATATTAGTTCCATCTTGAAGTTTGTTCCACAAATTTACTTGAAAATGTGCGTATAATAACTCCCCATGATAATGAACGTTGTAAACTTAGCAATCACTGAGATATAATACATTTTTTAATGAGTGAAAATTCTCTGCGCCACACCTGACGTCAGAGACCATCTCATTTACATATCAAACAAACTGAGATATTTCAAAAACGAAGTAAAATACGGAAAAGTTGTAAAAGGTGTTACTCTATCATTTTACGAGTTCTTTCATATTAGACAAACTTAATTTTTGTTGCCAATGTCCTTTAAGTTACTTATAAAACTAATTACATTTCATTATAAAATCAAAATTACTACATATATAAAACAAAAAAAAATTTAAACAGTTCTTCTAATTTCTAAGTAATAGATAAAATACGAGCGGCAGATCTGTCTGGGCATTTACAATGGCGAGTGCGTAGAACGAGCCATTGTAAATCCCATACAGATCTGCCGCGAGTATTTTATCGTACTTGTGAAATGAACCAATGAATGATGCTATAGGCTTAATTAGTATTCATAACTTTGTTAAAGATCGTCCTAATAAGCATTCATAACTTTGTTAAAGATCGTCCAATCAGTATTGAATCTTTATTGAGCTTTACAAAGCTATACATGTGACCAAAATACCACGCTGTGATTGTGGCTTAGCCTCATTAATTATTCATGAATTTCACAAAACTATTTAAACAGTTCTTCTAATTTCTAAAACTATTTAAACAGTTCTTCTAATTTCTAAAACTATTTAAACAGTTCTTCTAATTTCTAAAACTATTTAAACAGTTCTTCTAATTTCTAAAACTATTTAAACAGTTTAAAACTATTTAAACAGTTCTTCTAATTTCTAAAACTATTTAAACAGTTCTTCTAATTTCTAAAACTATTTAAACAGTTCTTCTAATTTCTAAAACTATTTAAACAGTTTAAAACTATTTAAACAGTTCTTCTAATTTCTAAAACTATTTAAAAACTTTAAAACTATTTAAACAGTTCTTCTAATTTCTAAAACTATTTAAAAAGTTTAAAACTATTTAAACAGTTCTTCTAATTTCTAAAACTATTTAAACAGTTCTTCTAATTTCTAAAACTATTTAAACAGTTCTTCTAATTTCTAAAACTATTTAAAAACTTTAAAACTATTTAAACAGTTCTTCTAATTTCTAAAACTATTTAAAAACTTTAAAACTATTTAAACAGTTCTTCTAATTTCTAAAACTATTTAAAAACTTTAAAACTATTTAAACAGTTCTTCTAATTTCTAAAACTATTTAAAAACTTTAAAACTATTTAAACAGTTCTTCTAATTTCTAAAACTATTTAAAAAGTTTAAAACTATTTAAACAGTTCTTCTAATTTCTAAAACTATTTAAACAGTTCTTCTAATTTCTAAAACTATTTAAACAGTTCTTCTAATTTCTAAAACTATTTAAACAGTTCTTCTAATTTCTAAAACTATTTAAACAGTTTAAAACTATTTAAACAGTTCTTCTAATTTCTAAAACTATTTAAAAACTTTAAAACTATTTAAACAGTTCTTCTAATTTCTAAAACTATTTAAAAAGTTTAAAACTATTTAAACAGTTCTTCTAATTTCTAAAACTATTTAAACAGTTCTTCTAATTTCTAAAACTATTTAAACAGTTCTTCTAATTTCTAAAACTATTTAAACAGTTCTTCTAATTTCTAAAACTATTTAAAAAGTTCTTCTAATTTCTAAAACTATTTAAACAGTTCTTCTAATTTCTAAAACTATTTAAACAGTTCTTCTAATTTCTAAAACTATTTAAAAAGTTCTTCTAATTTCTAAAACTATTTAAACAGTTCTTCTAATTTCTAAAACTATTTAAACAGTTCTTCTAATTTCTAAAACTATTTAAACAGTTCTTCTAATTTCTAAAACTATTTAAAAACTTTAAAACTATTTAAACAGTTCTTCTAATTTCTAAAACTATTTAAAAACTTTAAAACTATTTAAACAGTTCTTCTAATTTCTAAAACTATTTAAAAACTTTAAAACTATTTAAACAGTTCTTCTAATTTCTAAAACTATTTAAAAACTTTAAAACTATTTAAACAGTTCTTCTAATTTCTAAAACTATTTAAAAAGTTCTTCTAATTTCTAAAACTATTTAAACAGTTCTTCTAATTTCTAAAACTATTTAAACAGTTCTTCTAATTTCTAAAACTATTTAAACAGTTCTTCTAATTTCTAAAACTATTTAAAAACTTTAAAACTATTTAAACAGTTCTTCTAATTTCTAAAACTATTTAAAAACTTTAAAACTATTTAAACAGTTCTTCTAATTTCTAAAACTATTTAAACAGTTCTTCTAATTTCTAAAACTATTTAAACAGTTCTTCTAATTTCTAAAACTATTTAAACAGTTCTTCTAATTTCTAAAACTATTTAAAAAGTTTAAAACTATTTAAACAGTTCTTCTAATTTCTAAAACTATTTAAACAGTTCTTCTAATTTCTAAAACTATTTAAACAGTTTAAAACTATTTAAACAGTTCTTCTAATTTGGTGTGGTAATGATTCCAATTAATCTAATCAATTCCATTATATAAAACTGGTATGGAACAGTAAAATACGGAATTTAGTGCGCGATCCCCTCTCATATCTAACTGTACTCTTAGCATTATTAGTCAAAATTACTGCGTTCTTTTTCTAGCTACATTCGAGCAGAACATTATCTCTATGAATTCACCGCTATTGGCTCGAAAGCTGCGAGTGATGGCTTCTGGTGGAAGAGGAAGAAGAAGGCTTCGTATTTCCCACCTGTTTCCATGAAAGACTTGAGGGACTTTCTACTAAATCAGGGATGGCAGATTCCGAGATTAAAGTAATGGTGAGTTCATGGAAATGTATATTCAACTGAGTCTCCACCTAGTTAATGTGGACAGTATCATGTAGCTGTGAATGTATGATGTCTACATGAACACAAGTGCCATAGATAGCGCATGCGTTTAACAGTCAATTACTAATCCCACATACTTAGTCTCTCTTATGAGTTTACTAATTTAGCATTTCGATTGAGGGAGGGTGGTTGGGTTTTTTTTTTGGGGGGGGTAGTGTTACAAAACTCGCTAGGCAGAGGTTAGGGTTAGAAAACTAGTTAGGCGGGGGTTAGGATCTTTGTTGTTTTGGGGTTAGCGATTATTTGTTAATGTAGATTCTAATCAGTAGATAGTTTTAAAAGAGCTGTTAAGACTTATTTATTTAGGAAAGCTTTTTAAATTTTAGATCACGTTTTTTGTAGTATCCTGTAACTTTTATTAATATTTATTTTTATATATATATTTATTTTTATTCTTATTTGATGTAAGCTGTAATGCGCAATTGAATCTACTACGCAACCTCGATGACGTGGCCTTCAAAACAAAGAATTATTTATGCGCGACAAAGAGAATGAATAATTTGTAGTCCCAAGAGTATTCTCAACACCGTCCTCGTTCTGTGTAAATTTAAGTCTTTGAAAGAAGCCATGGTAATTGACTACCGTATATGAGGTTTGAAGCTTGTTTTATGACCTGCAAAACGCTCTAGTTCTGCTAAAACGATTGTAGTGTTTGAGCTGAAGTCAACATTAAGCAACAGCTCTCAGCTGTGAGTTCACGTCGTCCTGAAGACGTGAAAATGCTCAGAGTTGTGTTGTAAAATGTTTGTTAACGTTTTTAAGACCGCGTCGTAGATCTTAAGGTCCCTATTTCGGTGAAACGATTTGATGATAAGATCACTTACAAAATTTCAAAATAATTTTAAAATATGAACATTTAGTCAAAATAACATCCTTTAAACTAATCGGTGAAAAAGGCGTTGACGACCATGTGACCATTGTGACCCAATTTGACCATGGGACCAATTTGACCATGTGACCATGGGACCAATTTGACCATGTGACCAATTTGACCATGTGACCAATTTGACCATGGGACCAATTTGACCATGTGACCAATTTGACCATGGAACCATATGACGATTTCACCCAAATTGGGTGATTTTTAGACATGCAAAAATTTTAAAGGTCTTATAACGTCTGTGGGAATTTAACGTATATGTAATCTATGGATTCTCCTGAGAAAAATTGTAATATATCTTGTCAGCCGAAAATTTCATCTTCATAGACTTTTTTGCTTTATAGATGTTATAGCTAACATCACTTCCGTCAACTTTAACAGCAAAAAAGTCTATGAGGATGACATTTTCGGATGACAATTAAGATATATTACAATTTTTCTCTGGAGAATCCATAGATTATATATATGTTAAATTCCCACAGACGTAATACGACCTTTAAACTTTCAACTGATAAGTTTAAATTATGAATATTTAGGCAATGTAATAATAAAATTGTGTAAAATTGGGTGATTATTAGATATCTAAACATTTTCGACTATATTTAAATTGCCTAAATAAGCTTAAGATATGAAAAGGAAGCCAATGTAATGTGCTATAAGATTAACTGGAGAATATAATTCTGTAAAATTGTTGTCTTACTTTGCTTTTTGTTTCTTTTACAGCTGGAATAGTCGATACGAAATTGGCATAATGTATATATTTGTTAATGTTTAGTGTATTTAAGTTTGAAAATTCCTATGTATAAAGTATTTTGTTTTTATTAAAACTCATAGAATTTGTTCTGCTTCTAGTTGTTTTTTAAATTTGTTATGCTAATTAAATTGGTTTAAATAGGACTGTGGATGTGTAGCTTTCAAGCCAAGTTCAGATGACCAATTGCATGGTTAAAGAGTAAGTGTTTAAACCGTGACGCATTGCACGCTCGGTTGGCCATTTTTTGAAGCACGAAATTTACTTTGTGAACTGTATCCGTAAATATCTTGTCAATCCTTGATATAAATTATTCATTTTGTCTTTTAATTGAAAGAAGACATGATTTCTGCATTTTTCAAATTTTTGACTTCGTATCGAATTATATCAGCCTTGCTGACGTGAAGCATGGAAGACCAAGTGACGAGGTTCAAACAACAAAAATCAGGTTCTGAGAGAGTGGACGTATTTGGATTGTGGATGAATACGAAAGCCTCAAAAGGTTTTCTGAGAAGACTCGGCGAATTTCCAGAATATTTACCACGTCAAGTTGGCAAGGAAGCACTGCAAAACACTTCGTTATCGTACGGAAAGATAAACACAAACGCGCAATGCACGAAGGTTGACACTAACTCTTTAACTGATGTTTGTCTACAGATACAGAGGTGACTGGTTCAAACCTCTGCTTGGCAAAAGGAAAAAGTATTGAAATTAGCAGAAGATGTAATGAATGATGGATGAGAGCTATTAGCTATGAGGGTGTGGTATCAAAAATGGAGGAACAACGAAGTGAGAAAAACAAGGGGTAGGACTAAGTAAAAGAGGGGTAGGACTAAGTGAAAAAAAAGGAAAGAAGAGGGGTAGGGTAAAAAACCGGGTAGTGGACTGTCTATGCTGAGCGATATCCATTCATGTGTAACAGGAGGGTGCCTGATAAATTTGAATTTTATTGAGTGGTTCATGCGTGTCTTTGTTGAATAGGGTTTGCTGGCACAGTTATTTACTTTACATAATGATTTTTAAAACACCTCCCACCAAAATCTGGGATTATCTGTGATTGTAGGTTTGACTTTCGTTTCGTAAAAGCTTTTTTCCTTCGTAATCTGTTCTTCTAAGTGTCCTGTTTTTCCCTCACATAAGCTTGATCTCGTTTCGAATTATACAGCCAGTTATAAAGGTTTGTCTTTACAAAATTGCTTCTAATAAACCCGTAAATTCATCATCAAGTGTAGACGAGGCGTAAACACTATCCAATTGTTACAGTTCGAAATCCATCGAGTGCCTATCTCACGTTTGGGTTTTATTTTTATTTGTAATATTTGTGTCTTCCTGAGCAAAATCATAATATATATTGTCAGCCGACAATTTCATCTTCATGGAGTTTTTCCATGTGATGTCACAAGAGTGACGTAAAATGCCTTTTGTGACATCACATCCGATAAATTTGATGAAGATGAAATTTTCGGCTGACAAGATATTGATGACTTGCACGTTACGTCACGGAAGCCATGTTGGTGGAACTTAAACAAAAGAATATCATTAACTTATTTTGTTTGTGGCACCAACATGGTCACAATACCTTTGTCTTCAGAGTTCTCTAGGGATTGGTTGCAAGTCAAGAATACTGTAATATGTAAAATCCTCAAACGTGAGATAGGCACTTTAAATGTCACCAGTTTACTCGGTTTTATCAGACGAACTTTCGAACCAAACAGCAAGTCCTCTAAACCTTTTGTTTAGAAGGCTTGACAGTTTGGCTATTGTTTATTCTTTCTATTTTACACAGGCATGGTCGCTCGTCCCTAAGGGAGCTGAACGGTTGAGGGGTTACTATAGAACTCTTTTATATTCGTAAAAATCAAGTCAACAATAGCGTCCTTTCTTGATAAACGAACCACTTTTTTCAGGTTATTAATTAAGGGAATTAATTAGGCTAAATTTTCATATTTTAAACTTATTTCGACAATTTAAAAATAGTCGAAAATCGACAAAAAGTTAAGGTTAACTTTTTGACGATTTTCGGCCATTTTTAACTTGTCGAAATAATTTTAAAATATGAAAATTTGGCCTAAATAATGCCGTGGTAATTAATATGAGCGGAAACTGACGTAAATTTAGTCATTTTAGATATCAAAAATTTGGCCAAAAAGGGGGTTAACCTTATACTTTTTGACGATTTTCGACCATTTTTAACTTTAAATTTTCTGGTGTGTGATGCAGGAAGAAAACGCACTCAGATAAAAAAAAAGTTTTATGTTTACATGGTTGAATCGTATATGGATTATATAATATTATACAGTACTACTTCTTGAGTAGCTATTCATGTGATTAATAATTTAAAAGTTCTTGTTTTATACACATTTTGCTTATGAATATCAATGGCAATAGACCAATAATTCCTTGCGATCTTTCCTTTCTCATGTTAATGTTAAACTCCCTCTGGGAAACGTAAAACAATTGGTTAACGTACCTAACATCACAAAATATATACCGAAAAGGATCCTGGTAGTAGTAGTCATTAATATATTCATGCGTCATAATGGGTGAAGTCTACTGGTGTAAATAGATAATTTCAAGACATGACGTCATATTTATGACGTCGTATTTATGACATACTTATGACGTCATATGACATCAGACTTATGACGTCACATTTATGACGTCATGTTTCGTTGGGTTAGGGTTAGTTGGGGCAAGTTGTGTTCCGCCCCCCTACAATAACACTGTTCAAAAAGAATTGATGAAAAATCACACGCGTTTTGGCGAAATATTCAACGGTCCGGTAGAGAAATATTTGCCCGAGATCTCAAAAATGGCCGCAGGCCGAGGGACGTTTTTGAGACCGAGGGCAAATATTTCTCTATCCGGACCGACCAAAAACGGTAAATAACTTTTTTTTTGATACAAGGTAAAAGACTTGAGTTACTTTATAAGTAATATTTGGCATTTCACTCGATTAAATTACAGATTCTAAGGATTAATGGTGTTGGAAAATTTCGAGTGTTGGAAAATATACATTTTAAGACCAAACCGGGACCAGTTGCGAAAAATGCAACTTAGAGTTACTGTTCAACTTAGTGCAACTTTGAGTCACTTTAGTTCGGTAAAACTGCATTATTTGGATAAGGAAAGAAAAACAAACCAAAATACTTTAGTTTTTGTATAATATAGTTATTTCCAGCTTAGTTGAGTCAAATTCTGTATTAGTTTTCCATTTTCCAGTTAATAATGAAGCAAAAATCACGATAACAATTTTTACCATTTAGGATTCCGTGACCGTGGTCAAAATATCGTAAAATGCCGCCCGCTGCTGCAGCCAATCAGGTTGCAGGAAAGGCTAGGATTCCGCCCGCTGCTGCAGCCAATCGGGTTGCAGGAAAGGCTAGGATTCCGCCCGCTCACGATACAAAAAACCAATTATGAATATTTCGCAAAACACAGATGCGATTTTTCGTTTATGGCTTCGAAAACCAGTGTTAGTTGTTTGTTTGTATTACAACGCAAAGCATGTGTGGTATTTAGGAAAATGGATGTGGGTGATTTAGGGAAATAGATGTTCAAATATATGTACAGCAGTACAGTGTATATGAAAAATGTGACTGCCCCAACCGGGAATCGAACCCGAGTTCTTCGAATCAACGCATCGGCGTTCGGTCAGAACAGTCAAACATCATATACATATTTATACATCGCCCGACTCTCAAATCTCTGCAGGAAGACATCCATCTTCGACGAAGTACCGGCGGGGCTAAAACGCAGGTAGCGCGGGTAGCAGGTGGGTCGTTTCTCTTTAGTATACCCAAAATTGTCGAAATGTGAAGAGACGACTGGAACCAACCCCAAAACAACAAAGATCGTAACCCTAACCCTCCGCCTAACGAGTTTTCTAAGGTTTAGGGATAGAAACCGCTACTGCGACCCGCGTTTTAGCCCTGCCTACTAAGTACAGCGAGGCCTCTCGCAATGTGGGGTATTTAGGAAAAATACCTGACATGTGGTATTTTTTTATAAGAATAAATATGAAAGTTGCGATAAGTTCTCAAAAGAACTGGATATAATATGAAAAAGAGAAATAAGATAACTTCAATACGTCGAAAAATACTTAAGTATAACAGTATTTACGTATTTTAATAGATGACGTTTCGGACGATGTGCCATGAAGAACCAGACAGTGCTAAAGTGCGGTGCCCTGAGGCGTTCGTAAAAATGTCGCGTCAAAAATGTCGCTTACTATCGATTCCTTACGAACGAACGAAATCATATACAGAATAATAGGCATACATGAAGTAGATGCTTGCTATTGAACCGAACGAACGAACGAACGAACGAACGAAACGGAATATAAAGCGTTGCCAACTTGGCAGGGGGCACCGCAATTCTCCATCTGTCCAAACGTCGTCTAGGCCGAAAATACGTATTTCGACATATTAAAGTTCTCTTATTTCTCTTTTTCATATTATATCTATGCTAATAGAAAATATTAAGTTTAAAATTGAAATATTAGATTATGTACTACAGAACTATATCATAGTATGACAAATCGAATATGTTGGTGTACTGCCGAAATAGTTTTTAACGTTTCGAGCGAAGGCCCTTCGTCAGAGAGTGAAACGTAAAAGAACAAGTCTCTTCATAATGATATTAGTTGTTACTCCAAGTGACAAACCATACCAGGCAAGTAGAGGAACCTCTACGTGACCACGGCTGGGATGAAGAACCAGTGACCTTTGTTTTACTAGTCTGATGCTCTACCGACTGAGCGACAAGGTTAAGTTGGGAGCTGGTCATGGAATGATGATATTACTTATATTTTATGTTTCGAAACTGGAGTCTAGTATTTTTTCAAAATCGAGCCACCTTAACTCTTTGTCTTTGTATTGTTAGAATAACGAAGCCGTGGAATAGAGAACTCAGGTGGAGATACTTGCCCGCGATATATGGTTCATGCAGGCACTCGGAGTAACTAATATCATTATTCTTCACCCGAGTTCGTTATTCTATGTCTCGTCGCTCTCTCACGAAGGGCCTTCACTAGACTTGGATTAAATCCATCTCTCCAAAGGGTTAGGGGATTTGGGAGCGGCTGAGGGATTGGGGAAGAGTGCAAGGGGAGGAGAAACGGACTTGGTTCACCTGCAGCGAGCCAAGATTTACCAACCTGTTTTTGAGTCGGAGGCGTTCAGTGTTCATTTCAATCAGGCTATTCAATCAGTGACATAGTTTGCGTGCTTTAATATATTCGAATATGAATTTGTTTAACGATGGTATTAGTTATGGATTAGGTTTTCTTAGGAAATGAAATCGATATGGCCGCTCCACCGACAAACAATACACCCGCGCTTAACCAAAATTGTATAAATTATGATAATTATATTCAAAACACTACAGGCGCTCATCAGCCGCTCCCGAATCTCTCAACCCTTTTGAGAGACGGACTTGATCCAAGTCTAGGCCTTCGCCAGTGCACCAACTTTTTAGAGTATTCAATTTGTATTTCTACACTTAGTAACACACTTTTATATCGTAATACATGATCTAGTGTATGACCTTAGAGATAGGTGTTCTTGTTTGAACCGTTTCCTTGCTCGGGATCTGTTTCAAACATCGTATTTGTAACATGCTCCTCTCTGGTTTTCTTCAGTGTTAAATTCTTCGGGATGTCTGGAATAATCCAGGAAATAAGCCACTTGAGAACGAATACAATAAACAAGAATAAGAAGATGAAAATAAAACGAGCGGCCATCACTTCCCAGTGTTGTTTAGTGTAAGGTTCGTCATTAGAGCTTTCACGATATCCAATGTACCTACGAGAGAAAATACCATTGGAAAAGGTTATTAGGTTATACTTATATATATCGATCTATCATCCTAATATATTGAGCACTTTATATTTAACTATTTAACGCCAATCACAATTATTACGATTACTCTGTCTATTCTTGTGTTTATGTCGTTTACTTGAACTTAAATTGCAACTCGCTCCGCAGGCGCGAGTGGATGTCGAAATTATAGTCGGGAATGCTCGTGCAGCTCTTCGTGGAGGGCATAATATCGTTCCTCGTGGTCGTGTGGTCGAGTGCGTTTTTGGTTTACGCAAAGAGATTTTCGACAAACCTCGAATTTTTTACAAGGTTCTGTTGTTTATTTTAAAGACAAGATGGATCTTTCCTGTTTTACACCGGTCTTTGTTAAATGAGACTGGAGAGTGGTATAGACTATAGATTGTGTATTCTCAGTTGATAACATTCCCGTGTACTTCATTGTTTGATCATGAATGCTTCGATCGTGAACGTTCGGTTTTAGAAAGTTGTCAATAAAAATAAAAAAACGACAAGCATCAAATCAACTAGACTTGCTCCAAGTCTCTCTCTTTGTCGTCCCACGATATGCACGGTCTGCGGTATCCCCGGAAAGCGGAACAAATCAACTAGCGACAGACACATGGATGCACTACGTGCCTATTTTTAAATTATCGACTGTATGAGTTATTCTAGTAAAAACCACGACATAGTTTACCACCCACCTGCACCACGGCTTTTCCGTAATATTTTCTCTTTTGAAAATGTCACGAGGCCTAGGACGTGCAAAGTCATGCCACTTGCTCGTGTTGTAGTAAGAAAGACTGTTGTCAAGGTAACCTTTCAAACTGTCACTATGCTTGTTGTACGAAATTTCGTACACAGCCTTGGGGATGAAATCTGAAGTGAATGCGATTACAAACGCATTGACCAAGACTGAGAAATGTGACAAGACTTCAAGGATTCGATACCATGCTCCGATGTCTTCAGCCATGCGAGGGCTTGGTCGACGTTGATCACGGATAAAGTTGATGGCATCGACTCGGATTTCGATAATACCATTAACCAAAGCAAAGAGTGGAGCAAGAGGAAAGGCAGCAACAAACATCATAACGAAACCAAGTTGTAGTACTGAAAGAACGAGAAAGAAAAACTAAGTTCGTATAAACGAGTGACGTCATACTCTCAACGCGAAGACTCCACATGGCTAATTCTTCAAGTAAATCCATAGTGATCAGGTCCTTTTTTCAAATTCTTCGTCTGAAAGGCTGGACATTTCATCTACTTCTCGAAGAAAACAAAAAAACAAGTAACCTCGACTTCAGGCGTAGCATTGAGAGTCTGACGTCATAAACAATATTACCTTTTGAAATTGCGGGCTCACTCATGGAACACGTTCTTAGTAATGGTGGCCTAAATAGTGGTGATCTCAGAGCTCAAAATACTTCAAAACACCATTTTTAGTTTTTTTTTACATCGATGATCACTTTCGACCCTGAAATACTATTCTTGTTTTTTTTCAGGCTACCTCACAGGGTGCCCAACTCTGACGCCTGTGATGTGTTTCTCGAATGTTTCTTATTCAATATTATGGAAATAAGATGAGTGGCGCTTATGAGACCTCGGCGCTTATGTGAAACGCCACGTGAATACGCGTGACAATCACTGAAAGCTGCACGCGTGGTAATTTTTTTATCATATAAACTCTGAGATTTATTCATCAAAATGGCAGTGCGTAATAATCGTTCTGATTTTAGCCACAGCAAAATCAGCGACGTTGAACGATGAAATTTCACTCATGAAAAAGCATCGTTCGTGGCGTCTGACTGGACGAACGATGTTTTTTTACTAGTGATAAGTGATCGTACGGGAAACGACGTCATTTTTGGCGCGAAAACTAGTGGAAGCAATTTCAAAATGTCTGCAAGATTTGTGAACGCCGGTTCGGTTGATAATTTTATTGCCGAACAAGAAAACAAAGCCACTTCACAAAAAACACAACGAGATGTAAAACTACTACAAACGTTTTTGGAAACCAAGAATGAACTACGAAAGGGTTGAAGATATTCCGACAGTGGAACTGAATGAGTACATGTCTGAGTTTATCATTTCGGTCAGAACCAAAGACGGGAAAGAATACGAGACATCTTCGCTCCGAAGTTTATTAGCAATTTCCTGCGATATCTTAAGAAAATCTTAGTATTATCAATGACTTAGCATTTGAGAAGACAAGAAAAACTCTTCCGTCTAAGCAAAAAGAATTAAAGAAACAAGGAAAAGGAAATAAACCTAACGCTTCGGTGGCTTTAACTAGTTCGGAACTAAATGAAATCTCAGTACTTATAAAATAAACAAGTAACATCATGGTTGGTTCGCGTGTACGATTTTATTCACTCGTGAATTATTACAAGCTCACTCGTTCGCTTGTAATAATTCACTCGTGAATAAAAATCGTACGCACTCACCAAACATGAAGTAACCTCTATTTCCTAAATACCCCAGGAGTGATGTAAAATTGACTGAATTTTTATTATATGGTAAGTAGTTCATACCAACTTCCAGATATTCCCAAAACATTGTTCCTTCTGTTTTGCACAAGAAGTTATCTTGTTCCCACTGTGGGAGATTTCTCAAACTTTCCTTTTTCTTTTTCCTTGCATTCCAAAGCTTGGTCAAGTAACTAAAAAAATAACATGATTTATTCATGAACTATTATTTATTATTATTTATTCATGATTTATTCATGAACTAGGTCAATGTTATCTGCCGAAGCGCATAACACTGACAGAGGTCTGGATAATTCTTTATTATTATATAGCTACACTAGTATGATATTAGCTATCTCGTAATTCTTCTACTACTCTACTACTATCACCTCATATCTCAGCAATAGAGAAAAAACAAGATGGCGGCATACATTTTAGGCCGAAAAAAGGCTGAAATCGATGGGGTTTTATAAAGAAACCCCGAACTAACTAAGTGTTTGGCTATATAATAAAACAATTATACCATTCACTCTCGTCGTATATGACTAAGTGTTTGGATATATAATATAACAATTATACCATTCGCACTCGTCGTATATGACTAAGTGTTTGGATATATAATAAAACAATTATACCATTCACTCTCGTCGTATATGACTAAGTGTTTGGATATATAATATAACAATTATACCATTCACTCTCGTCGTATATGACTAAGTGTTTGGATATATAATAAAACAATTATACCATTCACACTCGTCGTATATGACTAAGTGTTTGGATATATAATATAACAATTATACCATTCACTCTCGTCGTATATGACTAAGTGTTTGGATATATAATAAAACAATTATACCATTCACTCTCGTCGTATATGACTAAGTGTTTGGATATATAATATAACAATTATACCATTCACTCTCGTCGTATATGACTAAGTGTTTGGATATATAATAAAACAATTATACCATTCACTCTCGTCGTATATGACTAAGTGTTTGGATATATAATAAAACAATTATACCATTCACTCTCGTCGTATATGACTAAGTGTTTGGATATATAATATAACAATTATACCATTCACTCTCGTCGTATATGACTAAGTGTTTGGATATATAATATAACAATTATACCATTCACTCTCGTCGTATATGACTAAGTGTTTGGATATATAATATAACAATTATACCATTCACTCTCGTCGTATATGACTAAGTGTTTGGATATATAATATAACAATTATAGCATTCACTCTCGTCGTATATGACTAAGTGTTTGGATATATAATATAACAATTATACCATTCACTCTCGTCGTATATGACTAAGTGTTTGGATATATAATATAACAATTATACCATTCACTCTCGTCGTATATGACTAAGTGTTTGGATATATAATAAAACAATTATACCATTCACTCTCGTCGTATATGACTAAGTGTTTGGATATATAATATAACAATTATACCATTCACTCTCGTCGTATATGACTAAGTGTTTGGCTATATAATAAAACAATTATACCATTCACTCTCGTCGTATATGACTAAGTGTTTGGATATATAATATAACAATTATACCATTCACTCTCGTCGTCGTATATGACTAAGTGTTTGGATATATAATAAAACAATTATACCATTCACTCTCGTCGTATATGACTAAGTGTTTGGATATATAATATAACAATTATACCATTCACTCTCGTCGTATATGACTAAGTGTTTGGATATATAATAAAACAATTATACCATTCACTCTCGTCGTATATGACTAAGTGTTTGGATATATAATATAACAATTATACCATTCACTCTCGTCGTATATGACTAAGTGTTTGGCTATATAATAAAACAATTATACCATTCACTCTCGTCGTATATGACTAAGTGTTTGGATATATAATAAAACAATTATACCATTCACTCTCGTCGTATATGACTAAGTGTTTGGATATATAATAAAACAATTATACCATTCACTCTCGTCGTATATGACTAAGTGTTTGGATATATAATATAACAATTATACCATTCACTCTCGTCGTATATGACTAAGTGTTTGGATATATAATAAAACAATTATACCATTCACTCTCGTCGTATATGACTAAGTGTTTGGATATATAATAAAACAATTATACCATTCACTCTCGTCGTATATGACTAAGTGTTTGGATATATAATAAAACAATTATACCATTCACTCTCGTCGTATATGACTAAGTGTTTGGATATATATAATATAACAATTATACCATTCGCACTCGTCGTATATGACTAAGTGTTTGGATATATATAATATAACAATTATACCATTCACTCTCGTCGTATATGACTAAGTGTTTGGCTATATAATAAAACAATTATACCATTCACTCTCGTCGTATATGACTAAGTGTTTGGATATATAATAAAACAATTATACCATTCACTCTCGTCGTATATGACTAAGTGTTTGGATATATAATAAAACAATTATACCATTCACTCTCGTCGTATATGACTAAGTGTTTGGCTATATAATAAAACAATTATACCATTCACTCTCGTCGTATATGACTAAGTGTTTGGCTATATATTAAAACAATTATACCATTCACTCTCGTCGTATATGACTAAGTGTTTGGATATATAATATAACAATTATACCATTCACTCTCGTCGTATATGACTAAGTGTTTGGATATATAATATAACAATTATACCATTCACTCTCGTCGTATATGACTAAGTGTTTGGATATATAATATAACAATTATACCATTCACTCTCGTCGTATATGACTAAGTGTTTGGATATATAATAAAACAATTATACCATTCACTCTCGTCGTATATGACTAAGTGTTTGGATATATAATATAACAATTATACCATTCACTCTCGTCGTATATGACTAAGTGTTTGGATATATAATATAACAATTATACCATTCACTCTCGTCGTATATGACTAAGTGTTTGGATATATAATAAAACAATTATACCATTCGCACTCGTCGTATATGACTAAGTGTTTGGCTATATAATAAATGCGCCTCGTTGGCTGTGAGCTCATAAAATATAATTTGTAAGCCGAATCCAATAATTGTTTTATTATACAATTATAAATGAAGAAGCCTTTAGGGAGTTTAGGAAGTAAGCCACGTAAAGATAATTACGTCATTTTTGATATTTTGTAGGTGGCAAGACATCAAGAATTGTCTGTAGGTTTTTAGCCAATCACAATCCAGATCGTAAGAGTAGGGGTACTGATCCAGACAAAATATAAATGAAGTTCATATGAAAAATCTTACTGACTTTTGTTTATTTCCAAAATTTCAGCATTCCTATCAATTTAGTTCAGAAAATATGGCTAGTTGAAGTTGAAAATTTGAGGACTGACGCCATATTGGTTTTAAAAATATGACGTCATTGAGTGCTTCTTAATATCGGCAGTGGAGTTGTATTAACGGCGATCACATAATGGTAGCTGTTGTGAATGCTCTTTGGATGAAAATAAGTCGAAATAAACTATTTAGTTCATCGTGCAGGAAAGTAGAGGAGCTTCTTAGGCATAATACAAGATAGAAGCACTCGGTGACGTCATATTTGAGAAACAAAGATGGCGTCGAAATTGGACAAACTCTCCAACTTCAACTTACGATATCTTTTTAACTTAAGGTGGCTCGATAGTCAAAATGGAGTCATTTTAATGGCACGATTTATCATACTACAAATTTTATATGGTCATATTTTTTTACATTAGTTAACGTGGTCCAATAGCATTTACAAAGAAAAATATTTGGGTCCATATCTTTAATTTCTTAGCAGCCACACCCTTTTCCGCGAACATAACATTTTTAAAGGCACGAAACTGTAGGACGCGCCAATTGTGATTTCTCCAAACAGTTAAGGGTCTGAAATTTTATATGCAATACCAGAGCTATGCAATGACGAATTATTTCACAGATATGTCAATGCCTTCATATATTTTAGCCTTTCCCAAAAATGAGGGATAATAATGTCCAATTACATTTGGTATAGTCTAAAAACAAATCAATTCGTCATTGCACAGATAATACCTGTATGAACTCACATATTTTTGATAATATCACAAAAATAGCATCTCGTGGCCTTCAAATTCAAATTTGAGGAAAAACACTTTAAGGTGGCTCGATAGTCTAATTTATGAGAAATTGCATTTTTTCGCGTAAAAATGTTTGTAATGCAGATCTTAGCTTCATCGTGGTTCATTGCATAGCTCTAGTGGTTGTCTTGTTTACTGAAAAGCTTTATACCCTCAACGTTTACCTGAGTGGATCCAATAAATCATCGTGTTTCTAATTTGCATACAATCTGCCGCTTATCATAAACACAATATCCTAGATATACAAATGCTACAAGTGTGAAACGTTTCAATAATCAAGACCACCGCTAGAGCTATGCAATGAACCAAAATAAAGTCAGTAAGATCTTTCATATGAACTCGGCACTTTGTACTGGAGTACCCCTTCATGATGTATTGTATTTACAATGTTCTTCTGAAATGTACTTACGGTATCATTATTTCTGTAAAGTTGCCAATTATCTGTTGACCAACCATGATAATGACCAGCTGAATACACAGCTCAATCAGACAACCTTGGGCACCACATCCATCGAGTCGGAAACCATCTTTCTTGTTGAGGAATCGCACGTAATGACCAGGTGTTCCAACGAACAGGTTGATCTTGAAGAAAGCAATGTAGAAAAGCGACGAATACATGTTGACAAACTGATACAAATACATCTTGTTGGTGAAACTGTCTTCCCAGTCGGTTTGCGTGCGAGGATTCTCCCAGTTGGTCAGCCAGTGGGCAACATACTGGTACAGGAATTTCAAAATATTGATGGCAATCAAGTTGATCAGGGCTGCAGTCATCGAGGTGATAACCTTTGCTCTCTTTCTCACATTATCATCATCACTTGAGGCTGCAGCGGCAAACACAGCAGCACGGTACACGACAACGCCTACTACTGCAAAGATGACAAGGGTTAACATCAAGATTATGATGCTAAAGACTCCAGCGTACTTTTTATATATTGTCATCTTTGGGGTGTACGGTTCCATGCGTTTTGTTGCTGGATTCTCTCTTAATGTTGTGACCACTGCAGCATACTCTGGACGGACCTGCTGCTCGACCTCCTCAAAATCTGACGTATGCCACAAATAGGACAGGGTGGCTTGCTTTCTTTTCCAAAACTCCAGGAACAAAGTTGACCAAATTGACATGATTACGGCAAATGCTACCGACAGGTAGTTGTCAAACCAATGGGCCACTCGCAGGTATGTACATGACGATTCTTTCAAGTACCAATACCAGCATTGCTTGTCACACAGGGGACACATGGGGTAGGTATCATTATCAATGGGATTATCGCACAATTCCTCAGCTGGTTTGTAGTGAACTGAGTCAATGATACCATAAAGGAACACAATGCAACCGAGTAAGGCAACGGGTACAAGCATCGTGCAGTAAAAACCAAGCCAAGCAAAGTAAAGACCGATTGATGTTCCGAAGTAATCTTTAATGGCATCCAATGGCTGATACGTGCACCAATTGCCAAACTTAGCCCATTCCATTCGAAGCTTTTGCCGACTGTTGGTTGGCACTTGGCCCTTTGGGACCTCACAAGGACCATCATGCAATGGGAAGGCAGCAGTGAACACAGATTGGTAAAGAAGTTTTGATACGCCAATGTCTGTTTCGTCATCTTGGGAAAATGGTGTTTGGCTCATTATTCTTTCAACCATGCGGATTCTATCGGTTCGATTGAAGAACGTTTCCTTATTCTCAATACCCAAGAAGTGGTTCTCGTGTTTCTTGGAGAAATAGGCAGTGAAATAGAGCTTATCTTTGGGTATTACTTCCCTGTCAACTTCCATAGGGTTGCTCTTGCGTAAGCCTTCGACACATTGATGTCCAAACAGTGACTCCATGGTGGTCTTGAGATCAATGTCGGACTCCTGGATAGGTACTCGCAAAAACATTTTTTCAGCCATGTGGGAGACAACATCCCATGGAGCATGCAACTTGACAAAAAACGTCTTTGGGTCATTGTTTTCATTTGTGTCCTAGAAGAAATAGATTATGTATTTTAAAATTTCGAGTGTTGGAATAATGTATTTTATTAAGCATTAATAAAAGAAGTTGACAATAAGCGGTGTCAGTTCTCGTTCGGTCGGGGCCTTCAGTGCCGGGGCCCCCGGAATGTTTACCCCACTTACAGAGTTATATAAAGGGCTAGCTTAATCATGTTCGGCTTACTTGTGTCTCATTTTCTCTCCCTCCCTGTCTTGGGGTCTTCTTCACCCCACCCTCTGTTTGGTTTCATCTTCCCTGGGGCGGTTTAGCTGCCGGCTTCCCTCGGCGCCTAGTTTGCGTTAATTGTTCTTTCTCAGCACTGCTCTTATGAGTTGTCTAGTCCAGCAGGGCTGTTTGTACCTGCTCGTTCCTGGTTTGTTTTGTTTGTTTGTCACACCCAGTCCTTCCTAGTGGCGGAAGGTTCTTCTACCGTGGTGAGTATCTACTGTCCATAATCTAGCTTCGTATCCATCACCGAAACCGTAAGTACCATGTATTCTTGTAGTTTAATTTTAATTTTTTCCCCGTCTAGACGGGTGACTTGTAGATATGGGGATGGAGGAGGTACTGTTGGTCGGCGGGATCAGCAGGTCCCTTGTTATTGTCGCATCATTGCTTGTCGCAGTCGGCATATTAGCTACTGACTCCATCCCTTCCGATCTGTGCTCTACCATCGTAAGGTAGTGGGCGTATTATCATGTTGGGTCATGTAGTTGAGAACCGTGTAGATCGTTAATATACATTAAAATGCAACATCCAAGCTATCCGGCTTGAATTGAACCACGTCAATTGAACCAGCGGCCCTGCGATGCTAGTGCAGTGCTCTCACCACTTAGTCTCGGGAGGGAGCCATAACGACGTCTGCGAACGAGACTACTGACCACTGAGCTACGGAGGATGTTGCCTCACGAGTTCTGTATATGGTGAGGCTATTCAATTCCAAACACGTTACTCCTTCCTTATATGAATAGATAACAACGCCAGAATTATGTTAACGACACTCACGCTAACGTCACGTATATTGAAAATTATTTATGTACTTTGGCGTAGGTGGGGACGAGGTTGGCTGGCTATCCTGTCGATAGCGCCGAGCCACGATGCTAATTCTACCGGCAGGGCATACAACCCCCCAACCAACGGAACCTCCTCCAATGTAAAGCTACAACCACGGGGCTTGGAGAAAGGTAACCCCTCGAAGAAGCGGAGCGATGCGCGTAATCGTTGCTGGTGACGTGCGAACGTATTCCCGATAAGCCGAGCTAGACCACCGACCCAACATTTGTATTAAATGATCCGGTACCCCAGCCTCCGCGGCCGCCGTGGCTGCCCCTATGCGGAAACTATGACTGGAGTACTTTCCAGTGATGCCAGCACGAGTGAGGAGATCTCGAAGATAAAAATATACTTGAGTTGGAGTAAAAGGTGAAACATCACTCCATATAAAAAGGTGACCTGGTGATAGACCGCGGTAAGCCAGATATAGTGTTGGAGAGCCAATACTGGGCAGATGGCGTGACCTGAACGACCCAAGTACACGAAACATCCCACGCCGAACGGGTCGGTTTTGGAGTACTTAAGACGTAGCCGAAATGCCGGCGGAGTGGAACATGGAGATACGTCAACATCCGCCAAAGACAAGTGACGGGACGGATTGAACGGACCCCGGGTGGCAAATTCGCTAACCCGCAAGAAACCAAAGAAGGCAAGACAACACGCGGCCCAAGGCCCAAAACATGGATGCGTCGGAGCAATAGGTAGCGTCGGATAGAAGGGAGTGCAGGGAACGGAGAATGTCTTTAGTGATTGGCAAACGGCGAGAGAGTGATCTGGATTGAGAGTGGCGGATGCCTTTAACGACGCGACGCAAACGAGGGGAGATGGAGGACGGATCAGCGAAGCTACGATCCATGTGGAGAGAACGGACCGCAGCCAAATAAACATTAACCGAAGCGGGGGATAAGGATTGGGCCAGCCAGGAAACAAACATCATTAAAGTATACTTGGAGGCTGGCAGCGGATGGGACACCAGTGACGGGAACGCTGAACAAAACTGCAAAAATGTTTTGACCATCCGAGAGAAACGAGAAACAACGGCGTTCTAAGTTGCGGAGAGCAGATCCTGGATCAGGCGAGGAGGTAAGGGTGTTGCTGTATTGCATGCAAATATTGTGATCCATGGTTACTTGTTGTCAGACTCACTTTAACAGGTGGGTCCAGGACCCCTAGCTTATGTACATGCGGACAACCTCCGTAATGGCATTACCGGAGGGTTTCCGGATGTACACAGCTGGCTAAGGACTGCAGGTATATACGAATTATTATCAATTTTATGAATTACCTTGCAGTAATCTCGTAATAAAATATCGGGAAATGCCCTCACAGGCTTCGAAAAATCAACATTTTCTGGGGGATGCGGCCCCCATACCCCTTACATTAGTCGCGGCTAAAGCCACGACTCTACACCATATAATGCTTGATAATTATAATCTTACTGCATCCCCAAATTATCCGTTGCTCCCCAAAATTTTGATCCTAGCTACGCCATTGACACCAACTATATATAAAACCTCTCATAAACGGACACGGATACCTATTTTGAGGTCCCAACAGGAAACGAAACCTCCTAACTGGGCCACTGATCTCAAAAATAGGACTGGATTGAGCTTTCTATTGTATCTGATGAGCTGATTTTGAAGCTTGCATATTTGCATAATGTAAATTAACGAGAGATCATTAGAAGCTCCGAGTTTGCAATCAAATCAAACTGTGACGCTCGCGAAATAGGTTTAGTGTCTGGCCAATATAGTTTCTTTGTTAACATATTAAATGCATAAAATCTTGAACTTAATTTGACGTCTCATATTAGGCTTCTCTCACTGATAATTAGAGCCAACGGCGGCCATTACTAAGAGACCAAAGTTGCAGTAAATCTGTAGGTTGGCCATGAATCGTTTTACCCAGTAATTTGAAAAATGTCTTCTGGTCCTCTTTATAGTAAAATTATTTTATTTTGTCGATGGTAAGAGCACATAATCCAACAAAAAATCTCATAGGATCCTCAGTTGGTCCCTTAGTAATGGCGGACGTCCGGCTTCATTTTCGGGTGAGGCTATATGTAGTGACGTCATATCGACAAATCGTCGGAAAATGTTCGTAAATGTAGATAAATCAAGAAGATGCATGGCGCCGTGTGGTTGCCACCATAGAGTTGGAACCATTAATTGAACTGCATGCCAGAAGAGTAAGGAGTTATTCTTCATCTTCCAATTCAGGAGTGCTAGTGGCGATGTTTTGATTACTTGGATTTTTTCTCTTTTTGATTACTTTATGTTTATATGTTGTTTTAATGTTTTTAGTGCCTACTCCAGTCATTCAGAGTCTTCAGACGGAAATAGAAAATAGTATACTGTATACATATGCCATAAATATTAAGTATACTTTGAGATGCTGCACTCAGTTGACGTATTATTCATTATTTTGATTCAATTATAACTGGGTCATAGGTGGAGAAACCTGTTTGTTACACAGTCGTCAAGTTCACAGAGTAGCCATACACTGTATAGGGAGGGACATACATCGATAAAACGGACAAAACAATTGCCCCTTTTTTCCACATTTTTAGTCTTTTGTTTACAAGTTCAAGCACCGTTACACCGTATTCATTTGAATTAAAATTCGCTGGGAATATTATATTTCGCGCAACGCGAAGATTGACCGAGCATTTCCCGACGAACTTCGTGAATTGTTCGTATGACGTCACTACATCAACTGAGTGCAGAATAGCCTCACCCCTTCAATTTTCTGAACAATAGTTGCTCGATCCAGTCTTCTTTCGAGATCAGTGAACTGGGCAATTAAGTGAAAATAAAACATTAATTATGCATAAAAGTGATAATTAATGCCATTCCCTGTTCTGTTGTTTATGTTCTAGTGAAATTATTAAAGCCGCGTTATGTTAGCTCTCTTTCTGGATTTTTCCTAACAAAACAATAAACGTTAAAAACTATATGAGTGATAGTGTTGTGCTGAGTAAGCAGTTTAGAAATACAAATCACCAAATACAAGCTCTTTGTAGAGAGGGTCAACACTCTCTGATGAAGGTCCTTCTCATCGTCATGTAGAGAGGGTCAACACTCTCTGATGAAGGTCCTTCTCATCGTCATGTAGAGAGGGTCAACACTCTGTGATGAAGGTCCTTCTCATCCGTCATGTAGAGAGGGTCAACACTCTGTGATGAAGGGCCTTCGCTCGAAACGTTAAACCTCCTACACACTATTTTGGTAGTACACCATGAACATTTTACATTTTTAATTTGAAGGTATATCTTTCAAGAAAGCGACATTACATGTATATAATATAACATACACAAGCTCACCTTATTCTGACTACCACCCAACGAATCAATCTCCACAATCAGTCCAGCTTTCTTCAAGCCCTCGATATAGAACTCTCTTTTCTTAACACGATTTCCTTCTTCCTCTCGGTTACTATCTTTGATAGTTGACGGATCAGGCATCTCGTAAACAAGAACCATATCAACAATGCTGATTCCATCGCTCATGCGGTTCTCACCTGGCGTTTCAGCATTGATAGTGGGTACGTTGATAGAAATTGACGCCATATCTTGCACACCTTCGTCCAGTTCCATGGTTTCTACGGGAGAAGAACTGTCGTTCATGTTCGCCATTCTCTCACTTTGCCCGCGGCTGAAAAGCGAGAGATCTAATAAAGTCCTAATACACTAGAATATTCTAGCTGGTATATTCAAACCGCCCTCTATCCTTTACCCCCTGTGGTGGGACTGATCGCATGAGCTGTGTATGACAATATATTATGAATAAATAGAATTGTAAATAAGGAGGCATTTGACGCACATTCCGACCCTAATTTTAAGAATCTCGTGATACTGAATTTTGAATCTATCTGTTTTGTCTAGGGAAATTAATGTACTCTTGTCAAAATGACTTACTTACACTTACTTACACTTACTTACACTTTTATAAATTTTTATAAATTTTTACTAACAAACGAAGTGCATAATTATAATACATGAAATTCCACTCTTTATTATTTGCCGTATTGTCGAACAAAACCTAGATAATTCTCGACCGGTTATAAGGGTCCAAAGTATTTTAACACAATTACACACTCTGATATTTTGAATGCTGCGTCAAGCCGTCAATTTATTCCTCTCAAGTCAAACGAAAGCATTATCTTCTCGGTCCTGTATATGAAACAGCTTCTCTTGATAGCTTCTATGAACTAGAAATGTTTATAAGAAAATGAAGTGCTGCAAATTGTGTCAAGATGTTTCTTCATTATATTAGAAAAAGTGCATGATTGATCTTCCAGAACCTGTGAGTGATGTTCATCAGTCTTCCCTTTTATAACAAGTACAACGATCAAGAATACAGTGATCTTTTAGTTTATCAAAGAAACTCGACGTTTTGCATAACTCAACGTTGATCATCACCACACGATCCTATACAGTGCTTATCAAAAAAGCGCAACCTCGGAATTTCCCAAGAAATCCACTGTGTTCTTAAACACAAACGATTTTCGCCCCTGGGAATTTAAAATAGCTTCTAATCGTATTCCTGCAGGGGCATAACTGTCTAATTACTACAAACTCGAGCACGTAAAGCAGAATTGAATCGAAATTTATGCATCTATTTAATGGTAAGTTGTTTAGTTTACAAGTATCAACAACAGTTAAATTCCCAGAGGCCTAAAATCTTTTGTGCTAATAAAAACAAAGTGGATTTCTTGGGAAATTCCGAGGTTGCGCTTTTTTTTATACACCCTGTATATGATAACCAAAGCCGTTGCTCATACGCAACTGAGTGCTCCGAAAATCATCGTCCGTGAAATTTAATTCGCAGGTCGATATTATTTTTGGCATATAGAACAACAGAACCAAACACAACAGTGACAACACAAAATTAGTCTTGCTGTTGCGCAGCAACTATGGATTAGAATACATTTTCTTGGTATGGTTCGGGACAAAGAAATTTAGCACTGTATAGAACTGCCTCGTTCTTTAAAAAATCCCATTTATTTTTGTCGTGGAATTGTCCAATTCATGAATTAAACCTATCCTAGATAAAAAACGGGATTTTTTAAAGAACGAGGCAGTTCTATACAGTGCTAACTAACATTTTACTCATGCAAATTTCTGTGTCTGGTGCACGTATAAGTAAAGAGCCCGAGTATTTCTAAAATCCCCGCATGCACGACCAAGTTTTCTTTGACAAGTTTTTCCTTCTGACAAGTTTAATTTTCTCGTCGGCAGTGTATGACACAAATTGACTGAAATGTTTCATTGACAAGGAGCCTTGTTCAAATTAGCTGGTAATTCCGGTTGTCAAGGAATGCTTCACAAGAAATATACGTAGTTGGTAGATCACCAAGCACAGGTTCATTCGCGAGCCGTATCACTGCAGAAGAAAATCTACTTCATTACTTACTTTATTACATTACAGAAGAAAATCTACTTCATTACTTAATATATCAAGAAGGTGGTCAAGGAAAGCTTGAAAATAAATATACGTGGTAGGTCACCGAGCATGCAGATTCATTCGCGAGCATTGTTGCATAAGAAAATCGGCTATATTTCACTGTTTACCGCATGGCGCAGTTAAAACACATACGAGGTAGCGCAAGGAAACTGAAAAGGAGACCATGAGACTTCCTAACCGGGCTACCTCTTTTAAGATTATTATAACTGAAAATTCTCATGATAAGCTGAGGATTAAGCCCGCGAAGACGCGAAGCGAACTGAGAACCATTTCTCAAACAAATGTGCGGCTGCTAGCTTACAGTACAGCGGACAACTTTGGTAAACCCGCTTTAAATTTCGGTTTTTATTCAGAAAGTTCAGAGGGGTTTTTAAAAGAACGAGGTAATACATAACATATCTATCTTTCTTCGAACACCCGTTCATCACGTTGTAAGCCACAAACTACTGAAATTGTTAAAACATTGTAAGCAGTAAATTATTGGGGGTTAGGGTTATAAGGATCTTTGTTGTTTTGGGGTAATGGGGTTGATTACAATCCAATAATTTACTCATGCTTACAATGTTTTAACAATGCATTGTAAGCAGTAAATTATTGGATTGTAATCAACCTCAAAACAACAAAGATCCTAACCCTAACCCCATAATAATTTACTGCTTACAATGCTTTAACAATTCCAGTAGTTTGTGGCTTACAACGTGAGGAACGGGTGTTCGAAGAAAGATAGATATGTTATGTTTCTGTAGTATGTGGATTACAACGTGAGGAACGGCTGCTTCGAAGGCACCTACCAAAGTTGTCCGCTGTACTGTAAGGCCGATTAATTTCTAACGAAATGAATTACAAAATAAATGAATGTTTAATGATAAGCCACAATTAAATCCTTCTGATTTACATCAACTATTAATTCCTTCGATTTACTCGGTAAAAATGGCTCGCATCTTCGATATTGTGTTAATATACACACTGGTGTAGTGAATGTGGGAGAGCTTGGAGTATAGACAGACGATACATGGACGATCGTCAAGCTCATATCCTCCGAAAAATGATTCCGAGTCCTGGACAGGAATCGATTCCTGTACGGGACTCAGAATCATTTTTCTGAGGATACGAGCTTGACGATCGTCCATGTATCATCTTCAATATTGACATATTGTCAATAAACATGAACATATTGATGTACGAGTATCTCTAAAGTTTATATGTATTAATAGGTAAGTAAATTGCGTATGTCAGTAATTTTCACTGTGGCGTAAAATTACGTTTGATTTTGACATATTGAAATTTACACAACTGTGGAATTCAAGCTTTAGACTTAAAGTGACTAGGAGACGGAAATTTTTTGTTGTAGTTTTTAAATGTTCAATATGCACTTAGAACATATTGAACATGCACCACGAACATTTCAGCCAAAAAGCGGTCACTTCGTTTGCAAGTGATGTAAAGATGGCAGAAATTAGTGAGAAAACTTCAAAAAACACTAGTTGCTGTTTGTACAAATTTGTGAAGTTGCTGGTGGAAAAACACTAGTTGCCGAATCGTTTGACATTTTTTTTAAAATACGCTCTTTCGCTCTCTGACGTCTCAGAGCTAAATTCGGGCCCAGTCTCTTTAACAAATTGGTCGATTTTGATGCTTAAAAACGTTTTCCAGTCAAAGTGGACTTCATACGAAAGATCTTAATTGATTAATTAATTAATTAATTAAGAAGAGAAATTGAAATTGAAGCTAGAGTTTGTCCAATAGTCTAAGATGGAAAAAATGGCTTCCAAAATGGCTGCCAATTTAATATTCTTTTAATATATGCATAATGAAATTCAAAATAATTTTTCTTCTGAAACGAGGCTATAAGGGATAATTTAAATGAAGATAAAAGAATACTAAATTGCTGCCATTTTGGAATAATATTTTGACGCCATATTTGTTTTTAAATATGATGTCACCGAGTGCTCATATCTCATGCCTAAGAAATAATGAATAGAAGTAGGCTTTGGCCCATTGTGCCAGCATAATTTTTAGCATAATGGGAGCAAAAAAGCATAATTTCTAAAACGAGCACTGCTCGAGCATAATCCTAAAATTTTAGCACTTTTTTAAGCATAAAAGGTAATATTACTCATTTGGTAGTCTAGAAAGTCAGAAACTTGTTACAAGACCGCTTTCATAGTTTCACTTTCATTGTGGGCAGTAGTAGTGCAGACTGTGCACTGCAGTACACTGTACACCTGAACTGCCGAGCAAAAAGCCTGGGAACGAGCCACGAGGTTGTAAACACTACTGCCAAAATGGCGTCAAACATTTTTTGAGTTGTTGAATTTATGTAAGAATCTGTGAGAATATCGAGCATTTATGTGAGAATATCGAGCATAATTTGTGAATTCTAGCATAATTTTTAGCATAATTAGGCAAAATTGAGAGCAGTGCTATTAGCATAATATGCCAATTTTTTTAGCACAATGGGCCAAAGCCTAAATAGAAGGATATGGCTATTAAAGGGATGAGTCAAAATTAGGACCTTTCTGTTTTTGCCTGCTCTTTACTTTTGGTTAGGTTAGGGTTAGCTACGGTTAGGATCAAGGTTAGGATCAAGATTAGGGTTAGTTCTTGAAAATGGGAAGGTCATTTTGAGTGATCCCTTTTAGCCTTGGCCACCTAAGAAGCTCCCCTATTCTTCCCTGCATTATTAAGAACTAAATAGTTTATTTCGACTAATTTTCATCAAAAGAGCACTCACAACAGCTATCACTGCGTGATCGTCATCAAAACAACTCCACCGCTGCAGATAAAGAAGCACCGACAATGACGTCATATTTTCAATACAAATATGGCGTCAAAATCCTCAAACATATTGAAACTTTGGGAATGAACTAGTAAGTAAATTCTTTCATATGAACTTCATTTGTAGTTTGGCTGGAGCACCTTTAAAATATAGTTTTATTACTTGGGCCACTGTGGTGAGCACAAGTCTTAAATCCAGCTTGATTGTTCGTCATGTTCGTCATGTTTGTCATGTTTTTTACGTCGAGAGAATGTAATTATTGCGTGGGCGTATAAATAGCGAATTAAAGCGATTTCGGCCAGTTTTAATTGTCAATGAATCGCAGTCTGAAAAGCATTTACGAGACCTGTAAACCCGCAAATTAATGCAAAGATTCTCTCCAAGATAACTGGATGACTGAGAGAAACACAGATGAGAGATTAAAGAGAGAACCGTGGACGAAACGTCAACATAACAGAGATAGTCGTTGCTCGGACTTTCGTTTCATTGACAATGAATCGCAGTTGGAAAGTTTACCGAGACCTGTAAACCTGCAAACCATTGCAAAGATTCTCTCCAAGATAAAAGAAACACAGATGAGAGATCAATCATGATGACAGAATGGACAGCCGAAGGACAGGGAAATATTATTATGCTGTGTTAACATTTATCCCGCGAAACTCCGTAATATTTATCATTATGAAATGTTGTGTTTTTGTCTGATTTAAATCAATTCTATGTCGAAATGATCACTTGAATTTGGCGAATCGAACGCTGTAGGTTTCGTCTACTTAAAATGTGAAGATGAAAGAAACACAGATGAGAGATCAATCATGAAGACGGAAAGGACAGCCGAAGGGCAGGGAAATATTATTATACTGTGTTGACATTTATCCCGTGAAACTCCGTAATATTAATCATGAAATGTTGTGTTTTTATCCGATTTACATCAATTCTATATCAAAATGATCACTTGAATCTGGCGAATCGAACGCTGTAGGTTTCGTCTACTTAAAATGTGAAGATCAGATGTTATATAAGAAAATGCGTATTAGCGATTAAAGCGAGACTCGCCTCTAAAATCAAAGGACATGGCTTCAAGATCTATTCGTTGTTTACCCGATGATTTAATGCTTTTATGTTCGTTAAACCGATGTAATTTCGTAACAGATATGTTTCGTATACCTTTCCGTTGTTTTTATATAAATTTTGACACACGAAGACCTTCAATCGAACAGATATTAGAAAAAATAGCATTGCCCGTGTTTAGTGTTTACGTTAAATTTCGTCTCGTGTCAGGCGTTCTGCATTGGGGGAGGGGGGTAGCCTGCGTGTAGACGCCTGATTTTTCTTCCTCATTCCTCGGGCTGCAAAGCCGAGGTGCATTCTCCCTAATTTGTCCAGTGATTAAGTGGCCCAAGTTAACGCCTAGCGGGCGTCTTGTTGAAGTAGTATTTGGTCACCAAACGACCTTTGCTCAGCTGTTTTCGATCATCACCATGAGTTTGTTACGGTAAATGTTCTCCGTTATTTTAAGAGTTCTTTCAAATAAGACAAACTTAATTATCAATTCATTCGCTCTTTAAATAAAATTCTGATCTATTTATTTATACTTACTCGGATAAACATGTTATAATTCCGGTAGTGCTTTTAATGAATTACCTTGAAGCTGACAAAAGCAATCTAAATTGTATACAATATAGCAAAATAATATAATTCTATAACTCTTACATAGTCTGACACAAGAATGAGATGATAAAGCTTTGATTAATTCAGAGCGATCATATAAACAGAAATGGATTTCAGAGCCTCCTGTTCTAAAAGCCTACAAGACCTTTACAAAAGCAATCAAAATTATAATATAATTGTATAATTCTATGACATACATAAGGATGAGATGATAAAGCTTTGATTATTCAAGCGATCATGAATGGGTTTCAGAGCCTCGTGTTGCAAAAGCCAACATAACATAGCTTTATAAACAACCTTAAACAACTGTACTGGCAAATCATGATGCATTCATTATTTTATACCATACGTGTTGACGTTAAATGTGTCAAATCAATACAGTACACCTGGCGCTACATATGAAAAACGTATAAAGAATATTAAGTATGTGTGTTCCACCATGTTTTAGTGCAGTCTACGTCCTCAAATATATGTTTTCTTGGGTCCTTCCTTGCCATGGTGGTGATGGTCAGTTTCAAACGTTATAGATGCAATATGCTCCTCTCTCCTTTTCTTCAGCATTAAATTACTCGGGATATCTGGAATTACCCACGCAATAAAGCGCTTGAGAAGGGACATAGAGAACTGGAAGGCAAAGATGAACATAAAACGAGCGGCCATCACTTGCCAGTGTTGTTTAGTATAAGGTTCGCCATTAGAGGTTTCACGATATCCAATGTACCTGCGAGAGAAAACAACATTGCCATTGGAAGAAGTTAGAGTGATTAAAAAAAACGATAAAAGGATTTTCTATTACAGAATATAATTTTAGGTTATCCTATACGTCAAATACTCAACAGAGTAACACATTCAGACGTTCCGCACGTTGTAACCAATAAATTATTACGTATTTCAATCCAATAACTTATTGGTTACAATGTTAAAATAATGCCAATAATTTATTGGTTAAAACGTGCGGAATGGGTGACACATTTGATGTTGTTCGGCTTATTTCCCGTGGTTTTCCATGATTATTGAATTTTGTATGTTGAGGGCACTTATGGATCCCTCCTTGTGAAAAATATAAATATATTACCCAAATCCATTGAAACAGGGGCGTAGGAAGCTTTGTAAACTTGGGGGGCCGACCAAAGCAAATTTTCGTTGTACCTGTCAGTGGCGAAGCTAGTCCCAAATGGGTGGCGTGAGGCTTTCTAGGAGGGTCCGGGGGTAAGCCCCCGAAAAATTTTGAAATTTAGATTCCCGCAAATGGCATTTCCTCCATTCCGAGCGGTAATTTTTCAGCTCAGAAGTTTATAAAATTTCATATTTAGGACTGTGGTGGCCACAAGCAGGCCCAAACAATGACACATTCTGCTCTCCCGCTGTGAGCCCCAATCGAATAGTTTTCCGGGAACCACTTACAACATATATTAATGCAATGGTCAGCGAGTCCGACATGAACATTCCGGACGTTATTTCATCCGGGTTACCTTTTATCTGCAGTTAAAAAAGAAAGCCTACTAGAGTAGGGCTGCGTAAACTAGAGAAATATTAGTACTTTAGTTTAGTAAAACACTCGGGTTAACATACATAACATGACAGTTTAACAGAACATTAACAGGAAGATGTTGTTTTCGAACTTCTACTTTCGAATTCAATTTTTTTGCTGCAATTTTTCTTTCAAATTCAATTATTTTGGGGGGGGGGCGAAAGCTATTCCGGCCCCCCTAATTATAATATTGAGGGGCCCCGGTCCCCCTGCTTCCTACGCCCCTGCATTGAAATTGTTTAAAGAAAACGTTTGCCACCCACTAATAGCTTGATTTTCAGACGGTCAGCGGTCATTCGCTACGCTACTCTCCCTGGTAAGTACTTCATCTTGCAGGAATATAGCGAACCAATAGGGTTAGGGGTTCTCTATATCCTGCAAGATAAAATATTAACCCTCCCCCTAGTGGATGACCACTGACAGTCTGAAAATTAGGCTAGTAACCCACCTGCACGCCGACGGTTCTGTAATATTTTCTCTGTTGAAAATGAGACGGGGACGCGCAAACGGATGCCAATCGCTCGTGTTGTAGTAAGAAAGACTGTTGTCCAGATACCCTGCCAAACCGTGAAAACCTTTGTTGTAAGAAATCCTGTACACGGCCTTGCCAATGAAATCTGAAGTGAATGCGATTACAAACGCATTGACCAAGACTGAAAAAGTGGACAAGGCTTCAAGGATCGGAAACCATGCTCCGATGTCTTCAGCCATGCGAGGGCTTGGTCGACGTTGATCACGGATAAAGTTGATGGCATCGACTCGGATTTCCATGACACCATTAACCAAAGCAAAGAGTGGAGCTAGAGGAAAGGCAGCAACAAACATCATAACGAAACCAAGTTGTAGCACTAAAAGAACGAGAAAGAAAAGAGAAAAAACAATCAAGCAAAAACAATGAAATTAGCCAACAAGTTTATTTATTTATTTGGTTTCGCCACAAATATTAGAATGCTAACTTTAACCTCGATGTTCTCACAAAATATGGATTTGTTTGAGAAGCAAGTTCTAACACTCGTAATTGTTCATCCTCTGATGTCTAAATACGGACAAACAGGTTAAAAAAACTCGGCTTTGCCTCGTATTTTCAACTGGCTTGTGAATGTCCGTATTTAGAAATCAGAGGAAGAACACTTACTCGTGTTGGAACAATTACAAAGTTCAGAACATTTCAGAGAGATTTAAAAGTGTGGGACAGTTAACCAAAAATATAATACTGACTTTACTTTATCCTCGGTAGTTTTTATTCCTCCGACACACCACATCCACTTCACAATTATCATGCAACTATCCCGCACAATTACCAACACCACAAAAAAATAAATAGAAAGATAATAAAAATTTAAAATAATAGCCATTCTTGTGTAAGGCGACAAAGAACTTTGCAACACTGGTTTTTCGGGTGGAGTGAAATCTGTTTATATCAAAAACTCTTACAACTTCACTATTTAGGTACAAAATTAACCAACATGATCTCTCTTGATGCTGAAATCGAGGTACGCCTGTCCAAAGCTGCCTCTACAATGGCCAGATTTAAAGAACGTGTAAGAGAAAATGACATGCTCACTGCTTCTACCAAGATCAAAGTCTATGAAGCTTGTGTCCTAAGTACTTTGTTATATGCAAGTGAATCCTGGACAACGTACGCGGTACGCTAGACAGGAGAAACAACTTAACAACTTCCTGCGCTCCCTCAGACGCATTCTCGGCATAGAATGGTCTGACTGCAATGACATCTACACTCTGCTTACTCAAAAGAGATTACGATGGCTTGGACATGTTATAATAATAATAATAATGTTTAATCCACACGCCCCTTGTGGAAACCAGCTTTTAAGTTGACGGGGCTAGCGTGTGATTTTAAATAAAGTTTACCTTACCTTACCTTACCTTACCTTACCTACTATTTATATAGCGCAAATTAGCATGTGTATATGATCAAATGCGCTTTACAACATCGACAATTTGTTGCGAATGCAGTAAAGTACCGCGGCTTCTACGCAAACTATCACAATCAAGGTTTATATTTTGAATCGTTGTATTGAAGAACTCTCAACTCACTCTTTCTTTCACACTGTACACGCTATCTCACTTAGTTTCATATTTCGCACGCCACTCCCTCAAACTTCCGCTCTGAATCTCATCACTCACCACAACCTAACATAACAATAATAATCTATAATAAGTGTTCACGCAATTCCCAACACACTCCCCTGTTTGGCTAGGAAGTAGTCAAACACAATGAATTGCGACACTATTTGTTCAAAGCTATTACAAAGTTCAGTAAATTGTCACATTTCACCGTTCAGTGTTTATCTTCTGCGATGGCTTTCACACGTAGTTCCGCCGCAACAGCAGCATCTCTTTTTGGCCTAAATTCTGGGGCCTTAGCGTTGAGTTCGTGTTCAGGTGTTTCAACTGTTCGATCGCAGGATAGTTCCAGAGGATACAGATGATGTATCGCCCATCCTAAGTGACTCTTTTGCGCTCGTAACCTGGCCGCTCTAACAGTACCATCTAGTCCCTCTATCATCTCGGTGATGATACCAAGCTTCCAATGGTTTCGATCTTTCTCGTCACCCCGTATTATCACGACATCTCCTTTTGCCAGGCTGCAAGACTTGGATCCATTCTTCATGTTGTGCCTTTCACGTAACCCGCGCACATACTCTTTCGTCCAACGTGACCACAGGGCTTGCTTGCATTTCTGTAAATATTTGGCTCTCTTCCTCAAATCTCTATCGTCCAGATGATGTGTTTTCTGTTCTGGAAATTGGTTGGATCGCATAAAAAGGAGCAAGTTCGGTGTTAGAATGGGCATCTGCGGGTCTTCCTCCAGGTCTGCACCTAGAACTGCTCATATTGACCCGGACGTACGGCAAACGCAGTAGGAGATGGCATGAGTACGGACATCTACACTGCATGCTTCCCGCCAAATGCCTAAGGACAGGATCTAGTAACACGATCTGTGCAGCTATTTCCACCACTGACTTCTCAAACTGAGTGAATCGAAAACGGTCTGATCAGACTTCCACCTAGCCTACAGCCTAGCAAAGAGGAAGCCCGTAATAAAGCTGCATGGCAACGACGTACAGTAGCTTAGGGGTCTGTTGTTGACGGATATCTCCACATCAAGTACAACTTCTCGTAGTTCGTCCCAAGACAGAAATCCACGACCAATGGTCTTATACAAGGCTCCCTTGACAAGTCCAACTAGTCTTTCAAATTGGCCACCCCACCACGGCGCACGGCTAAGGTTGAACTGCCATATTATTTCGTTGCGAGCAAGGAAGTCGTTGAATTTCTCATCTTGCATGGTTATCTGCAACCACTTCGCTGCTCCCACGAAGGTCCGCCCGTTGTCGGAGTAGATCTTCCTTGGGCGGCCACGACGAGCTATGAATTCTTTCAAACTTTTGATGAAATCTCGGGTTTCCAGGGTTGGTAGGAGCTGGAGGTGAACTGCTCGGCTGAGACTACAGGTGTAGAGTAGAAGGTAAGCCTTGCACTCTTTGTCGCTTTTCCTTTTCGTCTTGTATCTGAAAGGACCTGCGTAGTCGACTCCTATGACTTCGAAAGGGGTCGTCCCTTCTGTGCGGTCTCTTGGCAATAATCCAGGTGGAGGACTTGCGATCGCCGTGGCCCGGAATCTTTTGCAGCCGGGACAATGCTTGACGATGCGTTTAACCAGACGTCTCAGTCTCGGGATCCAGTGTTGCTCGCGGATTTTGGTCATGGTAAGGCCCACTCCTCCATGAAGTGTGGCCTTATGTGCTTCTTGGACAAACTTCTCAGTATAGGTCGAAGTGTCAGGCAGGTAAACCGGGTAGTGTCCTTGTATCCTCCCCCGACACTCCAGCAGCCCGTCTCCATTTTGTTGTAAATTCAAACGAAGGCGATCTTCTTCGAGATGTTCTGTCGCTTTTGCCTGGATTCCCCGTATCCAAAACTTCTTTTGGTCGTCGATTTCCTTGGTCGTTAGAGGTCCTTTGGTTCGGCTGGCTTCAGGTCTTCTGGCATTGCTTGTAAATCTTGATATCCACGCGCACACCCTTAAAGGGATACTCCGTCCAAAATACAAATGCAGTTCATATGAAAGATCTTACTGACTTTAGTTTATTTCCAAAGTTTCAGCATTCCTATCAATTTAGTTAAGAAGATATGGCTAGTTGAAGTTGAAAATTTGAGGAGTTTGACGCCATATTGGTTTTGCGAATATGACGTCATTGAGGGATTCTTTGTCGGCAGGAGTTGTTTTGATGGCAATCACATAGTGATAGCTGTTGTGAATACTGTTTGGACGAAAATTAGTCGAAATAAACTATTTAGTTCCTCATTGCAGGAAAGTAGAGGAGCTTCTTAGGCATAATACAAGATAGCATCACTCAGTGACGTCATATTTGAGAAACAAAATGGCGTCGAAATTGGACAAACTCTCCAACTTCAACTAGCCATATCTTCTTAACTAAATTGATAGGAATGCTGAAACTTTGGAAATCAACTAAAGTCAGTAAGATCTTTCATATGAACTACATTTGTATTTTGGCCGGAGTGTCCCTTTAAGGTCCTCCAGAGAGGGCGCTTGGATAGGAGGTCATCCAATTCGTCGTTTTCGGCGATTGCCATGGCAAAGAGTTGCTTAATGGCTTTGGCCTCTTTCTCCGAAACCACGCTAGCTCCTGTCTCAATTCCTGGCGGTCATCGCGCTCGATCTTGTAGCCATTCAGGGCCGTTCCACCATAGGTTGTTGTGGTTCACAGGTCCGCCTCTGCTTCCAAGATCTGCCGGATTTTCTAGGGTCGGTACATGTCTCCACGACACGTGCTCATGTTCTCGGATTTTCCTCACACGGTTACCCACGAACTCTTTATACTCGCCGGCAGCCCCTCGGATCCAATGCAACGCCACGGTGCTGTCCAGCCAGCAATGTACATCTGCCACCAGATATCCCTGCAGCGCCTCTTGGACATTGTTGGCTAAGTTGACGGCCATATGAGCTGACACCAATTCTAAGCGTGGAATGGTCAGCCCTTGTTTGGCTAACCGTGCTTTAGCTGCCACAAGCCCTTGGTATACCTGTGTCGACTGGGTAACCACGGCGTAAACGGAAGCTGCGACTCCTTTTCCGCTGGCACCCCCAAAGGCGTGGAGCGAGATGTTGTCGACTGGGCCTTGAATCCGAATCAAGGATCTTGGGACGTCCACTTGCGAGGGGAGCTGACTTTCCCATTTCAGCCATTTGCGTTCCAATTCTTTGGACAATGGTGCATCCCAAGCGCACTTCTGGTTGCAAGCCTCGCGATAAAGTAGCTTTCCACCTAGCGTGATTGGTGAAACCAAACCCAACGGGTCGTATATTCTAGCCACCTTCCCGAGAATTCCCCTTTTGGTAGGTTGGGCAACTTCCTTTGGAAATGTGACTCCAATGGTGTCGTTTACCTTGTTCCAGTGCAGTCCTAGGAGACCACATTCGCCAGTTTGGAGGCCCAGCTGTTGTTTGGCATAACTCATGTTTCCGTCACGTTCAGGGATTTCGGATGTTTCCACTTCTTTCTCGTTGGAATTCCATTTGTGCAACTGAAAGGAAGCTTTGAAGATCTCGGTCGCAGCAACTTTCATTTCCAATGCTTCTTGAATAGTTTGTCCTCCCGTTAAGAGGTCGTCAACGTAAAGGCTGTGTTCGATTTCTTCCACGTCCTTGGTATGATCAGCTCGGCAGATATCGAGGTGGTGCTTTATCACTCCTCCCAGCAGGAACGGAGATGGTCCTAATCCAAACAGCGCTCTCGTGAAGCGTAAGGTACGCACTCGTTGGAGATCCTTTCCATCCAGCCAATGAAATCTGAGGGCATCTCGGTCTTCAGCTCGAATTCGCACTTGAAGGAACGCCTTCTTGATATCTCCAGCTAAGGCAACCGCGCGAAACCTACCTCGTACCAATACTTTCCATAACTGGTTCTGAAGTGGTGGTCCAACATCGAGGCAGTCATTTAAAGAAGGTGTTGATTCGTTAGATCTGGCCGACGCGTCGTAAACGATTCGCAGTTTCGTAGATTGGGAGCTTTCTCTGACAACTGCTTTATGAGGAATGTAAAATTCCGTCCCTGTAGCAGGCATTTCTGCATCCTCCACGATTCCTTCTTCCAACTGACCTTGAATGATGGCATCGTAATCGTCCATCATCCCCGTCCTTTTTAGGCGATGCACAAGGGTTCCAAGACGTTTCAAGCTTCCTCCTTTGTTGGTTGGTAAGGGTGGATGGTTCCCTTTCCAAGGGCAAGGGAGCCCGGTTTCATACCACCCCTCTGGACTGCGTTGCAGTTGCTCTAGGAATTCAGCATGCACGATGCTTTGATCTCCACTGGGCGTGTCCTCTAACCCAAGGACATCCATTCTGCACAACTCTTCATAATCGGACGCCATGGTTTGCGTCAGGAACATGTTTTCCATGTTAGCTTCTTTACCCGTGGACATGATTGTCCAACCAAACTTGGTACGCTCAGCTACAGGCTCTCCCATAGCCCCGGTTCGTTGGTCTCCAGATGTCTTAATCTTTGTGTACTCGTTCGCACCCAGTATCATATGGACGGGAAGTACGCTCTTTGTATCGGTATCTTCCATGACCACTCCCTTTAGATGGGCGAATTTCTTCATCATGCTGGCATAATTAGGGTTGTTTAGCGACAACAGTTCTCCTCTTTCTACTTTTGTGACGCATACCGGAATGACACAGTCCCCTTTCGTGTTGCTCACCGTCAGGTTGTAAACTTCGATGTTCTTGGTGACAGTTCCCATTATCGTTTGTATACGACGCTTTATCGTGCGTTTTGGCTTGGGTTTCAAAAGATCCAATAGAAAGGCCGAGGCGTACGAACCAGTTGCACTGGTGTCTAGCAGCGCTCGACACTTCAAACCATTCACGTCAACGATTACCACCGGGTGGCATACATTCTCTACTTCGTGGGTGGCTGTCATCGCTACGTTCGCTCCCTCTTGGTCGCATATGGAAGAGTGATGTTTTTTCTTGCAATGTTGGCAGACTGTGCGGCTTTGACACTGGGCTGCTCGGTGTCTGCTCCCCGTGCAGTTGAAACACAACCTTTTCTCTTGCAACCTTTGTTTCCGGTCCGCGGGGGATTTAACCACTTGACACTTTGCAGACTTGTGGTCCACGTCATCGCAGTACACACACCCTCGGGGCTGAACATTCTCTTGTCGCGTTTGGAAACTTCTGTTTCGTGGCGGTGGTTTCTCCTCGAGCACCTCGATGGGGTGGATTTCTTTCCAGGTTCGCAGTGCTTTGATTAAATGGGGAAAGTCCCACGATTGCCATCCCATTTGCCCCCTGACCAAATCTGGCTTTATCCCCTTGAGTTTGTTCAGGACGCTACGTACCATACCCCAGCACTCCTTGAGTTTTCCTAAGCTTTCTAACGACTGTACGTTGTAGGTTAACGTGTGGTAAAACTGGTGGATCTTTTCAGGCTTATTTCCCTGTGATAATTGGTAAGGCCATTATGTTATCGATGTAAGCATTTATTATCTCACTTACGTTGCCATATTCGGTCTTCAAAATGTTCTTTGCGCGTTCGTAGCCCTCAGTCGTAAACGGCAATCCATCAATGGCTTCTCTGATTTTGGGTTCAACCAACTCTTTCAAGTAGGCAAATTTGGTTACCGCTACCATATCTAGCGAGTCGATCTCGGCTTCGAACTTGTTCCAAAACGGTAGCCATTTCTCGAAGGTTCCGTCGAACTTGGTTATGACAAGTTTTGGCAACTTCACGCGTTCTTTCCCTTCAGGTTTAGTCGTAGCTTGACTTGAGTATCGACTTTTATTTTCCATCGCTATTTTCTGCTCTAGCTGGAGTTTCTCGAACTTCAACTGCTCTTCACGTTGATGCGCAACTAAGATGTCTTCATTTGCTTTCTTCTCACGCTCTTTCTTCGCCGCGGCTTCGTCTAGGTAGCGTTGTAAATTAGTGATTTCGATATCAGCTTCGTCGATCCTTTCTTCGATTTCTTTACCCCAATTTCCGACTTGTTCGATGCCTTCACCACTATCCAGTTTAGCTTGTTCAGCTTCTATCTTTAGCTCTTCTATTGCGCAAAATATCTCTATGGCGTTTTATCTACTCGGGGTTTTTCTTCTCCATTATGGCCTTTGTTTTGTTTAGGGTTAGCCGCAATAACTGCAGCTTTCCCTTCAGTTTATCCTCCATCACCGGTTTACTGAGTTCTTCTCACAATCCCGTCGGAGGTGCCACTGTGTTGCGAATGCAGTAAAGTACCGCGGCTTCTACGCAAACTATCACAATCAAGGTTTATATTTTGAATCGTTGTATTGAAGAACTCTCAACTCACTCTTTCTTTCACACTGTACACGCTATCTCACTTCGTTTCATATTTCGCACGCCACTCCCTCAAACTTCCGCTCTGACTCTCATCACTCACCACAACCTAACATAACAATAATAATCTATAATAAGTGTCCACGCAATTCCCAACAAATTTATTCTATTATATTCAGTACCTAGTATCCAGTACTCGAATCAATTAACCTTAGCTATTTATTTTTACAGTTTTTTATCATCATTAGTTTTCCTAACTATTTATCCTAACCCGCCCTGTCAACTTCCCTGTGGGAGGAAACCGGAGAAAACCCACGACTTTCAGCAGAGTGTTGACCAACTCTTTCCACGTGCGATCAAATGTTCGAACACAGGATTCGAACTCTTGACCTCAGAGGTGGGAGGCAGTGGCCCTGACCACTAGACCACCGAAGCCCCTATCAGGAAGAAAGATGAAAGAATCCCTAAACAACATTCCTGTATAAGAGATCTTAAATAGCAGAAAATAGAAACGAATGGCGTACTCTTGTCCACAAAGCCACTGTAGCCATCGTCAACAACAACACTACCATGCAGAAAAACGCAGACTAGCAAAAGAAAGGAGTAACCATGCAAGAAGGAATTGATAGTGAATGGACATGTTCAAAGACAATGTTCAAAATGAGATCACGAATTGAAATATTTCGCCATGCGAGGAATTGCAAAATGGACTAATTCTTGACTGCATAGCTATACTGATTATATACAATATTATGTAATCTCTTACAGTATATATGTGTGTTATTTGCATGGTCTGTCAAGACTGACGCAGGCCAATGAACTGATTTCTACGCAGCGCTTGTGAAACCACAGCTTTTACTAAGATGGAAAAGCTGAGGTTTTACTATATATTTATATATTATAACACTTTCCTGTCCGGCTGAAAAATATCCAAAATCGAAACACCTTTTTGTTCTATTGATACAGTCGACTCCCGATTACTCGAACCCTCGCTAACTCGAACCTCGCGCTAACTCGAAAGTCGAACCAAAATCGATTTCCCCTGGATTTCCGTCAGACATTTACTGTAATTTTACCCTTGGTATAAACTCGAACCCTCGAACCTCCCGCTAACTCGAAGCAATTTTCGTTTCCCTTCTGGTCATTTTCTATATAATTTTACCCTCGATAACTCGAACCACGTTTGTCAAGACGTGACAAGTCAAAAAATACAGTACGGAAGTCCAAAAAATTGAAATTATTATGAAGAAGCCGTGCACTTTTTTGCATTACAAAAAATGTGTTAGTCCAAGTTCATATTTCGCTAGCTTAGTATCTTCATCAAGCTTTGCCTCTTAACTCCTTAAAATGACACTGTATGAATAGAAATATCAAAATGACACTGTGTGAATAGAAATACACAGTAACACCGTTTTTCCCAATAACTCGAACCTTTTTCTATTTCCCTTGAAGGTTTGAGTCATCGGGAGTCGACTGTATCTATTGGCTACGCGAGTGAAGTATGGGCTCCGCAGGTCATAGGTAATATTGATAAAGTTGAGAGCCTTCAGCGTCGGGCTACAAAATATATTTTAAATCTGAATTGTAAAGATGATCTAGGCTATCGTGAGCGTCTCTTGCGATCTAATTTATTACCAATCTCATACTGGCATGAAATGAAGGACTTAATATTCTATTTTAAGTGTAGCATGGGCCTTTACAATGTACCAATTAATGATTTTGTTAAAACTAGGCAATTTTCCAGGTCTTTACGCAATAGATCATCTCTTGATTTATTCGTACCTAAATGTCGAACTAAACTATTTCAATCTAGTTATTACAACCGTATTCCTAAATTATGGAATAATCTTCCATGTACCATTCGTAGTGTTGAGTCAGTCAACCACTTTAAGTCTTTATTATTTAATCGTTACTCTACTGCTCTTTCAAATTACTTTGAAGTTGAAAACAAAGTTACTTGGAAATCTATCTGTCCTAAATGTTGTACATCACGTAATATTATATCTAGTAAGATTTGTTGTTATTAACTTTTATATTCTTACATTATAGTTTTTGTTGAATATGTATTTTATTTTTGGATAGGGAGTACTTAAGTTGGAGCCATGCTCTGTTGTACTAACCCTCGCTGTGACAATTTTATTGTATTATTTTTTTAGTCACAGTGTAAGCTTTGTAAATAAATAATAAATAAATAAATAAATAAATAACCATAACTGTTCTGAAAGCCCAATAAACCGGCTTTTACTTGTGCTTTGTAAGTTTGCCGAACAAGACACATTATGTTAATATAAATTAGTATTAATTATCATAAATCAGATTGAAAAACTTTCATTTTTCTAGAAAAGGCACACCCGCATAGCATCATGAAATTTCAAAATTTTTATGAAAATATATCAGAGTTTTTATGAAATCAAATCAAACTTGGCATGTGAGTGGATCTCATGTGCCTGGTGCTTGTCGAGTTTCAATTTTTAATCTTGCGGTACCTGTGCCATGTTTTTTTATTCACAACTTCATCAGTCTTCATACGGCTGATTTTGACTGGGCCAGACAGGAAAGATTTAAGCAATACATACCAACTTCTAGATACTCCCAAAACATTGTTCCCTCTGTATTCGACAAGAAGAGATCTTGCTCCCACTGGGGTAAATGTGCCAAACTTCCCTTTTTCTCTTTCCTTTCATTCCAAAGCTTGGTCAAGTACCTGAAAAATAAACACGATTTATTCCTATAATTGTTGTTACGGCCAAATCTGTGGCATTGCACACTTGCACATGAATGGTGAGTTACCAGAGCCGTAGTTAACATATCATTATTGTGGGGGGAGGGGGGGTGTGTGCCAACCCAAAATTTCCAAATGAAATATTCCCCCCCCTCCCAATTCTTGCAATAATAATCACAATAAGGAAACTGCCAAAACCGAACGACAAGGACAAAAACCATTTTTTATCACAGTTATGGTAGTAACAGTACTGCATTTTACCCATATACTAAAACTATTACACAAAATGTGACCAATTACTTCCAGTAGCTAGATTAAGTATAAGACACAATTACAATGTTCGTCACACGATATCTGCATGTTAACTTACGTTCAACTGACAAGTTTTCTGTTACCAGTACATTTAATGTACATTTAAACAGTATATTTTGAAATGTATTGTATTTTATTAAGCATTAATAAAAGAAGTTAACAATAAGCGGTGTCAGTTCTCGTTCGGTCGGGGGCCTTCAGTGCCGGGGCCCCCGGAATGTTTACCCCACTTACAGAGTTATATAAAGGGCTAGCTTAATCATGTTCGGCTTACTTGTGTCTCGTTTGCTCTCCCTCCCTGTCTTGGGGTCTTCTTCACCCCACCCTCTGTTTACTTTCGTCTTCCCTGGGGCAGACTGCCCGCTTCCCTCGGCGCCTAGTTTGTGTTAATTGTTCTTTTTCAGCACTCTCTTATGAGTTGTCTAGGCCAGCAGGGCTGTTTGTACCTGCTCGTTCCTGGTTTGTTTGTTTGTTTGTCACACCCAGTCCTTCCTAGTGGCGGAAGGTTCTTCTACTGTGGTGAGTATCTACTGTCCATAATCTAGCTTCGTCTCCATCACCGAAACCGTAAGTACCTATGTATTCTTGTAGTTTAATTTTAATTTTTCCCCGTCTAGACGGGTGACTTGTAGATATGGGGATGGAGGAGGTACCGTTGGTCGGGGGGATCAGCAGGTCCCTTGTTATTGTCGCATCATTGCTTGTCGCAGCCGGCATATTAACTACCGACTCCATCCCTCCGATCTGCGCTCTGCCATCGTAGGTAGTGGGCGTATTATCATGTTGGGTCATGTAGTTGAGAACCGTGTAGATCGTTAAATAATCTCTTAAAATAGTCTTAAAACAGGTCCCAATTTTCCGAATAGAACTGAATTTTCCGAATATTGCAATTTTGGGGGTGACGCCAACCCCTCCCCCCACCCCAATACCCCCCTTTGCTACGGCAAATCCGATATTAGTACTGATATAGATTCTACATGAAGTACTGAATAGTTGAATGCCAAAATTGTTTTACGATTTGAGAATTTTTCTCTCATGACGGTTTAGGGGTTTTGTTTACCAAACCTGCTTCAGCCTGCAATGGCCGGGCATATATAATCAAGGCCACGTTATATGTACAATGATCTCGCTATTTACATGAGGTACTTACGGTATCATTACTTCTGTAAAATTGCCAATGATCTGTTGACCAACCATGATAATGACTAGCTGAATGCACAGCTCAACCAGACAACCTTGGGCACCACAACCGTCGAGTCGGAAACCATCGCTCTTCCCGAGGAATCGTAGATAATGACCAGGTGTTCCAACAAACAGGTTGATCTTGAAGAAAGCAATGTAAAACAGCGAAGAATACATATTGACAAACTGATACACATACATCTTAATGGTGAAGCTGTCTTCCCAATCGGTTTGTGTGCGAGGATTCTCCCAGTTGGTCAGCCAGTTGGCAACATACTGGTACAGGAATTTCAAAATGTTGATGGCAATCAAGTTGATCAGTGCTGCGGACATCGAGGTGATAATCTTGGCTCTCTTTCTCACATTGTCATCATTACTTGAGGCTGCAGCGGCAAACACAGCAGCACGGTACACGACAACGCCTATTACTGCAAAGATGACAAGGGTTAACATGAAGATTATGATGCTAAAGACTCCAGCGTACTTTTTATATATTGTCAACTTTGGGGTGTACGGTTCCATGCGTTTTGTTGCTGGATTCTCTCTTAATGTTGTGACCACTGCAGCATACTCTGGACGGACTTGTTGCTCGACTTCCTCAAAATCTGACGTGTGCCACAAATAGGACAGGGTGGCTTGCTTTCTTTTCCAAAACTCCAGGAACAAAGTTGACCAAATTGACATGATTACGGCAAATGCTACCGACAGGTAGTTGTCAAACCAATGGGCCACTCGCAGGTATGTGCATGAATCTTTTAAGTACCAATACCAGCATTGCTTGTCACACAGGGGACACATGGTATAATCCGCTGGATTGCTGGTTGAGTTGCACAATTCCTCAGCCGGTTTGTAGTTCGCCGCATCACCAATACCATAAATGAACACAATGAACCCAAGGAAAGCAACAGGCGCAAGCATGGTGCAGTAAAAGCCAAGCCAAGCAAAGTAAAGACCAATGGACGTTCCAAAGTAATCTTTAATGGCATCCAATGGCTGGAACTTGTACCATTTTCCAAACTTTGCCCATTCTACTCGAAGCTTTTGTCGACTGTGGGTTGGCACTTGACCCTCTGCGACCTCACAAGGACCATCATGCAATGGGAAGGCAGCAGTGAACACAGATTGGTAAAGAAGTTTTGGCATGCCAATGTCCGTTTCGTCATCTTGGGAAAATAGTGTTTGGCCCATTATTCTTTCAACCATGCGGATTCTATCAGTTAGACTGAAGAATGTTTCCTTATTCTCAATACCCATGAAGTGGTTCTCTTGCTTCTTGGAGAAATAGGCAGTGAAATAGAGTTTATCTTCGGGTATTACTTGCTGGTCAACTTCCATAGGGTTGCGATGCCTGAAGTCTTCGACAAACTGTTGTCCAAACAGCGACTCCAACGTGGTCTTCATATCAATGTCAGTCTCCTGGACAGGCATTCGCAAAAACATTTGTTCAGCCTTGTTGGCGAGGACATCCCAGGGAGCATGTAACTTGACAAAAAACTTCTTTGGGTCTTTGTTTTCATTTGCATCCTACAAGAAATATAAAAGTAGTTCATCTTCAGCCTAACATGCATGTTACATGTACAATAATTTAAAATTACGCTGTTAAATGTTATTTAAGGCGGCTCGATAGTCTAAATGAGAAATTGCATTTTCCCCCATAATAAGTTTTGTAGTGCAGGTCTTGCATAGCTCTAGTGGCTGCCTTGACTACTGAGGAGTTTTAATACCCTCAAAGTTTATCTGAGTGTAGAAATCTCTGTTCCAGTAAACTAAGAAAACCTAATTTGAATAAAATCTGCAGATTTCCTTAGACACAATTTCTCTAGATGTGGAAATGCTACAAATATAAATATTTTCAATAATCAAGGTTAAGCTCAGACTTGCACTACAAGATGTTTTATGGAGGGAAATGCAATTTATCATGATTTAGACTATCAGGCCACTTAACATTTAATGGGCATGGTAGCTCAACTGGTAGAGCAGCGGACCAGAAACGAGAAAGTGCAAGTTCAAATCCTGCTTGAGTCAAAAAATTTCCGTCGACTACATAGTATAGGCATGGATAGTAAGAAAGACTGGATGAAACTAAGACACGTGTGACGTTTCCAGCATGCTGATTGGTTAAGGCACCAGTTGATCGCGTTTAGTCGCGTGAAAACCTAGTTGAAAATCGTGACGTCACAAAATCTCCATAAATCGCAACGTTTATTTTATTTTTTATTTTTTTAGTCGATTTTATTAGATATTAATGTAAATACAAAAAATACCCAAACGGAAAGAGCGCGAACGGGACTCGAGGACCCATGCGAGGCGCCTTCCCGTTGAAATTAAAAACACATAAGTCATAGATCAACTGCTTGGAATTCACAATGCACCAACACACGCGCAGTCCAAACCCCATTCTTCCGAACTCCACTGAAAGAACAAAATGAATAAATTAAACTGGGTGGAATTCAGAAGAACGAGGTTGAAGCTGCACACATACGATGCTCCGTGGAATCCAAGCAGTTGGCCCATTGGAAAACTATCAGTGACAGGAGCAGTTACGGTATAATGACCATGTACAAGTCATATCGACGTCAAAAGTAGATGTTAGTAATGATAAATAAGTATTGAGTAAAAATCTTTTGAATGTTGCAAGACTGCAGAGACGATTGGGTGGTGCTATTTTACAAACAGAATTCCAGAGAGGAACAATTCTGTTAAAGTAGGAGGCTTGGAAAGTACTAGTTTTACAGGATGGTGCTTTAAGCATAAGGGTAGGATTTTTACAGATGCGGGTACGACTATGGCTAACAAACGAGACAAAGTTATAAACATTTAGATCAGAGAGTCCATACAAAGCCTTACAAAAAAAACAGATCCTTGATTTCTCTGTCGTAAGACAAGGGCAACAGATTTAGAGCCAGAAGGCGCTCCTTGTATGACATTCCCCCTATGTTGGTTTTAAGGATCCATCTTGTTGCACGTCTCTGAACGCGTTCAAGTCTTGACTTGTGGGTACTCAGAGATGGTGACCAGACTTCGGTGGCATAGCATAGCATAGCTGTGACTTTACGAGAGATAGATAAAGTGTTCGTCGAACATTACGGTCCGTAAGCAGAGGACAGGTTCTTCTAAGTAACCCCAGCAACTTGTTGGCCTTAGCTCCAATAGAAGAGATATGGGAGTCCCAGGATAGGTTACTGGTTACTGTGATACCAAGATCGATTTCTTTTGGACACGTGACAGTTCAGCCAGCGCCTAGATGGTAATCAAACAGAAAAGGCGATTTCCTGCGGGAAACTGTTAAAACCTTACATTTCGACGCATTGAATTTGATGTTAGATTCTTGGCTCCAATGTTCGGTCATTGACAATGTTTCCTGCAACTGAACACAGTCATCAATCGATTTGATTCCCCTGTACAGCTTCGCGTGACATTGAAGTGCCGTCACGTACAACATCTGGGTGTGTAAAAACAGCATTGGACCCAAGATGCTTCCCTGTGGCACACCAGAAGTGATGTGCGGCACACCAGAAGTTTAGCAATAATACAGCTAAAAACGATAGTCAAACTACCAAAAAATATAACAATGCCACTTTACGATGGAATATCCGACTACCATTACTCATTTTAGGCAAAAAGTTCCAACTTTAGACGGTGAAAAACGCGTCGCAAATTTGAACTAAAACAACGGTAGTTTTTACGGCTCCAGTTTCTTCACAACAAAACGAAAACAGCTGAAACAAAGACGAACAACATTTCCCAATTTTTCCTCGAACACTTAGTCGTGGCTTGGGCAGGTTTGTGAGACGATGAAACTTTTTGGAATCTCAATATAGCTACCTGAATACGAAAATATGGAGAAGTCAAAGAGAAACTCCGCAAAATCTGCATACTCGTGACATCTTCGTGATATCACGATTTTCAACTATTCTTTCAAGCTGACGTCAGCTAGTTTCCTATCCATGATTCTGAAATAGAATTAAAACACTATACATCCTTACAAATTATGATCATAAGTTGTCGCGAAAATATTTTTTGTACTTAAATGGATAAACTAATTAGCACAGACTGCACAGTCTGTTCCCAGTTGACGCGGTAGCTCAACTGATAAAGCAGATGACCAGGCCAAAGGTGTGAATTCCAGCATCCCTATAATACGAGTCGCATATATTCTCTTATATTGTACTTTTTTACTTAAACACGGTGTTCTGACATCGCGGCCTTGTTAGTTTAGGTCTAAAATTAGCCGTTGTTTTGTTCCCGCCATTTTCTCAATCTGGCGGATTTCATTGGTTCTCCAATCCAGTCAGGGGGTAAAACCCCTTTTATCTTGTCAATTTCATTCTGTTGTTGAGTGTGGCCGAAGTCAGCACCTCTTTTTACGAATCAATAAGAGTTAATAAATAGTCATAAAACCTTTTGTTTATTCGTTAACTGCTGGAGAAGGGCCCCAGTGACCTGAAGGATCAGAACACACGGAGTGCTTGCATATATTGGCGGTGAGATGCTCACCGTGAATCATAATTAGTTCAATTACTGTGATTGGTCAAGAAACGAGAAGTAATCAAAACAACAAAATTTCCATTGTTTCGAGACCCCATTGTTTGAATTGATCCATTGTTTCGAGGGGGAGGGCTTACCCTTTTATGCGAGCACTCCGTGTTTAAGACGAATAATAAAAGATTATTATTATTATTATTATTATTACTAGGAGTAATCAAAGATTATATATGAGTGCATTAGTTTCTACTAGTTTTTAAAACTGTTATTGTGATATTTTTTCCCATTTGGGAGAGAATTTTGTTTGTATCCGAAATGCTAAACACCGATAGCACAACACATTACACAGCCACTTTTATCATACTGCGCGAATTAAAATTCCTGCCCGGACATACATGGGGAATTTGATCATTCAACATTTCAACTTTTCAACATTAACCCAGTGGAGGGTGGGGAATTTGCTAGGGGATGTGGGATTTGAACAGATTCTGTTCAGAATGGCGACGAATTTGTCAGATTTTACAGGTCAGAAAATTGCCTTTGTTTTGGAGTGGCTGGAAGAAAATGGCCTAGTCAGGCTAAACAAGTGTTTGAAGATAAGAAACTTTATTAGTGTTAGTAGTATAGAAAGTGGGGTTACCAGCGCACTTTTTCCATTTTTCGTGCTTCACACTCAAAATTTAAAAAGTTCGCTGTTACCCCCACTTTCGAGACTACTAAAGCGAGACAAAATAAAATTCGTTAAGTGAAACAAAATTAATTAGACTCAAAAATCGTTCTGTATGTTTCCTAAATATTAGTACGTAGCAATCCTACTATACAGTGGTGACGATGTGTAGTAAGACTTGGTGAGTTCTCATTAATGTTATGCTTCATTTGGTGGGTCTGGGTCTTGGTGATGGTTTCGTTATGTGTCGATCGTTTAAGCTATTTAAGATGGTTGAGAAACCGTAACTCTCTGTTGTGACTGATAATCCTTTTCCCCAATACGGTATGTTTAAACCTCTCGTCTAGTTCCTCACGTTCTACAATACTCTTAGTGAAGAGTTGTCGTTTGAGCTCTATAATCTGGTAGATAAACAACAACTCTTTGTTGAGTCTCGTTATGTTTTCCTCTACGGCTCTAGCACGTTGCTCTTCCATTAAGTTGGTATACACTCACGACCTGAAAAGCTTGAAAACGAGTTGATCACTGACCAACTATTAAAAAGAGATGTAGAGAAGATTATATCATACATATCCCCCTACCTCCCTTGTTTAGGGTTGTTATCAGGTGGACTGACAACTAGTAAACATGTATTTATCCATATGTCTAGAGGGGAAACCCCAAACGAAGGAGACAGTGCCACCTAATTACAAAACGACCTAAAGTGACTCGATAGCGTTGAACCCTCCTAACGCGTGGGCGAACTTACTTATTAAAAGATCACAGAGGAACGCGTTCGCTTTCTCCATTCTTTTTACCTCCCATTCTTCGTAGATCTTACTGATAACTTTAGCTGAGGCCTTTTTAAGGTAAGCGACGGATTGATCTATCTCACCGTCCTCCGAGAGTCTTTTTAGTTCGTTTCGTTTCTTGTCTACGTCAGTTTGCGGGGTGTCGTCAACTTGTGGTGTATCGATTTGTGGTTCGTCGATCAATTCCTGTTCTGCTTCTTGTATGTCTTCAATGAGTTCGTCAATTGTCTCAAGATTTTTTGTCTTACGTTTTGGCATGTCCTATAATATACGATATGTTTTGTTTTTGCGGAATGACTATTTCGTATGAGTATGGATGCCTTATAAGTATCTCCAATCTTACGTGTTCGTTGTCTCTCAACTATTTCGTGTGAGTATGGATGTCTTATAAGTATCTCCAATCTTAGTTGTCTCTCAACTGTTTTGTGGAATAACTAATTCGTACGAGTATGGATGCCTTAGAAGTGTCTCCAATCTTGCGTACTCGTTGTCTTTCAACTGTTTTATTATTTTCTGAATTTCCACTTTATCGACTCCGTTGAGATAATCGTCTACGATAATTTTCATATCGTTTCTGTTAGGGTTGTAGAATGTTACTAACTTTGAGATGTTCTCACGATATGGTTTACTAATTGAGGTTAGTTGTTGTGTTATGACTATTGTGGATAGGTTGTAGTGTCTAGCGCTAAAGGCTAGTTTAACTAGTTCGCTTGTTCTGTTTTTAACGTCCTGCCCACCAGCACAATCGTCTAATATTATCAATGAGTTGGTGCCTTTATAAATACCAGTCACATATTTAAGAAATACGTTGACCTTATCTTGCTCACACTGAATAGCGATAAAGTCTGGGTCTCTCAAGTATTTCCACTCTGTGTACGTTTTGTTCCATTCAAATGTTGGACATATAAGAATGATATACTCGAAGTGATTCATGTATTCTTTCTCTATCATATCCAATAGGTAGTGTGTTTTACCACAGGCTGTCATACCAACAATTAGCATGTTAAAAGGTGTTTTCATATAGAATACTATATGTTTTAGTATTGAATTGATTGTAGATCGTTGTTGATAAGGTTTACGAGTCCGTCGGAGAGTACGAATATTCTACACATGACGTTCGCTGTTGTGACTTCTTTATTGATTTCCATCAGTATTCCTGACTGAGTATTCACGATCTTTTTTCCAGTGGCAACTTTCGCATTATCTTCGATAGATCTAAGGTCAACAACCAAAGCGAAACCGTCTTTGTAAAACTTTTGGACAGTCATGTGCTGGTCATAGTCTAGTTTTCGTCCAAATAGTCGTTTCGCTTCTACCCATAGTCTTGATTTTGGTATTCCTTGACTGTAGACCATGTTCGGCACACCTTCTATGGTGAGTTTGACTGACTCTATGTTTGGGTAGACGAACTCCTCACTGTTAGTTCTTGTCTTATTTGTGAAGAGTAGAACGATAGCTTTCATTGACTTTCTTGGTAGGTTAATATTTTCGTTCACAAGTGTGATTCCTTTATCCCACTCCACAGTCTTCATTAGTGTGACGTGCTCGTATGATAGAGATCTACCGGATGAGTATAGAGACGATACTTCATCAGCAATCTCTTGACTCTCGATAGTTTCGTACTCCAACTCAAGGTTCTCTAACGTATAGCCAGTCACAGCTGATCCAGATTGAGCCACCATAATATCGGTTGCTTTGGGGAGTGTGATTATGTACCTGAGATTATTGTTCATATTATACGGTGCGTATAAACCGTGGTCTTCTAGAATCTTGTCAAGTTGAATCTTTTGCTTGGTGCCATGAATAGAGAACATCAGACCATCGCTAACTTTTTGTACGTTTCCACTGGCTGCGCCGCTGTCATCCTTCGAGATTAACTTTCGAAGGTTCTCGTTTGCTAGGCCATATTCAACCATAGCCGTTCGTTCTGTTTTAGATCTCCACAGATCTTTGTACGTACCGATAACACTTTCGCCACAGTTGTCGTACACAGTCTCACCTGCTAATTTTACCACCAGTTTTTCAGAGAGTAGTCTCGAGAGGTTATTAAGAAACCATGACTTCACGTTCGCACTCTTAAAGTCGAATAGGAGATGGAAACTGGAGGGTACCAAACAAGTGTTACCCTTCGTCTTTGGGATATCAATGTATAACTCCTCCTCTGGATTGGCTTTGTTGGGGTTCAGTGTCACAACGTGACGGGTTCTTGTGCCTTTGATAGCAGACATTTCACGACGTCTATATCCAGGAAGCAACTCTTTTTCACTAGTATTCATACTATATATTATAACACATGTTTTATTTCCTCTGTTTGTACTGATCGTAGACGAACCAAGCTAGTGCTATCGCTAGGATCCATAAATTAGACGCTAACCAAGATATGCCTGCAGCTCCCCACTTTAGCACAGTCGCCACCATGTTTAGCAGTCCAGCTAGTAGAGGGCCAGCCTTTGTGGCTAGATTAGCTATAGCTTTTCCTAATTTTCCAAGTGCTTGACCACCTTTGAAGACAACACTTCTAGCAGATATTATAATTGTGGTGATAAAAGAGGCTATGGTTATTCCTAAAGCTGAGGCACCCAACCAATTTTCTTTAAACCACTCCTTTATTTTTTGTAACCGAGTGATGTCCTCTTCTTGTCTCTCTCTAACCTCCTCACGTTCCAATTGTCCTAAGGTTCTGTCCTTAGCTGCCTCAAGACCTACCACTCTCTCACTCAACTCAAACTCCTCTATGGAACTAACTTCCTCTTCGCTAAGAAGGTCCATGGTCCAATTAATAGTGTCCTGAAAATAGTCGGCTTGTGCTTTTAGAAATCGTGGTCTAGTGCCTGGGTCGATTGTATCACTTGAGTTTAGGACGCCTCTTAACTCACTATTTTCTTTTTCTGTTAGCCCAAATACGTTATCTTGGTTCGCTTCTATTCCAATTACTGGTAAGTCTTCACTTGAAACTGTGGTGTCTTCTGTTCTAGCGTCAGTTGTTATGGTGTTTTCTGTTATAGTGTTAGTTGTTGTGTCGGGGATTTGACTGACTAGCTTTTTAAACTGCTCAATCGCACTTTTACTTTTAGCGTCTACACTGTAGATTAAACCATTTTTTCCAGGTTTTAGAATTATTTTAGGTCTCAAATATTCACCATTTTCGTTTACCGGTTTGAAAAGAATAGAACCTGAGGGTGTCACGTACGACCTGTTGACTATATTCCTTGACACGTCATTATTACTGAGTCTTTTACTGTACAATCTATGTATTTTTCTATATATTAGATTGGTTCTTTTTATACCATTTACTACTAACTCTTTATTGACTTCTTTTAGCTCTTTCAGCCTTGTTTTGATTTCATTCGCCTCTTCAAAAGCCAAATTGAAGCTCTCATCGTGGACGTCACCATATGTCACCGGTTTAGCAAACACTACTGCTGGGCCCTTAGCAGTGACATCGCTACCCTTACTAGTGATTAACACTGTTTTTCCGTCGTCGTTGTCTTCGAATGACGTCTCCGCATGTCTGATTCTGTCTTGTACTCTGAGTGATATGTCTCTCTTCTCTAGTTCGTTTGTCACCCTAGTGATTCTGTAGCGTATACCACTAAGTTTTTGTGTTGTCCCGTATTCCTCGACTATATTATTGAGTCGGTTGACTTCGCTTTCTAACTGTTCGTCTGTATACTTCTCAAAATCGTTACGATTTTTCATTTCGATTTCATCAAATCCTCCTTCAGCCATTATATACTACTATATATTTTGAATATCACTTTCTGGTATCCATGAGTTGTGTTTACTGTCATAACCGAGCCACTTAACCAAAGCCATCTTTTTACCCTTAACCTTCTTTCTCTTTAGTATCTTCTCAACTTTATATACATCGTCTTTTTTATCAACAGCTGATAGCTCTTCCTCGTAAAACTTACCAACAATAGGCTCCCCCTCATGATCCTCTATCTCGTACACGGTAGGGTCGCCACGCATAACCTTTATCACTTTGAACAGCTCCTCAGTGAAGTTAGCCTCATATCCTTTTGCGAATATGCTTTTGTACTTTGATATCCTAACAGTCTCACCTACTTTAAACTTTGGTAGTGGGTAGTCACCGAAATGGTGTCCAAACAACGTCGTCCATACTTCGTTTTCGTTTTTCTTGCTCACATCTTTAGGTTTCGTGAGTGTGGTACTATGTTTGGTATTGTTGTAATTCTCAACGAGCTGGTCTAAAATGTCAATCCATTTATACGTTCCTTTACTATAGAAGTATTTCCACATAGACGTCTTAAGTGTTCTATTAAACCGTTCCACGACTGCTGCCTTTTTATCAGAGTTCGTGCTAAAGTATTTCACGTTGTGTTTCTCCAATAGATCCTTCACACCAACGTTATAGAATTCCTTACCATCGTCAAACTGAGCCAACTTTGGATACTCACCAAATCTAACCTTAACCTTCTCTAGTAACTCTGTCACAGCCTTAGTCATGTTTTTCGTATCTTTCCTATAGACAGGTATTGCGAAAGAATACCTACTAAGGATCTCAGTGGCTGTTAGTATCCAGTAGTACCCGTCGTTCTTGTGCTTGTACTTGCCCATATCGACTAAGTCCATCTGTATCTGCTCACCCAGATAGTCAACAAACGTTTGTCTAAACTTATGTCTCCTAACAATCGGTTTGTACCTGGTGTACGTGTCTTGGGACTTTAACCAGTCCTTTATCTTTGCCCTACTAATACTTAGTCCATCTTCTTGTGCCTTTTGGTACAGCCTCTCAGCAGACTGGTAACCAGTTGATGGATTATAGTAAATATCTCTTAGTTCTTGCTCCATATACACTACATGATGTGTAAATCTAACAACACTTCACCAACGTTAACACTGTTACCGTCCTGATCTATAATGTTGAACTCTAGTTGGTTGATGACTCCTTTGTTTATTGGGATTTTTGACCCAACACCAAAATGTTGAACAGAACCCTTTAATGCCTGTGTGCTAGTTATTGGTAGTACTGCGATACAACCACTTCTGTTACCATTAACTATGTTCTTAGATCTGTCCACAATATTAGATGTTACTTGTATGTATCTCAGTCCCCTGTTAACATTCACAACGTTAGGACTGGTTTTTGTGGTGGCTATTGTAGTGTTTTCGTCAAATCCTAAAAGTTGTCCAAACTTAAACAGTTCTATTTGTTGATCAGTTGTTATCGTACACGTCGAGTCATATCTGTTAGCCACTAGCTTGACGTCTCCTAACTCTTTCAAGTCGTCGGCGATCATTTTAAAGGTGTGATACCCAGGACTAAAAATGTGGTCATTACTGTTATAAGTTATCGTGTTGTTAGCTGTGGTTACGTTAACGTAGTTCCAAAAGATGCTTGCGTTATTCACCAATACGTAAGGGTCTTGGTTAATCGCTAGGGTTGACTCTTGTAGGTCTATAGTTTTCGTTGAACCACTAATCAATACTACCACTCTCATATAACGTACGGTATGTTATGATGGCTGCATTCAAAAGAAAGTATCCTTACGCTGACAAGAATAGGTTTTTTCTTGACGCATATACATATATTCTTCGTGACGAAAACTAATATTGGTGACGTTAGTGTAGACTCAAGTAGGTTTAAGAGTAATCCGGAGTATACTAAGTATCTAACGATAAACAAACCAATGATAGCTAACCAAAAAGAGATAGCTAATGCCATACGCGTGGCTAAGCTTAATCTAGTGAAAAAGTACCCTAACATCACTTTGAGCAAGTTTGAGTTCGATCCAACTGTCTCACAAGATGGTGAGGTTAATGGCGTTGACATATATTTTAGAAACAACGATATCGTAAGCACGAACATAGCTAGTGATACCTTCAAAAACGACAAGAGTATGTGGATTTGGCTACACAACAACAAGTTTCCAAAAATATGGCGCTCTGGTGGAACTATCCAACCATTATCAAAAGGTCGTAAGAACCACTGGGGACTTTGGGATGGTTATCCAACGGAAAACGTGTTGAACTACCCAGTGAATAACTTTAGAGTATTCGTTAATCAAAAGAACTACTTTCTCTCAAAGTTACCAACATTACAAATCACCACGTCAAAGACAAAGTCAAAGTGGGACGACAACGAGAGCTACTATAGGGTCGTGTTTGCAACGTATTTATTGTGCAAGTTTCTGTTGTGGAGTTGGTTCCGCAGGCAGTCTAGAGACTCAACAAGAGTTCCGAAAGTTGGTGGAGGATAGTGTTATAAACTACGACGTGTCAACGTGGATTCTCAACATGAACAAGTCGATTAGAGACACTAACGTTGTCCAAAATCTTGCGCTATCACCGTCTACGTGGTTAATGCCAAGTAACGTGGTAATCCTCAAGAACAAAATCGCTGGGTACAACAACCTATTGAAGACTGCTACACAGAGTATGAAGTTTGGAGTAAATAGTGGGTTAAACTACGCACCAACGACGGAGGTTAAGAAAGTACACCAAGAAGGTGGAGAGCATCTGGAGACACTTGATAAGCCAAAGGTGACGCATCGTCTGACGACACCAAACGTGGCACACCAGGAAGAACACCTGGAGACACTTGATAAACCACCAAAGGTGACACCAGATGACACAACAGAGTTGGGGCTAGTTCTAGTGGTTTCGGCTGTGTCTGGCTATTTAGTAAGCAAATATATGTTATAACATAATGAGTCTAAGTTATGGATTTGAGGACAGAGACTACGAGAGAGACAAAATATTAAGAAGAGCGAAGAGACATCTAGACAGTGACCCTAAGTTAAGCGTTAGCGGTGGGAGGATGTCTGGAGACATAGATATGGCGTTCAGGGCACTCAAAAACATAGCAGATCCAGAAGATGATTTGGATGCTATCAGTAAAAAAGTGTTGGAGTCTGTATACTTATCGCAATACTTTAGAACGCAGTCCTATAACGTTATATTTGATTTTAACGTCACAAAGCACGCTGTGACCACAGTGGAACAAATAAAGTGAAAACCATTAGAGATAAAACGAACATGTTAGTGCAATACGATCCAACGTATGGTCCTATTATTGGTGTTAACAATGGTCATAGCTTCCTATCCCCTGAGATAACTCCAATTCCGTTTGAAGCTGGAGTGCATTTTAACTGTCCACGTATGCAATACTGTGACATATCCATTTTTGTGGTAGTGAGGTTAGTCACCAGGGTTTCTACGAAAGATTGGGAGGCGATTATCTCAAACGATGATGGGTCGTGGGACAAATACATAGGGTACAAAGGAGGTGATAAATTATCATATGGTGGTGGCTATCCAGTAAAGGAGTACACGTGTACAATCCCAAATAACATCGACACCACCAAGAGACATATGATATCAATACATTGGCGGATGGGTAACTCGTACGTTAAGGTGAACAACATAAGATCAACAGACTCAGACTTCACAGCTAATTACGAAGAGATAGGGTCTCCTTACGTAACGATCTTTGGAGTGCATCGACCAAAAATACCACTCGCACCCTACAAGTACCCGTCTTTGATAGAGTTCTACGGTGTGAGGATTGTCTCTGGCTACATAGCTAGCCGAGACATAATATTAGTTGGTAGAGATATGATGAAGGAATATGGGGTAAGTTAATGAGGAGGAAGTCAGTTGTTGTTTTCAATCACATATCAAAGGATATGTCAGAGGAAGAGGTTCTAGAGCTCAAACGTTTGTACGCGTACTACCACAAACTAGAAGCCTGTTACAAATGGAAATACAAGAGGTTGAAGAAAATTAAACTATCGTTAAACATGACTAGCATAGGGTTAACGACAGTAGGGATTATAGCTGGATCGATAACCGCTAACCCTATAATCATTGCTTGTATTAGTGGTCCTGGTGTGATCATCCAAGGCTACTTGGCTAAATCCAATCTGATGAGTAGAGTGGAGCATTGCAAGTTTGCGCACACTAGCTATAAAAAGACACTGACACAACTAAGATCGTATCTTAGAGGTCTTCCTTACAACGAGTCAATGTTCCTCTCAGACGTTAAAGTGTTGGATGATATTGTGACTGACTTATGCCCACCAATCAATGGAATGGTAAAAAGGTACAATAAAGTATACGAGACACAAGGGGGGTCGGAATCGGACCCCCTTTAAACACGGGTCTACACGTAAGAACCAGTGATGTGTCAGTCAACAAGTTCCAAGAGTAGGTGCTCTCAGAAGTATCACTAATTAGTAGTTTGTTCTGACACAAAAATAAAACATGTGGTATGGTATAGGTGATGAGTATCACTAAAATATTTAGAAATAATGACACGTCAGTCACTGCTACAAAAGATGGAGACAATATTTGGTTCTATGGAAAAGAGGTAGCTGAAATCTTAGGATATAAAAGACCTTCCAAAGCGATACAACAGCGTGTGAAAGACGATGAGAAAAGAAAGGTTCAAAATCTCAGGTCCCAAACTGGGACCCGAGATTTAGAGTGTCAAAATCTCAGGTCCCAAACTGGGACCCGAGATTTAGAGTGTCAAAATAGACAAATTCAGAATAGGCAAGTTTGGCAAATAAATGAGAGTGGTCTATATAGACTAATATTCTCGTCTAAACTAGAGTCTGCAGAAAACTTTAGAAAATGGGTATTCTCAGAAGTTCTACCATCTATAAGAAAAACAGGTGTTTACACACAATACAACCAGTTATCAATCATGAATGAGACAGACTTGCATTATGATATAGTTAAATATATTAGAGAGTACCATCCAACAATAGTCATCCCAGGGTTGGGTGAGTACCAAGACACATCTACTAAAAGAATAGATAGATGGAAGAAGGGTTACAGTGGTGGACAACCAGATTTGATAGTTCCACAACTACATATGAGATATAATGGTTTTGCTATAGAGTTCAAAACACCGAAAGGTAATGGGGTTATTAGGAATAACCAGATGAGGATATTAAGGAGACTAAGATCACAAGGGTACAACACATTACTATCCTCAGACCAACATGAGATAATACATTTCATAGAGACATATATGAGAGACTCTAGAGTTCTGTGTGAGTACTGTAATAGGAGATTTAAGAGTGAAACCACACTGTCTAGTCACCAAAGATACTTTCATCGAATACTCTATCTGTGAGATGACTGTGAGATGGTCTATGACTAGATATCACGTATAATATAGATGACTGACAGTGAGTCCGTACCTATTATAACGTCGACAACAAGGACCAAAGACCCTAAGAGAGTAGAGGCAGGCAAACGGTTGGCTGCTATATCTAAAGCTGCAAAAGAGAGGAAGATGAGAGAGAGAGTGATAAGTGAGGACGATAGTTTTAACTATGGATACATCATAGGTACTATAGGAGTAGTTATAGCCGCTAGCTCACTGTATTATGCGACGAGGCAAGACAAACAAGTAGTGGAGCCTAAGAACGTTGTTATAAAACCATCACGTAAACTCGACAGCCTCGATTAAAACATATTGTATAATATATGGCATCAATAGACAGAAAAGAACTGATGAACGAGCTATACGACGCAGCCATCATAACTGCTGGAGCTGTAGCCGTATCCATGGCGTCAAAGAAAGTACTAAAAGAACCGTTAGGAACCCCTGAATCAGTGAAGGGCACCCTCAAGTTAGCGACTGCTGTAGGTGTCTCAACGCTGCTTGTCAAGTGGGCACAGAGTAAGAAATACTTACCTGTAGATCCATTTTCAAAGTAATATAGCGTAATATATAATGGCTAGTGTGGTGGCAGGTGGTTTGTTCAACGCTATAGCATTCGCAGGAGCTGGATTCATATTCAGCAAGCTAAACCACACCGGCTACGAGACAGAGATAAAGAGACACAACAAAGCATTGGAGAGTCTTGCAAAAGCAAAAGAAAAGTTCTACGAGAATGAGATTCGTCAGAGAGATAAAATTCAGGAGCTAAGACAACAACTGTCAGATGCTAACGCAGATATAAACGACACAAACCACGCTCTGGATCAACTAAGACAAGTACTGACGATACAGTATGATGGGAAGACATTTAGTAAAGAGCCTGAGTTGTGAAAGAGTATCAAACGATATTCATTGGAGTTGTCGGACTACCCTTAGGTTACTTAATATATAGAGTATTATAGTAATGAGTACTAAAACTTTGAAGGAGATGGCTATGGAAGCAAAACATAATAGTAGAAACTTAATGGAGATAGTCTATGAGAACCAGATTCGTCAGATGAATGAGATTAAAGAGTTGAAACAACTATTGTTGGACGTTCTAGACCAATCAAGACAGTATAGTAGGAATACGTTTGATTCTGCTAACTATCACGCCTTCTAGAACGACCATTTAAGTTATTATACTATTATGTCTTTAAAAACAGTATAAAGACATAATAGTATAATAACTTAAATGGTTGACGAACGTACAATGAGAATGTTCTATGCTGGGTATACATTGGATGAGATTGAGACATCAAAAAAGTGGAGTGGTACTACACTAGGGCACACATTGGACGAGATCAAGAACGGAAAGAGGAACCTAACACCAAAAAAGTGGCACGACACCACATACTGTTACGAGTGTAGTAACCACAGAACCCAAATCGAAGATGGTTTATTTAGTTGTAACAAGTGTGGAGAGACTACCTACGGACGCGTGAGAAACTTTGTACCTAATATTTGGATGTATAAGAAATCGGCTCATAGTTACAGTAAGTGGTTAGAGAGAATGTTGACTAGCAAAAGACTAGTTAATGAGAGTGACATACCAACAGTTGTCAGTGATTTTGTAAAAATATTATGGTCTCTTAAAAGAAACAAACTAATTGTCAAGAATATATCGAAATACATTTTCTATGTCATAAGAATATGCTCTAGAAGAGGTATAGAATTGAGAGATAATTTTAACGACCTAAAACCTGGTAAGGTTAAGGTACGATTCGAGTATAACCTATATAATGTAGTGTACAAGGATCTAGGTTGGGACGGGAGAGGAGATCCATACTACAACGAGTGGATAAATAAAACATTTAGTAATATATAATGGCAAGACCAAAAATTTATAAAACAAAAGAAGAAGCTTTAAGAGCAGTTAGAGCTCAAACTAAAGAGTGGATGAGAACTCACAAATGGGAGTGTGAGACATGCGATAGACCATACCATGTGACCTCTAAATATAGACACCTAAAGACCAAAAAGCATTTGAGAAATTTGAACATTTAATTTTGAACTATTTTGTAATGTCCATACGCATAACTAGACACACCGTCTGGTAGTATATGTCGCTTGTCGTCAAAGCAGCTCAAGGATATCTTATTTATTTCGTAGCTTCCTAGTTGGTGGCTCTTGCTGCGAATAGTTTTAATTATGTGAGACATTTGCTCACCATTTGTTAGGACACTTTTATAGTTGTCGTGTCTTATATTGTTTCTAATGGTACTCTTCTTGATACCTTTAGCAGTCTTCCCACCTTTTCCATCCTCTTTTATGTAGCTATACATTTTTTACCTTAAACCAACGAACTCAACGATTGGGACTCCTAATGTCTCATCCTTCATTTTACCAATAACCTTCTTGTTAGTTGGGTCGAAGTAGGGAGATGACTTGTCATATCCACTAAAGTCGAACATTTCTTTGTTAGCGTACATGTCTTTGTACACATCTCCAGTCTCAATCTCGTACATTAGGCTATCCGTGTCTGTGAATAGTAGTTTGGCTTTGTTGCCATACTCCTTTTTGATGTTATTGTAGTGGAAGTCGTACATCAATGTCTTCGATAGGTCTAGAATACACATACCCACATATGCTGGTCTATTTAGAGTTAGTGTCTCTTTGATCTTGTGAACTGCTACCAAGTTATTGTCAAATATTTTACTGCTTACAAAGGTTGGTTTTGACGTTAGTTTCTTCAGTTCACACGCTTTCGCAGATTCTCCATAGTCTTTCCAAATACACTATTATTCATAAGCTTGAAGAAGTCTTTCTCGAAGTCATTCTTTGCTTGGGTTCTCTTGTCCGTATTAAAGTCGATATATTGTTTGAGCCATGGTGACTGATCGAACTGAAGTGCTCTATGTATCTTCTTAACCTTCATTCCCAAACTCTTGTACAATTGTAGGTTTCTATAGTGAACAACATACTTACTCTTACCGTTTAGGTTAGGTATAAGTTTTGCAACCTCTCCTATAGATATCTTAAACTTGTTTTGGATCGTCTTACAATAGTTTGACAACATATCACTACTCACTTTCATCCTCTCAGGGGCTAAAGGATAGTCGTTGTGAAGATCGTGCAACTCCTCTGGGTACTCTAAATCAACCTCAAGTATCAACCCTTTGTCTGAGTTGTCACTATATTTGTCTAGATTGTTAAAACCCTCGACCCACTCAAATCCACCAGTCGGTAGATACTGACACATAGCCCAACCATAAAGGTTATTCGCATCTAGGTATACGATGTGTTTCGATGGTTTACTACTATCATACTCCTTCATGTATTTATTATTAGCCTTACCATATCTGTGCGTGATACAAGAGACACCACCTCGCATTCCTTTCTCAATAAACTGAAACATATCGATATCAGTCATCAACTCTAGTTTCACTCCTGTCATCTTTAGAGCAGCGTCCCATGATAGTCCTGGTGACGTGAAGTAGTGACAAGGATCTAGTTGGTAGTACTGCTTGCACGTCTTTCTGAAGTTCTCAAACACGTCAGACAATAGTAACACATCAGTCTTGAGGTACACGTCGTGATACTCACCCATATTATTCAAGTCGAACGTCTTCCACACTTCTTGTGCGTGTTCATAATCAGCGTCTGATATGTGTTCGTCGTTTAGCACACTGTAGAAGCTCTCCTTTGAGGGTAGCTTTATGTCTTCGAACTTATCGAAACTATCCATATAGTCATATGGGTACACACCCTTTCGTGACATCAACTCTAACTCCTTACCTTGAAATACTTCTGACGTGTACTTAAGACAATCTCTTGGTAGGTTGTTTACTAGGTTGACTAGACTAGAGCTCATGAATTGGAAACTATCTAGAAACACTAGATGTTTACCTATATTATTTGGTATGACGTTAATTTTCTGACCTAGATTACCTATCTCTTGCATTATGAAGTGACTATCGTATCCTCTTAGATTGTGAAATATGACAGGTATCTTATCAGTCAGTCTATAGTTCCTATTACATAACTGATGTGCTGAACCTCTATATTTACCAGTGATATGACAATGATCTCTAACTCTCATGTCTCCACTTTCATATTTCCCATCACAAATGTGACACTTAGTCGATTCCTTGAAGTTAACCTTATCAGCTCTGGTCAACACCATGTCCTCATTAAAATGCTCCTTTCTAACTTTCTTACAGTATTTAACCTCCTCTAACATCTTTTTCATGAACTTCCTAACAGCGTTCTTACCTCGAAACATCTCTACTGGTTTACTATATTTATCATCATAACAGCACACTACTTTGTACCCATACCCACAGTCCGTGTGTCTTTGGTACTCGCTAGTGTACGATCCTGTGAGTGGTGTCACGTTGTCTACCTTCTCTGTGATAGCCTTGAAGTCTGCGTATATTACGAATGGCACTTCTAATTGTTTGTGGTAATTTTTATACTCAAGAGTGTTGTCTCCTTCATCTGGCATCTTGATCGCTTGTTTACCATTTACCACCATACAAACCTCCTTATGTTTCTCTAAAATCTCACTGGTAGTAAAACATTGAAGACAGTACCTACAGAAATTCTTACGACATTTATGTTTAGACTGATTGAACACGAATCTATCGAAATCTTTTATATATACGTAATGTTGTTTATCACCATTCGTTATAAGTAGCAGGTCCATATGATCCTCGTACTTCTCCTCAGAAACGTAAATAGGGAATGGCTGCTTGTCCTCGTACCCAAACACGTTGATACTAATACCGTTCTGCCTCTCTATCTTGTTGTACTGTTTTGTATTAACTGGAAATCTCACTTCCTCATAGTTCACAGAACCTACGTTCTTCTTGTGCTTCGACACTCTCTGCGGATCCTTTCCCACAGGACACTTATGTAATACGTGACACCACATAAAACACTTATCATCTTCATTCCTTATATTAATCAAACCTTTCGACGCGTTCCTCAACTCTAATGGTAGCTCAACATAACTCGATCCTTTAAGAGGTTCATACACCACTACATTAATAAAGTGATCATCAATATTATCCACAACCCACCCAGACCCTTCTGACAACCACACAGCAATACGATTTACTATCTCCTCACTAGATTGCTTTGTAGTCCCACTAATATCAACACTACTAATCACTGTTTTGACCACACTATTGAAGAACGCTGTCTTAAACACAGACTCTCCACCACCAATTTGTTTCTCTAGAGTCACTTTCAATACCTCAACAAACTTTAACCCTTTCAGTCTCTCTAACTCTTTCTGTAGAGTCGAGCCCACTACTACCCTAGTCTTGACTAGTTGTTTTAATGGATCCTTATTGTAGACCACCTCAACACTATACGACTTGGTGTACCCTTTAAGAGCAACTCTCCTTTGTACAACAGTAGGACGTTTCATCTTAGCAACAAGACTAGTGATTCTTTCATACTCTTTATCTGAGGCCTCCTGACTTAATCGCGACCTCCTCACATGTCGTCTAAGATCACGTCTAGCCTTTCGAATTTCTCTGACCTCCCTAACTCTGGTGACTCTATTAATAACGTTCTCTCTAGATCCCCTTCTAATAAGGTCCATCCACTTATACCCTAACGTTTTAGCGTCAGCTAGATAATCAGACATCCTATTTAAAAAACTCATCTTAATATTCGGTATAAATAAATTACCAGAACCCATAGCAGGATCACGTGCACCACCACTCGATAGTGTACCACTACGAGCGACATTACCACCCACAATAGGGTTACGTTTACGTTCAGACCTTTTCATTAGAGTCGTTTTATTATTTAATATAGCTAAGTCTTTAGACCTTTTCGAATTAAGGAATCCATTAAACTCACCACGTCTAGACACCTCACTCTGTAGCCTACTAGCTGAGACATGTCTCATAGGCTCCAAACCATGTGACACATCGTCTATTAGTAGTCTCGAAAGTGGGGTTAACAGCGAACTTTTACCATTTGAATGTCTCAACTTCTCTGGAGAACGTAGCACTTTTCCGTTTTTTAGATTCCACATATTTGCTCGAAAAATATATGTGGAATCTAAAAACGAAAAAGTGCTGCGTTCATCAGAGAAAAAAGTTGAGACATGAAAAATGGAAAAAGTGCGCTGGTAGCCCCACTTTCTATACTACTAGTGTTCACTTGAAATGTTCATTGTCTACGTCTATATACTAAAAAAAATGCTTTGCTGCGACAGTGGCGATTTCTGATCAGTCTAGTTTTTATGTTTATGTTCACAGATTTTGCATTAAATGAATATTTGTTTAAATTGAATATATTGAATAGAATCGTTGAGGCATTTCATCTCCAATTTTTTCCAAAACATTGTATATTTGAACAGGAAAAAAGAACATAGGTGGGCAATTTGAGGTTAGGGAGCATCCATAATTTACTTAGTGGAGGGGGGAGGGGTGGCAATGGTGATTTCAAATTTTTTGCCTACATTTCTTGGAAGCCCGGCCCCCAATATTCCCAGCAATCCCAGGTAATTTATTCTGCCCCCCTAATGTGATACCATCCATGCAAAGGTAATTTTTTGTGACCCCCTACTCTAAAGTTGATCTGACTTCCTCTAAATGAGTCCTTTTGCATCTGAGTATTTCCATCATTTATAATTAAACTTTATTTTCACAAACAGAAACCCTTCACAACAAATTAAAAAGTATCATTAATGATAATTGCATGGTTTCCAATACAAATAATCTTCTCATACTTTATACAAAAATAGGTCCGCAATGCGAACATGTGGGTACCGCATGGAACATTAATGCCTGGGGGCTGGGTCAGCCTTGTCAATGAGTAATGAGCATGGGATTGGGGTGTGACCAAAACTGAAATATCCAAATCTGTAATATTAACTGAAATATTAGTACTGGACTGGGGCATTTATCTCCACTATGGAATCACTGCCATGGAGGCTCTTTATCATTATATTGATGTGGTGCCTTTAAAGTCTCTATGAAAGAAATTTACTGTATTTGAAAGAACAGTTAAAATAATGAAAAATGGCTTTTTATGTTTAATTATTACGCTTTATATAATTTGATCTGAGACGTCACAATATGGACACAGCATTATAAAAACAAAACTGAAAATCAGGCATATCTTCAGACTGGTTCAACTAAATAGATTCAAACCTTGCTGACTTGCTCAGTCAAGAAAACTAAACATTGTCATGGTTCTAATGTGGTTGCTATGGTAACGGATTAGTTTCCAGATTACTCTCTTCCTTTATAACAATTCTTTGTTTTCAATCACATTTACAGCAACTTATTTAGTTTTAGGAAGTTGACATCCTTTTCTCATGATTTCCAATGTAAAAATACTGTTTAAAACAATAAAACTAACTGCAGCAACAAAAAGTAGAAAACTTTGTTTCTATACAAAGTAGTGGGCCAGTGGCCTGGGAACAAAATCTGTTGCCATGGGAACCTAATAACAACAATCTCAATGCAGAGTCTTGTTGACTCAGTAAGTCTGCATGGTTTGGTTTATTTTGGTTTCGTATTATTTTATTTTATTTTGTTTGGTATTTGGTTTGAGCCGGTTTAGTCAAACCAATCTGAAGATATGCCTGATTTTGATTTTTGATATAATGCTGTGTCCATCTTGTGGGTTGTACTTGTCGACAAGTTAAGGTTTTTCGAGATTTTCTACTGTAGTTTGTACACGCAAGAATCCTTCGATGATCGATATTTATGCCCTAATGATGGACGACATTTTCCGACGAATTCCGAATTAGCATCTGAGTTGCGCAGTTGTAATTTCGATGTCGAACCCCTAGATAGATACCTCAAGCAGGGGTGACTAAACTACTTTTATTTTGTACTTGAGTAAAAGTAGAAGTAATTAGCTTTAAAACGACTTGAGTAAAAGTAAAAAGTACTGGAAGAAAAACGTACTTGAGTAAAAAGTACAAAGTATTTCTTAAAAATACTTTAAGTAAAAGTAAAAAGTAAAAGTACTGTTGGCTAAACCCTTTAAACTGAGGCGGGGGGTGGGGGCTGTTACACTAACCAACAATTAAATAGTTGTATAAATCTAATTATCCTCACAACCTTTCTCACTTTCTGTTATTCTGCTTATAAATGTTCCGTTTAACTTTATTAAAAAAAACAATAATTTTACATTTATAACAAAATTTCAATCGTAGATACTTCATCATCCATTTCAGTGATTTCACACTATTTGCCAACCAAAGTCCAAACGCTTATCTTACAGTACATTTCAAAATTATGGCGCAATGCGTGTGTGTCACACGGCGAACGGCGATGCTACCCTAGAAAATCATTTTTGGAAATTTTTTGTGGATTACTGCAATAGCAAAAAAAACTGGAAAAGTAACGAAATACTTTGCAACAAAATGAAAATAGCGAAGTAAAACGTTACATTATAAAATGACTTCGTTCCAAGTAAAAGTACTATCTCAAAGATATACTTCGTTACATGCCCATTACTCAAAAATAATACTCAAGTACAGTAACGAAGTACATTTACTTCGTTACTTGCCACCCCTGACCTCAAGGCCGTGACTATATGACCGCGGTCAGCGGTACCCACAAAAATGACTGTACTGAATTTCAACTCACGGTTTTGACCACAATCTCACGGTCTCACGATCTCACGATTTTCTACTCAATTCTCACGGTAAAAGCAAGAAACTAAAAGGTTAAAAATCTCACAATTTTAAATTATATTAAATCCTCATCTTTTATTGGTGTGATTTCAATATTTAATGAGTTAACTTTGAAGTTACGGTATGCGTGCGCACATAAAATGTTTCTGACCGAGGAACGCCAGGCTTTGGGTACGAGATTATGCGCCCACGTGACCACATGAAGCTGGGAAAAATACAAAATATATCGTATCGTTACGTTGATATCTCACTATTTTTGCACTTTTCTCACTATTTTTTTTGAGAAAAAAATTGGATCTCAGTTTTTGCTTTGGATGGGTTGGCAGGTCTGGAATTTTATTGTTGTTTTATTTAAGGTGGCTCCATACAGTTTCTAGAAAAGAGGAAAACACATGTTTCAATGATTGCCGGTGAGTCTCGGTGGCTCAATGGTTAGAGCTTCTCACCAGCAATCAGAAGGTTACAGGTTTGATTTCTGTTCGGGACTCAGAATAATTTTTCTGAAGATACAAGCTTGACGATCGTCCATGTATCGTCTGTCTACTCCAAGCTCTCCCACATTCACTACAGTAGTGTGTGTATATTAACATAATTTCTAAGTACAACTCACTTTCCATGTAGTCAAGGCCAAAATTCAGTTTGAAAGGTATGTATCTGGCTGTACAGACCAAGTAACAGTTTGCAAATGGTGTGCTTGTGAGTCAGTCTGGCAAGTGGGCTAGCCTGCCTCATGTATAATATCAGGACAAATTACTGTTTTGGTAATAGCGAGCCAGCTTCATGCCTCCATGTACAGCTACAGTAATCATGAACGCCAAAAATCAGTTTAAAAGGGGTGTATTTGTGGGGTTGAGAGACAATGGAAAGTACATGGCTGAACAGACCCGTCATTGTAAACCAGCAAACAATAACAAACTCTTTACTCCTTGATCTTGATAGTTGGTATGGGTGTCAGAGATTTATATACTGTGTGTTCATTTGTAAGCATTCGTGTATAATAATATGAACAATCGATACAAACTTACTTATAACCCAGAACATTTTGGAGCCCCTCAGTCCCATTTAAGCTTATAGGTAAAATATCAAGTGAAACAGGGTTATTCAATGGCAACATTGCATAGTCATCAGATGAATTGATAACAACCAGCAAACAGTAACAAACTCTTTACTCCTAATTGATGCTGATAGTTGGTATGGGTGTCAGAGATTTATGTGTGTGTTCATTTGTAAGCATTCGCATATAATATGAACAATCGATACAAAATTTTAAATTACTGATAACCCAGGACATTTTGGAGCCCCATTTAAGCTTACAGGTAAAATATCAAGTGAAACAAGGTAAAATATCAAGTGAAACAGGGTAAAATTCGATAGCAACATTGCATACTGTAGTAGACATAAATATGAAATTATACCTACTTTAATAATAGTACTATAACATAACATTAGTCAATACAGGCAACAAAGCTTATAAAAATATTAGTTGAGTCTCATATTAGTAGACAAAAAGCGTATGGAAACAGATAATTTGATCGAGTACTGGTTCTCGAAATCTTAGACCAACCCGTTTCGAAAGCGATCGGGATTGTGAGCGTATATAAGATCAAGTCATCAAGATACTTGCCAGCCAGTCATCAAAGATTTTCAGTGAAGAACACTCGAAGAAAGGTGACTAGATGTCAGTTTCGCAAAGGTGAAAAGCCTGGGTACGAGGTTGAAATTATGGTAACCTTACATTAAAAAAAATCCAAATGGCCGGGGTTTTGCCAGGGTATGTTGACATTGAGATTTGATTCATGCATAATAACGAACCTCCTCAATAACATTGTGATTGTATATAAATCATTGAACAAACTTTCATTAGAACATTGTTGAATAACTTAGGATTTCAGATGAAGATATGGATATGCTTTCATACTAATACTATAATTTATTCAAAGTTCCCAAAAAATATTGGTCTCTTTTGTCTGTAAACCACAGAGTCACCCATGACATGCAAGAATAGAATGTGTTCTCATTCGTAAAACGCAATTATTACAAATATGTTGTTTGCGGCGCTGCTGTGCACTTCCCAAATTGATAACACATACTTGATACTTGAACAATGAGATATTTCAAATTTTTTGTTTATTAGGATAGTAAATGTTTATTACGATCGATGTTTATTAGATTTATATTACGACTTATAGAGTTATATCTCTTGGCAAGAATTGTTTTATACTTTCTGGTGTGCTTCGTTTTCCCAAAAATCTTAGATTTATAAATATTTAAATAATATCGTTGAAAGGTATTGTCATATTGTTTATATCGAGAAAGCTGAAGGCAGTGGCTGAAGGACGATTAAAAATACACATTTCGATTAAAAGTACATATTTCAGTACTTGTAAACAAGAACAATAAAACTGATAGATCACGTAGAATTTATTGCCGAGATGTAATCTACAATTCGGGTTTTAAATGACCATTTGACATATTTATCAATTCTCGTATGTAGCTTGTGTTATAGTACTGCCATTTATCGACTATATTTAGTATATTTACAGACAAATGGCAAACGAAAGACCGACAAAGAGAGAAGACGACAATAGTATACTTCGTTGGTCAATAACTCAAGACGTTTCTATCGCCAAAACGTCTTTCTAGAAAGTGAAATACAAAGCTCACCTCATTTTGGCCACCCAACGAATCAATCTCCACAATCAGTCCAGCTTTCTTCAAGCCCTCGATATAGAACTCTCTTTTCTTAACCCGACCTTCTTCTTCCTCACGATCATCATCTTCAGTGATGGTTGACGGATCAGGCACCTCGTAAACAAGAACCATATCGACAATACTGCTTCCATCGCTCATGTGGTTCTTACCCGGTTCAGCATTGACAGAAGGCGAAGCCATTTCAGTATCTTGTTCTCCGCCGTCGACTGGTTCGTTCACCTGATGTTTCAACAGGATAGCTCCTTCATCTACGGGGGAAGAACTGTTAGAATCTCTCACCTCGCCTGGCTGAAAAACTACAGAAGGGCCAGAAGGCTGGAATCCCCGCGAAGCAGACATCTTCTCTAATACAGTTTGATGCTGTAATATTTAAACCCCGCCTCTTTGCGCGCGCCTTGTTGGGTGTGAACCACTGATTACGCATTGCGAAGTTGCTGATGACAACCGAACGAGTAGTTTCAAGTAGAAACCATCACAATGTGCTTCAATTACGATCTCGTCGCTTCGTTTCTTTACTAAAAGCATATGTCCATTTGATAACGAGATAAAACGCACATTTGGTCACCAAACGACCTTTGCGGCGGCATGTACGTTTGACAAATGTTTAGGAAAGCCACAAAATGCAAGCTCTTGGAGAAAGAACCAGGTTCCCGGGGAAAGTTTAAATTTAATATTACTATTAGTTTACATTTTTCGCAAAAAAACAAAAGTTAGTTTTTCTTTTACTAAAACTCCAGCCTTCTGGCCGATTCCAGCCTTCTGGCCCTTCTGTGCCTAGTTTTCAAGTCCGATCAGTAGCATCAAGTGCGCTAAAGTCTAACGTCTAGCTCGGCAAGTTTAGATTGTCAAATTATAGTCAACGTAACGCCTAAATCTTTCTAGAATGTTCAGAGAATTTCAGATTCATTACTGTCACCTCATAGAAATTTCGAGACGATATTAAATATCCTCTCGAAATTTCTATGAGGTCACGAGGGTGAGAGCCACGTTATTACGAAGTTAAACTATGGACAACCCAGAACGAGAATGGAGAACTCTGGTCTCTATTTATATAACAAATGTCATTTACATGTTGTTTCAAATGGTCATAACACCTAAGCCCGGCTAAGGTTTCAACACCTAATCTGATGGTAATTTTAGCCTTTCAGCACCCAATAATTATATATTTCGATATAAGAAGTCTAATATTGTGCCAGACCAAGTCATCGGCGAAAAGCAATCGGAGATTTATAGTTTTTCATGTCGTAAAATAATTTGTAACTTTGGTCTAATTTATAACTATTAACCATGTCCAATAATAGCGTACTAATACCGTGAGAACCAGCTGCAAACTACAACAAGTCGTCACAAGACAATATAGAGCCAATTTTTGTTCTAAATAATCTGGTAGACCGTTGAGATCAGTGGGTCAAGCGACTTGACGGCAATATATTGGGTCTATCTTGCGGATTGTTCGCAAGCTTGCAACAAACAACTGCGGCATAGATACTTTGCATCTATACCACAGTTGTTGAGTACAAAATTAAGGAACTTTAAAAATGTATTGTTGTAATTTCATTGCAGATCACTATGTTATGAATTGAAATAAGTTTTATCCCGACGCAGAACACGTCATTTTGATGCGCAGTGGCTTATTGCAATGTATTATAATAATAAACAGGAAATAGGAATGGTCTTCACATTTATAAAGACGGTTTATGAGCGAAAACCATAATAGACATTTGCATTTCTATTTACACTTGCAAATTCGTTAGCCTGATATGAATTGAAATAAGTTTTACCCCGACGCAGAACGTGTCATTTTGATGCGCAGTCAACATTGGCTTTATAGCGCGACAACGTTGAGGGCAGGAGCGAAAAGCCTGGGTACGAGGTTCAATATTTTTTATTCAAATTTTAACACCTACGCAGCACACTATACATTTACACAATACAACCAGTTAGTTTATTTCCCCGGCAGCAACGTTGAGGCTTTAAAATGGCGATACATGGACGATCGGTCAGTAGATAATCATCGTTCATGTTATGCATCTTGAGAATGTCAAAGATCACGAGAAAAACACGACTGTGACGTTACTGTCGAAAGTATTTTCAGCTAGCCTCGCCTTACGCCCTTGCAGCTATACTGACGTTAACTGGGAGAAATTAAAACAATATTATAATATGTAGATGAGAAACAATAGATACACCTAACGAGGTGCATGAGCCGCTCCAACGAGTATATAACTTGTAACCTTCTGATAACTGGTGGATAGTGAGATATGCTCTAACTATTAGTCTATTAAGCTATATGTCCTATATACAGCCTACAGAAACTCAAAGTCAAATTATGGTAGAGCCAAGGATACAATGTGTACAACCATTACGACAATCAGACAATGACGCCGGTTGTTTATAAAACTCTGATATGATTTAGCTTTACTCGTCGTGCAGTTAAATCGTAGTTACGTTCAACCACTTCGTTAAGAACCAACGGCCAAGACTCAAGAGCAGTATAATTGGAAGATTTCATTAGATATATAAAGTATAGAACTAGAACTAAACTATATACATGATACCGCTGTATAGTGGCCTGTTGTACAACACGGCGAACTACTGAAAAACTTGACACGATTATTGAAAGGTCATGTTGTGTAAGTGGATATTATAGTCGTGGAATGCCAAGACATCTGGTCCAGGGTAGTCCGAGGGGTAGTCTACAGTATGTAATCGTAGATGGTATAGTCGAAGCATAGTCACTTAACCTATAGCACGATGCTTATATATACATGATCTATGACCATACCAGTTCAGTAATTTCACCATGTATTGTGAACTATAAACTCGATTCCCGAACTAGTTCAGCGTGAACTGACGCTTATCAAATATATTTGTTGAAAGGCGATATTGCAGTAACAACTAAACTAAACTAAATCTTAAACTGCCAAGAATTTAGTGACGAAATACTGACGTTTCGAGCGGAGTCCTTCATCAGAGTAAGACGATATATATATATATATATAGTATATATATATATATATATATGATAATTTTCCACTGTACTTTGAATAGGAAAATAGACAAAATTCTTTACCTTTCTCTCGAGGCGACTTTGTTGCCATCTCAAATTGTCGTTTCAGTCGACAACGAACAGAACTGCACTGCACACGGCAATGAAATATTACGAAATGAAAACCAGGTTTTAATCTGATAATATACTCAAATACTTCAAATCAAGGGTGTTGGCGATTGTCATGCATCAACTCGAGGCTGGCCGGACATGATACCGTGATAGAAGGAAGTTACACAGAAATGCACGTACGACGGCGACGACGCGATGTTTTAGATATCAAGCCAGTGTCAGTCCTTGCTGTAAACCAGCATAATTTAAGATCTACATGGCTTAACGACGACGTCATTAAAAACAAAATAATTACCCATCGCAAGCGAGGGTGATAATCTCGCCGCGGTAGGGATCCATACACGTTTGCGTAACACTAATAGGTACGTGTGTTATGTATTTAGACTCGGTAATTCCAAATCTGTTTTAAGAATTGAAAACGGTTAAATATTGATCGAGATAACGTTCAAAGTATACGACGAAGCGGCCGGGCCTGCTGGCTAGTGATTGCCGACTAATTTCTAAATACATAAACCGTTTTTACGAAGGGTATGCACGTTTTCGTAATATAATAGACACGTATGTTATGTATTTAGACTCGATAATTCCAATTATCTGTTTTCAGAATTGAAATCGAGTAAATATTGGCCGAGATAACGTTCAAAATCTGCGACGACGAACCGGCCTTTTGGGATTTGTTATCGACAGAGACTAGTAGACTACAAATGCACTGGGGACCATGGGGGTACAAAACAAAGATAATGAAGAATTTGAAATCCCAATGGAGGGCTAAAAAATGTAAAGTGTGATGGTGTTAGATAACAAGGTTGAATTTTACATTCAGCTGAATCAAGCACCGTTCAATGCAGAAATGAAGTTCACTATAAAAAAAATTTTAAATTTAAATTTAAAATCTTAATCGTAATCTTTACTGGTTGCCAGTGAGATCAAGTATTGTTTTTAAGATACTAATAATTACTTTCAAAGCTTTACATGGCCAGGCACCTATTTATATTACTGATTTACCAACTAAATATAAACCTACTCGTGCTTTAAGATCATCTGACCGAAATCTGCTACCTGAGCCAAAATCCAAAACGGTGACTCATTGAGACAGAACATTCTCAGTTGCCGAACCAAAACTGTGGAATTCTGATTACCACAGGAAATTAGAAGCATTTATATTTTAGGGAGTTTTAAGTCAGCACTTAAGAATTTTCTTTTTTTAAATTAATAGTTTTTTGTTCATAGTATAGTAATATATGTAGTAGGCTTTATCTTATGAAACTGTAATTAGTTTTATAAGTAACATTAAGAATATATTGTTGTAAGAGCATTGAGACTATTGTATATGCTCCTAATACGTCTTTATTATTATTATTATTATTATTATTATAAGTAGCTACATTTTTTCTAGTTCATATAAGTTTCAAAGTTTCTGAAAACTCCATCTAATCAATGAGTCAACGTTTAACTTTACTAACTGTCCTTGCTAATGCTGATGTTCAGTTCTAGCAGTTGATCAACGTTGTCTTCAAAAAACGCCCTCAGTGATGTCTGTATATAGGCCAAAGACGATGAGTCAAGTTTAATTTTGACTAATAATACGGCATCCGTATAGTCCCCAGTCATTATTTATGGCCGGGGTGGGGGCAGAAGAGAAAATGGTTGAGTAACTGAAAATTCTAAGACCTAAGCAAAATTTTCATGCCTGTTTACATAAAAAATTAAGAGTTCATCATTTAAAAGTCGTCATTAGTTCTCCTTAGTCATCATTGCACATTAGCTTTTATTATTGTACCCTCTCTTTGTTTTCCCTGGATTCCTGCTCTGTATTGATAGTGAAATAACAATCTGAAAGTTACAATATAGGATCTGTCTGTATATCTATTTGGGTTTGTTATTAAAACCTGTATCGACGATATGCCTGGGAATAATAAATCACTTGCAATCATTTGTGAATCAAATTTGGTTTGTTTGTCCGCATTTTGAGCTATTAATAGCAACTGCTGAAAGGGCTATTACTATTTACGACAAGAGTTTACAGTGGCGGCAAATACTGAATTACAAACAAAACTAATTTCATTAATTAAAACTATTTTTTTTCAAAACTAATTCTGGCTTCATGACATTCTATGTGGCAGGTAGCCTTATTGGTCACTGGTTTTGACCTTTACGTTTGCACTCCAAGACGTTTGCGTCAAAGGCGCGGTTATATATATTCTTAGAGGGGATCTAGATTGCAATTTTGAGCATTCTTGCGATCAGTTGAAGTTCGCGTGTATTGCTAAAAAATATAAAGGAAATTTTAAAACACTTTTCTAAGTTTGATTTTAAGGACCATAAGATAGGGGCATCATGGGAGATATCCCGCTAGGCTCCGCTCAGAGTTTATGAAGTTTCATCGATTCTGAGGACCATAAGATAGGGGCATGGGAGATATCCCGCTAGGCTCCGCTGAGAGTTTATGAAGTTTCATCGATTCTGACGGCATCCGGTCAAACTGAAAACCAACTAGAGTCTAGAACATTCTGATTTCAAAAGACTCTCACGTGCATCTCATGATCGATCAAGCAAGCCAAAACTCTCATCGATTTTCATCAAAATTTGAACCTGTTCAACGAGAGTAGAATTTCACTTATTCTTCCACTATCAACTGTAATACTCGTAGACCCTTTCCTCATTCAACCATTCATTGATCACCGTTACAGCGGTCTGCATGATAGTTTCTCCGAACTGCCCGCATGATTGCTCACCAGCTATAGCAATATTTAAATATAATGCCTGGGCTTCTTCTACTAGACCAAACAGACCTACTTGAAGATATATTGTTTTATTTGTTTACTGAGCTGGAACTCTGGCAATAATGTACCTTTCTTTTTGAATGTAAACACATGAGTGAAACTCGAGTCTATAACATGTATCTTCGACTTCAGTTAGACTGCATTCTCGCGCTATTATAATACTCAATTCAATAAGCAATCTAAGTGAATGAAGGCATCGATGGTTATAACCGCGGTTATAACCACGTAGAATCGTTGAACAGGGATATGCAGGCCTAATTAACAAACTATATATGTCACAACTGTCAGACAACTCGAAGATGACCTTCGTTCTACCATCTTAAGGGTGTGTTTACATGGAGGAGGGCTAGCCCTCTTTGCCGAGATCCCGCGTCTCAGCGTAACTTGTTAAATTTGTTTGCGTTTACATGACAAGAGGGCCAGCCCTCCTAGGCGAGATCTCGCTATTGACAACCGAAGATCTCGCCTAGGAGGGCTGGAAATTTTCCATATAAACGCACTGAGGAGGGCTGGGAAATAAAAGCTCCGTACAAGCGAAAAAGTTTATCTTTACCAGTATTTTCTGGACAACTTTATATTTCGCACGACCTGTTTGCTTGTGTTTAAGTTACAAATTGAACACTGCAAAAGTGAGATTCTGGGTTTCGTGCGAAATAAATGCAGCCGTAGCCATTCGAGCGAGCCAGCTTGGGCAGCGAGCCAGCTCCGTTAGGAGGGCTAGAAATTCTCATGTAAACAAGGGATGAAATTCATCTCGCCAAAGAGGGCTAGCACTATCAAGAGGACTGGCCCTCCTCCATATAAACCCTCCTCCATATAAACACCCCCTAAGCCTGTATTGCTGGCAATAGTTTGACTTGCGTCTCGCCGGCGACCAAAAGGGTTACAGGTTTACTACATCGTCTGACAGACGTTTATCAACATAACATCATTTTAAACCAGGTGCTTTCTCGATATATGATTAACATAAATACAAACCGTGCAAATATACTAACCCTTTTACTAACCTCAATACTAACACCCGATATACTAACAACTCAATACTAATCCCCGAACCCTTAATACTAACCTAATATGACCCTAAAATTTGTAAAATGCGTGCTACTTTGAGCTTATCATCTTTGTCCATGATCAATACGACAAGTAATGTATGATTGCGTAACGTTGGTCAGTTTATTTTCTCTGTTATAATATAATACTCTAGCTCAGCGGCCCTTACCTGTGGACTTGACTGGAACGTAGCCTATGCCATCAAACTTCCCATTCTCAGGGTTCATTTTGTTGGTTTTTGAAGCCGAATTCTTATCCGACGTGTTACCCATCATTGTATGCGATTGCATGTAGAGTATGATTATTTATACGTATCGAGTATGAAGATGATACGCATGGTTAGCTAGTGGACCGACGGCAGCAGAGTTCGGTGATGGCTAAAAGGGATGACTCAAAGGACCTTCACATTTTTTATAACTACTAATCCTAACCCTAATCTCAATCTTAATCCTAACCCCAACCATAACCTTGATCCTAACCTTGATCCTAATCTTAAACCTAGCCCTAGCCGTAGCTATCCATAACCTAACGAAAAATAAAAAACAGAAAAAACAGAAAGGTCCTTTTGAGTCATCCCTTTTAGCCTTCCCCGCAGAGTTCGTAGTCAGGGTTGGCTGGTTATATTCAGATTGACATTTTGAGAAACGAGATTTTGAGAAACGAGATATTGAAAAACGAGATATTGAAAAACGGGGGAAATGTCTTTCAAGTTAATAACCCCAAATACGATATGAAGTGAATTGTTGAATGTCAAAAAATTATTTGAGCTTTGAGTTGATGTTCTTGCGACACATCATTAGCAAATCAGTCCTCATTTCAGATACAATATTCTGCTGCTAGCGAAATTTGACCTAATTCAAATCAACTTTTTCACTCCAATCCATAACTAATCTATCACACGGAAGGCAGAAAAGAAAGCCAAATTCCTGATTTTTCAAATTCGAAATCAAATTTACCTCACATTCAGGTGGCTTACAGTGATTGAGAATGCAGTCATGCTTATCATTACGCATGCGTAATTAGAAAAACGATCGTGATATATTCGCAGTGGTTTTCTCATTCCACAATGCTGGGCGGACAACACGATCTCTTCCTTAAATTAACTATTATCCTTAATTTACAAATCTCTCTAAATTAAGGATAATGGTTAATTTAGCGGCGATCGTGAGAGTCGCGCATGCGTATGTTAGTCAATTACTATCCCACAAGCTTAGTATCTCTCATTGTTTATAAGTTTAGCTAGCCAAGTAGGGGACAGTGTTGCCAACCTTGGGATTTTATCCCAAGATCTTGGGATTTTTTGAAGGAGTTGGGATTTTTTTGAGAATTTTTCTCAGGGAATCGGAGAGAGTACTCAAACGGCGATAGAGACCTCTGGTGAACCTTGGGATTTTTTGGTAAAAAATAGGGAATCGTGGGATATTTTCAGACCTTTATTGGGATTTTTACGAAACTTGACTTGACAACACTGGTAGGGGAGTGGATGCGTCGGAGCCTAGCTAAGGATAGAGAAAATTTTGCCGGGGGTTAGAGTTAGGATCTTTGTTGTGTTGGGGTTGGGTTCAATTGGGTTCTAACATTAGATTAACCATCATCCTTAATTTAGAGCGATTTGTAAATTAAGGATAATAGTTAATTTAAGGAAGAGACCGGGTTGGGGCGGGAGGAAATTAAGATTGGGACGGAAGGGAATTAAGATTGGGAATGAGATTTTTTCCGCCCTAGGAATTGGAGACCGTGCGGAGGGGAGGTGGGTGGGTTCAATTCTCTATCTCCTTGGGTAGCTGCTATATTCTTCGTGACAAACGGTAAACAGGCTTAAAAACTAATCTATTTGCCCGAATTTAACTGATTTCAAGGTCCCTAGGTAGGGCTTTAACTATTTCTAAAGGATGACCACGGGCAGTAAAAACCCTTTAAAACCCTTCCGCCAGTGGCACCCACTGAGAATGGCAAAAAGTTGATCGCGTGGCAAAAAGCACTAAATGGAAATTCGCCTTAAGACAATAGAAAAGTGAAAAACCCTATATATTGCCTGAATTCAGGCTGTATACCATAGATAATATAGGAGAGAAATATATTGCGGACTCCAAGATGGCGGGGGTCAAGCGATCAATCCATGATGGCGATCCAAGTGACCACATTGGGATAAGCCATCCGACCCATCCTGCACGCTGCTCCTGGAAAATTACTTTGAATTAATAGAAAAGGAGAATTTATGTCCAAGAAACAAGTGAAGTGTTTTTGAGAGTGCAGCTGTAGGGTGTTTTTTAATTTATTTTCAAAAATGACCAATTATCCAAAATTCGAACATTACGAACGGAAATTCACAATTTATCCGATCATACTGATGGTTTAGAGCGTCCCGACTGGCTTGAAACGATTTTTATCAGTTAGTATATAGATATTACTTGTACTGCTTGAGCCGCCATTTTGGATTCTCCATAATGGCCGCCGCGGCCTGGATCGAGTCCGCACGGCTATGCCAGGATATATAATCCTAAATTTAACAACTATTGGTAATTCTACGCTTGTACACTTACTGATTATTGTTAATTTTAGGTAGGAGAATATGCTGTGAATGACAGGAGTATACTAACGAGACATATGACTGCTGAGTTACCAATTGAGTTACGTCGAGGGCCCCCGAATGTCCAGGTGGCCCCATGCAAGCAAAATCTGAGCCAACGGATTATTCCGCTGACTGTCCCAAATTTCTGGAAACGCGCGACTACAAAAGCCCTCACTCTTGAACCGGGGCCCCACTGTTTGTAACCTTGGCCAAGCATCCTTTGAGAGATATCTTTCCCAAAACTAAACCATATACTGTCAAAGTAATGAAGCAGGAAGCTCAATGGCTTAAAATCTCTACAGAACGTTTTAAAAATAGTCTTATAAACAGATGTATTTTGAATATAACGTGATTTCTTAATTGTAGTTCTTTTATCCTTTTTTATACTTGTCCCCTCGCAAGCGAACTGGGCCGGCAGGGATCCATTTCTCACGAAGTTTGTATATATTTATATATATAAGCCGTACATGGTAGGACCAACTCCTTAGAAATAAGTAAAAAGTCGTTTTGGGTGATCCCTTTGAATCGGACAATATTTGAGCAGAAACGCTAGCGGCTTTTGGCGATTTGTGATCTAACGAACTACATAAAGAGGTTTCTACGAAACGTATACACGTTTGTGTAATATAATATGTACGTGTGTTATGTACTAAGACTCGCTAATTTCAAATCTGTTTTGTACGAAGCGTATGCATGTTCTCGTAATATAATAGACACGTATATTATGTATTTAGACTCGATAATTCCAAATCTATTTTCAGAATTGAAATCGAGTGAATATTGGCCGAGATAACGTTCAAAATTACGCACGACGAACCGGCCTTTTGGGATTTGTCATCGACAGAGGTGTTTGGGCACTGGGGACCATGGATGGGGAAAAGAAACTCTAGGGGGTGGGGTGGGGGTAGTGGTAGAAAAGGCGGGCGAGGGGATTATTGCAAATTCGTATTTCTAGTGTATTATATGACCAGGGACGTAGCTAGCGAAGCCTTTGTTGTTGGGGGGGGGGGGAGTGTAAGGTGGTAATGCATACATTATATACTAATTTAAAAAATAATTAAGTTGGAATGTTCTTGGGACCTTTGGATAGAATTCAAGTACGTATCTTAGTACAAATTCATCTCAATTTTAAAAATCAGGTCAATTTTACTCGATTGACAGTCGTCGGTTTTTCAATAATGACCATTTTTTAGCAATTAGCTCGCTCACGTCATATCCTTTTCAGCGGCAAGAATCATGCATGCAATCGTTCAGACGTTCTCCAGATATCTTGTTTCGCGAATAACTTTTCACAATCTTCAATAGGTTGAATGATCGCTCGTTCTTGACAATGGAAGGGGCGGCTCGCGCACGTGACATAGCGCACGTGACAATGAAATTTGACCCGTTGCGGTAGCCGAAGGGGAAAATTGCACTTAACTATTTCATGATTTTACCTGAATTTTTTTCTTCACCTGAGTTGGGGGGTGTACCATACCACACCCCCCCCCCCCCACTCGCTACGTCCCTGTATGTGACTTATACAATTTTTTACGCCCCATTCATGCAAACGGATGTACGCATTGCGTACCTATTTTTATACTTGTGTATTATGTGACTTATACAAGTGTTTGTAATTTTACGATGATGTAACTTTTGATATGTACTTTATTAATTGATATTAAAAAGACATTATTCTTATTATTATTTGTTGTTATTATTTGTTGTTATTATTATAACAAGACGCCCGCTAGGCGTTAACTCGGGCTACTTGTGTAAAACACACAATAGAATAGACACAAATCAATGTTCTCTTGCGCATTCCGCGATTTGTAACCCCATAGGTAGCCCAAATGTTGTTATAATTTCTTATTTTGTTCATTAAAGAACGTTTACCGAACGAAGAAAGACGACAAACAGCCGTGGCCACGAGCGAAATGAAAACTCGCCCCATTCCCCTCATTCCTATAGCTACGCGCGACACAATTTACTGCAAGCTGACGTGATGCTTTCACTTATACGTATATTATGATAAGGTTGGCAAGTAAATTCCAACATTCACAACAAACACTTCAACAAATGATTAAAATACTCGCAAACTACGTGAAGAACCACCAAAAATGAAACAACACTTTGAACATTATCTTTCTAAATAATTCTGACAAACAAGAAAGAAGCAAAAGTCTCTAGGTTTTTGACCAAAGTTTTTCTGTGCCTATGCGGGATGCCATCAAACAGTTATGACGATGTCAAAAACCTAATCCTATTGGCTATCAAAAATAAACAAACTATGACGTTCATGCCACTGACAGGGGGGGGGGGGGGGGTAGATATCCAGATACGATAAAAAACACAGAGGATTAGCGGAGGCAGATAAAAACATGTGAAGAAATTAAAACAGAAGAGATCAGAGAATTTAGTTCGGTAAGTAAATATATTTGTTGTTTTTTTAGTGTGCAAAACAAACGAGACATTTTAAATAATAAGCAAGTCAAGTTATATTAAATTGTTTTCCCTTTCACGGCGAAAGCAGAAAAACAAGTAGGTTTCTGTATTGTTTCTCCGATCCTAAATCAAAACTAATCACGAACAAAAGAAAGAAAAACGGACAGGTTTTTATCAGTGGTTTTTACTCTGATATGTTTTGACTGTCAGGCTTTTAATTCATGTATTTTCGATCAGAGAACGTTTTGTACTTCTCTTCTGCAACGAAAATTTGCTCTGCACATCGACTTTAATACAATATTCCATTACAAAAAACTTACCAGTTAGACGATCAACATCATTGACGATAAAATATAACTTTATAGGAAAAAACTTCAAAAGAAACAGCTCAATTGAAAACGACAGTTCCAACGTTTGCACTGAGCTTAAATTATATTACTTTTTTCCAAATGGACAAATAACATTTAACAAGGTATTTATAATGCACAAGTTTTGAATGGCATTCTTACTGCAAAACTTCTCTTTGTTTGCTGTTGCCGTTTGGTTGATCGATTTATTAAATAGTTGTGCTTTGTGGTCTAACTTCTGTTTATTAGTTCTGTACACGGTTCTTCCCAACGTGGTTTTCATTTATTGGGACTTCATGAAAACTTTGTCAGTATGTGGAATATATACTTGATCTCTTTTGAAGTTCATTTTTTACCCCGATTGGCTTGATTAAATGTTCTTCTGAACCGGAGACGAAGTGTTTTGGTCTGAAAATTTTCTGGTTTGTGCTTTTTATCACCTTGAGCCTGCTGCCTATAAAATTATATTTTATCGTCAATGATGTTGATCGTCTAACTGGTCAGTTTTTTGTAATGGAATATTGTATTAAAGTCGATGTACGTAGAGCACAATTTCGTTACAGAAGAGAAGTACAAAACGTTCTCTGATCGAAAATACATGAATTAAAAGCTTGACAGTCAAAACATATCAGGGTAAAAACCTGTCCGTTTTCCTTTCTTCTGTTCGTTGATTTAGGATCGGAGAAACAATAACTTTATTACTGTGTTCGCGAGAAATATTTAAGCTAACTATAGGGACAGAAACCTACTTGTTTTTCTGCTTTCGCCGCGAAAGGGAAAACAATTTAATATAACTTGACTTGCTTATTATTTAAAATGTCTCGTTTGTTTTGCACACTAAAAAAACAACAAATATATTTACTTACCGAACTAAATTCTCTGATCTCTTCTGTTTTAATTTCTTCACATGTTTCCAAAGGCGAGCCACAACATACATCCTTGGCATACCAAAGTTGTCCGCCGATTACAAAGTCAGACTAATAAAAACCAAACTTCTTCCGCTTTCATATTGGCACGAAATTAAGGACTTGCTTTTTCTTCATGGTTGCTCAAATGGAAAATACAACATCGATTTATCTAACTATCTTCCAAATCTACCGGTTAACCATCTCAGACATTCAAATAAACATAATTTCAAAATACCAAAACCTCGGACTAAACATTTTCAAAAAAGTTTTTTCATAAGATCATCTAGACTTTGGAACACACTCTCCGATCAAACAAAAGAAATTAACAAATATAGTCTCTTTAAAAATTATTTAAAATCAAGATACTTTGTCGCTCTCCAGAACACATTCAATACTAATATTATATCTACCTGGCGCTCAATATGTTTAAATTGTAATTCTGTTAGAGACCTTGAATCGCAGAACTTCAGTATTTGTTGTAATAAGTGATATAATAAGCGTATCACAGGCTGTGATATAATAATATGTAAATGTTATAGTTATATATGTAATGTATTATGTATGTTTGTTAATTATTAGGGTAAGACACCATGACTAGGGCTGAACATCCCTGTTGTGTCTTGCCTTGTGTATGTAAACACGAAAACAAGTTAAATCTGCCTCCGCGGGATCTTAAATCCTCTGTGTTTTTTTATCGTATCTGGATATCTACCCCCCCTGTCAGGGCATGAACGTCATAGTTTGTTTATTTTTGATAGCCAATAGGATTAGCTTTTTGACATCGTCATAACTGTTTGATGGCATCCCGCGTCGGCACAGAAAAACTTTGGTCAAAAACGTAGAGACTTTTGCTTCTTTCTTGTTTGTCAGAATTATTTAGAAATATAATTGTTTGTAATATTGTAGTAAAATTATCAGTGTTCAAAGTGTTGTTTCATTTTTGGTGGTTCTTCACGTAGTTTGCGAGTATTTTAATCATTTGTTAAGTGTTTGTTGTGAATGTTGGAATTTACTTGCCAACCTTATCATAATATATGTATAAGTGAAAGCATCACGTCAGCTTCGAGCGTGGCTATAGCAGTGAGCTCTCTCTATATATATATAGAGCTCACTGGGCTATAGTGAATGAGGGGAATGGGGCGAGTTTTCATTTCGCTCGTGGATCGGCTGTTTGTCGTCTTTCTTCGTTCGGTAAACGTCTTTAATGAACAAAATAAGAAATTATAACAACATTTGGGCTACCTATGGTAACCCTAGGTAAGGTACAGCTAAGTAAAATACTGTGTAAAACACTTATACCTGACAAGCTGTACATGATATTTGACTCTCAGCAAGTATATTTACGACACGCTGAGCGTACCTGAATCGAGTTACTCGTGGTGAAGCTTCCATCTTAATTCACTTCAGACTGCAAAAACTCATACGTTCGGAAACCAGAACAATTACATTAGAACGCATTTAGAATAATATTATAGTCGAGAGGCAGTCGCAGTCAATGAGATGAGCACAGCACCTGGTTTCGCAAAGCCAATCGAAAAATAAAAATATATATACAGAAATTTCACCGAAACCTAGACTCGGCTACCACCACAGGTGGTAACACGAGTAATTAACCCGCACTGCAGCACTGTACAATTTGCATAGAACTTAGAACTCAGTGAAGTGTCCAATGGACATTGGACTAAAACATATTATGCTGTATTAACTTTGTGAAAGTTTAAAGGACTCGTGCGGCTGATAAATAAGTGTGAGGCAGCTCGATCGATGAGGTGACCTGAAGACTCAGACTACACTATTCAAATTGTTCATTTGGTCAATAACAAATTGAAATGCGAGTCATAATTTATAAAGTTAAAGGATCAGTTAAGCATAGCGATTTATCGATGCTGACATGCTGTTACAACCTTTTTTTCGTTATCGTAATTTTAAATACATCGAACATAAAGACATTATTTAGTCTTAGTAGGTAAAGCTTGTGCTATCCTTGTGACAGCCTTGTGTATATTATATTATTGACAAGAGAGCGGCAGCGATAATGACGAATATTAAAATCATAACATACCGTCAAAGTTTCCCGAAGGTTTAAACGAAGCATAATTGGTTGGATTGTTGTTCAGTTGTGTGCTTTCTCCTTCTCCTTTACCGGTGTTGTTAGCCGCCATTTCACCTGGTGAGCTGTGTCAGTGAGTTATACGGCCAACGAGTGAACACGAAACATGAGACAGTGTTGACCAACAGACAATGAAATTAACTTAAACTAAAGTGCATTCCTTTACATGGTCAACGACTCTCGCTTCCCATTGGCTTATGCTCAGGAAAAGGAAAACGGACTTGAAAAGGATTGTTACGGGTCAACAGATCTCGAGTCAGTTAAAAACGACTTTTCAAAGGACAGCCTTAGGGCTGCGTTTACACTGGAGTAAACTACCGGATTCACAATATTTGGCATCCTCATGGGAATAAAAAACAATACGAATCCAGCCTTGATCCTAAGGGACCATGCAAAAATTACCAAAAGGCTGGGCCGGTGGAAAACATGGCAGGGCTATGACTTATTTTGGTCACACGAAAGGCAGGGCCATTAGTTTTTTTATAATAACTAATAGCAGGGCACCTACTTTTTCTGTTATTAAAACATTGACTTAATAACACCTCCAAGAGTCTTACGAATAATATATCTAAGAATATATTATATATTTTAAAATAATATAATATAAATACTATAAACAATATACATATATACAGTAAGTATCTGTATAACATCTTGGTATTTGTACCGATAATTCAACTGCTTCTAATACAGAAACCAAGGCAGTTTCTCCACTGACCAATGTTTGTCCTTGGAAACTCTCGGACCCGTCACAGGGGCGCAACTAGAACATTTCGAGGGCAGGGGTTGAATGCAAAAAAGGGCAAAGTAGCTCAGTCATTGGCGGCGGAAGATGTTGTGTTTTGGGGGGTAACTGCAACCTGGTCGGGGGGCATGCTCCCCCGGAAATTTTTGAAAACTAGAGTCTCTGAAATGGTATTTCATGCATTCTGAGACTGTTCCTCACAGAATTGTCAGGTTAATTGATTGTACCCAAAATGTGCACGTTTGGGACGTGAGAAGGTCTGTAAGAACCGATATGGCACCAGAATTCAAGGGGAAAACGAACCAAACTTTGAATAATTTAGTTTATCTTTCGCTGAATATCCGTTGGCGTTAAACAAGGGAACAAACAGTGTTTTAGCTCTAAAATGCTAAAAATATTGGGGGGGCTTAGCCCACCCATTTCAAATATTGGGGATCTATAACTGCCGCCCTTGCGCTCAGTATTCTAAACAATTTGGGATACCTACATATTTTCGTTATGCTTCTTCAAGAACACTCAACAACTACAACAACAACAACAACCACAGCAACAACAAAATTACAACAACTTTTATTTACCCAAAAATTAACATGAATGATTTACAAAATATATAAAGTACGTTCTATGAGTTGTGACACGCGTGTAGCATCTTTTACAAGGCAGAGTGCGTTTGAGTATGTAGACTATATACATTAAGGACATACTCGGGCCTTAAGACTAGTATTTGTCAGAACAAAATGTTGTTCTGACACTTCTTGATCAGCTCTCCACAGAAAATGCGGAAAACCGCTGAATGCTGCAGCACGGGCGTAAGAAGACTCGTTAGAAGTCGAGCTTGAAGCCGAACTAGAAACCTCTGAGTCTCGACAGATTTGCGGAGCATTGTATTGCGTACTACAACAGACGATTAATTATCTGTTTATCTAATATCTAGTAAGTATTAGTTAGTATTAGAGGACTCACAAAAAGGGCAGGGGTTAAAAAGGGCAGGGGTTGCAACCCCCCCCCCCCCCCCTCTAGTTGCGCCCCTGCGTCAAGGCCGACTAGTCAGACCATGACCAACACATTTCCTTGATTTTTATTAAGATGAAGACACAACGGCAGGGCATTGACTTTTTACCCTAAAGGTTGATAGCAGGACAAAGACTTTTTTACCAGTCATGACAGAAGTCATGTTAAAGTGCCTATGCAATGAAATTTTTAGTTTACTTGTGATTGATCTGAAAAATTTTTATGTCTGATCATTTTCATCAAGTCCCTACATGGGTATACTGACTTAAATGTCCACGAATTTGTTACGTTTGTTTCTCAAGACCGCTCCAGGCTGAGCCAAAACTTCATGCCAAGCTTGAAACTCCACTTTGTAAAACAAGAACTTTCCAAGCCTCATATTTTAACCGCGTAGTCAAATTATGGATCTTTGTCTGCAAATTAGCCAATCTTGTTTCTACTTTTGATATAGATTGGCCGTGTACCTTGCGAAACTGAGCGTCATTATAAATATGCTAATCTTCACGCGTGCTTTCTTTCTTCGTTCGCTTGCGGTATAATCCTCAAATTTAAAAAGTTTGAAAGAGATTAAAAGATGTTAATGTGCACACTGATGTCTACCTGTCAGTCAAATATCGCCAATTAATCAATTATCATCATCACCGACATTTATCGCCGGCCCGAATCGATGATGCTGAAAATCTTGGCAGTTCACAACCCGTTCACGTATGACGCGAACCTCGAGTGTATGTGGTCTGCTTTTGCCGTTAAATTTAATTTAAATGCGACTAATAAACGTTTCTGTGAGAGTATCGCCGATGAGATTTCAAACGCGTTCTCAAACCTCGTCGCTGGCGGTACATTGCGACTAGCTATTAAGTCATATACTAACTGTCTAACTTCGGTGTGTTTTCGCGATTTGACTTCAGAAAGTATTTCATCATAAGTCAACATCGCAAGGAACGCACATCATCGACGGTCAAAACATGGACTTCTATATCTCTATCTTTTTAAATCAACCGCACTCACATTGAGGCGTCATATGAGTAAAGACATGAAGTATCATCGAAGTCCAGAGAATTCCGAACGAAGTGGCAGTTCCTATCCAAGATAAAATTTGAAGAAAATCATTCGCCAAGTCAAAACAAGGCGTCAGATAAACTAATGAGAGTTGACCGTAACGAACCCTAATAGCTACCCTAAACACACTAAAACAGTAGGAAAACGAACAAAAGCAGTATGGAAAGACATATAAATGGATAAATTGAGTACTGTGGAACGAAATACCAATACAACAACGTACAACAGAATGAACAGACTCAACATAAAGACAAAATTACAATAAATTGACAGTACAAAACACGACACAAATACGCGACAGACAACGACAAATGATAACTATTTGTGCCGCGCCGGCAAAATGTCAGCGGTTGAGCCCATCACAAGTAAAGTACCCAAGTAAATGATTTGTGAAATGTGAATGACAAAGTTGGAAAGCTTAACAATCAACGAGAATTTTGGCTGATTTTGACTCGGTGGTCAACTTGTGATATGCTGAGTGAGAGGAAATTTCATTTTAAATGTGAAAAAGATGAATTAAATGTTGTTATTTGTGAGGTAATTGGTAATTACCCTCTATCATACATATAATATATATTATATATTATTATGTCACCGACAATTGCAGAACTGTATAAGTACAGGTTGCTCCAATCAGATTGTTCCAGCTGCACTGATGAAACACGTGTCTGCAATTGAACTTATATATATATAGATATATATATATTTGTAGTACATGCATGCGGACTGCATAGTTTTTGTATTCACACAATTTGTCGATCCAATCTATATTATAGATTGTTGATGCACAGTATGGCCTTTTCACCTGGCCAAGTGCCATAATATTAGCCCATTATATTTGGCATAAAAGAAAGGATATAAAAAACAAGCAAGTCATTGAGGTATGGTATTTCTTAAATGCTTGTAGTGTACAAGTGAACAGTAATGCTTGTAGTGTTAGCTACCAATTATGTAGACTTTAACTAAACCACCCAGTTCTGATGTAATGGACATCCATCCACTCACAATTTTCTCTGAACGTTAAACTATCAAGACAGTTAAAATGTCACTTACTGTACATACAGTCTTACATCATTGTAACCAGTAGACCATCGACCTCAAACATTTTTTATCATTCCTAGATTGGTGCAGGTACTGCACTGCCTGGTGTCCTTGCTGGTCTCTGTGGAGCCAAAGTAACCTTGACTGATGGAGAAGATTTTTTGAACTGCCTTGATAATTGTCAAAAAACTTGTGATGCCAATGGTCTCAAAAATATCAACATAACTGGTTTAACATGGGGAGTGTTTTCAAGGACACTTTTGAATTTCCAAAAATTTGACATCATTTTAGGTTCAGATTGCTTTTATGATCCCAAAGGTAATTTCTAGGCAGGATGTTTTGTGAAAATCATCTTCATCAACATTTTCACTTTGGTTATATTACAAAGGCAACATTTTTTCTGAGGATTTGAGCTTGACAACCATCCATATTGTCTGTTTATTATTATAAAGTAAATGGTTTGAACCTAGGAGTATCATTAGATGTGTGAAGTTGATCGTCCAGGTTGTTGTAGCTAATTGAGAAAGACTATTGTTGGTGACTGACGTTTTGACGGCCTCAGCAGCGGTCATCTTCAGAGTTAAGTAAAGCGTGGGCTAATATTGTTCATCAATATCTTTTGTATGGTGTCGGACCGGTAATTGTTGTGATCTGTTAAGTGGTTTCAGGGCTCAAGATTAGCGGTATCCCGATATCCACGGGATACCAGATTTCAATTTTGGATACTAGATATCATAGGCTTAGTATCCCGACGGGATACTAAAAAAAAAATCGAAATATTGGCGAAGTTGCGAAGTTCGTACAGCGTGGCGAAATGTTCGTCAAAATAATATTTTTTTCGTTGTTTGTCGCGCGAAAACGGAATGGACTGTCTATTTTCGGCAATGATTGCTCAGAACATGATAACCAATGATTACGCGCAATTTCCTTATTAGAAGAAAGAAAGCGAGGGGAGCCAGCAGATCCAGGATTCTAACTCTGTCTCATATGATTCAGATGTTGATGATGTTTTTTTAAAATAGTGATACAGATAGTGAACAACCGGATGAGGAACTGGGGCACGCTGTAGCAGCTTCACCAGTACCAGATGACTTCGGAGCAATGTTTGATTCTGACTCTGCAGAGTCTGATTTTGACGGGTTTTAAATGTGATGTTACTGTAGTATGTGCACTATAAAATTACACTAATTTTAAATATACTTATTACAGTTGTAAATATATGAATATCTTCATTTTGTTTCTTGTTGAACAATCAATCATTATTTATTTTCAGTGTACAGTGTACTTCATTTACACACCTGTCCAGCAGTTATTTACCTTGTTTGGATACTGCTTATCGAAATACCTACTATCCAAATCTGGGATACTAAATTTCAAATAGGGATACTAGATTTTAAGACCCTAGTGTAAATTTTTAAGACCCAACTTTCTAATGTTAATTGATTTGAGATGTTTTTATTTCTACCGATTCTAGATTTTGATGACATCCTTGCCACTGTAGCATTTCTTCTAGAGAGAAATCCCGAAGCAGCATTTTGGACTTCATATCAAGAGAGAAGGTACCTTGTTCACTGATATATACAAAGAAAATAATTGGTAGTTTTTTTATCTATACTGGTAGTTTTTGGTCACTGGTAGAGTTTATTCTACACTGGTAGTGTTTGTTTACTGGTACTTTTTAGTCATTGGTAGTTTTGGTCACTGGTAGTTTTTGGTCACTGGTAGTTTTTGGTCACTGGTAGGTTTTGGTCACTAGTAGACTGGTAGTTTTTGGTCACTGGTAGTTTTTGGTCACTGGTAGTTTTTGGTCACTGGTAGTTTTTGGTCACTGTTGCAATCTTTATTTTAGTGCCGACTGGTCGATCGAGCTGCTACTTAGGAAGTGGAACCTTGAGTGTAAGAATATCCCATTGTCGTCATTCAGAGCAGATGGTGACAATATTGCTGGAGTTGAACTTATCAATAATCATACCATACAACTACTTGTAATAACACAGTCCCGAAATTAGACAATATTTTTAAAGCACATTATCCACAAGGTTTTATTTACAATATTATTATTAAAGTGCCCCTAACCTCAACATTTTTTATTGTCTTATTTGGAAGAACTTTTAAAATGATAAAGTAACTTCTTTTGAAGATTTTCACTTCTTCGCTTTCTTTTTGAGATATATCAGTTTGTTTGATATGCAAATATCTGGAATTTCATCACACATGCATAATGAGTTATCAGAGAATGTTATATATCTTTGCGTTCATGAAATAAAAGCACTAAAGTGTGAATAACACGTGTGTGCGTTTCTCCCACAACACCAAACGTCTTGATTTTAAAGGATTTCATTCGAGAATGAAAGAGATACACACATTTCTCCAATAAGTCATGCATGTGTGACGAAATTCCAGACATTTGCATATCAAACAAACTGATATATCTCAAAAAGAAAGCAAAGAAATGAAAATCTTCAAAAGAAGTTACTTTATCATTTTAAAAGTTCTTCCAAACAAGAGAATAAAACATTTTGAGGTTATGGGCACTTTAACACAGCCAGTTAGTACTACAAATATCATGTCCAATCGCATGGCTATAATCCTATACAGTATTGCAAAATAATTTTAGATTCTTGATATTATGATACTGAAAGGTTTTATTGGCTTACTAGTAATCAATGTAAATAAATGTAATATATACCTATACCTACTGTACTGTAAATGGATTTTCAAATAATTTCAAAAATGTGTAATAGTTCATTTGGCAACAAAAATAAGTACTTTTTGTATTAAGGTGGCTCCCTACTGTTTCTTGAAAGGTGGCAAAAATGCAAATTTCAATCTCGAAAAGTGCCCATGGATATTTCGATAAGATTGAAACTAAAGCTATGCATAGAATAACTTTCAGGGCATCAAATACTATTAATGGCTAAAGTGTTTCATCTGTTTCTATGAAAACAGTGACGTTTCAAAATGGCCGAAAATGAACATTTAATCTAATTTATTTCGCAAACGAGTCGGTAACCCCCGATTTTTTTTGCATTTAAACATTTCTTTTAGTTTAATTAATGAATAGGCAAATTTTTAAAAAAAATTCTGTGGATCCAATTTTTTAAAAAACTAAAAAAACATGATTTTTTTTGTGTAAAATAATTGGATCCACAGAATTTTTTTTAATCTGCCTATTTATTAATTAAACTAAAAGAAATGTTTAAATGCAAAAAAAATCGGGGTCACCGACTCGTTTGCGAAATAAACTAGATTAAATGTTCATTTTCGGTCATAGCAACAGATGAAACACTTTAGCCATTAATAGTATTTGATGCCCTGAAAGTTATTCTATGCATACAGTAGCTTTAGTTTCAATCTTTTCCGAAATATCGATGGGCACTTCTCCAGATTGAAATTTGCATTTTTGCCACCTTTCAAGAAACAGTAGGGAGCCACCTTAAGGTGTTATGACTTAGCTGCTATGAAAATACTAGTAACATATTTTAAAAGTTGAATTAATCATCTAAAAACAGGCTTTTGGGTCACCATTTTGAATATGACCGTGACACTGGCAAGCATTGTATTACTTACTATTGTGCTAAGGTACCTATTGTGTGGAGCAGGGTATTGCGCAGTTGTGGTTGTAATAGACCATTCCATAATTACGTGTGTGACATCTAGATAATGTAAGCTTACAATGCAACTACTAACATTCAATTTTTTTCGCTTGTTGTTTACTTATTTAGAAATATCACATATAAGTAAACTGAAAATACCAAATATTGTTTATACATCAACTCATAAAATATTCTAGAAAATATTTTTTGTTATGACGTGTGTGACTCAGAGACAACAAATACTCTAACATTTCTAATTCCCAAAAAAAATTCTGTGAAGTCACCTGTTTTCATGTTGTATATGCCTGTTGCATAAAACAAACAACAAAAGAAGATCATACCAAGAAATTTTTTTTTTTGAAAACAAAACTCATGATGGCACTATTACATCATAAACATAAGTGACGTGTGTGACCAGTATTATGACGTGTGTGACTAGTGTGAACTGTAGACAGTTTTCATAGGTATGAGCAATAAGAAACCTGGAATAATAAAATTTAATATAAAAAATATTAAATTCTACATGCTAAAACATAAAAGCAGTCTTAAAACACTGCACAGCAAGTTTTTCTAAATTATGACTGATATTGTGTAACAAAGTTATAACTGCATACAGACTGTAAGTAATTAGCCCAAACAATGGCTCTCAATAATCAATTTAGGTCATGAAAGCAAAATTGTCCACGGTTTCCGACAACCACTGGAGGGGAGAGTTTTTGAACGACATTCTCGTGACTGTAAAAAATATTATCTTTGATTATTGGCCACTTGTAATATCCTCCTGACTTTTGCATCACATTCACCTGTAGCTGCTTTGTATCAACATATGTGACTTCTCCTGGATACAGTTGACCATCACCATCATATGTTACCAGTAACCAATCACCAACAGAGATATGCATGTTCTCCTTACTTGACACTTCGCTGGTATCACCATAGGTAACAGTGGTGATTTCATTGTGTAAGGCATTTTGGCGCAACTGGAGATTACATGCCTTAGGTGAATGTGTGGCAACATGAACTTTTGTAATGCCTGGTATTGCAGGGGTATTTTCCTTCCATCGCTGCCTGGTTTCCTGATCATGTCTGATCTCACTCTCTGGTACGTAAAGCACAGTTGTCTTTGGCATCAAGATTCTTGCAACATTTGCAAAATCTTTTGCACACTGGACAACTATGGGTTCTGTAGAAAGGCTCATTACTTTCTGTCGAACCAAGGATTTTGCTCTGCCACCAATGCCATCAACAACTCCTTTACCGTGAGATGTTGCTGAAAACTTCCATGAAAACTGTTTTTGAAACTGGACAGACAGTTGGTGCAGCAACTTCATGGTAAACTTATTCTTGAATTCTGATGATGGGCCATCACTCCAAATAATTTCATCCTCTATTTCTGGAGTTGGAAAAAGATGATTTTCATACAATGCAAAGAGAAATGTAGCGACAGTGTCCTTATCCTTATTCTTAGTGTCTGAGCAAATTAAAAAACTTTGACACGAATCTTTAGTAATTGCAGCAGCAGTGAATAAAGCAACACTTGCTCTACTCCATAAAGCTGACTGGACTTCCTTTTGGTATTCGCAAGAATAATTCATTGCAAAGTCAATTTGAAGAACTCTGGCTTTTTCTCGCTTCTTATCATTCTCAAACTCTTGAGATTGGATACGCTTAGTGTTGACATGAGTCAAAATCACATTCCAGTCATCGACAACTTGTTGCCACACCTCTCCTGCACAATTTTCTCTCAATTGACACTCTAACCTTTTATAAACCTTGTTGGGTTCAGAATTTCCATTTGAATTTAATTGGGTCTCTTCTCCTGCTTCACTTCTTTTCTCATGTTCTTTGATACATGATGCCCATTCTCGCCACTGAATGGTTGTTGCTTGATTCATAGGTAATTTAACAAGCTTTCCATTTTCACAGTTCTGGCATTTTCCTTGCCAGCAAAGTGAATTAATTGAGGTATCACACAGAGCATCTTCCCAGAAAGTTGAATAAGACAGTTTAAGAGATTTCAGCTTAAGAAACAAATTTTCATGTATTTTGCATTTGCATTGATCAGCAGGAGTCTGCTTCATGAGGAGGACATTTCTGGGTCTCAATTCACAGAACTTGCTAAATTTTACATGGTAATCTCCAGCACAAGAATCAATGTAAAGCTGATAGGCTTCTCTCAGAAACAATGTCAAGTAGTATTTCCTTAATTTCATTTTCTTCCCTTGTTCCCAAATAGTCATTTCATCTTTCATACCTGGCATAGTATATGCTATATCTGGGCGATAAAAAAATTGAGTAACTGAAGCAGCATCCTCATCTGATACAGGTGGTCTTCCACTTGGTCCAACTGCTGAATTCATCTCTTTCTCTATTGCAACACCTATGCGCTTTGCTAAACCAGCTACTACAAATCTCCTCTTGTTCGGGGATGCAGGAAGTGATCTCATTGACTTGCTGACTGCCTTCCCAAAGCTCTGCGGTCGCTTGTATGGATTTCTGGGGCTTGATATTGGTGTTGAAGTGCTTGTTGATGCCACTAATTGTTCTTGACTTTTGGATGTTCGTGATTTTCGCTTTCTTTCTGTAGCCTTCTTTCTATACTCAAGCTTTTCCTGTAACGACATACTGGCCATTCTCTTTTTCCTACATACTTCAATTCTTTTACTTTCTTTTTTCTTAAACTCTGTTGCTTCAGCCATTTTAGCTCGATATTTCTTAACAGCTTTTTTATTTGAAGCTTTTCTTTTTTCTTTTTTGCTGAGTGTCACAGCTTCCACAACAATTGATTCATTATCAATATCCTAAAAAATATTTTGAATTTAAAAGATGTAATCTGCTAGTGTACATCACCATACACAAGTACTTGTTACAGTATTTAAGTATGGTTCACAGCTTTTAAAATCATTTGATGTCAGCTTGTACACCAAACAAGAACACCATTTATTTGCACATGTATAGACAAATTTATAATGAATTATTGAATAATAGTTGTGAAGCTATTAATTGATACAGGTACATGTATGAGCTACTGTATATTATGGGTATGAGGTAGCCATTTTGTTTTTGTGTCATAATACAACTGTACACACAACAAATGAATCATTCATTTTTATTTGATGTCTACCAAAAATTAAAGTAAATTTTTACTTACCATGGTTGTCATGTGAACAAATGTGAGTACCACACCAAAGCCATTTTAAACAATCCAAAAATGTAAAATTATATACATGTGCACTATTAAAAACTTCATGTAGTATTATATAAGTTGATTTTGGTGCCCAGTCCCCAATCCAAACATTTATTTCAGTATTTGAAGTGCCTGCAATTCTTTCTACATAGAACAACACTTCACCAGATACTGTATGTAGTATGAAACATGTTAGGTCACACACGTCACTGTCACACACGTCACAAACCATGACGTGTGTGACTTGCTTAAAGCTGGAAAAATCACAAAATGCGAACAATATGAATTATGTGTTTTGGTCACATAAAAAGAGTTACTTAAAGTGACAAGAGAAAATGAAATTTTTTCCAATTTAAAATATTTCTTATTTTGCAAAAAGAACTTTTTGCAACAAATTCTGATGTGTGTGACATCGCCGTCCAGATACTTTTGTTGGTGCGGTATATTAAAGAAAGGATGGAATATATGAAACAACCAAGTTGTCATAGATGTTGCATTAGTCATTGATATCTGTTTTATGAAACTTGGAATCTTACCAATTTTTTCATTTCTGCTCTATCCTAACCTGTATGCTATTATTTTCATCAACAGAAATGATGACTCATCAAAATACCATCTTGTTCGTCTCGAATATTTCTTGGTAAAAACTATTTCAGATAAGCTAAGCATTAATTTTGGAAACTTGGGTATAAGTGCTACTATTTATAACAAAAACTAATTTAAAATTACAATATCAATAATTTACTACTCTTATGTCAAGTTTATGGAATGGCCCTATATATTTATTTATTTAGTAATTACAAAAATAAGAAGAAGTTTAATTTCTGTGCATTTTAACCAACAATGAGTGCTTTACCCAGCACATGATGTCAAAGGTCATAAATTGGAAGAACCCTAATTATTTTTAATACACATTACAAGTATTTTTACAACCTCAAACTACAATATTATGGCTACTAATAAGTTGCATACTTTGATATAAAGGTACTTTTTTGTTGCTAATGTTATTCATGTTCAAAGTTTGTACAGTATACAGCGGGCATAAATTATATTGAGCAGGTTACAGTACTAAGGTAATTCACCCTGAGGATGACTCTGAAAGATAGTGTAACTAAAAAAATGAGAATGTAGAAGAAAAGTTTGAGACATGAACATGAACAAATGGCAGTAAAAAAAGTCAGAAATTATGTCTTAGTGGTTTGTGAGTTCATCTGAGTTCACTTTGTAAACTTTGATTTTGATGGAGGAATTAGTTCGATGATGAGTGTACTCCTCTTGTTCCTATACACACAACAATGGGAAAATAATGATTTTAAAGTACGAACAAGGCAAGGTTAAAGATGCCATGTACTGTATGACATTGGCATGAAAAACGAGATTCAAGAAGGAAAAACTTACATCTTCCAGTGGCTCAAAATCATCGACCAACTGGACACTTGATGTCTGAGCAGAGAGCTGCAATGACAGAAATATTTGGAAGTAATTATGTTTACCATATAAGGAAGAAGTTCTGCAATTTGAACATATTATATTAAACAGGCCTTGAAGTGACTCAGAAAAATATGCCGATCACAATGACTGGGAGGAAACAAACTTTTCCAGGCCAGTATAATTGGTCAAAAACGCTCTGTGTGATTGTGACTGCAAATCCCATGTTATGTAAGACTCAGAGTCTAAAGCCTGGTTTCCATATGGTCGCTGCGCTGTCTTTACGGTCGCAGAAGTGATTAGCAGTGAAGCGTGTTTCTTTTGTCATAACAAAAGAAACACGCTTCACTTTTGCGACCGTAAAGACAGCGTAGCGACCATATGGAAACCAGGCTTAAGTATAACTTTGTAACTGGTGTTTGAGTGTTTAATATACAGCTATATTAAATATCATATAAATATTATATCCATTTACATTAATTGTAAATTGTCAGTAATTCAGTCTATGTTGTGAGAGTATATTATTAGTAATAGTATATTGAGGTGGGTACATGATTATTGGTTTGACCAAAGAGAATACTATGATCCTAATGGCATCTTAAATCAATTTTTTTTGTGTGTTTATGTGACAACTTTTTTAGCCCTGAAATTGGAGGTTGCCTTTCCATCTCCCTGCATATATAGGCCACTTGTGGTCGATGAACTGCTAACTACTTGTGGGCCTTATGGTTTGATTTTTTGTCAAAGATTTGTTTGATTTTTAGATGGCAAATAAAAAAGTGCTTCATATATCAGACATAGTTTGACGCTACTAAAAGTTTTTTGACCGTAACTTTAAAAGTTACTGTCCATGACCCAAAGTTTCGACACTCCAATCTAGTGTCTTCATCAGGGGTGATCGTTGTAAGATAGGATTCCTATTTACACCCTCATAGAACTGATGATGACGTTATCTATTAACAAGATGCAAATAAGCTTCTGGTAATAAACCACCGTCATCGTGATTCAATGGGGCGTGGGCGCTATTGATATGCCAAGCCTAGCTATTAATTATATTTATTACTTTTGTTGTTTTATATTTGTTGATATATATGGTACGCATGATTCCCCAGATTCACCTCTTGAAACACTTGCTTTGAACAATTGCACAATGAGGACCATTGTGTGAACACCTTATTGGAACGATTTTACCATGGTTTTGCAAAACATTTTATCTTCTTAAAAATAAGGGGTAAAAGAAGTGGAGGAAAGGTGGGAGAATGCCAACAATCCAATACACAAAATTGCATGAAAATGGCACAGGTTCATACCATTATGATATCGGTATAAATTTGTACCCATATCGTGTAAACATACATGTATGTACTCTTAGATGCAAGTGTAAGTTGGTCTCACTAACACCATGAACAGCCTTTATGACCCACTTTTCCAAACCATCAATTGGATCCATCATATTGAATTGTGTACTGTGAGCATGCCTTTAGAAAGATAAAATGCACTCAAAAGTCGTAATAGTACTGTACCTCTATGCTTCCATGTCCCTTTTGCTGGAGTTGTAGTGCCAAATTTATTGCTCTGTTAATTGCAGCCGCTAACCCATAGATATATATTTCTGTGTAACTAGAAAGTAACAGTACAGTCAGTGTAAGAAACAAATGCTACTTTAACAAACAAACAAATGCTACTTTAGCAAACTACAGTTTTCAAGAAGCAATTAACAATTATGTTTAATTTCATTATTTTGTGTTTTATTTTATGTTAGAAAAGAAATGGTTCATGGTTTGCTGTGCTCCAACAAGTTATCAATGCACTTCGGAAGATGGAAGAGCTGTTGCCTCGCGCAACTCATGATTTCTTTGTCCTCTCTCAACTTCCTATGTGCATCCATAACTTGATGGATCTGTGACCAAACCATGAACCATATCTTAAACTAAAGTTTTGATCTGGTGAGTAACTCCGCCCTATAATTTGCATGGCAAATTTATCTGTTAAATAAGTTACCAGTTGTGGTATATAGTATAATTTATGTATTAATCATGGCAATTGGATATCTCTGTATATAAGTCACGGCACAAGTCGATAAAGATATCTTATGTCTGATACTACATTTGGCGATGAGGTAGTTGAACATATGGACGACTTATTTTGAGCAAATTAGATATTACCGTTTCAGTGGTTACCAGCAGAAGACAGAGGACTGAGATTTCGTGCATAACCTACCATGAGATTGCATGGGAAAATTCCAAAATTATTACCACTAATCCGCAGTACCATCAGAGATGTTGTCTGGAGGCTTGACATATCAATAGCGCCCACGCCCCATTGAATTGCAATGACAGTGGTTTATTAGTTATTACCAGAAGCTTATTTGCATCTTGTTAATAGATAACATCATCATCAGTTCTATGAGGGTATAAATAGGGATCCTAACTTTACAACGATCACCCCTGATGAAGACACTAGATTGGAGTGTCGAAACATTGGGTCATGGACAGTGTTCAAAAAACTTTTTAAAGCCAGAGTAACATCAAACTATGTCTGGCTAGAAGATGTTGAAGCCAAATTCCAGAGCTTGTAAACTGGCCAGAAGAAACTGGAGTAGTAAAGAAGCATAAAGCATTTTTTGCCATAGCAGGTTCAGACATTAGAAACAAAGTTGGAACATTGGCTAACAACATGACTATACAGTTTATACAGAAATATTATACTATACTAATTTATCCAGGCTTTGGACTATGGAAATGGCTAAAAGGGATGACTCTAAAGTTACTCCTAGTTGTTGTTTTTAGATTCCTTCCAGATCTGGATTTCCACTCTCTACTTTTAACTTGTGATCTGCTCTCTTAGGTCGCTTTCCTTTGTCTCATGAGCTCTCGTCGACTAAATCCATTCCGGCTGGGGGCTTATCATGTGGCTGAGGGCTCATGTGACTGAGGGGAGCAATCACGAGGGGTGGATCATGGGGTGGAGAGTGGAAATCCCACGCATAACGTTTTTATTAACGTTGTTGTGGTATTTTTGTTGTATTATTGTTGTAATGGAACCTCAGTAATTGGCGATTGCTGTTGTGGTTTTACAAGCCTTGAAATGAATATAGGATCTTTTTAAATGTAAATTTCACTACATAAACCACATAAGCAAGGCAAAGTTAAATAAAAAAGGACCTTTCTGTTTTTGTCTGGTTTTTATTTTTGGTTAGGTTAGGGTTAGCTACGGTTAAGGTTAGGTTTAAGGTTAGGATCAAGGTTAGGGTTAGGTTAAGGTTAGCTACGGTTAAGGTTAGGTTTAAGGTTAGGATCAAGGTTAGGGTTAGGTTAGGGTTAGCTACGGTTAAGGTTAGGTTTAAGGTTAGGATCAAGGTTAGGGTTAGGTTAAGGTTAGGATCAAGGTTAGGGTAGGATCAGTAGCGTAGCAATAGGCGGTTCAGGCGGTTCATTGAACCAGGGCCCCCAAATGTCCAGGGGCCCCGAGCAAGCAAAATCTGAGCCAATGGATTATTCCGCTGACTGTCCCAAATTTCTGGACACGCGACTACAAAAGCCCTCACTCTTGAACCGGGGCCCCTGAAAACCTAGCTACGCCACTGGGTCTAGGATCAAGGTTGATTATTATTGAGAATAGGGTTAGACTAGTTCTTGAAAATGGGAAGGTCTTTTTGAGTCATCCCTTTTAGACTTCACCTACTCTACTTTCTAGAAAGTCATTGAAGTAAAAATAAGAAGGTATAAACATTCCTCATTACCCTGAGTCCAGTAATTTCTGTGATCTATCAAGTTGACATTTAAAATTTGTTCGTTTGTTGACATAAATGTCATTTTTCTGTTTTGGTACATGCCGTTGTGGTGCACGTTTATGGCGGACAACTGCAAGGAATATAAAAATTGTTTTATTTAATCTCATAATAAGGCTTATGGAATAGCCCTTTAAAGTGTTTATGAAACGAAAATTGAGATGACTTTTTTTATTGATTTATTTGAAAGAGCTCCTCAAACGATAAAGAATGGCGTTTGTAGTTCTTCCATACCTTATCTCATTCTCGAGTTATTCAAGATTGTGTAATATGACCTATGACGTCAAAATGAAGCATATCTTCAAAACCATTGAACAAAATTCCTTGAAACTTTGCACAAGTATACAGGTCACTAAAATGAATAACCCATGTAAACTTTATCGTTGCCATGGTAACAGATTAGTTCCCAGACTCCTTTATTCCTCTCATAAACTTGTTTATATTCTGCCTTTTCTAAACCAATATTTAACTGTTGATCAGTGAGGGATATTTTCAATAGTATTGCCAACAAAACAGAGCAACTTCAAGTCAACATTTTTGTAAGGCATGGTGGAAAATAGAAATTTTTTGCTGCAGGATAAAAAGTCTGGGAACTAATATATATTGCTATGGTAACGATAAAGTTGACGTGGGGATATTAAATTTAGTGACCTGTATACTTGTGTAAAGTTTCAAGGAATTTTGCTCAATATTTTTGAAGATATGCTTCATTTTCTGATTCATCATAATGGTGGGTACAACTAGTGACGTCATAGGTCATATTACACAATCTTGAATAACTCGAGAACGAGATAAGATATATTAAAGAACTAGAAACGTCATTTGTTATTGTTTGAGAAGTTCTCTCAAATAAATCAATAAAAAAGTCACCTCAATTTTCGTTTCATAAACACTTTAAGCGGTTGCTATTAATAGTTCAAATGCAGACAAACAAACCAAATTTGACTCACAAATTATTGCAAATGAGTTATTTTCTTTTGTTATGATGCAATAATTATGGGTAAATGCAGACAAACATGGGTGGTGAACTACCAAGATTTTTAGTAACGAAATACTGACATTTCGAGCGGAGACCTTCATCAGAGTATCAGTAGTTGCATGAAATTTTCATTATTTAAGTTTTTGATTTTGATTTTTGTCAAAGCGTTTGACAAAGTTGTTTTCTGTTGAAATTTTGAAAGAAAACAGACTTTGTTTGTACTTTTAAAATTATGCCATGATTTACATGATTTGGCACCTGTGAGGGGTGATCGGGTGGAGATTCGAAGTAAAATGTTAAAAATAATGTGACCTCCCGCAATGATGATCATGAAATAGCGTGACCCAACACATGTTTTATATATCCTAAAGTCATAGGCGTAGTTAATTTTAAATGGGGGGCTGAGCCAAATTTTAAATGGGGGCCCCCAAAAAATCAGGACAAGCATTGCTAAATTTAATCTTTTTTTTCAATTGCATTTGTGTGACTATAGAGGCTAACTGGCTAAGAGAGAAGATACTTAAGGTAGTCCACCTACGGGCTTCATCTACACAAGATTTTACGAACGGGTGTTGCCTGAAATGCCTGAAGTGTTAGCCAACCCCTAAACCCTTGCCACGCGAGTGTTATATTGGTTCCCAGACCCTTCTGTCAGTACTAGGTAGCTTGGATTCATTTGAACTATATGCTTGCTGTAGAAATAGATGAAAAAGTTTGCTCAAGTTGCTGCAAATCATCTTTCCAAGCTTCTAGAAAAAATTTTCCGGGGGACAACCCCCCTAAAAATGCGGTCTCTGATTACCTGCTTGTCGACTTCAGCCCCCCCCCCCCAACTTTAAATCCGTTCCTACGCCTCTGCCTAAAGTGTCAATTTGACACTTTAGGATATATAAAACATGTGTTGTTTTTTGTATTTTATGAATAAATTCATATGTTACTATTATACTATTAATTACTATTTGATTACAGTTATTACACTATTTTACAATAATCACTGTGATCTAGTGTTTGGAATTTTGAGTAAACTATCATAGAGTGTGAGCAAAAATTTATGTGACCCTCCCTTTTGATTTTCCCTCCCTTTTGAGGGGCTGAAAAAGATCAGTATCACTCAATCACATTGCTTACCTTGACAGAATCTAGAAATCATATGTGAAAAAATGATGAATATACAGTATAATTATGTAAAAAAGCATTTAATAAATAATGAATAATGGAAAATTAGCTGATGGTAAATAGCAGAAGCTACCATAATTATACCAACTCTTCTAGTAACCTTTACTAAATATACTAACCCTAATACTATATATTAAACCCTATTAAAGTAAATAGTTTAATATATTGAACCTATACACATACACCATTTTCATTCTCTCGCACAAGGTCGGAGTCAGAGAATGGTATCCTCATAATAATCTGATAAGATTTTTCTCACACATAGACTAACATAGCCCCAAGGAAATATCGAGAAAAATGCCTAAAAAATAAAACAAACTTCACTCACATTTGTCGTCAAACTGTTTCGATTTGTCCGCCATCTTGGATGGACGTTGATATAAAGCGTGGTCACTCAGGCTACTTCTCTCTCTTCCAAAGGTTGATCGAGTTGGACAAGATAGTTCTATAGAGAGGTAAAAAAACAATCCTTTTACATCTACCTTTATAATGATACAAAGAACTAACTTGCCTTGCATAAATAACATGAGCTATTGCCTCTTTTTTGAACTGAAGTTTTAGTAGATTTAGATCGTCGTAGAATAGAAGTTTGATTATAAACTAAACAGTCATAAGAGGTTTGGTGTGACTTTAGTGCCAGTGGAGTGTATTATTGAGTTTTTCACTTGCGAAATTATTCTTGTTTTTAGAACGTCCAGCCGATTATTATCCAGCAAAATGGTAGTTTGTTTTTCCTTCGCTATTTAACGCTCCCTTTTTAACTGTTTTCTCGAAATATTAAGTACTTTGTTATTCTTATTTCACAATGATTTATTTTTTACAATTTTTGTGGTTCTAGCCGAAAGAAATTCACGAAATAAAAGACTTTCTCCTTACTGCCCGAAGAAAGGATGCGAAATGTAAGTGGTTTGCTTTGTAAACCTTTTTAAATCTAAACTGATCATTTTTAAGTCAAGTAATTCTTATTATTCAAATTTAGGTTATCCCAAATTAATTTCTGTAAGACTATGGTACACACTGATTAATCGGTTTTAGTATAAATACACAGGTGATTATTAGAAAATCGCACACACTGATTGGTCAGCTACTTCAGATTATTTCATGATAATCGCGTACAGCGTTTAGGCAAAATGGCTGCCAGCCGATTTGTACATGTGGCTAAATGCAGGAATTGCTCCGACCTGTCATTGGACAATAAAAATAGTAACAACAGTGTCAATGGTGTAGAATTACTCTATCTATACGCTGTTTACATATTTATCTATATCTGAATAGATCAACAGATACACAGAAACCTATCGCTTGTATTTAATAAATAAAGAAAGAATGGTTATGTCTTGAACTCGCATGTTATAAATATTTTCGCACAATTTATATTACCGGGAGATTGAAGACGTATGAATTCAACACACGATCGAGAATCAGAAATATATTTTAATGCCACAAACAACAAGAATGTATGCTTATGGAATAACTATTCCGTACTTACATGAGTGCTAAATAAACTTTTACTTTCAAAAAGCTTCATAGAACCAACACAAATAAAACAATCAAAAATATTTTTGTCAGGCCGCATACATTCTTACGTATTATGAATATTTCGCCAAACACAAGTGCGATTTCTCATTAATTCTTCGAGAAAAGTGTTATTTCCTTTTAATATCTTTTGAATCAATTTTATGCATTCCTAAATACCCCTAAATTTTATTACGAAGTGGGAAAACTGATGTTTGTAAATACTAAAATCCAAACATCCCAGATGTGATTTTTTACTGGGGGTATTTTTTTTAAATACCCCAAGTAAAAAAATTTAGTTTAATACTGATGTCATTACCAATCAGGAGTGAGTAAAATTGATTGAAATGGTATTATACATAACATATCTATTGTTAATATATAATGTTCTGTTGCTAATATATGCTAATATACTTGATTAGGAGCAACATTTTAATAAAAATTTGCCATTTACTTGAATGAAAGGAAAACTTCAGGTATCTGCAAAACAATCTTGCCTAAGTCAGTACCTGGCATTATTTTCCCATACACATAAAACTGTATTGAAATATGCCTATGAAACAAAAAAAATTATTTGATATTTTTGTAGGAGAAATATTCAAAACTAAGAATCTGTATTAAAATATTGTTAAGTAAAAATAAACAGTGTTAAGTTGTCAATAAAAACTCTGAGCTCCAGACAAGACCACAAACCTGCAACCTTATGAATGCTCTTAGTGCTAGTCAGAAAGAAACCATGCTCTAACCGTCAAGCCACTAGAACTCAGATAGGTAACATAGCTTGTACAGCAAAACCTTTACAATTTTAGTGATTTCAAGCTTGAAAATAATTCATTGGAAAATCTCTTTTCAACATACTCTCATACAAATTTCATACAGATTATAAGGGACCTGAGACCAGTGATGACATAAATACCTTTGCAAATGCTAACTCTGGATACCAGCTGCAAAGGTATTTATGTCACGGCCTATGCAAATATTTCCGTCAGCACAGAATGAGAATTTGTTGCATAAAGTCCATCCTGTTCGATTGAGATTTGAGATGTAAAAGGTATGGCATTCAATTTTAACAACAGAAAGATATTTTTATCCTTCATCGGCAAAAATATCAAATATCTTATAGGCACTAGTACATAGTTTTATAGGCACTTTAATATGCTGCTATTTAAGTTGAGATTCTCTTCTCCTAGCTGTAAAGATCATGAAAACCAAAGATAAGGTAAAGTTCAAAGTGAGATGCAGTCGTTATCTCTACACACTGGTCATCAAGGATAAAGAAAAGGCTGACAAACTAAAACAATCTTTGCCACCTGGTAAGATATTAACATATGAGAACATCTTGTTATCAAGTTTCTGCAGCCATGCCATTTGAGCAAAATTGCCTGTAGCTGAGAAATTTGTATCTAGATTAGGTAAAAATTGTAAATAAAAGCACTTTCAACACTTTTTCATATTTTTTCTCTAATTTTTGGATTTGTTTTTCTCTTTTAGGACTTGATGTCAAAGAGCTGAAGAGCTAAAGTGTAAAAATAACTCTAGATCTGCTTAATAAACAGTGAAAAACCAGTTTATTTTTCTTTAGTAAATCATAGGGTTATTTCAGGGTTAACCTGCCTTTATGCCAATGCAGAGGAAAACAACATCTGAGTAAAGTTGTAAATGTTTTCCTGTGCAAGCTGTGGTAAGTTGTCAATACTCGGAAAAACTATGTGCGTGTGCTCAGCACAATTTCCCCAAAGACGCCTGTGTACGAGGCTGGTGCTCAGTGGCGTAGCCAAGGGGGGGCAAGGGCGACGCCCCCCAATGGCCCCAAGACTGTTCTTGTGAAAAGTCTAAATCTGGGGAGAAATTTGAGGGGGGGGGTTAGATGTCCTGAGCATCAAGTCAAATCATCAAATTACAAAAAACCATCGATGAGCAACTCGCAGGTATCTGATAATTCGTGTGGTCTTTGGCATAGATGGAAATTTAAGGCAAGGCTGTCAAAAAATTTTAAATGTGTTGGTCAGCGGCTAACGTAACAAAGTATCAATATTCTAGCGCCATGTGACTGACTCACGTGTTATGCAATTATGTAAAATACCGAAGCTCCTGCTCCTTCAAGGCTTGAGAGCAAAAGGCTTGAAAGTCTTATGCTGATGTCCGCGGAAGCTGATTTATTGGAAGAGCTTGATTTTAATTACCAAATGTGACGCGTGATCATTACAGCATTATTGAACATATCCATTACTATGAAGAGGGGATATTTTGTATCTTTCAATCTTTGTCTGCATGTTTGTCAAGTCCATCTTACTCTCTATGACTCACTTTGCATTAAAACCCACCCAAAACAAGAGAAACAAAATTCCCTTTATGGAAAAATTAATTAAAATATTCTGTACTTATTAAAGGGGTCTATGATTCTATGAAATGTTTCTATTTAGAGTTGTTTATCAATGAATCTCAAGATATCTTGACGTGTATTGTGCCATGTTTTGATTTAGTAATTACAAAATTTTCCGATTTATGGCCTTCAGATTACTTTAAAAAATTCGCCTCAGAATGCGGGAAATGGTGTTTCAGAGACCCTAGAAATCCAAAATTTTCCGGGGGGGCATGCCCCTGACCCCCCTAGAAAACTAACGCCTTTGGCATTTTAGCCCCCGGTGCTCGGGCAAGGTTAATTATGTATTTAATCTCAGGACAAGTTGTGCCCTGTTTCCATATTATTGCAAGGATCGCAGAAATAAAGAGTTCTGTGATCGTTGCAATCATATTTGTGATCGCAGAGATAGAAATATTTCTATCTCTGCAATCGAGACGTTTTATATGGAAACTACTGTTGCGATCGTCATCGCGATCCAAAAATGTCCCAGAAAGCGTTGCATATACCAAAGCGTGGAAAGCTCCGAGTTTTTCGCACCCAAAAGCAGTGTTTTCTCTTCCCGTTCTGTTGTCTTCTACGCTGTATAATAGCGAGAAAACTCGTTTAGGCGGTAAGGTGGGGGGTTAGGGTTAGGACCTTTGTTGTTTTGGGGTAGGTTACAATCCTCTAGAATGGAGCGTCCTTTGATTTATAGCCGCCATGTTCGAAACATTCGCGCCAAGCCTGTTTATCGGATACAGGCCTACTGACGTTTCATTGCAATCGCTGCGATCATACGGAAATATCGAGATTTCAGCGATCGTCGATCGTATGGAAACCAGGCTTAAGGGAATACTGGGGCTATGGGAACCTGGACACTTCAATCCAGTGCATTTTGTTTGGTATTTTCAGTAGTGTAGTTCTAGAATGTCAAGGGAGCTCATCGTCCTGAATATAGGGGGGATCTAATATATTAAAGACATGAAGCAAGCAAGGGTCATCCTAAGGTGTCCCATTTTCCGATAGGTACTTATAGTACGTATTCCATATAAGGTCATAACGGACGGGACTGGGAAGAGCAAATACGTTGCCCTAACGAGCATATACGTTGCCCTGACGAGCAAATACATTGCCCTCGTACCAGCCTCCAAGTTAATTAGATTGTAACCGACCCCAAAACAACAAAGGTCCTAACCCTCCCACAAAGCTATAGAATATATTCTTTTAAAGTTAAATGATCTATTTACAACATAGATACAGCTTATCCTGGTAGCTAACTTAGTTCTCTTTGAAAGCAGGTAATCGAACATGCCCAAAAATATAATTTTCGAATTACGGATACCATCTTGTAAACGAACTTTCGGCTGTCTTCGACGAACGTTTTCTTGAGAAATAATCAACTCCCAAAGCTACAATATATATTAAAACAAAGGTAAATTATCTGTTTACAATATGCGTACAGCTTATCCGGCGAGCGAACGTAATTTTCTTAGAAAGAGCGGATAATCGAACATATCGTAACGTGTTACGTATCCGCATCCAGTGGGCTGGTACGAGGGCAATGTATTTGCTCGTTAGGGCAACGTATATGCTCTTCCCAGTCCCGTCCGTTATGACCTTATATGGAATACGTACTATAAGTCCATATGGATATTCCAGAATGGACAGTAAATCATAAAATGGGCATGAGTTCTAAAATTGAGTTTTAATAATAATAATTTTGCTCAAAGGTGCTGTCAGAATGCGGGAAATTCCATTTCACTTCAGAGACCCAAATATGCAACAAGTTTGAAAAAGGACAGTTCTAAATTTTTCTTAGGATGACCCCTGGAAGCAAGAATATATTACTTCAAAATAGTGTTGTGATACCTTGTGTCAGTGGCTGACAATGGAAATGAAGATTGACGATGATCACCAGGGCGGATTGACGATGATTACCGATCGCTGTATATAAACTGGACAGGACTACCAGACATGATTATAAAGTATGATAAAAATAAAGGGGGTTCAGAAAAAATGCTGTCGACTAATTACCCGAATCTGCAAAGACAAATTATTAAAAACAAATTTGGCGAATATCTCGTTCGGCAAAAACAAATTCGAATTTTATATTCATTATATATTTATATTAATTATAAATTATAATTTTATTTAGTACAAATATAAGTCGTCCAATTTTCCATTTTAGGCCACCGAATTTTTTGAACGCTGAGCACGTCCACAATTTACATCCAACCGGACTTGCGTGGTTTACACTAGTACGGCGGAGACGCATCATGCGTTTTGCCCGACATATTTTACAAAATGGTGAAGCGAAAAACTGATTGATGTTCAAGTACTATTTAAAACACGAGCAGCAGTGTTCAGATATAAAACACGAGGGCGTAGCCCGAGTGTTTTATATCTGATAAAACACGTGATGCGAGTGTTTTGAATAGCTTCAAAAACTGAATGAGAAACATGGATTTTAAATAGAAAATAAAATCTCTAGGGAATAGCAACTTGGTTGTCCTCTACCAAAAATTTGAATATGAATTTTAAATGCCGAGGCGTGGTAATGCCGAAGCCTACATTCTCGGCAGCGTTTGTCTTTGATATGCCTCCAAAGCGAAGATTTCGATAACCAAAAAACGAAGAGCAAGAAAAGCGTGTGAGTACTATTTTAGGACCTCCAAGGAATATAACAGAGGGCGAACAGTGATTTGAAAGAAGAATGTAAGGATTTAATAGACTTCAGTTTGGCTGATTTTAGATTTGACGTTCCCGACGAAATGTTGAGTAATTTCAAATGTTAACACGAACATGTCGAGTTGTGTGTTCAATAATTGTACTTTCAATTTTGCTGAAAAGAGCTAGATCGTGGTAGTTCTTAAATTTGAATGTTGTTGTGCGAGAATTATCATTGTGTTGAAACTATAATTATGTTAATGTCAAATACGATCTTTATACAAAAAATCTTTATATAAAAAATCTTTATACAAAAAATCTTTATACAAAAAATCTTTATCTAATTTAAATAACAAAAGTCTATTGTGTGCAGAAGCATGACCAAGTGTGCAGACACATGCACGTGACTGAATTCGTGCGCAAGATTGGATTATTGGTTTATGAATTATTAATGAGTTTTTGAAGCATGTTTACAAACGTAACCGTTTTCTTTTTCGCCGGAAGCTCTTTATGCTTAATTGCATATAAACCAGCTAAAATTATTAAAATTGCTGCCGATAAACAACCTGGCGACATTTTTTCCCACTAACATTTTAAACGCGTATGCATATGTTTACACTACTATGCTTATTACGCTACGTTAAATTTGCCGTAGCGTAGTGATTTACATCCAGAGTGCTTGGCGTAGTGACTAAGCTACGGCAAACACTCCGGATTAGGCAGGTACAGTGTACACAACAAAGAAACGTATTGATTTTTTAGGCGGCGAGCGCCTGCAGTCTCGTACCCAGGGTGTCATCTCCATTGCAGCTTCTTTCTAGTATTTATTTATTAAACTCCATCTATTATTAATCTTCCTCTGCTTGGACATTCACCATAGTTAATACGTTTTTCAAGCAATGTCTTATTCAGTAAAAACAAAAATGATATAGTCTGAGAAAGCAGCCTCTCCGTTCCCCCCCTGGATACGAGGTTTATTGTGGGTACACGGGTTTTAAATGACCACACCCTGTTCTGACACGGAAAAATTTTTAAATCGCGAAAATTAGCCATATTGGGCCGGTATTGCAGTGGTCAGCAAACTGCACCAACATTTCGGTTACTACTTCATGTTAGGATCACAAAATGGTTTTGGACAAAATTTTGGTATAGGATTATAGTTGTGTTGGGGACAGGCTTACATGAAGTAACCAACTTTAGCCATACCTACCAACATTTCTGTGCGACTAGTAACAACTTAAAACAAATGAAAAATTGCTACGGCAAAAAAAATCATTAAGAAAGATGCAAAATAGAAACAATTTATTTAATTCATTTCCGTTTGAGCCAGCTAAATAAAAAAATAACCAATAACGCAAGCATGTATAACGCCCCACCTATACTACAAACATATCCGAAATGAACCTCGGACACATGAACATTTCTAAATAGTAGAGAAAAAACGAAAAAACTCCTTCATTTTACATCTCTTTCATCGACCAAGGTTTAAACAATACCTTGGAGGATAATTTGGTAAAATACGCTATAAATTAATGACAAAAAAAAGACCTAACTACCCGAAAAATGTCGACGACACTTTTACAAATGACCGGCGGCGGACACCTTTCAACTCAATAATCAACAGACACTTTTTGAAAAAAATTAGAAACAATTTCTGTTGACTTCTACTAGAAAATTGTAAAATTTGTAATAATTAACGGTTCTCGTGTTGTCCATAGCCATTGCGGACAGCTGGAACTTCGATAAAGTTGGGTTTTCTTCTTTCACGATTCTGTATCTTCCACTGGAGGAGCAACGTCAGCATCCGCACCGTTTTCCGCCGAACCCTCTCGGCGGCGTCCGGATCGACTCGGAGGTGTATCGAATCCACTTCGACCGCCACCACCACCGCCTCCTCGAGCCCTGAAGAATACAAAAAAAACATGCGAAACACGGTTACCAGTGGGACGAATTTGGTTGTACATAAATTACAAGTAGATCTGACATGAAGAAGAACACGGAAATTGCTAAGGCGATAACTGAAAAGGACCTTTCTGTTTTTATCTATTTTTACTGCTACGGTTAGGGTACGTTTAAGGTTAAGGTTCCGAAGGTCTACAATTTAAGGTCGTTATCTGAGAAGAGCCCAAAATCTTACCAGTTGCTGGTATTATTGCAAAGACAGCACTTTCTCCTCAATTATTTTTAAGACCCTGAATGGTGGTCCTACCCAGGATTTGAACCAGCTCATAGATATGTGTCCAGCTGACCACAACAGCTGGTTATTAAGAATGCCCTGATTTTCCTACTTTTTCTCATAAAATCGTAGTTTTTTGTTTCGTGTATACTGTAGTATTTCTCCTGGCTGGGGATAATAAATAACTGAATTACTCAAAACACAACTTTTGTACATCTCCTTTAATATAAAAAATGAGGTTAAAGTATATTTTTGTGGTATTGTGATTTCAAATTAATCACGAAAAATTACAACAACGTTTGTACTACTTTCTTGTACGTTTTCCTACTTTATTCCTACTTTTCCTTAGATTTTAGTCGTATCTTTTTCCTACTTTTTGACCTAAACCTTCCAGAAAGCCTGATAAGTTGTAATTTTGGATATAATCCGCAAGAGTTACTTAGGTAATTTTATAGACAACGTTTTGGATGATGTGTTGACGGTCAAAGGCTAAAAGAGATGACTCAACAAGACCTTTCCATTTTCAAGAACTAGTCTGATCCTAACCCCTACCTTGGGGTATTCCGTTCACCTAAAAGAGTGATAATCATAATAAACTAAACCAAACTAACCTAAAACAAACGAAACTAAACTAAAAAGTAGCAAAGTACAAAAAAGTAGGAAAATCTTTGAAGGCGCATCTTAACTGACACCAAAAAATCGATCAATATATAATATAAAAAAGTGGAAAATACGAGAACATCATCACTGTATACCTTATGCGGCTCTTGAGTTGTGTCACTTCTCGTTGAAGTTGTTCAGTTAGCTCCAGTTGATCATCCACCTCTCTCTGGAGTCGACGTTTCGACGAGTTCGCTTGAGTGATCTCTTCTTCGGCATCGTCCAATTGACGTTTGGTTTGTCGAAGTCGTTGGCTAGCTTTGTCGTACTAAGAGAAAAGTGAGAAGAGAAGTTGAAAAATGTTCAAAGGCACGTCTCTTCCTTTTCTAACGTCGCCAGCGTGTTCACCAAAGTCTATTTCAATTTGAAAATCACTTCTTATGCGTGTGTGCGCGAGGTTACATGAAGTCTCCCCTTACTTTTGGCAAGATCAGAAAAGAGAAGCTTGTGAGAGCTAGTGCACACATTTATAATTATAACATCAAAACTTGACAGCTGTAATAGCATCCTTTATGGCTTGCCAGAAGCTTAATTGAGAAAGTCACAACAAATCTGACAGCTGTATTCTGAATTCGCTGCGAGGGTTAAAAAAATAATATCTCCCTGTTTTTAGTAATCTTCACTGGTTGCCAGTGAGATCGAGGATTATTTTCAATATACTATTGATTACTTTCAAAGCTTTACATGGCCTGCAGGCACCTATATTTATATCAGTGATAAATACTTGCACTTTAAGATCATCTCATAGAAATCTGCTATTTCTACCAAGAACGAATAGTGTTACTCATGGAGACAGAACATTCTTGGTTGTTGCTGCAAAACTCTGGAATTCATTACCAGAGCAAATTAAAAGAACTGACTGTTTAAATAGTTTTAAGACAGCACTTAAGACTTTTCTTTTTTGGAATTAATAGTTTTATAGTGCGTGTGTGTGCGCGAGTTTACACGAAGTCTCCCCTTACCTGTTCCTTGTATTGGTCGGCGTGTCTTCGTTCTTCCTCGACTTGGACCGTCAGTTCACGAAGCTTCTTGTCCGACTTTCGCAAGTTCTTGGCCAACGTTTGACGATCACTAGAAGGTAGATAAAGAAAGAGATGTTACGCATGAAAAACTGGGAGTAAAACAATAGAATAAGGAGAAAGGAGGGAATGATGGAGCGGAGAAGTGGGCAGCTGTAAAGTTGAATGAGTAGAAAAGAAAAGTGGAGCGGTGTGGCGAAGAGAGTGCGAGAGTAGAGAAAAGAAGGGAGGTGGCATGAACTTAAGTGGAGATGCCATCTTAAGTGTACGTGTAGAGAGAAAGAGAGCACAGAACGAGTAGTAGAGAAGAGTGGTACGAAGTATAATGGAGTGGATTAATTGAAGTGTAGAGGAAACAAGGCCATTAGCTCTATTCGGGCAAAAAAGGTCCTGTATTAAATTATTCTAAGATTGTAATGCAACTTAACATTATAACGGATTGATAAATCTGGGATTTCATTGTTCATCTTTTAGCAATGGTTAGTAGCATAGCCGGCATACGAGATTACGTTTAGACCTAATAAATTTGGTTTTGTGGCTAATTGCTTTTCCTTCCTTCTCTTCTGCCGTCGTGCAACGCATTTCCCATGCGCGGGAGAGATATCCACACGGTCTAAATTTTGAAAATCTGTGTTACTTTAACGGTAATTAAATACTTCGAATCCCGCGGCTGAAAAAACGAGAAAAGTGCCCTCAAATTGCAGGAAACACACTTTCAGGCAATCAAAAATTCAAAGATTTTCTCGGGGTTGCATGCCGCCCCGGACCCCCCTTAATGTACATGTTTCTAATGCATGTCCATATATATTAACGAAAAACGTGCATGTGTAATGCTTAGACTAAACGATGGCAATTAAATACTCTGTAATATTATACCTCAACTATAAATTGTCCAATCAAAGAGCTAGATTTGTACCACGTGACCAGTCAATTTAAACTCGAATTCCCCGCTTTAACCTCGAATTCCCCGCTGATGTATGTAAACAATGGAGGAACAACAAGACGTTCCAAGACGTTTCAAGACAGCGTTCAAGATTGTTTCGGTATAATATATCATTTATATACCCTCCGCTCGGGGAATTCGTCGAAATATTACCCCTCGGGGTAATATTTCGTCGAATTCCCCTCGCTCCGGGTCAATAAATGATAAATATTCAGTAATATTGACGTCATCATTTATTCGGGCAAAATATGCTCAGCCCCCCTACAAAATTTTGCGCCTATGAATGTTGCCATTATGACCAAATGAGAACCACTAGTATTTCTATGTTCTACTTACGTGGACTCTGCCAGGAGTTGTTCCTCTAATGTAGACACTTTGCTTTCAAGATTCTGAATGATGCCACGCGTCTTTGACCGTTGTTCATTTTCTAACTCCTGAAGCTTGGTCTTCAATTCCTTGTTCTAAAATACATAGAAACACACAACCTTGTTAAACAAACATTGTTTAATCTTGCTGTGGTGCCCAGTACTGAAGACAAAAACATCTCTTTATTTTATTAATATTGTACCGACTCTATAGTGGATCCGAAACGTCGCTTACGTTCTGAAAACTAGTGTTGAGAACTGGGCTAAGATTGAAAACCCAACGAGAGTTAACTACACACACAACGCTGAACGATTAGTTACATGATCCAGCCGATATCGAGAGGCCAGAAAGAACTGTCTGCAGAAACCACTAATCTTAAAAGAAGACTGGATCGAGCAAGCTATTGTCCGCCGATGGCAGAAAATGAAGCCTGCAAAATTCGACAGGCGCCATACTAAGAGACCAAAGTCGCAGTAAATCTGTAGGCAGGTCCTGAATCGTTGTTCCCAGTAATTTGAAAAATGACTTCTGGTCCTCTTTATAGCAAAATTATTTTATTTTGTGGATGGTAAGAGCACATAATCCAACAAAAAACCTCATAGGAACCTCAGTTGGTCCCTTAGTAATGGCGGACTTCCGGCTTCATTTTCTGAACAATAGTTTCTCGATCCAGTCTTCTTTCGAGATCAGTGGCAGAAACCTGCTTGAGAAAAACTAATGGCAGGACATTTAGGTCGGGAGTCTCAGGACCAAGATTAAACCAGCAATGTACAGTTTTCTATGAACTAAATTGAACAAGGACATAAAGTGAAAAGAAATAAATTGAAGTTGAAAACAATGAAGACCAAAGAACTGTTTATCAGCCTCGTATATATTCCTACCGATGTGGCATCCTTTTGGAAATCCGATTATAAATCGTAATGAATACACTTTCATATATAATAACGTACCGTCGGAAAGTCTATTTTCCAAGAATCCTTACCTGTCGTTCCAATGACACCCGTTGGTTCTCAATTCTTTGCGAGTTTGACCTTTCAGCGTTGAGTTCAGCATGACTTTGCTCGGCCTGTTGAAAGGTTAGAAAAAGACGTATTATTATTATGCATTTCTTATACCGTAAACCTCCGAAAATAAGCCCTGGGCTCATATTTTTTCAAAGGAAATTTTCAGAGGGCTTATTTTCGGAGGGGTTATATTCGGATGACTTATAATCAGAGGGGTTATATTCGCAGGACTTATAATCAGAGGGGTTATATTCGGAGGACTTATAATCAGATGGCTTATATTCGGAGAGGGCTTATATTCGGAGAGGGGTTATTTTCGGTGGGGTTATATTCGGAGGGGTTATATTCGGAGGACTTATAATCAGAGAGGTTATATTCGGCGAGGGCTTATTTTCGGATGGTTTATGTTCGGAGGGGTTATATTCGGAGGGGTTATATTCCGTGAGCTTATATTCAGTGGGCTTATTTTCGTAAGTTTACGGTACTCTATTTCGATCGGTTGTTAGCCTACAGATATTTCGTGGTGTTTGTAGGTAAATGACGTCAACTTTTGGTCACGCCTTAGTGGCAGAAAAATGAAAAACAACTTAAAATGAAAAATCTTTAACAGGACATTCGAAGTACACTTTGTTGACACTTGGCATGTAAAGCTTTATTCTGTACGTTGTTAGTAATTGTTTAGTCGTTTGCAAATCAATGTTCTTAGCCGGTTTAGTTATTTTGTTCACTGAGATCGATTACACATTTTATACATATCATTGGACTCGTTTTTTTGCAGGATACCAACAATTATCAAGGCCTAACATGAAGTTGTCCTTCAGTAGTGCATTGAATGTGAAAGTAATATCAGTCAAATGAAGTTGCGACAGAAAGGACATCACACAAGTCAACTAGGAACTTCGTGAATGTAAATTTACCTGTAGTGTAGCACGTTTGGCCTTCTCTTCCAACATTTCATTCTGAGCTCTTTCATCGTCCAGTTCTTCCTCGAGTTCGGATATCTTGCTGTCCAAACGTCGCTTCTCGTCAGACAATGCAGATCTTTAAAAAGAGCAATAGTTAGTGTAATCTCTTTTAGAGTGTTATAAAAGTGTTGTGCTGAGTAAACAATGTAGAAATACAAATCAAAACTCTAAAAGGTTGGTGTACTACGAAAATAGTGTGAAGGAGGTCTAACGTTGCGAGTGAAGGCCCTTCGTCAGAGAGAGAGAGAGTGAGCTTTTACGTTACACTCTTTGATAAAAGGCCTTCGTCAGAGAGAGAGTGAGCTTTTACGTTACACTCTTTGATAAAAGGCCTTCACACAAAACGTTAGATCTCCTCCACACTATTTCGGCAGTACATCAACCTTTTAAAGTTTTCGAATTGTAATATCTTTTGATGAAAACTCTGTTGTTTAAAGGGAATGTTGCTCACTTAGATGAAGAACCACTTGTCAGTTCTTCCATTAACTCGTCTCTTTCGTTCTCCACATTCTTTCGCGCTCTTTCTGCAGCAGCAAGATCCTAGATGATATAAATAGTCAAGTTACAGTTAGGGTTGTTGTTGTTGATCATGACAGTAATAATGATGATGATTACGACGACGGTGGCGATGATGAGAGTAATGATGATGAATCGATGATGTTGATGATGTTAATGATGGTAGGTAGTATGATGGTAATGATAGTGGCAATGATGATGATGTTAATGATCGTGTTGGTAATGATCGTGTTGGTAATGATCGTGTTGGTAATGATCGTGCTGGTATGATCGTGCTGGTAATGATGGTGCTGGTAATGATAGTAGAATGATGGTGCTGGTAATGATAGTAGAATGATAGTATAATCTTGCAATAAGTATTTGTTAGAAAAATCGAAGTATAAGCTTAAGTCTTTTGGATTTCGTGCATTCCAGGTAGCTGCACCTGAGCTTTGGAATCCTCTTCCATTGAAGATTAAAAACAGTGAAACGACCATCATTTTTAAAAAACAACTTAAGACATTTCTTTTTAATCAAGCCTTCTATACATGTAGTTGAACTTATTTTATCTAATAGTTTATTAGTTATTAATTTAATCGTATATACATTCATGTAAACAGAGCTTTTGAAGCTTGCAAAAGGCGCTATATAAATCTGTATTATTATGATGGTAATCATGATGCTGGTAATGATAGTGGTGATGATGGTAATAATGGTAATGATGGTGATGATAATGATGATGGTGATGATAGTGGTGATGATGACGATGGTGGTGATGATGGTAATCATGATGATAATGATGGTAATGAAAGTGGTAATAATAGTGGTAATGATGGTGATCATATTGATGGTGGCAATGATGATGATGGTAATTATGTTGATGATGTTAATAATGGTAATGATGGTAAGTAGTATGATGGTAATAATAGTGGAAATGATGATGGTGATATTAATGAGTGGTAATAGTAATGGCCGTGATAATGATGGTAATGCTAGTGGTAATGATGGTGATAATAGTGATGCTGACAATAATGACGATATTGATGATGGCGGCAATGATGGTAGCAATGAGGTGATAATGGCTGTGGCAATGATGATGGTAATGAAATTTGGATGGTAATGAAATTTGGATGATAATGATGACGTGTGATGGAGTGAAGGTTAAATAATGATGGTGGATGACCATGATATAATAAACAAAGATTTTTAAAAACTGACCTCTTGCATCTGTAAGAAATCTGCTTCAAGATTTTTAAGTTTCTTCTCGTTCTCTCTTGCATGTTCAGCTATTTCATCCCTGGAATGTGTCGCCTCATCCAAATCTCGCTGGATATCTTTCACCTGTTGTTGATAACGTTTCAGTTGTCTGATACCATCCTCCTTAACCTTGCTCGCCGCCTCGAGCTGTTCGTCCAAGTCTTTGATGTCCAACTCCAGTTTCTTCTTGGCATTTTGAGCGTTCACTCGCCCCTTTCGTTCTTCTTCTAACTCCGCCTCCATTTCTCGTAACTTTATGGAAATGAAAATAATTTGAATTCTCTGAACGTCTGCATGGTGAAAACAATGCTATATACCTCTTTCATAATGGTACCCAAATTAAATATTATTTATTAAATATTTATAAATATTTAAATTAGCCTTTCAGACCTCGGAGAATACTTTAAACGGGGTGTAATATCGTGAATATTGAAGAAAGCAACGACTCACCTGTTTTGTCACCGACCTTCTCTTCTCCTCACTCTGTTCTTCCTTACCAACCAGATCACGTTCGTGGTTCGTCTTGGCAGCCTGGAGGTTAACTTCAAGGCGAAGTTTCGCATCCTCCGACAACTGTAGTTCATCTTCTAATTCTTCTATCTGCGTTTTCATCTCCGTCACCTGTTGGTCCAGGGCTCTCTTCGCTCGCTCTAAGTCGTGAACCTACAAAAAAAACAAGAAAAAAGATAGAAATAAAGCGAGTTCAAGTGAACGACTTTGCTTTATCGTCGCACGCTTCACTGCTTAGCAAAACAAGACGGTAAAGAGTTAACTTTGTATTTAGCTTTGGTGCTATTTTAGTTTAGTTTAGTTTAATGAATTTGCCATAAATTACAAAGTATCTTTATAAATATATGACAGGAGTTTGAACAGGACTTGCGTCCCAATTGCAACAGAACCCCTATATACGATATATACAATATATACAATATATATACAATATACGATATATATATATATATATATACAAGTATAGATATATATACAATATACGATATATACAATATACGACTTACTTTAAATCCTTGTCTTATACTTAAAGTTCCGTTATGTAAAACAAGTACATTCAAGGGCTCATACTTCAACCATTTATGGAACTCAGTGTGCAAAACAGCTTCACTTACTAGCTTCCTGACATTGTCTAGTTTTAAGAACTTTCTTCGTCGCACTTATTCGTCCTTATTATTTCAGTTTTTTTATGTAGACATGCCATGTACTTGGTCTCTTGTTCGTGACTGCCCTTGTCACAGATATTACTGTATACGATATACGGATATATAATGCATAACTATAACTACATAAGTACATATTATACTATATACTACGTACTGCATACTATACTATATACTACACTATATACTGCATACTATACTATATACTACACTATGTACTGCATACTATACTATATATACTATACACTATATACTGCATACTATACTATATACTACACTATATACTACACTATGTACTGCATATTATACTATATACTACACTATATACTATATACTACACTATATACTGCATACTATACTATATACTACACTATGTACTGCATATTATACTATATACTACACTATATACTATATACTACACTATATACTGCATACTATACTATATACTACACTATGTACTGCATATTATACTATATACTACACTATATACTATATACTACACTATATACTGCATACTATACTATATACTACACTATGTACTGCATATTATACTATATACTACACTATATACTGCATACTATACTATATACTATACTATATACTACACTATGTACTGCATACTATACTATATACTACAGTATATACTGCATAAAACAGATATCTGATATCAAAGTACCCGAGGACAACACTCACATTTTTTCCAACATCGTCCTTACTTTCCATCAAGGCTTCTAGTTCTGCCTAAATTAAAAAGAAAAAGGTATGGATGATCTTCTTCTTATATACGGCCAATGTATTTTAACCTCTGCTGCTCTTCAAAAGCGGCAAGAGCTGAGAGAGAACTTTACCAATTGGGACTTCTTTATTCTGTCTATATCATTTAATTTATCCTGGAGGTCCTCAAGTTCGTGGGTTAGCGAGATGACCTAAAGAGATGGATAAAGACTGCATCAATTTTCTTCGTTTTTATCCATTTATACACAAACAGATTATACACTGATAACGGTAATCACAAAATATCAAATAATTACAAAAAATATCAATATTTTAATACAATGAAACTTTCTCAGTTTTCAAAATGTTCGGACTTTATTTCATGCTTTATACAAAAACTTTTTTTGAAAAAATGTAGCATATTTATAAGTACTTACATACCATATTAATTAGTATTATGATCAGCATACTAATTAGCATACTAATTAGAACAATTAACATATAATCGGTAATCGGTGTAATTAACATAATAATTAGTATATAATTAACATTATAATTAGCATAATAATTAACATAATAAAATAGCATAAAAATTAGAACAATTAGCATGTATTAGCATAATAATTAGTGTCATAATAATAATTATCATAATAATTAACATAATAAAATAGCATAAAAATTAGCAACAATTAGCATATATTAGCATAATAATTAGTGTCATAATTATCATATATTCAACACAATTAGTATAATAATTATCAAAATAATTATCATAATAATTAGCATAATCTTACCTTCGTCTCGTATTGTCTTGCATCCCTTTCAGCAGCATCACGTTCAGCAGATAATCTTTCAGAAACTGCTTTCTCTTCCGCTAACATCTGATCAAACTTTCGCTGTTTCTTCTCCAGCTCAGCGATGCGACCACGATCTTTATCCATGTTCAAGTTTAGATCATCCAGCTAAGGAAAAGGATAAGCAAACGGGTTCATTGCATTCTCTTTCGTTTCGTCTCATTCGTTTTATTTCGTTTCTCACTCTCCCTTAAAGAACATTGGCAACGAAACATAACTACTTTTTTATATCAAAGTATATGACTTAGCTAGTCGAAATATAGTAGTTTGGAGCTAGGAAAATACTACTAACGTATTCCAAAAGTTGAATAGGCATTCCAAAGGTGGAAAAAACAACCTCTTCAGTCGCCATTTTGAATATGTCTATGACGTCATGTGCTGGTAAGTGTTGTATTTCTTATTGTTGTGCTATCTGTCGTGGAGCCATGTATTACCCAGTTTTTTTTATCCTATTAGCGATTACAAAAATAACGGTGAGAACTTTCGTTTCATTTTCAGCAACACTGACCGCTTTAAGACGTCTTGATGACAAACTGAGTAAAACTGGCGGTTAGTGCTCTTACGTACTATCAAGCTCGAAGAATAAATGACTGTTGAAAAGTTCAATACTTGGAAGTATGTGGTTTCAAATGTTGTAGTTGACTATTTAATAAAGTCAATAATTGGCAGCAAAACCAACCGTCATACCAATTAATCGTCATCCAAGTGCAACATTTAATCTTTTTACTTCGTTAAAATTTAACAATGCTTTCATGGATGTAATAAAAGAATCATTGAAAACAACGAAAAATTAACAAATTTTACATCATCAAGCTATAACCAAGTACTTACTTAATTCTAGTATCCCATGATACAAAGCGCTCATGCGTGTATTGATATTCGTGAGCAGTCGGCAATACACGCGGGTATTAAAAACACCTTTAATACGCGGGCTTTACGAGTATTATTATGCAACTTCAAACTATTATATTCCGGCTATTGAAGTTTTGTTGTCAAAGATTATGCACTTTAAGTCTAAGCACTTTAAGTCTAACCACGTAACCCTAACCACGTAACCAAGTAACCAAATAAACACGTCACCTCTTCTTGCAAACGTTTCCTAGACTTCTCCAGCTTGCTATTGTTATTTCGTAGTTCATCCGCAAGGGTTTGCATGGCCTCCATATCTTTACTGTTCTTTTTCTTCTGCACCTCCAGGTCTTCTATTACTGCATTTTGTTCATCCGAGATACGTTTCGCGTCGCCGGTCTGTTGGGAGAGACAATAGAATACGATTAGGGAAAGAAACCTCAGTTAGATACGAAACTGTTGAATGGTAGTGAACCCAATGGGGAATATGATTGGATAACTAAATGTATAGTAATATGAGATATACGATCATGGGTACGGGAGAGAGTAGAAGAAAACCATTAAACTGAAGGTAATGGGACAATATGAGATAACATTAACTCCCAAAACAAGTAAAGCCTTCTCTCTTCAGCTCTGATCAAACAAGGATGAGAGTCGATAACAATTGCAATTCTCGCTCTCGTTTGACCGCTAACAGTCATGCACTCTCATCATCTCATCAACTCTCATAAACTTTCATGCACTCTCATCGACTGTAGTGCACTCTCGTCAACTCTCATCGACTCTCATGCACTGTCGTCTACTCTCATCAATTCTCATGCACTCATCAATTCTCATGCACTCTCATCAACTCTCCTCAACAGACGCGACTACAGTAAAACTGAGAAATGGAACCATTTAATATTTACATGTGTCTGCAGCTGCGTCATCTTAAGTTGTAGTAGTCTTTGGTTCTCCTCTTCCTCCTCCAGTTGTTCCTGTAGTTGCGCAATCTCGGCCTCAGCCTCCCGCAGCTTCGTGCTCGTGTTCAACTTCTGTCGCGTTTCTTCTGACAACGATTCCTACACAAAGGTAATGTGACCTCGTCAAGGGAAAAGACTGGGACTGATAATAGAATAGAAGAACGTTTTTGATTCTCAAATCCATAAATACTGCAACTAAGAATTTGGGTCACATGCATGCACCTTGATACCCAGTGAAGACTTATTAGGTGAATACGTCGAACTCTGAACCAGTCGAACTCTGAACCAATCACAATCCAGTATGAAAAGTGATTGACCAATCAGAGCTCGTTCCAACGGATAAATTCGCTTTCAATAATATAGAGCAGATACGATTTACGAGCTTTGCGTTGATGTTCTAGAAAGGTTTGTTTTTCTGAAATACTAATGAGTGTGACGTCAACTCAGGAATTTGTCTTTCATTTCTCAACATTCCGTGTGATAAACTGGTTGAGAATTGGAGTGAAAAAGTTGATAAAATCTCTAGTATAGCTTTCAAGTATATCATCAACATTTGAATTAGGTTAAATTTCTTAGTAGCATCTTGGCGAAGGGTGCAAGATGATGATGATGGTGGTGGTGATGGTGGTGATGATGGTGGTGGTGATGATGGTGGTGGTGATGATGGGTGGTGGTGGTGATGATGGGTGGTGGTGATGATGGTGGTGGTGATGATGGTGGTGATGATGATGATGGTGATGGTGATGATGATGGTGATGATGATGGTGATGATGATGGTGATGGTGGTGGTGATGGTGGTGGTGATGGTGGTGATGATGGTGATGATGATGGTGGTGATGGTGGTGGTGGTGATGGTGATGGCGGTGATGATGGTGGTGATGATGCTGATGATGATGATGATGATGTATAAGGATGATGTATCCGAAATCAGGGCTATAAATAACGTTGTAAATGATGCCGGTCAACGTGACCGGTCAGGACGCATTTTGACCGGTCAGGACGCATTTTGACCGGTCAGGACGCATTTTGACCGGTCAGGACGACTTTTTGGCCGGTCAATCACCCCCCCCCCCCCCCAAAAAAAAGGCAATAAAACAACATAACAAAAACATCCTCAAAAACATTTCCATGGGTTAAAGTCGGTGATTGAGCAAAATGATAATTCAAACGTACATTTAATACGTTATTATGCAGTACTAATCGATAGTCGATCAGTAGTTTGACGTCGACATGTAATTTATCATAAATTACGCACGCCAGATTAACTTCCTCCGACTAGAAATGAGAAAAATAAGTATTTTCTCACTTATAAGAATGAAATATCTCTTGTTTACTCTGTTTATGCCATGCGCAATTCAGGGGTGGCGCCAGGAATTCCCCGACGCAGAGGCTAAGCTCCCCAACAGGAGGGCTAACAGGTAGTTGTAATTCCTGTAGGAGGGTCCGGGGGCATGCTGCCCCGGAAAATTTTTTGTTTTCTAAGCCTCTGAAACGCTATTTCCTGCATTTTGGGAGCAGTTTTAACAAAAAAATTAAAATAAAAAACAGTTAAAATCGTCATTTTATAGTCAGTATTTCCTTACTGTATACGAAACTAACTCTAACAATAATGTTCAGGCAAAAACTAAATAACAGTGAGCGCTCGAAACAACACAGAGCAAAAGCGCAAAAGCGAAAACAAATCGCGCTTCCCAGTTACGAAAACCTATTCTGACAAGCGCGATGATCGCGATCACATATTTTTTTCAGTGAAAGCACTGAGAAACAACTAGTAAATCGCTTTGCGCTTGAAGGAAATTGTTAATCATTAACACGTAATTTCGGCAAAGCTAGTTTAGATTACGGAATCAAACCATATTCAAAAAGCATTGTATTTCTTCGTTCAAGTAATTTAGTAACGCGATAGCCGATATTAGGCAATTTAATCATATTCGTCTCGATCTACATATTTGATTGCGCATTAAAAGTGTGACCGGTCAATATGACCGGCATAACGCAAATTTGGCCGGTCATATTAAAAAATTTGACCGGTCATTGACCGTTGAGCGGCCGTTATTTTAGCCTTGCGAAATGATAACTGATTTGACGTTACACTCTAATAGCATTTCGGACAAAACATGTCGACATTCAACTATTCAGTACTTCATGTAGAATCTGTATCAGTAATATCATATTTGGGGTTATAGACACTTTAAGGTGCGTTTACATTCTGCTTCATACTGCGATTAATCAGCCCGATTTATGGTTTAGCTGCATGTTAAGGACGAGAAACTATCAGCGGAATGATTTGTGAGCTCATAATCCGTACTGCTCTTCCCATTTCTCCTTAGTTACCATGTATCTAAACCATAAATCAGCCTGATTAATTACGGTAAACGTAACCTTTTAAATAATTCTCAACACATGCACAACACGTCTCTTACCTGAACTTCTTGCACTTGTGAACTCAAAGCTTTGTTTTGTCTTTCTAAAGTACTTGCATGTGACTCAGCTTCTTCTAGTTGTGTGACCAAGGCCTCTACTTCCTTCTGGGAAGTCGCTTTCCCTGCTTGTAATTCAGCGACCTGTCGTTCATCGTCTGTTAGACGAACATTCACTTCACCCAAACTGTTCTCCAAGGTTTTCACACGCCTCTCCAGCTCTGATTTCGCTTTCGATGTCGCTTCAAGGTCGGTCTGTAGTTCGCTATTGTCTTCCTCGAGGGTTGCTTTTGATTTCTCTAGTTGAGTCTTGGTCTGTTTAGAAATAAAAACACTGTGTTCAAGGGGAACTCAATTACTTTCAAATGAAAGGCCTTAAACCAGAGGTCGCCCAAGCTCGTTGTGTGTTAGATAATTCCTTCAACTAACCAACGAACAAAATTTGCGACTTCAACTTTTGAATAAAGCGAAGAAGTTTCAAACCACTTTCACAATTCTTGATGCCGACATATGCTTGTCGCCACTTCGTTGCAACACCAACTGTCACTCGTGACGTATTAACCCCAGGGCACGTAACAAAAAACTCCTGTTGCAATCAGGTTGATACTGAGATATAACTACACATTATTTCATTATATTGTAACAATGAACTGCAAATAATAGATTAAAATATCCTCTAATTTTGACAAATTGAATAAATTCCAATATAGACATATTTTTTCCTTAGAATATTGTAATGATCTTGTACTATATCAACCAATATTTAACACTTATTTGTAAAATTCATTAATAATTCATGAAGAAAATTCAAAAGAAATTAATATTTAATCAGCGTCTTTAACCCAGGATAAAACATTGATCAATAAAACATCAATGTTTTATCAAAGTTAACTTGCTGATTAATAAAACATCAATGTTTTATCAAAGTTAACTTGCTCAAATTGAGCTTTTTCGGAGTTATAATAATTT